>OX392507.1:26130591-26770985 GCA_947623375.1 Apotomis capreana | reverse complement strand
AACTCATGCCATTTTCCTTGGAATTATTTTTTTGATGGACTTATATATTCATATTTATAATAATCTACCATAAATTTACATATTTGAATGACGTTTAAATTAGTTTTACTATTTTTTTTCTGCTTTGATTTAGATTTAGTAAAACTCGCCTATAGAAATAATCTATTCTTGAATGACGGTCAGTTTTTCTAGTCTTTCGAGCACCAGTCCAACTCACACTTGACCGGCTTTTTTCTCCACATTTTTAACAGGTATGCGAAATAAGTTTCCATATCAACATTTTAAAAAAAAAAACAACCTGGCAATTTAGAGCATTGACATAATAGCCCCCAATAAAAAAGACATTAAAAGTTGTCAGAATATGGCTACTGTCATTCATTGTCAACAAACTGTAAAATTATTTTTGCATATTTGTACATGTTTTAAGTGTTGCGGATATTATGTTGCCGACTCAAAAATAATATTTCATCATGCTGAACAACTTACTACAGGTTTGTGAGCAAATCATGCTTATTATTATTTGGTCATCTTATGTCAAAATAGGGATCACAGGTCACGTGGTCAAAGTCACGTGGTTAGCGCACAGTAGTTTTTTCAAATCCATTTTTCAGTACCTTTTCAGGAAAAAATTAAAATTCCAAGAGTTTTATGCACCTCTCCAGCATGAGACGAATCTAATGACATATCATTTATCAAAATCGGACCATAACTGTAGATCTGATGGGATGTACAAAAATCGGCCTCGCGTAATATATATATAGATAGATAAGGTCTACAGCATTGTCTACAGTAGTAACTAAAAGTACTAAAACACAACAATAGTTAATACAAATTGTTCTCACTAACTAAATCGCCGGGCCGTAACATGTGTACAAAGGTAAACATACCGAGTTATGAACATAGTTTCTGTTTAATAAAGGAATTATCTTTAATTGTGGGTTCGTTCAAAAACTGTGAGAGCGCGAGCCTGTCTGCAATTAACAAATTATAATTAATTACAGCTGGCGTGAATTGGACAATTGAGATCAAACACTGGGTTTTTAAACGTGGTCGGTTGGTGCGGCCGTGGCGTATGCCTCTATGGTGTTTATACGATCCTAGTCATTTGAATTTGAATGGTTTCGTAACGACGACGCGGCTTTGGTAAATGTGAGTTAGACACGAACTCGACATGCCATATTTATTGTAAACATGCCTATAATTACTTAATCCAATATTTATAGCCTCGATTCTTGATTGTAGTGGGAGTTAGTAAACTCAACTCTACTTACAAACTTATACTTCATAAACGGTCTGCTATGTTATGTTAATGTGTAACTTAAGTGCACAATATCATGATTCATGGGGCTCAGTTATGTTGAAAAGACGGAAAAGTCCTAGTCATGTTGCTTAAAATCACTGAGAAATTCTCGATTTTAAGTCGTATTTTTATTACATACTCGTACATAATTTCGAGCTGCAACTACCAAATTGTGAACATAATTACAGGATTAAACGAACTTACCTTAAGTGAAGTTCTATCCTGATTATATGATGTACTTAGTCCGAGGTATAATTACTATGTAGTACTCGTCTTGCTTGCACTTTATGTCGCGAATTTTAAAGCCTAAAAACAAACATAAAAAACACAGCACCTGGCAACATTAGTTATAGATGTCATTCGTTTTTTCGCGCGCTCACAATATGTTGCGTTTTGTGTTTATTTTATTTAGAAATAAGTATTATCAAGTAAATACCAACTGTACAGTGTTTTTACCTGACCAGTCTAGTCCTGATTAAGGCAAGACGTCAAACTTAAGACAAACCACGGGCGGTAATTTGTTATGCCCCTGCCCTGATCGCATATTCATAAACGTCACTGCTAGTTAGGTATGTACTTATGTAGGTATGTAATAGGTATGCTACTCGTATTTTATGAACATTACACACTGGGAGAGCATGCGTCACGGAGCGGTTCCGAGTTCCGACACTGTGTAGGTAGCCACCTACTCGTACTACTGCTTTCCTGGAACCGCTGATAACTGCTATCAACGCATTAGGGTTGCCTGTCGAATGATGCATTTAATTTTATTATTAGTTAAAATATGTTTACTTCCTAAATACGTTCAGTACATAGAGTATTTGAATTTGTAATACCTACTAAATTTTCTGTGTCGTCAACAAATTTTCATAGAGATAGATCTAGCATTGCACCCGTGCGATACCGGAGCGGATCGCTAGTATAGTCATAAATAATTCGTATAATTTAAATGTGTTAGGCTGTTAGGTCAGTTAAAGAACATAGAGACACGCACATATAGGTAGAGTCATTATTAGAAGCAAAGCAATTCAGCTTTAATTGGAACAAGTGACAAGATCTCAGCCAATATTGAAACTTAAGAGTTCCAAATTTTGTAGTTATCTTCAGTTTTAGTAGCATTTTCTATATGACTCTTTGAATGAGGATCTTATGATTTTATTTATTTATAAAACTACAATTGTAAACTAACAGTATATAACCAAAGCGTTTACAATGCAAAACTTAAAACTACTAATACTTAAAATACAACTCTAATCCAACTTAAAGCACCAAGCACTTATAACGTGTGCCAGCTCTCGGCGAACACGTCGGCGTCTTGTTCCAAGACGAGTTGGTTGAGCAGCACGGGCGCACGCGCGCCGGGCGCGTTGCCGGCGCGCCGCGTGTGCGTCGCCGTCGCCGCCGCCGGCGCAGCGGCGCGCGCACGTACTGCTCGGGGACGAACAGTCTGATGCCTTCCAATGCCACTGGATTATCGATTTTCCCCCTCAGCAGAAGACAGTAATGGACGGCGAGATGCAGTTTCCGCCTACAAACTAGAGTATTAAGCCCAACCATACCGGTGACAAAAAGCGATGGATACAGGAAAGGATAGTATCCATATTGCTTTTTGTAAAGGTGACGGGCAAATTTTCGTTGAACTCTTTCTATTAAAAGTTTATAGGATTCCTCAACAGGGTCCCATATTAAAGAATTGTACTCTGATGACCAGCTACTTGAGCCGGAGTTGTTTTAAATTTTCTATTTAGGTTATTGTTTATTCTACTACCAGTATTTAAGTGATTACGTTATGGTATGTTTTCGCATTGTGGTCAGTAATAAAAGCAATATCAGACGTATTTACGGTTTAGTCCCCATGGAACATAGGTACTTTCACAACACTTTCGTGTATATAAAAAATAAAATTAAAATTTTAGTTGTTTATTTCACAGAAAATTTAAAATACATAAAAAACTTAACTTCTAATCTTTAATATTAAAGATTTTTGGAGTTAAGGAGCTTATAAATTGCACTTGATTCATATGACACAGTTTCAACATTGTTAAAATATGTATGATTAAAAAAAAACACATTTCCTCTCGACTTCATTTGAGTCGCCATACTTAACTGGCAGTGGGCGGGGCACATTGCTCGTGGAACCGTTGGCCGTTGGGGCAGAAAGGTTCTTGCGTGGCCACCGAGGACCGGAAGACGCAGCGTGGGAAGCCCCCCCAACAAGGATTAACGACCTGGTTTCGATCGGGGGCAGATATCGGAAGAGGGCGGCGCAAGACCGATCGGGAGTCAGTGGACGCCTATCAGCTGATATGATGATGATGATTAACCGGCACCATTGGCTCGGTTTTTAGAGACCTGCCTACTGAGCCGGCGGTCCCGGGTTCGAATCCCGGCCAGGGCAAATATTTGTATGATGAACTCGAATATTTGTGCTTGGGTCATGGTTGTTCTATGTATTTAAGTATATAATTATTTATCTATATAAGTATGTATATTGTCGTCTATCTAGTACCCATAACACAAGCCTTCTTGAGCTTAATTTGGGACTAGATCGATTTGTATGAGGTTTTATCTTTCCCAGCACAACCGCACCCCGACTCAACTAATTATAGAAAAAACGTACTCCTCATTTTATAATGTACCCTCCACCCTCTACTTCAGGGCATACATCTCGGTTGCAATATAAGTAGATTATGGAGGTACTTAGCGGAGGGCGCGGAGGGACGTCCTCTCTGGAAATAATTCAGGACTGCAGACGTACGGACAGCAAGGCCGCAGAAACAGGTAGGAGGTTGGATTTAACATTTTGAAATACGTGTGTTGATTGCTGCGCTCAAATTGTAGCAAACTACTTTTAGCCAATCCGACGTCATGGAAATGAAGTTATGTTTTATGACAATGGGACCAACAAGAAAGTATACTCTTTCAAACAAAAAAGGATTATCGAATTCGGTTCAGCAGTTTCAGTTCGGGTAATTGGGGATTATATGTACATAAAAAAAAACCCCGACGAGCTTAGGACCTACTCCGTTCTTGGATGTCGGTTCAAAAGAGAATGCCTGCCTGCATTTAAATGTAGTTTAAACAATTTACTCACAAAGAATATTCTATAATTAATAATGTTTATTATTTAAACAGTTGTAATGTTACACATTGAGTAAGATACATAATTAAATCTAAAAGTTAAAACAAATATAAAAAAATTATAAAACCTTACTCTAAATAACCTAAAATATAATATTAGAAAAAAAAGGGGTCATAAAAGGAATACCCCTTCCAGAAGGTCCGCCTGCGGCATTGTCCCCAGTATGCTGGCGGCGTTACCTCTTTGTATGGCCAGAGAGATTCTCTGGCAGAGGTAGGCGCCAGCTCTGGGGTCTCCCGAAGCGTCGATCAGCCGTTTCGACAAAGCCTTCATGAATCTTGTCATGTCAGCTGACCATGGGCCCAATGTCTCGACTGCACGCGCCGCAAATTCGTAGTTGTTGAGTATCGACGAGTAAGTTTTACATAGTCGATATTACGTATGTAAAAAAATCGAGTAATTTTCATGACTTTAACGTAGGATCAGGATTCGGTTGCTTACTAATATTGACGAATTAAATTGAATACACAACGGACGAGACGGTTAAAGAATATTGATGAACAAAACGTAAGATTAACGGTAGGTGCAGGGTAGGTGAATTTGCTGTAACGTAACATCCCATAATGTTTTATCTACTGTCGACTACATTGTCGATTATCTCTTATACCTTATCAAATCATCAGCTATAGGTACTGTACGGTCATCATCGAATGTAGCGCGTCTTGAATCCGTAATTATTAACGTTCGGTTTGTGCTGACGCTACGGGGTAGTTTTAGAGCGTATACAAATTGCGTGTGTGTTTAGGCCTTCCTGCCGAATGCCACGCGGCCCTGCGACCCTGGTGCGCTCATGTAATTATCTCCCTGCCCTGAAAGCTAATTTTAAGTGTCTAAATGAACATTTAAAAAAGGTGAGACTGAAAGATAGGACTTATTCAATTCGACTAAACAAAACGCGATGAATACTCACATTGTAAATAACCTTGCAATAAGTGTATTTTACACATGAAAAAAAAAAAAGATATATATTTTTACACGTATTTATTTTTCGAAGCTATGCTCGTAAATATTACGAGTAGGTATGTACAGCACGACCAACCAGTGGGCCTATGAATGTCACGTTTATGGGTCAATCAACTTTTTCTGTTGCTCATTACCAGGGGGACCCATGGTCACTCTTTATAACTAATTTAGCAAAAACCTCCTGACAGTTCCTGACAATACCAGTAATATAAATTATAGACGTTTTTCTTTGAAGTTTAATCATTTGTTGTCCCCCGGGTCACGGTCACGGGATAGAAAAACAACAAGAAAAAAAGGATCCACTCTTATCACGCGATAAATAAATATCAAACTATTTCTTTATGACAAGTGCGAGAGTGATAACAACAACCATCATGGCCCGCAGGTTAAAAACACTTCAGTAAAACAATCACATTAGAATTTATGTATTAACTAACTTTGCTCATTATTGCAATTATTTAGTGTTTCAACAGCCGCAAACATATCGTGCTGAAATATATATGTCGCACGAAACCGTTTATTTCATCAACCTTTTGAACGCCAAGCGGTGCAACAATTTATTTTGCCCCTGACGCCACAGCAAAAGAGTAAAGCAGTGCTCCAAGATTAACGGGTATTAAAAAACACTCGTACCAGGTGAATTACAATGTTTTTCATCGATGAAATTTTGTTGTCACTAGATGCCGTTGGCGACAGTCGCACAATTTTTCGTTTATTTTAAGCAATATAAAATTAAAAATTATTTTGTTTTTTTTTGGCTAGCCTATAATAGTGTCCCACTGATGGACAAAGGCCTCCCCTCTCTTGTGTCACTTGTCCAAGTCATCCTGCCATCTTCTTTTCGGTAAATAGTGTTATGATAAAGTAGTTCCGCGAAATCAGAAACAAACTTAAAACAACATTCAATAGGTGCTTTGTGATCAAAGTTCAAATATTTTTTCAAAGATATCAGACCTTTTATTTAGTTTTATCAGAAGTTAAAAACAACGAGGTAGAGCTAAAAAAACCAAATTAAGAAAATAAAGAAAGCTTTAGATTTTTTTTACCTACATGCAATTTGAAAAGATAATAAAATTTTAAGAACACAATACACCAGCATAAGAGTGCTAATTGCGACAACGTTAGGAATTGGTAGGTACAATACCACAATAACATTAAAAAAAAAAGAAAGCTTTGTGAGAATTGTCAGCCAAACTCGCAACTAGTTTGCGTAACTGATTGACCGATCGATTTATAATTACTACGTGTTGTGTTTTTATCGCAATTCCATACACAAAAAACGTCAATCAATCTTAAAGACATGACAAAAACGATTAGATCTAGCCTAGTTCGGGTTCGGTCATAAATCGCGACTTCGAAAGTCGCACGAAAAAAATAAAAATGCCATTATTGGTGGGATGCAGAAAAAAAGAAATAGTATAAAAATACCGCAGCGGGAAGTGAGAATACCGGCCTGAAGGGATGGGACACGGAGACAAATGTCGATAACGGACTATTTTTAGTCTACCGAGAACTTTAAGATAGCACTACTTTATTTGTGACTATAGCTGTGCCCCGCGGTGTTACCCGCTCATCCCACGGGAACACTAAATTTATTCGGGATGAAAAGTGTCCCATGTCCTTTCCCGGGTCTCAAACTATCTCCATACCAAATTTCATCTAAGTCGGTTCAGCAGTTTAAGCGTGATGAGGTAACAGACAGACAGACACACTTTCGCATTTATAATATTAAGTATGGATTGTGAATTTGTTTATAGCGCGATAATCACCAGCCATGTCCATCTTTCCGTGCTGTTTGTACTGAATTGAAAAATTCTAACGATAACATAACGGGTTATTGTTATTTGTAAATAAAACATAATATCACGAATGTTCTTTATTTAGACAACGAGTCAGTTCCTAAAAATGGGTTTTTATCTGAACATTAGATCGGATATTACTACACGAAGATATTAATAAAATCTGAGCCAGTTACACGAGCTCTTCTCATGGTGAGTGCCCTGTCATGCAATGTATTTGTATGGTATTGCTCCGATGAGAAGATTCATAATCAGATCTCAAGTATAATTCTTATCCATCTGCAGTCAATTATAATTTGATAATAATTCATTACTATTCATCGTAAATATTAGTCACTGTGATGATAAAAATACTGTGTTTTATCGGAATTTATCGTAACCTGTATTTATTCAATGGCTGGTCGCATAATAAAACAATATGGCGATAAACTTGTTTTTATCTAGATAAACCGTTAATAGTAAATATGTATTAACTTCTTTTCTTGAATAAACCGGCTTAAATTTATGATTTTGGTGTTGGTACGAATTTGAACTATAAATAATTTTAACCACCATTTATTTCTATTTTTGTTTTTATTTCTGAATTCTGATTTCCGTGGACAATAAATGTATATTATGTTAGCGTTTGGTTCGGTTTGTAGACACCTGCCTACTGAGCCGGCGGTCCCGGGTTCGAATCCCGGCCAGGGCAAATATTTGTGTGATGAACTCGAATATTTGTGCTTGGGTCATGGTTGTTCTATGTATTTAAGTATATATTTATCTATATAAGTACGTATATCGTCGTCTAGTACCCATAACACAAGTGGGACTAGATCGATTTGTGTGAGGTTGTCCGATATTTATTATATTATTTATTTATTATTTAATTACTGACACAAAAAAATGGTGAACAGAACAGATTAGTATAATTAAAACTTATTGAACCGGGTCTATCGCGATATTTTGTTTACCTACGGCGTACTGTACGCATGAGACCACAGCACTTGAAACCGTGTTGAAACGTCAGGCAATGACGGTAAATCAAAATATCGCGATAGACCCGGTTCAATAAGTTTTAATTGTGTGTTCAAACCGCGAGAATATAAAGTGTTATAGAACAGATTAGTAGTTAAACAAACCTATTTCAACAACAATCGCTTGCGGTATTTTTTGTGTCTAAACAAACCACTATCACGAAACATCGATATTTTTATCGACATCAATCTGCTCTACATTTTTTTCGTCATCGGCGCTACCTGGACCCTAGGTAGAAGGTAGACGCTTCTCAGAACCGCCACTTGATAACGTGCTCGAAAAAACATATCGTATAGCAAGGCGTTATGTTTGAATTATGACCGTTATGTAACTGGTATGTACAGGGCAATGGTCACTACACGACCTCGTTCGACTGCCCGCCGGCTATGTTGCCCTGGTGCTCGCGGTGGAGTTGGCTGGCTGAACTTGCGAAATGCTTTGTATGTATGTATTTACTATGACCGACTGACAAAGAAAAGATTCAGTAATATAATATATATGGTTCTGCTCGGGCTGTTATTTAAACGTGAGTGATTACTATAGTGATAAATGAGCATACTTACGTAGAAAGCGGTTTTTTTTAATACCTAATGCAAAAAGCGACCAAACTAATTCCTTAATTGAGACAAGTCAATTTGACAAAAAATCTACGCTGGTCATTTTTGCATAACTATGGTCAAATATCGACGACGGGAAGACAAAATCCTGAATATTGTTTGACTTGAGATCGACAGGGACGGCATATTACGATCGAATTTAGAGCATCGGACTCGGAGTAGCCCTTCTCTGCTTTTATGTTTACCACACGATCGAACCGTATTTGATTTTACCACATATTACTATAGTTAAAATACTTGTGTAAGGCCCTTCGTGCCCGTATTGACAAGGTGACGTTTGATCTTAGAAAAATTACATAGCTTCAATATAAAAAAATCCGTACACTACTTATATTAACAAGGTTAATATACCTACTCTTTGTGAACGAAACTTTTTATTCTTAGATTTTACTTAATATTTTATATTTACTTATAGTATAACCACTTGACCGTCCAGCCCGCGAGACTATTTTCCTGTCAACCGTCCGGGCTTTTTAGCGACGCACGCCCCGCGCTGCTCATCCTCAACTTTCTACAAAACTAGCGTAACTACACTGCCATCTATATTTTTTACAGCAAACTATTTGGTTAGGCTACGTTGTTGCATCAAGATAATTAGTAAATAATGCCGAATTACTCCACTAGATGCACTATAATCAACTGTTCCGTCTTCCAATCTTGGATAGTAAGGTATCCGCGGACGGTTAGGAGCATATTGGTTTTGGATACTATGCTATCGTCGGACGGTCAAGTGGATAAGGGCTAAATTGTACACTTTAATCTTAGATATACCCTATTAATTATTTATTTTTAACCGTGTATAACTTGGATGAGAGAGCGAATTCTCCTAACACAAGTACTAACTTAAAAGGAGAATTCAACATTATTTATAATCTTGTTGAAAATAAATTAATTTTTGTTTTTTTGATTTTTGATACCTATACTAATTCTAATAACTTATTACCTAAGAAGGAACATTTATGTAGGTTTTTAAACGTAACTCGTATATTGTTCCTAAAATGGTAAGACGGTATCGTTGTGTATAAAAATCTTGGAGTGTCAAACATTTGCTTGCTGCTGAAGATAAGATACGCGTATGCCGTATATGCACGCCCGTTCGGTTCCGCAGAATGACGTCTAAATAAGATGAAATGCGTAAGAATTTGGTAGATTATTTTATCAGCGGCTCGAGTACCAATGTTTCCGGCTAACAAATAATTCTAACACTTCACTGTACGTAAATACCGCCGGATGCCAGCTCAAGGAGGAGCATGTTCGTTATCGTCTTCACAGAATGTTCGATAGCGTGTTTAAAGCATAAATATATAATACTTTATTTATCCTTTAGCAATAAAATAAGAATGAAATATAAATTCGCCTATTTTGAAGTACTACATACATATAAGCAAAGAACTAACACGTGACTTTAGATCATGACATGATGAATGATGATATTCACGATAAGTATGAGATATAATTATGATCTAAAATGGAATTAAAAGTTTTCATAATATACGTAATGTTAAGACATAAACAGATATTAGAATAAGATAAATACTACTCGTAAAAGAAATCTCTGAGTGCGGGATGGATGCTGTGACCAAGACGCAGTAACCAAGATGAAAATGTATTAGGAGAACATAACCGCTCAGGCGTTCACTTCATAACACATAAGGTAAGAAATAGGTGCGCGCCGCGAATCGCGATTATTCACCAAACGGCCGTCCGTTGCGCGAGCATAAAAATGCAGCGGCCGTCTAGCATCCTGACCTTACATACAAAAAAATATATTGAATAATAATTAAGGATTATACTTTTAAATGACCTGCGCACGCATTCAACGTGCGGGTAGCGAAAATATAACTCCAACAAAAAGAAAACGTACCTAAATGATTGGGTACTTTCTATTTCAGCGAGAATTAATAATGGACATTTTGTTAGCTACACGTTCCAAAGCAATCATAAAAAATTAACCGTTCAAAAACTGCAACCGGTGTATTTTATGGTTGCAAATTGCAGATAAGAACCGCATGAAGTGCAGTTTGCAATTTTAGCGGGGAATTAAAACTTTACGGCATTGTCACCCCCGGGCACGACCAGGCGCGCATGAATGGGTAACGAGTCACTCGGCCAGTTTATCGATTTTGTGAAACTGCGCGTTTCGGACTCCAGCCACTCTAGTTGACATCGACTGATTGCAACAACAACAGATAACTTCACTCGCCTAAAACTAGAATCACGTATGCGTTCAGTAAAATAACTTATGTTACACGCAACAAGGTTTAGCTCGCAACGTCGCAATTAAATATGATAGGATCTTGCGAGGGTTCGATTTATATCTAAATTGTAATTCGTGACACGACAGTTGTTCCAGCGACATAATTGGCAATAACAGTATCTTATTACACACCACCTTTAACCCAAACAGCATTTGTTACAAAATAATATATATCAACTAAATTTATTTCCTACACAGTTTTTCTCTGTTTGCTGTGTTCAGCACAATGTTCGAAGTATTTCAACAATAAGAGGTAAATAATGACAATGAACTATATCGAATTTACAAATTTTCATCGTCAGATTACCAACTCTATAGATTCAAATCAAAAGTTTAGAATGATCGTAGTTACCACTAAGTAAGTAAGGTAGTGTGAAAGATGTTATAGATAAGTAAGGATTCAATTATATAAGTCGAGCCGAGGGGTGATAGGAAAAGATGGAAGAAAAATAAATTAGACAAATACAATAGTAGGAATTATTTTTGAGACCGAATACACTTCGCTTTGTCCGAATAAACAATGGGGCTCAATGGTCACTGTTTGCATTATGAGCTACGACCACAAACTGCACTTATGACACCTTTGTTCTCAACTCAAAGTCGTTGTTTGTAGACGCTACGATTTCTACTATACTACGATTTCTAATTCAAGACCAAAAAAACTACGACAGATACGTCACTGTCAAAATTGACAACATTTAAATGACATTTGAGTTTGTTTCTTGGCTTGCACCAAATGCTCAAGTGTTACAAGTACAATACCAGATTTTGTACCATAAATCTCCGATGTTTAAGTTTTTATTATCTCCTCTCGTAATTATGCAATAATAAATATATCTAGTTATTTTGTTAAAACATAGAGTTAAAGTTACCAATAAATAAATTATCTTAGCGTGTTTAAAGTTTAAAAAAGAAAAAGGAATTTACTATCGTAAAAATATTTTGTTGTAGTGGCAACCTTGTGGTAGTTTTTTTGGTCTTGAATTAGAAATCGTAGTTTATACAAGAGAATAATGATGTACCACTAATAAGACTACCTACTCATAAGTTGACCCCATTGGTAAAAAGAGATTTACAAAGACAGATAATTTTATTAAAATGATTATCCATTAGCTGGTTAACGAGCTGTTAAAGCATTACCGAGCCGGCGGTCAATGGATTCGAATCCAAGCAAGAGCAAATATTTGTGTGATGAACTCGAAGATTTGTTAATGGGTGATAGACGTTCTATATATTTAAGTAAGTAAGTATATATTATATCTTCGTTAAGTACCCATAGCACGAGCCTACAAGTGCTTGTTTTGGGAATAGGTCGATTTGTGTGAGGTTGTCTAATATTTATTTACTGTTTATAAAAAGCCCATCCCATCAAAGTCGACCATGCTATGCAGACTGTCTCGTACGACATTTTGTTTTATCATCCTCGCTAGTCATAGGTATGAAGAAACCATAACATAGTTGCACTTAATGACTAAACTTGTCATTATCGTAATACTCGGAAAGGCTTCATGCTCGGTTGTTCTGTATTCTTTGCCACCGTGCCGCTATGACACACTCGTCGTGAATCACTTTGCGGCCCGAGTGCTGGAAATGGTAACAGCGGTGATTGTTTATGTTTAGGTATTTTGCGCGGTAACAATACAGATTTAAGAATACGAGTATGTTTTAAATATGGTTTTGTTTGTTTCGTTGGTAAAAGGAAGTAGGTACTTAGGTACATAGCCGGCATCATGGGTATCTACCCTGCGGCAGAGCCGAGATCTTGGGGACATCGGATTTAGTTAGGTTCTCTTAGAATAGGTTAAGTTGGTTATTGTTGTTTTTTACTTGTTTATCGTTTAATAAAGTTTATTATCTTAGTAAGAATATATTCATTATTAGTAAGTAATCACGGATAGACACATACATAGTATTCGAGTCAACTATCTTCAAGTAATTTCCATAATAATATTTAATCCATTCTAGATCTCAACTAAACAGTTTTAAAGCCAGTAGGCTATACATTTAATGTATAGAGCAGTCAAGTTACCAACTTATGATAATAACATCAATAACTATACATGATTAGTAATCATGATGATTAAATTAATTACCCAAATTCGTCGTCATTATCAGCATCATCAATTACCTGGAAAGAAAACAAAATCATTAATATCAGGTTATCGACAAGAAACGCTATCCTAGCTATTTCGGAGATCTCTCCAAGATATCAGACAGATGTAGATGGAATTAGGTCCCCGGTTCTGTTTCTACGTAGGTATATTTAATAAGAAAACAGCCCTCGCTGTCCGCCCGTCGCGTTAAGTGGGAAAAAGATAAAATCTCCGATAGCCGTAAACGGGTCGATGATTGTGATAAATCACGGGCATATTCGTGGACTAAACTAACGACGGATTTTTGTGGAGACAAAATCCGGGAAATAGTAAAGGTTGACTGGAAGAGATCCCTTAAAAGCTCGTCTTGGTGCTGTGTTATTACCTACTGTTAGTTCCATGACTGTTTTTGTGTAACAATACGTGCATAGAAGAGTAACAAGTATACGGGTTCAGAGATAGATTTGGCAAAACAGAACCGTTGGAACAGGGAGTAGTTTGGAAAACATACCTAATTCAGTAATTCGTCAGATACCTCAATTATGTTTATCTAACGTCGGATTATTGATATTTTTGAAGTTTCACATTGATAGCACATATCGTAGACAATGACGTATGAAAACCAGTGATGGCTCTAGCACATAGTACATCAGTCAACTGCAACAAGGCGTAAGACATCTTTTGGACCTTAAAACCATGCCTGCCACGGGTTCCCAAAGTGAGCACCACGCCGTAAACACTAAAGAGGGGCTGCTTACCCCGGTAACTAAACTTAGGTACCTATATACTATATCATTCGACTAGTAGGGGCGCATAGACCAAGTACTAAACCCGAAAATGAGAAACGTCGATTTTAGGTGCCTGTCCACAGAAGCTTAGCGAAGAAGTGTAAAATAGACCAACTACATTCCTCAGATTTGAATGCACTTCTTTTGGGCTCCACCAAGACGCAACCTGATTGGTTAATTTTTTCCGCTCCGCTTCTATGGACAGAAACACGCGCATTGCTTCTGGCATTGCAATTTCACAGGCCGCGATAGCCTCTTGTTTGTCACCATCGTATAAAAATAGAGTATCCACTATCCATCTTTTTGTGGTGGACTGTATGTCGGTTTTTGTCCCGTCGGTCGCCGCCGACGCTAATCGGGATTGACGCGCGACAGGAGCTATAAAATTACTTATTCTCTGTTGAATTTAACCCGCCATTTTATTTACTTTACAACAAACGGTCGGGTACTTCGAAGGCTTACATTATAATTTAAAACGCTGAATTTTTCGCAGCTTCGCTCGCGTGGTGGATGTATTTCGATTATAGAACGAGAATCGTATTTTTCAAAGTAACCTAGCTAGCTCAATGGCTCAAATCCTCTATGAACACATGTTTTTTGTAAAATACTTAGGCCACAAGTTTAAGTCCACCAACGTTTCCCGTGAGAGGACCACTGACTATTGATCTATTGTTACATCAAATAAGGTCAAACTGATAGGTAATCGCTCAATTTTCGTATTTACAGAAGAATATAAATGTAACTAACTCTTGTGGTGGAACCACACTGACAATAGGGTCGAGAGGAGAAAAGAAAGAGGCTTTTGCCCGACAGTGGGACACTTAAATGTGCTATTAAAAAACTCTCGTAGAACTTACTGTACTTCACACCCTTTATAATATTATGTTACGTACGTTTATTTTATTCCAGCAGCGTAGGAAATTTGCCGCTCTTTTTAAGATGACAGCTGTCAAATGCCATCTTTTATTAATTTTTAACAATAATAAGAAATATGAAATTTGCCGACGCATCGCGTTATTTATTGACGGCAACAGGCATCAATTTCGACCGTTTAACTTGTGTGTCCTAGTCGTAGTTCTAGTCGTGAACAAAACCAAGCATGGTAAAATTTAGCATAAATCTACCCAAACTAGCCCGGAGATGTATACGCCTTCTGGTATACGCCATAACCTAAAATCAACTCAAAAACAGTTCAGTCACGCAAGTAATCATTTGAAACATCCAAGATACGATACAGCACATGCACTTAGTTCTCCTATACGCCAGAACTCTAGGTATGTAACATTGTATGTTTTCGCTTCCTACGTACTAGTGTGCGCGAGAAGGGGAGTGAGCATAGACGTTATCATTATCTGTTGAAACATTTACGTATCACTTATTTTATTTTAAACAAAAAATCTGCCAATTTCCGAAAATATCTAAAGACGATTGACATATTTTGGGAATTAAGTCTTCGTAAAAGTCTCTGTTAGCAAACAATAAGATGAAGTTTCAAGCAATGGGAACGGAACTTACAGCGATAAAGACTACCTTGATAGAAAATTTGTTACGAGACAAGCGTAAAGTTAGGTTTAGACTGACGCTTTTGGTGCATACAATCATCAGATATTCTAGTGTCTTATTGTAAATGCCACCGTCAGAACAAAACAATGAAGCATACAGAAATGTCGGACATTTGAGTAGCAATTGATGTCACAATTCATTAGGGACTTATCGCCGTTAGAAGGACCTCAGTCAGGAGGAGACCCCAAGGAGTCAGATAATAATGAATCGAAAAGTTATTTGACACAACAAGCCACAATCGTCACGAAAACAGCATTGTCAGCGTCTTTGACGTTGTAGTTTTCCGATTCGATATCGTATATTTTTAAGCGTGTCCACAATTCGCAACCCCTATATTATATCCGACATATTCCTACCCAGTCAGAGGAAATCCGCACGTACCCTCAATTTCTTAGGGCGGACGCGAGGGGCGCGTTTATCGTTATCAAGGTCGATAACATCCGTATACGCTGACGCTGGTACCAGAAAATCAGAAATTTGTAAGAGCTAAATAGTCTAGCCAATTATCCGCCTGTAACCATTCCTTAGAATTTGAGCCGGAGTCTCGTGCCGTGCTAACGAGGCAATAAATAGGTATTAATATGTCAGCCGGATTTGCATCAGGCAGTCGCGCCGCTCGGGACTCCTCACCAATTATTCATATTGACCACATCATGCCCACACCTTTGATTTGGTTTTTGAATACGAAATTGTCCTTAGAAATATAAAGTGAATCTACTATAGTTTGCGTATTAGTAGGCGTTTTGAACCAACGAACATTCGTTGCAGTCTGTTTAGACTTCAGATTTTACGAAACCAGATACTTCATTGTAATTTCTATTTATAGTTAGGTGTTTACTTTGTTTCTGTTCCATCAATTGCAACTTTCAATTGGTATGCATCTTTCATTCAAGATATTTTGCTTCCATCTATGCCATCATCTTACGAAGATTTATGATATAGCAAACTAATGGTTTCCATTCACAGGAAATCAGAAGTGGACTCGAGTGGAGAGGTGAGGATTTATCTATTTCCGCTTATTAATCTCCGACCGGCAGCCGGCCCCGAGCCATTAATACGGAATGATAGACCCACATGACAAATAGGACATATTTCTGCCACGTTTCACCGCTAGGGGCGCCAACAGTAAATAGAATAGGTATGATACCTCGATTGGCGAACGATGAATATTTAAAAAACTCACCATGGCGGCCATATCCCATTAACATTTTTGTAAGCCTGACAACAAAATACGACGCATTTCGTATAAAAACTTTGCGTTGAATCAAAATCATTAGAAATCTATAACATTTTGTAGTGTTTCATCGTCAATATTCGCCGACTGGGATGAAATATAACATTAACTAGGTTTAAACCACTTAAACGCTTTATTCCTGAAAAATTCAAAGACATAAAAGTGATTTTTCTGGTTAGGGTTTCTGTATTTTTACTTGTATAAGTATTATTTTCGCGGTTTCTGTTCTATGGCAGCGTCGCAGAAACGTTCGATCCGTGAGGTGTATGCAATTCCATTTAGTATTCTAAACAAACATTTATTCAGAACACAGAGGATAAGATTTTGTTTGTAGTTATTAAGAAGAGTGCTTGCTCAGAACAGAACTAAGAACTGTTTAAAACACATCGTGAAAACGCGCCCTTGCACTCCAAAAGCATCTCAATATAGATATTACCTACGTGTATTTACTGGACGAATAAATGTCCTTCTCTGTGAGAACTGGTTAGTACCTACTTGCAAACGATTTCTAAAATTTCTAAAGTCTAGACCAATGTCAAATACACATTCAAGTTCGTAGTTACGTAATTTTCAATGTCTTATTATGCCTTAAGAATCTCATTTTAGAATTAGCCTTCAATAAAATGACGCTAAACGTTAAATCAAAAGTCACGGTATGAAAATACAGTTTTCAGACCGTCTTGTGCTTGTGTCGTACAAACACCGACAACTAATATCTCGATACGCCAAATCCGGCCGGATGCGAGCATACATGCAGAACAGAAGGTCATGCGTTGCAACCGATCGATCAATGCGGTTTGTTATAATCGTAATTCGGTTGGCGTGGGATCGTACACGTCAATCACTCCCAGCATCCCGCCGGCGAGTGCGGCCGGCCGCAGGTGCGGAGTTCACCGCGCAAGCGCACCGCCGCCCTAGCGCAACAAACACAACGTGCCACCAATAACCTACCGACTGCGCCAAACACACCTCTGCCCCTTCACAATAAGACACAAGCCTCCCACTCCGGTGGTCCCGGTGGTGTTGGGGCTGAACCCTCTTTATAGTTTTTTTGTGGAGGTAGGTTCGTGCCGGGGACTTTTTCCTATCGCGAGATAAGTTCGGCTGATATCAGGTAAACAAGTTGGTGGAGCACAAGTTTGGGTGCTTTATGAGTCGTTGGAATTGTTTTGTCACGTTGTGAACTTGCAGCGATCGCGTTCGCTCTGAGCTGTGACTTGTAGTTATTTAATTTATCACAGCATTTTATAACGAACGAAGATAAACTTCTTAGTTTAGTCATTTACAATTACATCATTTATTGGTTCCAATAATTAACTAAAGTGTTTAAGAAATAAGTTTATTATGTATTATGGCGGAGTGTAGCATCGAGACAAACAAAATTGATTTAACGATGCCATTATAATAAAATGTAATTTAGTGTGTAGGTACTTAATTGTGAAAAAAATAACCAAAATTTTGAAAAAATAATTCTTCTCTATCTCATAAAAAACATTGAGGTTCTTTCATTTTATTTTATTGACGTACTTCAGGATCTTTTGTTGCTTTTTAGGGTTCCGTAGCCAAATGGCAAAAAACGGAACCCTTATAGATTCGTCATGTCTGTCTGTCCGTCTGTCCGTCCGTATGTCACAGCCATTTTTTTCCGAAACTATAAGAGCTATACTGTTGAAACTTGGTAGGTAGATGTATTCTGTGAACCACATTAAGATTTTGATGCAAAAATAAAAAAATAATAATAAATATTGGGGGCTCCCCATACTTAGAACTAAAACTCAAACATTTTTTTTTCATCAAACACATACGTGTGGGGTATCTAATATCTATATCTATGGATAGATCTTCAAAAATGATATCGAGGTTTCTAAAATATTTTTTTTCTAAACCGAATAGTTTGCGTGACAGACGCTTCCAAAGTGGAAAAAAGTTGGTTCCCCCCCTCTAACTTCTAAAATAAGAAAATGAAAAATCTAAAAAAAACATATGATGTACATTACTATAAAAACTACCAACGAAAATTGTTTTGAACGAGATCTAGTAAGTAGTTTTTTTTTAATACCTAACTTCGCACCTAATTTATATGGGGCGCTATACATACCAGGTGCAAACTTAACTTAACCACTTAGGAATGGAAAGTGTTTGTACGGAACCCTCGGTGCGCGAGTCCGACTCGCACTTGGCCGGTTTTTTTTTAATGTCAAACCATAAGCAATGCAGCTACAAAATAATTAGTGTCACAAAACAAAACAATATAACCCCGTAATCTCCCGAAGCGGTCCAATTACTTTCCCGACTACAGAGAACAATCGAGACATTTCTAATTCTCTAATTGCGAGATCACTCTGCCCATCTATTTTGTTTCGTTTCATTTTTCAAGATTGTAATCTTGATTTATGGCATAAAATCGTGGTAGCTTTTTTGCGCTAAATATTGTTAAGAAATTACTTTACCTATTTGTAAAGCACTAAACTTTTTGTGCTATTGGATTCTAGTTTGCCCTCGTGGGATATTTGTTAAAATAGCACTATTTTATAAATTGAAGGGACCAAATGTAAACGTCGAACTCCACCGATGTATTGCCCAAAAATATGATATTGTTTACGGACCTTTTATTGACTCCTACGGACCACAGGTTAGAAACCACTACTGTAGTTAATTAAATAAAAGACCAGTGAAAGTCTTTTACTGAAGTGTTTTCCACGAAGGCTAAAACATTAGTACCTATAGCATTGGGAAACACGGAATTCGCTTCCGGGCCTAACCTTTATGCTTCCTGACTCATGTTATTGTTGTAACGAAATCAAACATCCTGCATTACTCAAGTAAATATGAAACTTCTTCGCGTAAACATAACTCGGAATAAAGGAAGTTAATGTCAACTTCTCCTTGCTGCAGTATTAGAGACAGGGTTAGTAGTAGGTACGTTATCCAATATTGGGACAAATTCGAAAAACATGACGTTATATTTTAATAAATATTATGTTGGTGATAATAATAAGTAGTAATATGTGTAAAGCTTCATTGTTTATTTTCATGGGTTTTGGATAATTTTTATATTTTGTTTAATATAGAGATTTAAGTCATCAGTAAGTACCTACATAATATCTACCTGCACTTTTTAATAAAGGTATAAAGCGAATATAATATAAAATATGTATATTATGCACTTATTTTATTTAAATAGATATGAGGAAACAACGCATAAATAACATATTCAATTCAATAAATCATAATTTAGTAATTTGTTAATAAACATAGTGACACATGAATTTGTGATTTAATTAACTTTTAATAAAGACTAACAGTTATTTATTGCATAAAATCCTCGTTTAGATTATTTAATTAATAAATAAATACCAGGAAAGCAGCGGTGGGAGGTGTTAAATCACCGAGCGGCAGGTTGCATACAAATCGCGTTGGCAACGCGCGCTCGCCGCGACGCCAAATAGCTCTTTCATTGTAGTCTTGAATTTTAAAGGGCAAATGTCGCTTGCGCCAGCCGAGGATAATTCTGGGCTATATTTACCCGTCTACGGCGAAGGAGGGTCGAACAGGGTTTCTTTAGACACGGATTTCGTTACCGCGTACGGTAATAATAAGAGTTGAATTCTACATTACTACACAATTTAATACAATAGGCTCATTAACTGCATTACTACGAAACTGTAATTAATCGTAGGTAATTCATGACCATGAAAAGCACTTGTTACTCGTACATAGATCGGACAAAAATGTCACAATAGTTGCTATACTGATATTACTGATGATAGACCCTATTATATTTCTGTAAATAAACCTAGTCCAGATTGTAAGCGAAAGAGTTTATAAAGTCCGTCTCTGTCGAACACCTACCGGTAGAAAACAACGAACATATCTCTCGAATCCTCGAGACACACCGGGGTGCGACTATTGCGAGGCATGCACGAGAGATGGCGAGACGAGATCCACACCGCAAAACGACAAGAGAACCCGGACCAAATACAAAAACCAACGCAAATAAACCCTCAATTGATAATAATAAAGTTTAAAACTGTAGCAGCAGAGCAAAAGAGTAATACTCTGAGAGGGGATTCACACAATTCACTTGTCAAAGTACACAGCGAGGGAACGCTCGCGTGAGACAAAAAGAAATCTTTTAAAAGGTTTTTTAAAGCTTCTACGTTATTAAGTTAATACAATACAAACGATGTTTGAATGGAGTTTGCGTAAATTACTTTAATATCGTAACGCAGTCGTAAAAACGTTATTGCACTTTTATGAAAAGTGAATTACAGATTCTTAGTGGAACATTAGCGCCGGTTGAGAGAAGAGGTGGTTCTCAAAACACAAAACGACCATAGAAGGCAAAATGCAGAATTTTTCAAATATCAAATTCGTTACATTATAGACTAAGATATTTTACATATTTTATTCACGTAGAACTGATCTGATGGCGACGTGTCGTCAAACGGGTCACTCAGAACTCCACAAATGCATAATGGCCACGACCACTCTGTAAAGAGTGTAACGAAGAAGAAGAAGAAGAACTGATCCATCGAAGAGAACATATAATATCCAATATTACTATACTACTCGCTAACATAACAAGACGACATCGCTAAGTTTATCACGGATCACGACTTACGATAGATCCATACAATCGCATTCAATATCACTTCTTACATTACATTGCTGAAGAATTACTAATGTACAGCTTATTACTAGGTAAGTACAATTACATAGTGAAATTGTTGTGTATTCCCAAACTATGCCGGATCCAGGATTCCAGAAGAACTGAGAAGCTTGAACAGCAGTTCTACCGACAATGTCTAGGCGTGGGAGTGACTTCATCCTACGTTGGCGATACACCATTAATTTGCACGAAGCAATTCGTTTCATCATTCCTAATGCGGAACGGTAAGCAATAGAATTCGCTCCTATCGTCTGTATTTATTTACAAACGTAAGTTCTCTTCTAGGCAAGAGTGAGGGTGTACCTAAATTTCACAATTTAACTGTGTACACCAATGACAGTTGATTAAAATTTCACGTAACGGTGCAATTTCTAACCTACCGCGAGCAACACTGTTCTTGAATTAGTGAGCTTCGTCTTAATACCCGAGGGAGCATCTAGCGTATAATGGAAGCATTATGTTCTATTCCTGTGTATTGGCAACCGTGCGAAGCGACAAAGCCGGTTTTTATACCACACACTGCGGCTTTGAAAAGGAATTTGCATGCATAGAAAAAGGCCATTTCTTTTCCTAGCGTGCAATTTGCGTACGCGTTCCATGCTTTCCTAGGCACCGGCCAACAGCGGGTAGTTAAAACCCGTTAAACTTCGCAATCAAACACATAAACCGGCATTTTTCGCCCTAGTCCCGGTAATACCACGCTGTCAGCCCTCCGCCCGCCATTTACGCCGTAAATATAGTTTTAAAAGAAAACTGAACAAGCGAAGAAGTTTCCCTCGCTCGACGTCTGTTAGGAAATTATACCTTACACAGAAAATAAACTTTGGCAGGCTTTGCGATGTTTTTATTATTAGATGTTTACGATTGCCGGCGATCCTCGCAATAAAGTGGGAGTTATTGGCGGAGGTTTTCGCGTTTCGTAGAAGCGGATATTATATCAGGTAGCGAAGCGGTAGCTGTTTCCCACTACATTCGCTTCGGTGGCTGTCTGCTCGCTTAAGCACGCCGTGAAATTGGTTTCATATTTAAACTTATCAGTAAATATTCTTGCTGCGCAGGCGAGGCGGTATCAACAAAAACTACAATCAAGGGTTTTAAATACATATTTCAATGTTCAAATAACAAATCTCGTTAAAATCTCCACTGAGTTTCATCGATAGCCACCACATTCGACATTCACCAATGTACGGTGTTTAAACAGCTTCCAGAAACAGTCCGTGATCCAATACTTCATTTCCGAATTTTGACGAAACCGACGTGCCGTTTAGAGCCGCAGGTACAAGATGTATTTAAGCTAGCTCATGTATAGTGGTCTAGTTTAGCTGAACGCAGTTAGCCGGCCGCCGCGGCTTATCGACCGGTGTGCAACAATTACCCGCTCATGGCCGCAGCATACCAAATCATCTTACAGCCTACATAACTAATAGATATTACCTATAATATCTAGCTAGGTACTGCTCTCGCACAGCAGATAACTGAATTTGTCACCAAATTCCTGCTACGGCTCCTTTTTGCTTTGAGACAAAGATTAGCACTGCTGAGTGGTGACCCCTTTCAGCGCCATTTCTTGGGTTTGTTTATTATTGCTTTAAATTTATTTTCTTACTTTCTTTCTATATTCAGCAGAATACATATACAGTATATGTTTTTTCCCTTCCGCGGCTTTCCACGGCTTCCTATTTGTGTTTTTCTTTATCTTATATGTGCAAGGAAACGTCGAACGGAACAGAACGGGAAACGTCGCCAGTTAAAGCTACACTTCTTCCCTAGCTTCGTACAGATTATAGGCACTACTGTCTTAGTATAGGAATGATTCCTACAGAAACTTTTAACATCACTGCATCTCTTTCGGGACCGTAGAAAGCACGGATACACATAAAACTGACATATATAAAAATCTTGCTGTCATTCTTTATTAGCAAAATTATTAAACAAGCCTAGGTTTTTCCCGTATGAACAGCTGACACCTACACAACCAGGAGACCAGGAACCGAAAGCGTCATCAAAATCCATAGAACCGGCACGCCGGTCGCGCGTGTCGATCCCTCTCTAACTAATCTAATCGAAAAAGGACGGATGCTGTTAGCCCCACGATTCACGCCGTGCTGGCCACATTTAATGGAATCAATGCAGTGTTCACGGGTTCTGTACACGTGAGAGGATTATCGGAAATCGATAGTGCACGCTACAAAGGAAGGTAATTCTATAGAATTCACCGGTAGTGATGGGCCGCGAGAATATTCTCGTTCCCGAGAATATTCTCCTGGGGAATATTTCCGGAAATTTCCTTTGTTCCCGAGAATATTCTCCAAAATGGGGAACATTGAACTTTTCTTAGTTCTAGAGAGAATTTTAGTACCAGAAAGTTATAATTTGGCATGGTTATACATATAAGTCATTTTGACAAATTGGTAGAACAAATTCTTGGAAAAATACTTTTTTACTTTACCTCCCCCTATAATAAAGTGGGGATGTCTTTTTTTTCTAGTCTACCCCATGGTGTGATATGTCGTTGGATAGGCCTTACAAAATGTTGCAGGTTTGTTGCAACAATTTTCCGATTTATAGATCTGTTTGTGAAATATCAAACTTTAAATTGCAAATTTTGGGAGTTCTTGGGTATTGGCTATATAAACGCTGCTAGGGTAGGCTTTACAAGTTTACGAGTAATAATAGTCAACCAACTCATAAAGGGTACTTAGAGAAGTAAAACTTGAAACTTGTATGACTTTGTTAGCAGTTAGCAGAAAAAAATCATTAACACTGACGCGCTGCCACAAAACGATTCATCTGGCCCAGCATGACATATTTTATGAATCTGCAATCAGATTGGTTTCGTGTTTGTGTCCATTTTACGGTAGTATGATCTAGTGTTTTTGTTGGTAGGTTAATTCAGAAGCTTCTCGCCTAGCTACCTCCTACTCCAATAACACCATGCTGCTGAAATAATTCTAAGAGCTGAAAATTTCTTGAACACAGGTTATCTTCCCGCAAACTCATTTTGTAATGACACTGTTGTAGACATAGACTGCGCCAAATTTAAATCTGAAGCAGACACATATTGAAGTTGTGGAAGCAGTTTTCCAAATCGAAGACGTGTACAACACAGCGCAACAACTTCGACCAAGATGATATCTGTTCAGCTATTACAAGGAAGAGCGGTAAGTCAATTAACGGATTTGAAATCAATGCATGTGTCTTCTCTTGGCTGGTTTTGAAACTACTGACGGATCAAACGAGGTTACCGACCAGTCGGTAGGATCTCGCTGCATTTAAGAAGATCTTTGAAACCAGAAGTTGGCCTGGAATCTTTAAAGACGTCAAGCCGCGCGAAAAACAGTCGGCATGATTTTCCGCTACAGAGACATGGCAGAAATAATCCACTAAAAGTGCGCCAAATATGCGCCTCATTGATGGGGCGAATAACGTTTCCAGCAATAAGTTACGGTTGAATCCGAAAATGAAAATGAGAAGATGTCTTCTAATTCCGTAAAATCTACTGAGGAGTCGAAGACTATAAGATAGGGGAGGGGCCTAGGGGAGAAACCGAACAGAAGGGAAACAAGATTGTTAGTCTTTTGATTATTTTAAGTCAACTTCGGAAACGATGACTAAGATATAACTTTGAAGTCACAAGTGGAGCTAGGACAAGCGGTGGCGGCACTCAAATCAAAGCAACTACCAAGAACAGAAACATGATAGCTTAAATCCAAAGTGATGAGACGATGACTACAAGAGACACTCTCGGAGGCAGAGTCCCCGTATTTAGATAATAAACACAACTTTGAACTTTCAAGTCACGAGTAGATTTACGAAGCGGAGGGCTCGGGGGGGATGAGCCCCCGCACCAAAACAAGACTTCTCTTCTTGATCTTGTAATATATTTGTGATTGCGGCTATGGAGTATCAACATTGGCTTGGATCCAACTGATAAAGAAAAATAATTTTATCAAATATTGCAAAAGATTAAATGCTGATATTCACTTTTTTTATGTTTCTGGCAGTGTATTTAAGTAATGAATTATGGCATGCCTGTCTTTGGTACTACTATACACTACCTATTTAAAATACTATTGAAATAATGAAATAAATATATACATAAAAACGATAAAAACTAAATAAAATACAATTATTTTGCTAATTGCGTTGACAACACACGTGTTTTCTCTATTCCTTCTCTATCAGAAATTAACTTGCTTGTCTCACTGGTATTTATTTTACCATGTTATTCCTGAGAGCAATTTAAAAACTTGCGGAATATTCCTCGGAAACAATGAGAATATTCCCGGGAACATTGAGAATATTCCCGGAGAACAATGAGAATATTCTCGAGAACATAGGAAATTTACATTTACAGCTGACTTTTTATATTTTTTTCTATTGAATTGTTAACCTATTAAATAGATAAGCATTTACTTATATAGAGAAAGTCATAAAATAAATGTTATTCATATACAAATCCTAAATTCCCCTATATTCCCCTCATGGGGAATGTTTCCGAGAATATTTCCGAGAATATTCTCGCCTGGGGAATATTCTCGGAAACGGCCCATCACTATTCACCGGGTTCGGGCTAACTGGATCCCGATTTTTGGAGTGATGGAGAGGTAACAAATTTTTTATCGACGTACAAATTCACTCGCAAAATTAACAGTGGTCGACTACAACACTGAAGATATCCATCCGTTCCGTACAAGGGTCAGACAGATTGCTTCTGTTGTATTCTCCTAAAAATAAAGACACTTCAAAGATTTCTACTCTACAATGACGATGATTGAGACGTACTTGGCCGGAATTTGTAATATGAATCCTGCCAGTATACCTTAATCTAATCTAACTGTTGTGAAAGATGCAAACCCAATCGTTGTCAGCTGGCCAGAAATCATCGAAGGATACGTTTTAAGCCAATCCAAGATAGAATAATATTAGTTATCACATGGCATCACAACACGCTAATGATCCAAACACCATGTGTCGCTCGTCGCTGGCGCACAATAATGAGCGCTCAGTATGCGCGGGCGCCGCCGCCCGAACCGCGCGACCACAGAATACTAATGCAGTGCTCCCAAAATTCAGGAGGGATAAAACAGGGAACCTTGTTGTTGAACTCGGCTATAAATGATAATATCAATAACCGACTTCAAGAAAATAGGGTATATTTGGGACAGACAAACAAGAACTAAATAATAATATCGATTTCGATAGGCAGGCAAGCAATTTTCGCGGGTAAGGGCTAAGGGCCTTATCACACTTGCGATTTGCGAGCGACTTTTGTATGAAGGCGATCACGCAGCGAGCTCGCCGCGTCGCTTATTTGTATAGAAAACTCGTTCGCAAATCGCAAGTGTGATAAGGCTGTTATTTATACATTATCTACGTAATGTGCAACCATAAAAAAACTGGGCAAGTCGCTAATAAAGAAACACATGTACAACTACTCGCAGGCGGCGCCAGGCCAAATACTCTGTTTTTCTAGTCTACTAGTTTTTCTATAACCACTCCCGAAAAGAGAGAAGAAACGCCGCAAGAAATAAATAACCCCGTATTATCTGATCACGTTGCATAGCAAGTAATGCAGTAATTGCAGTATTATGACGATCGTAAACACGCCAAGCAAACCTAGACCTTAATACATCGTAACAAGGAATGTGGCGTAGGCAATGGTTTCGCCGCGCCGTAGAAAGATTCTTTGGGTAATTGATGCTACTGTATCAGCAATGTAGTACTGGATGCAGTTAATGAAGTTTGCATGCCGCCCGCGGTACTACGATCTAAATATTAGAAGCAGTACTTTAAGTATGAATAATATGGAAAGGACTTAGTTAAGAAGTTTAGTTTGAAACAGGTGTAGAATAAGAGTGATATTTTCGAATACAATACGTAGGTATTTAGTTACTGTTGCTTATTATCTCATAGGTACTATAATAAAGTCGAGTCATACTATTTTAGATAGTAGTAAATAGTATCTAGTGATTGTGATGGTTTGTAAAGTATGCAATAAAGAGTATTAAAACTGAAAACTATAAAGAACGCAGTAATGTTTCAATCAATGTTATTTACGGAACAAGTGATTCAAAGGAAAAAGGTTACGGTGTGGCGGAGTGGCTAGAGGTCAAACCACAACACGGAGAGACGGCTGGCTGCCATGGCACTGTGAATATTCCACGCTCGGTGGATCAACCATTACTTAGCTAAACTAACTAAACCCTAACCTACTTACTCTAGGTTAGGGTTACTTTTTCTTCCATATGAGCAGAATAGCTGAGCGAATGCTCTCGCCGCCCAAGACATACAGCAGTAAAAACAAATACAATGTTGTTTTGTCTCAAGGAGAGGCGACAAGTGAATCGATGCGGTATAATAGACAACCAAGATCTATAGTCGCGAGACGCCTCGCCAATGCCACGTCTCCACTTTTTTTAGTGCAGAATATTCGCGATGCGCGTTTCTACGCAGTCAAAATACTGTCGGAAACGTGTATGTATCTCGGTCGCATGTCGTGTCGCATTACGCCCGTGGCCGCGGGCGCAGCTAACGCACGCCGGCCACGCACCGAGCACTCGTACTTATACCGCCGTAATTATACAAGTACTGGAGTGCTATTCACTTTCAGACTTGCTTGTCAATTTGATCGCGTTTCCACCACAACCTACTATTAACGAGGGCGGCCATGAGAAAGGACCCGTTGCTTCAGGCGCCAGGTGGCTCCTATGAGTCAAAATATCACTTGAAGACTAGCAGACTTTCGCCTATTTCCGTCGTCAACTTCATCAGGCTAGTCTGATCTTGTAACGCACTGAAATCTAAAATCACAATATACATCCATCCTGCCCTGAGGAATATAAATCACGGGTGAGATTTCCGATTACGGGCAGCTGTTACGGATTGTAATTTTGTGTTGAGATGTGTCCATCGCCCAACGCCCTACCTTAGAAACCTTTTCGCCAGTCGACGAAATTGATACAATTAGTACGAGAGCCCACGACCAAAACCATGTCTCATAGCAATACGGCAAAAACCCTATAAAATCGTTAGATTGTATGATTCTGAACCCGACTAGGTGTGTAGTAACGGTCGAAAGTGTAGCAACTGCGTGGGAGGCCATTTCTGCTGTGTCAAAAAAAAAAGACAGTCGGTATTATAGCAATACGTCTGATAGTGAAAATGTACATAGATTTTATAATTGTATTACGAAAAAGTTTGTTTTCAGACATTTTGCGCGTAGCATATAGCCTGAGCGCATTTTTGAAAATGTCAACAAATTTAGCCGACCTGTATCATAGCAATACGGATAATTTTTTTTTTCAACTTTTCGTATTGCTGCCATGATTACCAAAAACCTGTTTTCAGACACTTTAAGTGTAGCATATACTCCCAAAAACGAAAATAACGTTTCGGAGTCGCCTTACCGACGCCTCTGTTAAATGTTTTTTTAAATTTACAGCCTTCATAGATATTCAAGAATCTCTCTTGTCTATTATATGTACTTTGACAAATGACAGATGTCATTACTTATTTCTTTTGTAAAAGTTACTCAAGTGTGCTTTAAATAAAACCAAAACTATCAAATCAATCAGTATTTAATTTCAACAGCCTCAGCGCTTGTTACGCTCCTGCCCCTTTCTTACTATTATACAGCTCACTCGCCAGCTGCTCCAAACGTTGGAACCATGGTATAATAATATACTCCGCCAGGTATTCCATTCCGAGACTCGCGAACCACGTGACTGACACAAGCCTACGTCATCATGCTGTTCACAGATTCTCAAACTTTAAGATGTGGGAGAATTTTAACCAACGGTGAAAAATATTTAAACGGCATTAATTTTAAGTTATTCATGTAGAAACATAGGTAGTACAATAAAACAAATCTAATATATTAAATCAAAATTTTATTTATCTATACAAGAGAAACTTTTGAAAAACGAATCCACATCTAATCAATAAACGGTATTCGACACTTTAAGCTATTTTCGTTTTAATTTCTTCTGGAGTTGAATACTAACGATTTTTTTTATTTAATTCTTTTAGTCTTATGAAACTATGTCCTCGTTGTGACTAAGCAAAGCAAAGTATTTTCTAATAAGCATTTCTATTTGAGGGTATTGTTTTTGACGTGCTTGTGTACAATATGCCGACGCGGTTAGCTCACTTTTTAAAGCACTTGCCTACTGAGCCGGCGGTCCTGGGTTCGAATCCCGGCCAGGCCAAGTATTTGTGTGATGAACTCGAATATTTGTGCTTGGGTCATGGATGTTATCTATATATGTATTTATATATTATGTCTATCGTGCGTCGTCTAGTACCCATAGTACAAGCTTTGCTTAGTTTGGTACTAGGTAGATCTCCCGAGCGACGTCGAGAGTGATTTCGAAGATGACGATTCCGAATCCGACAGCGATTGAATACGAGAATATTTTGTAACTTTAAATAAACCGTTTTTTTTTTCAACTTCATCCCAGTTTCCTTTTGTGCGATTTATTTCAGTCCTTCAACTTTAATGTTACGGTTTCGGGTAAATTCTTTGTTAATTATCATCTAATAAATTCAGGGTCGCAACGTATTCATTGGTTTGTAACAGAAAATTCAAGATGCCTCAATACGATTTTTAAATGATATCTGAGTATCGAAAAGTTGTCTGATAGAGAAGGTGCTACACTTAATTTGTCTGATATAAATTTTTTGCACATGTGGACAACTTATTTTATCATGTCCAACAATTTTCAGACATATTGCTATGATACCGATCGGTAAAATTTGTTAACATTTTCAAAACGGTCTCAAAATTTAATCCGTTCACATTTCCGTCTGAAAATTGTTTTGTTCGCATCAAATAACCAAAATTTACTAATAAAAAAGATTTTCAGACGTATTGCTATGAGACATTTTTTTTGTCTCATTTTTAATTTTTTTAAGTGATTTTACGGGTTTGCGCTACACCACTAACGTCTGAAAAATATGTTTCCGGTATCTCAGAACTATCATTCAACTACAGTCTGCAAATCAGACATATTGCTATGATGCAGTTCGGTAAAATTCTTTGACAATTTTGAAAATTCGGTCAGATCAAACGCTACGCGGAAAAAGTCTGATATTGGTATTTTCGAGTTCAGGATAATCGTATCTATCGATTTGATGCGGTTTTGGCCGTATTGCTATGAGACAAAGATTTTGGTCGTGGGCTCTCGTACTAAATTAGTTGCGCGGTATAGAGACATGTGTATATACGAATTATGCTACAAGGGAAACTATCTCGACAAATTGTTTAGCAGCACGAAGACATTACTGGCACTGACATCAACATCACTAAACTGAATAGCTATATACTTATCCAGTAAACTAGTAAATTGTGTGTGGAAATTTAGATTCTTAGAACAATGGGCAGGCTTTTACGTAATTGGATGGAAATGCTGTGTAGCGAGCCGTGGCGGGGCAGCGGCCGGCACCAGGGCACCAGGCATTGTATGGAGATCGCCTGCTACAGAGCAACTCGCGTAACGGATGGGACGCTGCTATGTGACAGGCAGGGTGGTAAACATCTCAAAAAAAGAGATGTTATATTGTGTTGTCATTTTAATAGCGCTTGTCGGTTTCATAGGATGCTGATTCGTTTTTTCTACAAGTATGATTAAACTAGAAAGTAAACTAGATAGACAATTCCGCGGACCTTCTCAAAACAGTAGCCGATTAGTAGTCATCAATAACGCTTACGTGTACATTCGAAATATGAATTGGAATTCATTCAAAATTTACAGAAATTCAATCAGCTATATAGATACTGCTAGATGGTGATATGCCATTCTCGAGAAAACTTCCCGAATCGCATGGGGAGAGAACGTTCTCGTGAATGTTTCCCATACAGAATGAGGAAAGTTCCCGGAAATGCTCATTAGGATATCATTGTCTGTTTCCATGGTCACAAAAACATGTACTACTCATGAAACATTTTTAGTGCGTCTCTTTTTCTGTGTCAAACAGATGAGATACAATACGACCACATATTAGGCAAATACGCCGAGTTGTTGTCCCGTCTGTGCTCCCGCTCTGTGGCACGTATCCGCTAGATATGCGGCGATAGATAGTAGGCGGCACCACGCGGTGACGTCACTAACTGGATCCCTCGCATCCCGTAGTGTGGAGTGGACACAGTAGGTACACGCGCTCAAACTAAGTTAGCGACGCGACGCTGCGATGCCACGTCATCGACGATATCATATCAATATTGACGGCGCGGTTGGCGCAGATTGCAGTGCACCTGCTTACTGTACTCCAAGGTTCGAATCCCAGCCAGGGCAAATATTTGTGTGATTAACTCGAATATTTTTTCATGGGTCATGGATATTATACATATATGAATTGTATATCGTCGTCTAATACCCATAGTACAAGTACAAGCTTTGCTTAGTTTGGGACTAAGTCGATTTGAGTAAGATTGTCCCCTAATATTTATTTATACTATACAGGCTAGTAACCTACGCACACCTCATCAGCTCCGCCTTCCGTCTTTTTTGGGCAGATTGTCACCAAATCTCAAAACGAATCCGTTTTGAGATTTGGTGACAAATTTCGTGATGTAATTACATCACGGAGCTTTCTGGAACATCATCAGAGGTCTATTCTATAGTCTCATTCTCACAGAGATTGATAGGTAAGATAACCAAAATTTTAAAAACCCCTGTTGTATCCCAAGTATAGTAGGTCATCATGAGACCCTAATTTAATGAGTGGCATGAAATGCTTCTAAACTCAGGTTAACATCATAACCACAAAGTTACAATTGAATACTGCCTGAAATCATGTCACTCGTTTCAATCAAAGCTCAATATCTTGGAAACGGCTGCGGTTATTTTCACCAAACATAGTTAAGAACCGTCTCAACAGACAAGGCTTCGATTAAAAATAAAACGCATTCAAATCTGGCAATCCGTTTGGGAGTTACGACGCCACAGACAGACAAACAGATACACATGTTAAACTTATAACACGCCTCTTTTTATCTAGGGTTAGAAAAGTGTCCTGTACCCTTACTATGAGTTAACCTGACCGCACTCTAACTAGGGACCGCGTAAAAGATTTATATGGAAAATAGTACAGTAGGTAGCGGTTACTATGTAAAACTACAATTCTCCATACGAATCGTTTACGCTGAGAACGGTCACTGTAAACTCATGGTAATGTCTCACTACACTTTACCCAGGCTTGCTAAAACGCCTCGCCCCACTCGGAAGGCGCAAATTATCGATAAGCAATAACTACTCACTCACAATAGCCGACAACGCGCTCTGTCAGAAACAAAGCGTGACTGTCAAGCGAGTCGTGACAGCCGGAAATGAGCCGGAGTAAACATCCGAAGGGACTCTTGGCGCTAAATCTAAATTGAATTAGCTCTCAAAACATTGTAAAGGTTAAGGTTTCGGTTGAAAGTTCTATATTGATTTGTGTGGTTAGAGCTTAGTATAGAAAACATTTATCTTTTTATAATAGACTTTGGTACTTTATCGTAATCGTCAGGTTATTGCAGTTCGTTTCTAGATGTTATAGGTCCATGGGATATCAATCTTCTCAACCACACCAACACCAATATTCAAGTTTCATGAGGAGTTTAAGACTCCTTATCCGTTCAAATATGCTGATTGTTTTAGACATTTTTATCTTTGATCAAACATGTTTATTAACATATTTAGAACGGGTCTTTGCGTTTTATTGGTATATATTTGAAACCTACAGTTTTTCATTGATAATTTTTGTTTCGAAAACTACTCGAAATTGACAAAATTGTTTTTTTTACCACTTACATACCAACTTCTTTTGTTCAAAAAATCTTGAAACAAAAGTGGATACAAGAAATAGAAACATACGATTCGACTCCAGCATGTACTTTATCTAACATCACTGTAGTAAAACTGAGGTCAATCGGGACAACATTAAAATATATAAAAAATACAGATGTCATACTACTAACGCTATCTTACAACCATTTTATTACCATTTTATCTCACAACTATCATTTTAGGTGCGCTTATTCCGCTCATCCCGACAGTTCTTATTGAAATTTATAAATTACACTGGCTTCAATTTATTTTGCCAGGCGGTTGCATGGAAAAGAAACACTATCAAACCTTTTGAAGTTACAGTGGCGGGCTCCGGGTTTTATCGCGTAAATAATCGTTTCTTTCGCACTTGGTGTTTAATGTGGACATTACGGTAGCTAGGTACTGAACTACTGTGTTATCCGCCGAAGCTGTAACAAACAGGGTTTTCGCGGAGACGTCAGCGAGAGCGTGACATGATCATGACTCGCTACCACGTAAAAATGTGACGATTTTTTATCCGTTCGTTTAATACTTCAGAACCTCAAGTAAGTTTTCTACGCAGTACTGAAATCTTCGATCGCATTTATGTTTCCCGTATATACCTATTCTATTAAATTGTGACAAACGCGTTCGAGGCGTTTTTGCGTAAACACAAACTTACATAGAGTTTCAAGTCTCAAAAAACTTCACGGAAACATTTAACCGCGAATTCAACTTATTTCCTAATCTGATTATTTATGTTAAGATTCACATAACATGCTTCTATTTATTTTAATGGGAAAGTTTGTTACGATCATTACGAACGTTAATATTCAAGGAACTTAGTTATTTTCATACAAATTCAAATTATGTAGGTAAGTAGTATTTCTCGTATTTTGGGGAATTCTCTATTACAGGAATATGGCGGAACAGGAATGCGGTGTAGTCGTGGGGGGAGGGGTCTATCCGCACGCGTCGTCTGATGTTCGGTATTGTACCTAACGGTGACGAACATAGTCTGTCCCCGTATACATATTATGTAGTTGTACAGAAATTCAATAGCACAAATGCTATAAAATAATTATTGTCAACTAGCTGCGCCCTGCGGTGATACTCACTCATCCTACGGGAACGATATTTTTTTTTGGGATACAATACAATACAAAAATGCTTTATAACACCAAAAAAAGTTTACAAATTCAATACAGAATAATAATTTTAATAACGGATAAAAAGTAGCCTATGTGTTAATCCAAGGTGTCAGCTACCTCCATACCATACCATATTTCATCAAGATTGGTCCAGCCGTATGAGCGTGAAGAAGTTACAAACATACTCATGCACACAAACACACACAAACATTCGCCATTAAAAATAATAAAATATTAGTGAACAAGCCGAAACAAAAAACAATCATGCTTTCAAGTTTCACAAAATTATGCTTTAAATTATTTCGGATATTACAATTTTGATTTTATTTTCATAGAGCGATTATATATAGTCCAAAATTCTTAAAACTACACAAAAAAGTATATAACAAATCTCCCACATGTTGCACAGATAATTACCTCGCTGTACTAGGGCGTCAGGACATCAAAGAGTGTCTCCGGGACCAGGAAATGTCAATCATCGTCGTTTCTGGGAAAAGTTGGGAGTTTTTGGCCGCGCGTCCTCACGCGCCCTTCGCAACTGCATTACTTACTCCATTACAAGTCGGAGAAGTCATTATGTCCATAAACTGGTTATTGGTTGTAAAACCATGCATTCAAAATAAGTTTATGGTGCAATTACTAAAATTCTTCCTGCTAAGAAAATGAGCACTAGGTCATCAACCGCATTACCACAAGGAATCACAGACAATAACAACACCGGCCATTAATTTCCAAAAGAAAATAAACCCAGTAAACCAATTAATTTTAAAAAGCAAAGAAATCCACGAATCTACTTAATGAATAAATCGATGAACAACGTAAAACATGAGAGCGAAAATTAATCCATCCTTAATGAAATTCTGGATTCATATTCAATGCGACACTCAATACTCGATTTTCGATTACCTACTATATTTAGGTACTTGTCACTGTAGAATTCGATAAAATGTACCGCGAACAACTCACAGAAGAAGTGAAATAAAAATGAATTCGACTTTTTCATATCAGCTAACTTAAGTTCCTCGGTAAAGGTTTACAAACATAGTAAGTAATAAAAGAATATGATCGGCGCGGTTTATGTGAGGACGCCAGATGTGGCCGCTAATAAGACGCGCATATGGGCCCGTATAGCTACATATATCTACAGATATACACACACATAGATATAGCCACATGGGTATGGGCTAAATACTCGTTCTCAAAATCGGTTTATTTATCAAATCACAAAATGTATGTGAGTTACTTCATTTACCAAATCGTTACTTTCATGCTATGGCATACAGTTCACTACCTGTCATATTTCCATAAATTCGATAATTAGGTATACTTGTGGTTCGGAAAAATAGTCTTGTCGTGAATTCATTCGTCGTTAGAATCACTTAAAAAACGACATTCTGAATATTCTGAATATCTTGGGTACCTGAAAATTTTAGGTGATTTGTTAATGGGAGGTCGTTGTGCAGAATCTAGTAATTACACCAAGTGACCAAGTTTTGTATGTAATCGAGAAGTTGTAGTTACGAAGTTACGAGAAATGAAGCACAGACAAGACGAAAGATGCTCTCTCTCTCTCTCTTTCTCTACATTCGAAACTCTAAAATCAGTTATAGTCATTGTTTCATTAGTTAGCAGCCTGACTACTTAATTTGAAAATATGGTAAACTTGAGAGAACCAAAAACAACTAGATGTAATTTAAGTAATTCATGAATCATAGTTTTGAGATTCCATAATCAGACTAAGGACTCCTTAATTTTTACAGGTTCTTTTTTAAGTTCATCAAAGTCCGTTGAACTAAAAGCCGTGCTATATCATCATGCATAAAACACCAAACAGCATACTTTTCGCGTTTGCACAACGCATTAGCGACTTCGCGGAGAACACACAGCCCCCTTACCATGAGTATCCTTACCAGTTAACGTGACCGTACCTACTCGCTAACGGATACTTTGTAGAACTACAATACTCAATCGATCACGCAATCGCCTGCATATACTCGTACGGTCACGTCAACTCATGGTAAGAGTACGGGGTTAAAGGGGCAAGATACAGACAGTACCGTACGAACGAAATAGTGAGTTAGTATAAAATTGTCTGGACACAAGCTAAATGTAATAACACATTTCACAGAACACGAATTTAAAATTGAGTATACGCAGTGTTTGATTGAGCCCCTATCTGCTGCGGTTGGCATAAAAGTGATTGGCATACTTAATTTTAGTTTTCCACACAGTTAACATTTCAGGATTGTTATCAAACAAACCCAACCTAAGCTTTAATAGGTTTAATTTAAAATCTCTGTAATGTTAGTAATTTTAGAATTATGGCCAATATGCCAATCGAACTTTTTTACCATATGTAGGTACTAAAATACCTACTGTTTACTTGGATTTTGCGATCGTTCACAATATAAAACAAGCCAAAAATATTATGTCTCCTCATTTTAGGAAAAAGCGGCTGTGAGTACAGAAAAGCCAAGCCCATGCTCTTTTATCCTAAGCACTCTGACGTCACCACCGATCTTTCTACTAAAAGCAGTTTTCAGCCGTTTCATCATGTCCGCCGCCACTTCGCCAGCCGACATATCCGCAGCGATGCAAAATGCCAGCAGCTGCCAATAAGCGTTTTACAGCGGCGCGTTTTTAGTGCCCGCGCTAAAGTCTAGTCTATAAAATTATAAAATTGAAATGTCGGTATATCATACTCGTAGTTGTTTATGCAACATGATGAGAGGTCTTCAACCACATACACGTTAAGACAGGGAAGGATTACGACAATTTTGGTATATGTAAAGCTGGGGACATATAGAAATAATTCTTTTGGTTGAGCGAATCCACTTAGCTTTGTACCCGATGAACAATACACATTATCTGTATTGTTAGCTTTATAAGCATCGAAACGAGGTTCACTGCTCTTTCACTTACGAAGTGACCAACATCTGTGTTCTCTTTGTTTAAGAGTAAACCTTATTTTGTTTGATTTAAAGACTAATTTAGTGTAAAAGTAATTTGCACTTATAACGCCTTACATTTTGAAGTGGCAGTTGTGGCCACAGCTAACAATACAGATAATGTGTATTGTTCGTCGGGTACAAAGCTAATGGGATTCGCTTAAAAAATGGGAGTAGGACTATAATCGAATATTCATAGTAGTTGTAGAAAAAATATCCGACTAAAACAAACAAATAAACGATGGTATATCTTTCGTGACGAACGAAGTGAAGAGAACCTGAACCTACTCGTAGTTTATATACAAAATTAAATTTCAAGGAAACCCTACAGCATCCAACAGCTGCACTGCACTAATAAATATCTGACTCTGACGAAGCTACTACGAATTACTCCACATTTATAGCGTTATCAGAATAACGACACAAATCTTATGTTCAGGTTCGGCCCGGACCCGTTCGTAACACAATTTCAAGAATAGCAACATTTTGAATATTTTCAGTCGCGGTTATGTATCAGGAAAGACCTGACCTGTGACTATGTTTCGTTCTCAAGAAGAGTTCGTTCTCAGGACAAAACTGTACGGATAGCTGTCGCTGAGGAGACGCTTTCTTGCACTAAACCGCCTTTGTATTTATTTATTTCAACTTTATTGCACAAAACAAAAGTCAGCACAAATGGCGGATTTAATGGCATTTTCTATCAGTCAACCATAGGGTCAAACAGAGATACTAGAAGTTGATGCAAATCAGAAATCAATCTGACAGAGCATTTAGGGTAGGTACAAGTAAATACTAAATATATATGTAAAATGATTAGAGGATATTCGAGAAACTTTTGATAGGAAAACAGTAGGTACTTATAATTGTTTTTGGCAGGCGTGCTAAGAGTAGCGCAGCTCAGAGATGGCCGAACTTTGCGAAGATGGCAGTTAGCGGCGCACGCGACCTATGACCGCAGTCAATGGAGGCAAATTATAAGCGATCGCCAGTCACGATCTCCCACAATAAGAAATAGGGTTTCTTTAAAAACCGTTTTACATTTCATGAGCTGGACAGAATGTGATTCAAGCTTTATACCCGTCTATTTCGCTCTAATGTGATCGAGATATGAACCTCCCTGATTTCACCCAAACCCGAATCCCGATCTAAGACCTCACGGACTCTTTGCCAATACCACGCAACCTCTCGCGGGGTCAAAATTATGTGTGCATTGGCTATAGGCTGTCTAAATAATTGCGGGATTGCACAAACGTGCCCTGACCTGACCCCTCGGATCGATGTCGCTTCTCGCTGTCTGGCAGAACACAGGTACTGTAAAGAGAAACCTGACCGGGGTAATAATTATGTTGATTATAAAGAAGACGAAATCACGATGATTATTTAACTTAAACACATAACACATTTACCTAATACTAATAGAAGAAAGAATAACACATCACGTGCTGCCTTCACGCAGAAATACTACAAAAGAACCAGCCAAGCCAACATCCATCGGTCACAAACAGATATGCAAATTCTCTCTTATATTTATTAGAGACAGCATTGTCTGCTGAAGAGTTTTGCCGCTCTTAAGATTGTTCCCCGTTTTGTACGAACGCTCGCTCTCTAAGAGATAAAACGGAGATCGTACCAGAGAATTCTCGAGATTCCCTTGGTGATTGTGTACACAGACAATAGATGCTTGGCCGCCTGGAGCCGTGACAGCGCGGCCCGCATCGACCAATCGTCGACAATTACCCGCTGACGAGCCGACCACCGTCAGTAGAATGGACTGTATGAAACTTACCAGGAATTCTTAAGAATTTGTCATTGCAGCTAAAAATATACATCGTCTTCTTATGGTTACTGGTACTCGGATGAGGCTTCGTAGTTTGAGCGATTCGATCGACTAACAATCTTTGATTATTTCATCGGCTTCGTTATTTTATATGTAATGCATCTATTAATACAATAGCGTAAGATGTAAGCCTAAATCATTTCGACACTGTGACACTAGAAAATCTCCAATATTTCAACTGTACTTTAAAATAAACAGCAAACCGTAGTGCGGTTTGTTACTGTGTAACATTGTTGCAAATATATAAATGGTGCTTCAATTTGTCTAGACTAGCGTTTAAGTCAGCGGGAGTGATGTATCCCTTGGGAAAAGGTCCACTTTGTCGTCTTTGTCAGTTGTCAATAGAGACATTTCTGTTTGCATTTATACGATACGAGTGGCCAGTTATTAGAGCTTTAGCGTCAGCCTGGATCCATCCCAGATTGAGCTCCGCATAAAATAACATCTACAAACGTCGCCTTTACATATTCGATCTATTTCTATGGTGGGTAATGGCTAATTATCGATACTTAAACGAGAAAATATTTGAAAGTGAGCAGCAGATGTTTACGCAAACGAAGCAATAAAACTCTTAAGATTTCTCAAATAATTAAAAGCCAAGTAAAGTTAGGTCTGGCGCATATATTCAATAAAAACGAACTATTTATGCGATTCTGAGAACCAAGTATAAAGGTCGAATCTACATTCCGAGAAATGTTATACCCACAGTTTTCCTGGAAATAGAGTTCGTTTGTATACGATTAACTCGGCACCAGCTCTCAATTGATATCGATAGCGAGGTATTCGTTACGGGAGTTCCTTTTCAAGGAAACACAGAATACTAGAGGATCCTAATTTCATTTAATGTTAATCAATTTCGTCCATCATCCTTTTGATTGGAAAATTGTTGGTAAAGGACTAAAGGTCACCAAAGAGTTCCCAATTAAAACGTATTCCAAAATTGACATGGCGACCACCACTAGTTTATTTATATGAATCTGTCTAGTCGATAGACCTCTAAGGCTTTCTCATGGAAAGGCAGTGCATTACAAAAACGAACTACAAGATTTTGTAAATTTGGTAGCATTTTCAGCGCGGACATAACGATAGATGCCATAGCTCTATACTTCATTCTTTGACTTAAATTGTCCACATTTAAGCTTAACGGCTGCATTGAAAATACTACTAAATGTACAAAATGTACAACATATTGTGTCATTTCTCTCGCTCTCTAATTAAGCAACATTTGAACAAACGACACGGCACGATACGATACAATATCAAAGTGGTCCGTTCAATCCTGTTTCCACCGAGACGCGTTCCTCCCTCAAAGAATTCTGGAGCCGACCAAATTCTGTTTAGTTTGGTTAGACATAGTTAAGGTTAGGCATTTTGAGTTAATTAATGTATGAACAAGTAACTCTTACGAAACGATGAATTAGCGAAACAAGGCGTAACTTAAAGTTCACGATCCTCGAACAGAGTGGAAAACTTTCCTCTTGCCTTTTACGGGCATTATAGTTATAAAATCACCTATGTTTATTACTACTGAAAAAAAAGTTAATTTATGTTAAGCAAAATATCCATGAACATGACGCAGTTTTACTCCTTTTAGTACGAGAGCCCACGACCAAAACCATGTCTCATAGCAATACGGCAAAAACCCTATAAAATCGTTAGATTGTATGATTCTGAACCCGACTAGGTGTGTAGTAACGGTCGAAAGTGTAGCAACTGCGTGGGAGGCCATTTCTGCTGTGTCAAAAAAAAAAGACAGTCGGTATTATAGCAATACGTCTGATAGTGAAAATGTACATAGATTTTATAATTGTATTACGAAAAAGTTTGTTTTCAGACATTTTGCGCGTAGCATATAGCCTGAGCGCATTTTTGAAAATGTCAACAAATTTAGCCGACCTGTATCATAGCAATACGGATAATTTTTTTTTTCAACTTTTCGTATTGCTGCCATGATTACCAAAAACCTGTTTTCAGACACTTTAAGTGTAGCATATACTCCCAAAAACGAAAATAACGTTTCGGAGTCGCCTTACCGACGCCTCTGTTAAATGTTTTTTTAAATTTACAGCCTTCATAGATATTCAAGAATCTCTCTTGTCTATTATATGTACTTTGACAAATGACAGATGTCATTACTTATTTCTTTTGTAAAAGTTACTCAAGTGTGCTTTAAATAAAACCAAAACTATCAAATCAATCAGTATTTAATTTCAACAGCCTCAGCGCTTGTTACGCTCCTGCCCCTTTCTTACTATTATACAGCTCACTCGCCAGCTGCTCCAAACGTTGGAACCATGGTATAATAATATACTCCGCCAGGTATTCCATTCCGAGACTCGCGAACCACGTGACTGACACAAGCCTACGTCATCATGCTGTTCACAGATTCTCAAACTTTAAGATGTGGGAGAATTTTAACCAACGGTGAAAAATATTTAAACGGCATTAATTTTAAGTTATTCATGTAGAAACATAGGTAGTACAATAAAACAAATCTAATATATTAAATCAAAATTTTATTTATCTATACAAGAGAAACTTTTGAAAAACGAATCCACATCTAATCAATAAACGGTATTCGACACTTTAAGCTATTTTCGTTTTAATTTCTTCTGGAGTTGAATACTAACGATTTTTTTTATTTAATTCTTTTAGTCTTATGAAACTATGTCCTCGTTGTGACTAAGCAAAGCAAAGTATTTTCTAATAAGCATTTCTATTTGAGGGTATTGTTTTTGACGTGCTTGTGTACAATATGCCGACGCGGTTAGCTCACTTTTTAAAGCACTTGCCTACTGAGCCGGCGGTCCTGGGTTCGAATCCCGGCCAGGCCAAGTATTTGTGTGATGAACTCGAATATTTGTGCTTGGGTCATGGATGTTATCTATATATGTATTTATATATTATGTCTATCGTGCGTCGTCTAGTACCCATAGTACAAGCTTTGCTTAGTTTGGTACTAGGTAGATCTCCCGAGCGACGTCGAGAGTGATTTCGAAGATGACGATTCCGAATCCGACAGCGATTGAATACGAGAATATTTTGTAACTTTAAATAAACCGTTTTTTTTTTCAACTTCATCCCAGTTTCCTTTTGTGCGATTTATTTCAGTCCTTCAACTTTAATGTTACGGTTTCGGGTAAATTCTTTGTTAATTATCATCTAATAAATTCAGGGTCGCAACGTATTCATTGGTTTGTAACAGAAAATTCAAGATGCCTCAATACGATTTTTAAATGATATCTGAGTATCGAAAAGTTGTCTGATAGAGAAGGTGCTACACTTAATTTGTCTGATATAAATTTTTTGCACATGTGGACAACTTATTTTATCATGTCCAACAATTTTCAGACATATTGCTATGATACCGATCGGTAAAATTTGTTAACATTTTCAAAACGGTCTCAAAATTTAATCCGTTCACATTTCCGTCTGAAAATTGTTTTGTTCGCATCAAATAACCAAAATTTACTAATAAAAAAGATTTTCAGACGTATTGCTATGAGACATTTTTTTTGTCTCATTTTTAATTTTTTTAAGTGATTTTACGGGTTTGCGCTACACCACTAACGTCTGAAAAATATGTTTCCGGTATCTCAGAACTATCATTCAACTACAGTCTGCAAATCAGACATATTGCTATGATGCAGTTCGGTAAAATTCTTTGACAATTTTGAAAATTCGGTCAGATCAAACGCTACGCGGAAAAAGTCTGATATTGGTATTTTCGAGTTCAGGATAATCGTATCTATCGATTTGATGCGGTTTTGGCCGTATTGCTATGAGACAAAGATTTTGGTCGTGGGCTCTCGTACTATTTGGCAAACATACATAGTTCATCATCAACATACACCTAAATAGATTTACAGTACAGAGTACTTCAGTTCGGTTTATCATGGGCCCCCGCTGCCACCTTAATTATATTTGGAACCTAATTACTCGGATTAAAATTATATAGTACTTTCCCGTTACAGCCATGTTGTGGCAGTTCACATGTGTCAAAGTGATGGGGATAAAACATTAAGTGATACAAGGTAATAAAAAAACTACCGGTTTGGAGCCAGACCGTAAACTTTGACCAGATTTCATATGCATATCATTATTGGTTTAGGAATTGTTTTTCGCCTGCTTTTATTCGCGGCTTAGTTAAGTCTCCTACCCTTTAATATGCATCTGTCCGTTTACGTAGGTACTTACGTTAGTAGTTTTGCGTTGTTGAATGTTTAAATGTGTGGTTGAATGTTCAACCTTCGATCAAAAGCATTTTAGATAAGTATAATTTCGATCAATTAGAAAAATAATACTCCTCATTTAGTCAATTCTATTCGTGTGCAGTCAGAATCGATTTTCTCGAAGCCAGTAATTTTCCTGTCACATTTCTATTTCAATTATAAAGAATGCATGAGTACATGTCGTATATATAAAAAAAACTGCATTTAGCGAACGGAGTTTGACCACGGCTAGTTCACAGCCGCGGGTCGGAATTTAAAAATACATCCATGTACGGCGCTTCCTGCAGATAAGGCCTGATGGATCACTTCCTCCGGATTAGGGATGCGTCCGAGGCGCCCCGGGTAGGGTTGTCAACGACGCGAAAAGTCAAACAAACTTGTAAACTTTTATCGAATAGATAGATAAGTATGTTTATTGTTTTACTGAAAAGGTTTCTTCGAACATCTCGATAGCGTTTTTTGGTGAAACCGTTGAGTTACTGGGATTATTATAAAACAAATCTAGCTTAATATAGAAATACCTACGTCTAAAGTTACCATTCTCATTAGTAAGTTGCCGATGCAATAAAACGTCTTGATCGCGTTTTTTATTCCCGTATATAAATATCCCCACAAACGCATTCGATAGACCTTTTTACCTTATCAGCAGCCATTTAGGATGGGACTCATCAGCACTCTTTCAGTAGTAAGATGCTCAGAATTTACCGAAAAACTACGACCATGACCTCAACTTTAACGCAGGTAATTGTTCTGTAATTATGATTACTGAACGGTTTGTTTCATTTGAAATATATTTCTATCAATCACATTATCAAACGTTTATTTTTCTAACTACTCAGACTCACTCACAACATTATTTGTAGTTTTGGACTTGAAAGGTCAGTAAAGAACAGTCTAGTCACTCCTGTTTTAAATTAGATCTTAAACTTAAATACCTACTAGCTCATCGCGAGCTGACTGTGAGTGATTGCGCGACAACCCTAATAGATAGTGATATGTTTGATTTGATGCCCATGCCCACCCCACTGCGCTGAAATGTAAGTGTTACGACTATCGGCGATCGCGGGCTCGGATTAGTGAGCGCAGACAGTACGGGCGGTGTGACAGCCCTAGCGAATAGTTATATGTGTGAAATTGAATATGTAAAGTGTAGTCACGATGACGGATCGGCGATGGTAGGTGCGTTGAATTAGTCGCGACGATTTCTGATAACGTTGGTTGGTAAGTTGTTAACTTTAAAGTCGTCTTATTCATAAGTATACTTTATAGAGACTCCCCTGGATTTCAATAGTCTAGCAGCCAACTACATACATAGGTACTTATTTATATTCCATACTTGAACACAAGTTACAGGGGAGTTATTACTCCGATGTTCGAAACTCGAACTTCGTATCGTGCCGTCGCGCTCATTCAAACATTGTTTGACAACAGATCGAGAGAGATGGCACGGTATAAACTTAAATTTCGATCTTCAGAGTAACCCTTCTGGACCCATACTCTCTTGTTAAACCTGTTAAAAGCGAATCATAGCGCCCTTTTGTATTGAGCCACCGATTGTTAAGATAAGAAACCACATGAAAATATCCCAGAAGTGATAAATTGCTCATTTATTGTATTTGTGTTTCAGTAAATAAATAAAAAAAGTATGATGCCTTATGCATTATCTGCTTGATATATATAGTTATCTTTATATGTATGTAGTTATTTTTGGTTAAGTGCACTAAAGGTTGATTAGAAGAGATGGCTGTTTCGCGATAAGACCTCCAAATGTCATTCGTTTTTCAAATTCTTGTATTTGCGTTTCTTGTGTGCACTAAAGCATATTCCTACTATATTGAATATGGTGTGGTGGCAACCCTAACAATAAGTACCTAGTATTAGACATGCGAGCCGGGTGCGAAACTGTCGGCGGCGGGCCGGCGGCGCATCGGCAAAATTCTCGCGGCGGCGGCGTCTAGCCGGCGGCTCGTTTTTCTTAACTTCTAACCTAATCTAACTTTTGCCTGAAATCAAGCAATACTAACCGTTTAAAAAAATGACATTTCCGCGGCTCTTGATCAATTTCCACGTCTCTTGATGGCATCTTCGTTTTGAAAGCCAATACTGTTATAACTTATAAGAGCAATGTTTCTTGGCTAATTTTAACAACAGCTGAGAAGAGCTTGTGTCCTTTGTTTCACAGACAGTGATAGTACTGGTGCTAGGAACTACTGCTGATCCCGCTCTCACAGGTTCCCACAATATCCTTAAAATACCCAGCCACAGAAAAGACGCACGAGTGATATTCTGGCTTCCAAGATACACGTCTATCTCCGTCATTCGCCATGAACTAGTAGTCTAGCGGAACCTCTTGTCAACTTGCTCCATCATATTCCTTTTCAAGGAGAGCATGATCAAGGTTTTGTCGTGGTTTCGGTCTTGAAAACCAGTGCCATAGTTTCAAGGTGCAAGTTTTCTGGGATGATAAAATCGTTACTGCCTCCCGAAACTTCGACAAGAACTTCACCAAATCTTCCAACACATTCCAGTCAGATTGCGTAATTCTCAAATCACGCTGACCTATTTTTGAGACATCTCGTTGATTGGGCTGCGATTGCAGCAGTGGACCATGCTCTCGAGCATTTCAAGTACGTTGTGCCAACGTGTCGGTGTTGCTGTTGACGATGACTTGGAACGTCAACCAACTCGCCAAACCGATAGCGCTGTTCATCATCTTGAGTAAATGAATCGTGTTCTTCATCAGAAATAGGGTCATTTTCATCTTCTTCTATAGTGCGCGCTGCGTTTTCAAGCAAACAAAAGTATTGCACTTAGGAATTGGCTTCTTTTTCTAAATCTGGTAGATGGTACCGTACGGCTTTTACAATGTTTTTGCTCATAAACCGGTTACAATATCTGTGGACCTGGCGTCGATGGCTTTACATTGCAGTGAGGTCCACAGGTATTGTAACCGGGCTATACACGCGAGTTTGCCTAGCGCTGGCCAATCGCGGGCGAGTTTGCTATCCGCCCGCACGGCGCGAATTTCGAACATGTCGGCGGCGGCGGCGGCGCGCCGGGTCTTCATGGCGGCGGCTAGCCGGCGCGGCTCGCATATCTACCTAGTATGTGTGAAGCCACCCGCAACATTGAAATGTAAAGTGTCACCGCGACTATCAACGATCGCGCTGAATTAGTCGCACCATCACGTTGTGGGTCGCTGGCTCTAGTCTCTAACAATGAACTACGAGTAGATGTGACAACCCTAGCACACGTAATATGTGTGAAGCCACCCGCTACATTGAAATGCTAAGTGTCGCCGCGACTATCAACGATCACGCTGAATTAGTCGCACCATCCCGTTGTGGGTCGCTGCCTCTAGTCTCTAACAATGAACTACGAGTAGATGTGACAACCCTAGCACACGTAATATGTGTGAAGCCACCCGCAACATTGAAATGTAAAGTGTCACCGCGACTATCAACGATCGCGCTGAATTAGTCGCACCATCACGTTGTGGGTCGCTGGCTCTAGTCTCTAACAATGAACTACGAGTAGATGTGACAACCCTAGCACACGTAATATGTGTGAAGCCACCCGCTACATTGAAATGTAAGTACCTATAGTGTCGCCGCGACTATCAACGATCGCGGCTGAATTAGTCGCACCATCACGTTGTGGGTCGCTGCCTCTAGTCTCTAACAATGAACAACGAGTAGATGTGACAACCCTAGCACACGTAATATGTGTGAAGCCACCCGCTACATTGAAATGTTAAGTGTCGCCGCGACTATCAACGATCACGCTGAATTAGTCGCACCATCCCGTTGTGGGTCGCTGCCTCTAGTCTCTAAGAATGCTGACTGCACTATGAGTAAAAAAAGTACGCGTATAATCAGCAGTGTAGCAAGGTAACGCCGCCGTGCCGTTCTTGTATCGGGCTACATAGCCATGGAATCAATAGTCTACATCACTGCATAGTCTGTTATAGCTAAAAGGCCTAGTATGATGATGACCTAGGTATCAAGGATCCTGGAGCAAAAAGGGTCCCGTGTCAGTTTTCTGTGTGTGATACTGTAGACAGGGGCCAAGGGCCCATATTAGTTTGAGGGGTCCCGGCGCGCAGCCCAGCCCTCCAATAGCGACGACACGGCGCATTTGAACGCATAATATTGATTGTACATTCTAATGGTTTTTTTAAGTTCGTTCGTTTTTAAGCTACCGCTTTAGTGTTAAAAGTAGAGAGCAAGAATAACTGGAACGCACAACACCGTGTTACACTTAACTCGTAAGAAGCAACCATCTGAACCATCACATACATCATTCGAAACAATATTACAGCCGAGAGCCGAGCTGCCGAGCTAACAGCTGACCGGCCAGCGGCCGACGTAGTCTCCACTCAACGGGATGAAATGGATGGTAGTTATATATCACTACGCGGAGTCGACTCACCCAGTGCCTTCCCTAAAATTTCTTTATCAATGGTTGTGTAGATGCGATCTGGATGATGCCCCGGGTATATTTTTTTGAAAGTCGTCTGTATTAAAAAAAGTACTAAAAGCACCTTTTCAGTTGCTTGTAATGCCGAGAAATTATTGGGCCAAGAGGTATTCGTAGAAATTACATTAATAACAAACTACCGAACCGACTACACCACGCCGTCTTTAAAGTTTCCCCCAGCAGGGGGTCTGATGACACCACTAGTTGTGGCACTGCACTACTACTACGTATACGTACCTACTTCCAAATTTCTACACGAGTACGAATTGATAGGAATTTATGATCAATCCCAAAGATAGTCAGCACAGTAAGTCCTGTCGATCTTAAATAAACCAAACTACGGATTCGACCTACATGTTTATTCGCACAATAAAACGATATCTGCTCCCACATCAGCAGTGAGCAATGGCAACAGGGAGCCAATTCCAATCATTTATTCAGCAAATTTGGATCGGCCTGGCTCTTTCACGCGCCGATCCAAAGGCAAAAACTTCAATGGCCCTAACCGCCCTCTGTTCTCGGCTCGTCCACGTTCCAAAACGAAAACTCGAACCTCTCTCACTTTACGCCTGTATAACTGGAGAGAGCGATATTCCGACGTGAAACTTCATTTTCACTTGGGACTAGACCCTGATGTTTTACACGAGATTAAAATAACTATTGGGTGAACGGAATTGGACATGAGAAGTTGTGAACAGTGCCCGTAAGCGGGCTTATCGGACGATTGAGAACGATTCCCAGTGCCGCCGCGTCCCCTTCTGTTTAATATGCTCGTCTTATCGCGGCATCACCCACCTGACTAGTTTGAGACCGAACCCGATCTACCTACCGCTGTGATTTCACAAAAAATGTTCACACGTTTGTTAAACTAAGTAGGTATTACTTCAGTATTTTTACGTTTTAGTGGGTGTAACGCTATAACAGAACAAGTTATGCTCTGCTTAATCGGTAACATTTTAAGGGGGCAGTAAAATTCATGTATTTACAATACTGAAAACTTCCAAAGGTCATAACAACTTGCGTAATACTCAGGAATACAATAAACTTAGCGAACCGTAAACAAAGTCGTCGCCTGAAAGTTGAAATGTTTTCACGTTTCGCATCAACCAATATTCCTCAGTAGCATTTACTTGACTTTCCTGGGTTTTCTTATATAAAAGAAGTTGCAAGTGCTAAATAATAAATAACTGTCTTCACGCGGCAGGGAGTGGATGCGGGTAACAAAGGACCGTGGAGAGAGGCTTATTAATAAAGCGAAAACCTGTAACCAGCGGCGGTTATAAGGCTGCTGTCCCCTGAAGCGGAACGGAGTAACTGAACCAATCAGGCTGCGTATTTCTGAAGCCTATAAGAAGCGCATTTAAATCTGTGAAACGTGATTGGTCCAATTTGCACATCTCCACTCTGCTGGTGTTATAGGTATTTATATTCTTTCCTCAAGTATTTTCGTGTGCTTAAAAAGGGAGCGCAATATTCATAAACGGATCCGATGACAGAACTGCCAAAATATGTCCCTTGAAAAGTCAAACAGAAATGAATAACAAAATTCGTGGACAATGGTGACCCAGACCACCGAGTGAAACAGAAACAAGCTGTCGGCGACATCATGCAATAAGGAAAACGTGACAAAACACGGACAAAAACTAGGAAAAGGTGCGATCCAAAAGGATAACTGGAAGAAGTGTTTGGAATCATGCTCATACCCCCTTGCACATAAGTTGTGCTGCAACTTACTCATATTACCTATCTAGATGAATCAGAAAGCGACGCTAAGTGTCTTAATGGGACATTAGCACTAAGCCGTCCGTTAGATCTATCCACATCTATTGAAGATACTTAAAACACGTTCCGCGTGGCAACGACTATAGTCTATAGCATTCCGACTGACATTATGAACCTCTTTGGTCCTTTTCACGCTGTTTCTTATTTATAACCAAATTTCGGTGGCATAATCCCGTGTGTCGCGTAACTTATGGTCGTACACATTGTGTACGTGTCCGGGGTCGAACCCGCGCTCTTTGTGGCGGCCAATTAATTAGGATTACTGTAATGGATGGATTTGTTTTTCTTTGAAACTTGAACCGGACGACATATTTCGTTGCTATTTTGTTTGGTCGGTTTTATGGGCTATTTCTGACGTTTAGGTGACTTGTTCTTTGAAATTGTTATTTATTAAACCTTTAATAACGTCAATTTTATTACTGGCTTGTTCCGTATTTTGTATCCAATGGCAAATATTATTAGCGTTTTTCGTACCACGTATATATTAGCACTTTTTTATGATCTTTAAAACGCGGTCAGCCATTCACTTACTTTGTTCTTCACTAGTGAGAAGACTAAAAAGTCGTACTCTCGTAAAAACTCCGCAAAATGGATTCCAGATGAAATCAAGCAAAACGACTCGATTACTTTTCACGCAAAAACAGCTAACTGGCCGTAAACGGGCAATATCCTATTTCAATTTCAAAATGAAATAGAAATTTCTAGCGTTCGCATGACGTTTATAAACGAACCGGGGCCCGCTCCTGGGGGCGAGTGCGCGTGCCGAAACAGCTGATTGCCGGCCGACCACCATAAAAAAAGTGATATAAACCCTTCTCCAACCCAAAAACGACACAGGATCGTTCATATAAGTTACACATTACTGTGGCTGAGGTATCGCGACCCTTATTTAAAGCCTACCCAAGCGATTTGCAGCTTAAACCTCGCGCAACAAACTCTACAGTTGCGCGTTGAACCAACTCGACGAACACGTCATCTCCAGGAGAGGAGCGCCTACGCCGCTCGACGCTGAACCCTAATCTGAACGATACAGGGTTCCCTTTGGGAGGGCCGGCGAGTTAACGAGATAAACCCGAATGGATTTTGTGCATTTCACTTGGCTGGAGGCTGGAGGCCTGCAGCGAGCGCCGAGATGGATTATTCTTAATTACACTTGCAGATAGGTACTGCCGCGCACTTAACTACCGCCAAACCCAACTATGACTATTCGTGACTTTATGCCAATGATATACATTCCGAATTCACTTTCGTAAATCTAACATTTTGCAATTACAAACTCGACGAAACCCCGCTATGCCAGGCTCCTATCCGGTAGCAAGGTGACGTTTTTACCATTCATTCCTTCCTTCTAGTTCAATCAACTCAAACAGTAGTATTATTGTCGATATTCTTTAACAAAGTTTTCGACGTCTTTTTGTTCATCATTGTTTCGATGCGTATCTCTCCATGACAGTTGACAGTATGGCACTTGAATATTTCAAATAAGAAATAGGCAATATCTCTCTACTTCAACCAAATAGGAATATACAGTTTTGCTGGTTTCAAAAGCAATTTTCAGTCAATTTCGGTCACTGAAATGGTCAAATATCGAATTGTAATTATCTAAATTACCTACTATAGCTAATTAGCAGGGATGGTAAAATGCGAGCAAAAACTATTGAAATGACGTATGGCATCCAGTGACGATTCTAGCACTTCAATTAATTAACTCGCATTGATGTATGGTAAAGTGCAGACAGAAAAACATACTATTTATACTATCCAAACGCGTATTTTTCCTGTCGTCGTTATTTGAACACTTCGGTAATCATTAGTAAAGCAACTTATCGTTATTCGGTATGATGACGTCTGTAGATAGACATCTAGTCACTTTATTATTATAAATATTTATAATAACACCTATCCGGCAGGAATAGGCACATGTATTTTGTTTATGTGATCAAAACGGAACACCACACTATAAACTTAATAGGTAAGAAGCGAGATGTTCGTCCATTGAATACGATTCCCATCAGCTTTTCTGGGAATACTATCTGAGTATAGGAATACTATGTAGGCAGGCATAATAATGCAAGAAATTTTATTCCCTTTTCCCATTACTATTAAAGCGAATGTAAGCAAAATTATTGGTCAAACGCCCTGTAAACTTGTGTGTTTTTTCCGTGAAATAGAATTGAGTTCTCTATTAACCTATTAAAACATCAAACTAGGTACCTTAAAGTGGCGATCATATAAGGAGTTTGTGCAGAATATTCTAAATCAAAGAGTATAGACTGTAAATTATAGAGAGCTGTCGATACTTAGCAATAAATTACTAAATATTTACGTTCAAGTCTTGGAGCACTAATACCGCCGTATAGATTTGCCGGCAAAGGTCGCAGGTTCGACTCTAATTTACGATTTAGAGATTGCCCATTAGCTGTAATGCCACGGCCGCAACGAACTTAGGTGTGGTTATAGATGTAAAGCAGCGGCTTGTAAGCCGGTAGTAACCGAAAGCAGCGGCTAGAAACGAATAACCAGCCGCTTGATACCGGGTAGATACCCGACTTGAGCATCAAATAAAGAAATGATTTTTATTACATTTTTTTTTGTTAAACTCTTATTTTTGTTATACAGTAGCACTTATTATGTTCTTTTTTAAAAAAATGGACCCCGAAGACACCATTTGTACCTACTAATTTACTTAATTCAGATACGAAAAGTAAACTATGAAACAACGTTTGTGTTCAGGTGGCGGCGTATGAAAATTATAAGAATAAAGGTAGCTAAATCAGTTTATTTTGGATCTAAGAATCTCGCGCGGCAGGATAAATGCGTGTGGGGGGCTGAGGGGTGCGCGGGGCATGCGGGGATGAGTGCGCGAGGCTTGTTGCGTTGGTGCATTATAGAAATACAACTAAATGCTTACTATTACTAGGTAACTGATAAATACCTATTTCCAATTCATCTCTCACAAATAAATTATTAAAATAGTCCTATTCCACTGCTCTTTCACATTTTGTAAGAGAATTTTGAGTTTTTAACACTTAATACAGATGCAAATGTCATTGTTTATGTCTATTTATGTTAAATAGATCCTATAGTAAATAAATGAAAAGAAAAATAACAAAAACAAACATTGAATCATGTGAATATGTCAATGAAATGTAAGCAGCCGTTTCCAGCCGCTTGTTATCGCTAGAAATGATAATAAGCCAAATAAGCCGTTTCTAGCCGCTGGGCTAGAAATGTTAGCAACCAGCTTCGCATCTATAGGTGTGGTGGCATTCGAGAGGACTTAAAGCTCAAGTAACTAGCTAAAAGCACAAGTTACAAATGCTTCAACAGGCTTAAAGCACAAGTTACAAATGCTTCAGCAGACTTGAGCCGAAACTAACCGCGTGCTGCGGTCGTCTAGGTATATAAGTACTGCACTTGTTTGGATCAAATCGTTTTTAGCCTTATTTGGATTCTCTTGGAATTTGATGACTTTGATGTCTACGTGCTCCACGTAGGTATTTCTCATGTCGATGAAAAACGATTAAGTAGGTACCTACCATTCGTTATCAGGTCAAGGAATTGTATGAAGAGGAGAAGCGGGCCGATTATTGGCAACGTAGGTCAAACTTAACACGAACGCTAAGTTAATTCTAGGTTCAGAACTGTCCCTTTCAACACTTGTGCATCTTTGCATTTTTCAAAGTGTGCACATTGCAATGACGGATCTCCAATTATTATTGTCCTAAATATGACGCTTTGCCAAATTATATACACATCCGTAATCTTAAGGTATCGTTCCATCTAATGCACAACTGCCAAAAACTAATAAATTTTTCAATGATTCGCGCGATGAAAAATTTAGTGTTTATGGCAGTTGAGCAAATTAGGAAAACGAACATATCAACCTATAGGGATATTCGGGACTGAAATAGAATGCTTGTCGAGATTATCGATGAGAGTAGGTACAATCAACCCAACATCACCAATACTTATACGTAACAGTGAAGTCATTAGATTTAAGATGATGTTTAATATTTGGTTTTCGGAGCATTATCCTTGTTACCCTAGGTCCACACTACTCGCGAAGTTGGCCGAGGTTGGGCGATATGATAGTGTGGAGGGGCACTTCGCTGCGGAAACTCACACTTCGGCCGACTTCGCGTGCAGAAGCTCAATGCATTTGTTAGGTAAGTACTTTTAAACCTTTTTTGTCAATAATCTTATTATCTTGACTAATCAAATTTCGAATAATCTTATTCTCATTTTTGCACTGACAGTCTGAGGCATCAGAGGTTGAATACCTTAATAAGGATGTATTTATCAATTCTAATTACCATTAATCTTTAGATAAAATTCATTTCTATTTTCAATAATTCACTTAATATTTACATTGATATAGTATGTCACTTTGAATGCGTATTAGAACGATTCGACGGGAAAAACGAGTAGATAGTTAGATACGCATATAATAACCCTACAACGGTAGACTTAAGGAGCGTGCTAAGCGGGAAGACAAAGGCGGTCGCCGTCATAACACCGCGATTGTTTCCAAATAAGCCCTGCGGGGTCGAGTTTCCACAACAAGCTGCCCGTCTAGCACTACTTGGCTTCGCGACTCTTGTCGCGCGACATGGCATCGCCCGTCACTCTCACACAGTACTGTGAAGATAGAGGCAGGTAATCTCGCGCGAGAAAGAGTCGCGTGTCAAAGTTATGCTAGACGTGCTATAGTTGTACCTACTGTACTGCTGGTTCCAGCTTGCGGCCCAGCTCAGGATGACACGAGTCGTTATGAGATAAAGAACTATATTTTGCATGTAGGCCAAAAGAGCACTTTTCTTTTTAGGGTTCCGTACCCAAAGGGTAAAAACGGGACCCTATTACTGAGACTTCGCTGTCCGTCCGTCCGTCTGTCACCAGGCTGTATCTCAAGAACGGTGATAGCTAGACAGTTGAAATTTTCACAGATGATGTATTTCTATTGCCGCTATAACAACAAATACTAAACAAAAAAAAATATTTAAGGGGGCTCCCATATAACAAACTTGTTATAGATTATGGTACGAAACCCTTCATGCGCGAGTCGGACTCGCACTTGCCAATTTTTTTTATGAGTCTACCGGCATTTCAGCGGTGTATTTCGGGTTTTGACATATTTACTTATTAGAACTGAGTAGGTACCATAAACTAGTCAGGTACAATGTAAGCTCAATGTTTTTTTTTATTAATACACAGTGTGTAAATAAACAGTAACATTACAATATAAGAGCACACCATGATTTGTTATTAACCAATTATACTGGGTGGGCTATTTATATCGGTCAATATGGGCAAGTCCGACACTATAAGACATACGTACTTACAAAGATCCGTTCTTAAGAACCATGCCATCGATTTTATGACAAGGAAATCTTCTGCTTGCTTATAGTTTCATACTGACCGTTTTAAATGGCTCACCCTGTATATAATAAATGTGTTTTCTTGCAAAACTTTAAAATAAAAATCTTTAGATGATTTAGGAATATGTATTTTATTTCGCACACGATTCTTCATTTAAACAGGAAATCTAATTTTATCTCAAAATTACCAGTTTTCGGTCAGCGGAAATTGAGCGAAACAGGGGCTCCCTACAGAAATCAGCCAATTTGATGATTTTTACATCGTATCTAGTTTGTGGATTATAGAGTTATAATGTCCTTTTTAATATATATTGTAGTATGGTCTATGCTTAACACTTTGTAGTGACCCGAATTTTGATTTAACGACTGTGTATTTTATAAAAAAATATTCGGTGAAGGACCAAAAATACACTAATCTCGTTTCTACTTTTATCCCCGGTGTATATGTAGAAAATATCTTACATTTTATTGTTCTAAACCATATTCCTTAAAATTTGTTGTGAAGCTTTTTCTATTTTTCTCAATACTTTTCGAGAAAAACGCAAAAAACCGTTTCCACAACTTTTTCCCCGAAAAAATCGTAAACTTTGACGGCCTGTATCTCAAAGTCAGTGACATGTGAAAGGTACTTGATACGGTATTTTGTTGTGGAAAAACTATGTTATTATGATTAGCTATTTATAATATGGGAAAATCTATCGCAACAGATCGAAGGTCATTGAGAGCGGGGAGCCCCTTAAATGGGAAATTAAATATCAAACTTACAACAATACTTAAGTCTGATATTTCATTTCCCACCTAGCAGTCCTATCGTATGATAAGATATCATTGACATAATAGTAAACTTGAAGTAAATTAAAATTCAAAAATATTTTATTTCTTAAAATACAGTTCATTATGATCTACCTAATATGGGATGGAGCTTCCCAGTAAGCATAAGTAGTTTTAGTTTCAATCAAGTAAAGTAAAGAAGAGCGTCTGGCGCTGAAGCACCAGCCCCCTCATCGGAGGGGCTTGATTATTTTGACTCGCGACTCCCGCCGCCGCGGGCCGAAGCCCCTTTGGGCGCGTTTTCATTACAAGCCAAGTTTTAGCCCTGAGGAGAAAAATACGATAATGTTTTCCGATCTCTTTTGGCGAGTAGTTGCTGATAAATAAGTTTTAGGAAGATTCGGTACAGCCTTACAACTGTGAGTCTGACTTTAGTCGCGTGGTAAATACTATCTCTATCTATCCCACTACTAATATACAAGCGAAACTTTGTGTGTATGTGTATGTTTACTTCTTCACGCTGAAGCGGATAATAGGATGCACAGAGATAGTTTAACACCCCAACTTAACACACAGGCTACTTTTTATCCCGAAAAAATGCAAGGTCCACGACACTATCCTAATAGTGTATAGGTTTTAACTAGAACGAAGCCGTGGGTAAAAGCTAGTAACTATATTTTCGATAAAATCCAAAGACGCGAGCTGCTGTTAGACTGCTCGTAAGCAGGCTACTCATTCCTTACTGTCACAGACAACTTAACCCTATAGACCCCGCTTCATAAAACTTTCTCTAGTATCTCAATTTGCCAAATTGGCGGGGTGAGGAGGGCATCAAGTGCACTGTGATTGGCTAGTTCAAGGTCAGCGAGCAATAACGCATGCGTTGCAAGACGCGCGCCTTTTTTGATAGTGATGGGACACACTCGAAAAAGAAACTGCAGAATGTAAGTATATATGTTTTTTATTGGAATCAATAAGAATACAAAAATGGTATTTATTAATTAATTATGTACCTGAGTGCATTTTTAATTGGACCTTGGTGAAAATGCACTCTAGTGTAGTAGTAGATCAACAAATACAGTGAAAATTGAAAAATCAAAACTTCAAATAACATCCTTCTTATGTAGCGCCATAAGATTCAGGTGCCAACTTAACTCAATCGAGTGTAATGGGTACCCCCCTTTTATTGGCAAAATTTTTACAGCGTAGATATAATATATATTTTTTTTCGACATATTAATGAAGTTTTCATCAGTCTGTTCAGGCGTTTTCACGTGATGCGCGGTCAAATAAACAGACAAACGAACAAACAGATAAACACAAATATTCTAAAAACTGTTGGAACGTGTTCTGTTATCGGTTTTAAGCATCCCCCGCCAACTTTATTTCTAATATCTTCCATGTACAGACTTTAGAGCCACTTCAGCTTTATTATATGTATAGATGTATCGTATTTATCCAGGATATTAAGTAGCCCTTCTCCAAGATTCTATCTGTTTTCGAAAATTCATCGAAATTGGTTCAGCAGTTTAGACATTTATGGTTTCATAATTGTATATTTATGAACTTAAGTAACATACATTTCGATTATTCAATAATAAAAAAAGTTTGTACTCTATAAAAAGTTCAATGTTGTTTAACGGGTATCGGTTACGTAATTAATCAGTCACATCACTACTAAAAACACTGCAAAGGTTAGACGAAGACGGAATTACAAAAATTTGCATACGAAGGTAAGAGACAGTTTACAATTGACAGAAGACATCATCGCGTCGCTAGGTTACCAACCTACATTTTATAACTTAATAACATTCGTTGTAAAATAGTAAAAATAGCTTACTTGTGAAATGAAATCCCATCTTTTGAAGACTAGATGTCTTGCTACATTTTCCAAACAATTTTACCATACAATAAGGCATATTTTGAACACCTTATAAGTCAAGTAAGCAGTGAAATATTTCATGTTACTTCGTCAACAGTCGACCGCGAACTAAGAGAGCGTTTGGGGGCGTGGTGAGCGCTGCGTATTTTTTGAGCATTAGCTTGGCTCACCCGGGTGCCCTTATAAGCGGGGTCTATAGGTTAAGTTGTCTGTGCTTACTGTGCTTCAAACGACAATAAACAATAACACGAAACACTGGCTACCATTACAATCCATGTCATACACATAAAGTAAGAAAACGTGATTGCTACTGTCAGCAACAGAAGTTGCTGTGCTTTAGTGCTCAATATAATCTGCACAAGACTTGTTAGTATCGGTTCGTCGCCTAGCAAGCATAATAATATCTTGCCGCGACTTCAATTGTCGCGCGAGTCAGCATCTCCTGTCATGCTCGCACGATATTGAACAGAAAGTGGCAGGTAATATGGTCGCGCGTCAAAAGGTCGCTCTCACAGTTATGCTGACGTGCTGGTTTCGTCGTATTTCTATAAAATACCGTCAGTAGTTAGTGACACGAAGCTAGCGACGTCGACAGACGCAGCAACAGATGAGTGCTTCGCTGCGACACGTCGCTGCTGTGCGGTCGGCCACGAAACGATACCTTTACTGCATTAGCATTAGCTGCTAGTACTTTTTAGGGTTCCGTACCCAAAGGGTAAAAACGGGACCCTATTACTGAGACTAACGGGACCCTATTACTGAGACTTCGCTGTCCGTCCGTCTGTCACCAGGCTGTATCTCAACAACGGTGATAGCTAGACAGTTGAAATTTTCACAGATGATGTATTTTTATTGCCGCTATAACAACAAATACTAAAAATAAAATAAAATAAATATTTAAGGGGGGCTCCCATACAACAAACTTGTTATAGATTATATATATGTATAGGTACGGAACCCTTAATGCGCGAGTCGGGCTCGCACTTGCCCAATTTTTCATAATTTAATAATTATTTTTGACGACGCGGGTGGCGCAGTTTGTAGTGCTGAGCCGGCGGTCCCGGGTTCGAATCCCAGCAAGGGCAAATATTTGTGTGATGAACTGATAAACTCGAATATTTGTCCTTGGGTCATTGTTCTTCTAAGTATTTAAGTACATATATATTATTCATCTATATAAGTATTTATGTCGTCTAGTACCTACCCATAACACAAGCCTTCTTGAGCTTAATTTGGGACTAGATTGATTTGTGTGAGGTTGTCTGATATTTATTTATTAATTATTATTAGATAATTTTACCATGTTTTTCCCATCGTGCATTGACATACAAAGAAATTGTCAACAGACTAACTTTCATTGGGAACACTCTTTACTAGAGACTTATTCCTTCAGTGATATCATAGCAACATGCCCAGGTATTAGTTAGGTATATCATAATCTTCTACCATAAGCAGTATAAACAATGTCAAAAAACTAAAATTACAATAAGGATTCTAATTCTTATAAAAAAATTCAAATATCAACACAGCAAACGGTAGCTCTACATCAGTAGCTCTCATGACAAAGACTAGTCTCCAGACACAGACTACGTAAATCAAATAACCTGACTTAAGTTTTGATGTAACACCACAATGTCTTGTGTATTCATCTCTAGACGTGCAGATTACATCAATAATAGCAGCAATTGACACATGCCGTAGCAGTTATTGAGGCTACTAAACACTTCTCATTTCAATAAGCCCACAGACTCAGTATAAGATATCTATACAGCCATGTTAGGTGAAAAAGCAGTATCCCACCCAGTAGGCAGCTCTGAATAAGATAACCATTTTACCAAGACAATGATTGTATGCTGTTTTTATGGAACAGCACATTTTAAATTACACAATTTAAACAAATTATATTGCATATATTAAATATTTGAGCTTCTTAGTTATTTTTCACTAAAAGCTATATAATTGATCAGAACCTTGCATGTCATACAATTCCACTTGTATGTCGGGCAACAGAAGCCATCAGTAACAGTAAGGAAGTAAATTTTCGGTATAACAATATTTTATAACTTGCCTTTGGTATGGATAGTGCATCCTAGGACTTTCTATATGTTTTTAAGGTAGCTGCCATAGCAGTCACATGCCCTAAAGTTATGGTGGACTGCCCGAATAAGCAACTGGACAAATAGTTAGACAAGTATAAAATACTTACTCAAAATGTTTACAATGAAGTGAAAAACATTTGCGCTATGCTATTACGCTAACAGACATTACAGCTTTAATTAAAATAATTATAAAATACTCATTGAATATATGTTGTAGATATTCTTTATAGCATGTATGTGTTGGTTTCACAATTTTCACTTGTACAAAATGTAGAAAACTCAGTGTTATGTGGTTACCGGAAGCTCTGGTTTTGGTTGTGATAGTGAATGTTAATATTCTCCCACAAAAGCACAGTGAAAACAAACAAAACAGGAGTCTAAAATTTAATAAGTATAAACCCTAATTAAAAAATGAAGTCAGTAAACTTATTTTCAATATTTTGTAGACAAATTCACCTCATTAGTGTTAAAAAACTTATTAGATTGGCAGCAACTTAACTAAGTTGACTAATGAACTGAATTTCAGTAGCTTGATAAAAGTTTAGTCTGAGTACAGAGTTTATTTAGATGCAGATTGTTTTGTTTTAAGCATCTAATTTAGGTACCATTACTGACCTGCTCACCTCTGCATTGAATTTTTGTTATAGAACATTTCATCTCTCTGTTAAATAACTTACAAATTTACAAACCAAAATGGTATTTCACTTCAAAATAATACTTCCCAAAATAGACATCAACAAACAACATGTTTCTCAAAAGAACCTTACAGTACATGGACTTGATTAGGTTTGTAACTATGGTATCCCATCAAAAACATAAATGTAAAATGAGAGCCAAGTTCAATATCGCCTGCACTTCGCCGACAAAAGAATTGAGATCTGCAAGGGCGCCAAGTTCTTTGCCCTAAAATTTTTAGATACAAGGACATGCGACATACTCAATGCATTTATTTTACTTGGGGAGTAATTCAATATCAAGATTTGACTTGGCTAGTTTTCACAAACTAACTAAATTTTATAAAAGTAACATAGTCATAGTTCATTATCAAGCTAACAGTATAAGTAACAAGACGTACACTAACTTGCGTACTTACCTTTACGAAAATAGGTTAATGATTTGATTGATTTTGATTTATAATATAAATTTATATTTTAAAACTAGCCAAGTCAAGTCTTGATATTGAATTACACCCCAAGTAAAATAAATGCATTGAGTATGTCGCATGTCCTTGTATCTAAAAATTTTAGGGCAAAGAACTTGGCGCCCTTGCAGATCTCAATTCTTTTGTCGGCGAAGTGCAGGCGATATTGAACTTGGCTCTCATTTTACATTTATGTTTTTGATGGGATATCATTACTTTTTGTTCAGAAATTATTATGATGTGTAGATTACTTAATTATTATTTGTTAATTAGTTCTGTGTGCTATTCTAGTACATCTTTTGAAAGTTTTGAACAAACAAAGAATTTTCCAAAACGGTTAGTACGTATTGGATTTTTATGTGCATGTATGTGTGTGTGTGTGTGAGTGTATATGCTATTCTAGTATATCTTTCAAACAAAAAAAGAATTTTCCAAATCGGTTTATAAATGACAGAGTTCTGAGGCAACAACCATCAATAATAATAATAATAATAAAAACATAAAAAAATCACTGTTTTCGATTTTTATATGTATACACACACAATTACTAAGCTGGATGCCAAATTTCACCTTTCTAGGTCACCTGGAAGTGGGTTAGGTTTTTGATTACTAGTCAGTCAGTCAGTCAGTCAGTCAGTCAGTCAGTCAGTGATAAAAATACCGTTTTTTGGACTTTAATATCTCAATTACTATTTAACCTATATTAATGAAATTTGGGGTTCTACTTGTTCTAAAGGATCTTAATACATAAGCCAAATTTCATTTTTTTATGTTAAATAGATTTGGAGTTATTGGGGGGTCAAAAGTGGCTCCAAACGGTTCGTGTAATATAACACACGGCTGCTGCTCGCCAGTTCCTGCGGTGAACTTGGCTGGACACGCTGCCGCGTGTCTAGATTTATTTGTCCAAGTCAATTTATCTTTAGCTTAAACTTAAAACAATACCCTAGGACTCTAACTTAACACAACTCTACAGCCACACGGATTGCACGGGCAGTGACTACTATAATACAAGTTTTGTTTCTCTCCTCGTTTCTAAACAGGCCTTCACCCGTACTTTCTTCTTAATTATAAGTATAAAACTTTTGTACATTCACTTGTCATTTATAAAAATAAGTTTACTGTACAGGAACAAGCCGATTTAGAGAAGATTTTCAAACTGCATCGGAACACTTCCGCGGTGCACAGATAGGCCTACACCCGGCACGGGCGCGCGGCGCCGCCGCGCCGCTTATCGCGGCTTGCAACGTCTATTTCACTGTTAAAACTATCAAAAAATAACAAAAATATACACAATACCTTGTAGTCAGTTCCCAATCCACATCCACGTTTGAAATCCAAATCGGTAAACACTGTATTACACTGAATTTTGATCGAAAACACTGGCACTCGTTGGTAGCACTTGTTGACACTTTTGTTTTTTAAATTTGTTTTTCTTTTAATGTTAACACACCTGTGCACACCACACTGCCACGGTTGTCAAAATATAATATTGAATTTATATTACACAAAATTCATCATTTGAATTACGCGACTATTGTCGGCATATAATCACTCACAGATTTAATTAATTTGTATTTGAATAATTGAGAGATATACAATCATCAAATCAATCATGATACTATAAGTTAGTTTTTGAAAAAGTGCAACGTATACCACAGACAACGATTCTCTTCCGTATCCCCTAAACAGCTGTTCGGGAATAGTGACGTCGAAAATCGATAACAACTGAATATAGACAACCGTATTTGAAACGCACACAACTATTCACAACACAGATTAACCGGTATTTACTAAATTTAGTAATTTACTAAAACACACTGTGTCAATGTAACTTGAGATTAACTTTAGGAGTTGTTATAAAAGAAAGCAGTCTAACTCGCTGGAGATTCTAAATCACATTTACATTTTAGAGACGGTTAGTGAAAGTTGATCGTTTTTTGAATTTAGTTTGTTTGTTGTGCTGATTCTTTTGTAAGCACATTACAATGTTGTTGATGTGTGGCGCGGTACGCACGCGGTCGCGCTCGGTCGCGGACTGGCGCCGGGCGGGGCGCGGGGCGCGGGCGGTCGTGGCGCGGGGCGGGTCGCGGGCGGGCCCGACAGCGGAATGCTATTGTAGGCGAACTTGTCCGCCACTTTTTTTCTCAATTCTGGTCAAACAAGTTTCGTATACAACCAGCATTGTAAGGATTCCGCCATTCTCCGAACGGGCCGACGCTGTTTCTAAACTTTTAAACGATTTCAAGGCTTAAAAAATTCATGAAATTGCCCTTTAATGGCTTGAGAAGCGCTTTAACTGACCGCATCTTGCATTTCTCAAAGTTATTCGTTTTCATGGGGTCGTTCTTGATTACATTGCTTTTCTAACAGGAATCTGACTATCTTCTGTCATGATGATGTGTGGAATCTTAATAATCTGATTTCAATGCTATTGAGCCTGGCGATTAGTATCACCGTCCGTAGTGACAGTATATTTGGTCTTCCACGCGGCTCTATGGGCCCTCTTTTACGACGTTGTAAAACTGGAATTGACAAGAATCTCCTCGCATAATTAACGAGCTCCATAAAAGACATAAAAGGTTATGCTGATCATACGATCAGCATAACCTTTGAATGATGCATACGCAGAGTTTACTGGGAAACCGCAACTCGCATTCGTTAAGCAAATCGTTCGCGGGGCTACGCAGAAGAACGATAATCGTCAAGGTGAAGTTTAGCCCAGATACCCTTTGAAGACCAATTTTGTTTTTCTTACTCACGCTTACACTTTCTTATACACGTCATATAGTAGCTCACCAAAAACGTCCAAAGTTCGTAGCATTCGCTATATTATTTCAACATACAATGACTCAATGCAACTAAACTAAACGAGTTTATGGTAACTTATTCGTTAACGATACTTCATTCGGTAGTAGTCTTCTGCTACCGATAAATGACCGGTGGTAGGGTTTTCAAAAGTTAAAATTGCGCCCATTACATTCTACTTTGACGTATAGATGATATTAGTGTCCTTTATGGAAGCGTTTACTAAAACAAGGACCAGATAATTTCAATAAGCTCAATAGTAAGTAGACAACGTGCTAACTACTAAGGCCCATAGTCAGTTAGTCCTTAGTTTAAAAAAAGTTAGGTACCTAACATTTGCCCAGCAATGTCTTCAAATCGTTGAACCAAGTGTCTGAAGACAAGTATTCGATCACATGGTGATCTTATACGCTGCAGCGGCGAGTCATAAATTATGACAATGGAAATGTACACTGGTCCAGAAATGAAATTAGCTGTATAAACCAGGCTTTAACATATCTTTGATGAATACCTGACATCATCCATCATGGAATTATCTACACATTGACCAGTATTGCTTGGAAAAATTTGTAGGTAAGCTGAAGTGCCAGTGTAGGTAATTGAACTGACTTGGCATGTTGGATTGGAAGATAGCGTATCGGACAAATCAGTTCTAGGATAGATATCTAGTAACGTTACCAATTTGCATGCTTTGTTAGGTGTCAAAGTAGCAGAGCATGTCAAGCTGATGATAATGATGAGAGCTTTAAAAATGGTTTGGAAGATTTTCTAAGGCAAATAAAAAAATAGTCAGGGTTAGACCTAATGAAATGGTTTATTTTATACCCAACGTATCTAAATGAATGAAATTTGAATCCTGCTGATCTTTAAATTTCGGACAAACCCTAAGCTTTTAAAGTGAATGAAAGATATCTGTTATAAATTAATGATAATTACCATTGTGAGGAGCAAGTACTAACTAAAAGTTCAGTTGGGCTGCATAATCTGTTTTCGCAAATGCCACTGCAATGCAACTGTATTAAATTCGTGTTGTAGTTTTGAACTCTGGCTAACGTTAGGTTTTTCAAACTGCTCCATTTATAAAACCTTTTAAACAACACCACACATGTATTTATTTAATATTCTTAAGTATCGTAAGTGGATAAGAGGTGGTCGTTTTCGTGTAACGACCTTAACCCCGCGAGCGTAACTCCATAACATCCACACGGATGTTGTATTCTAGCGTTTATTGAAATAAGTGAATAAACGAAAACCGAATAAATAACTGCAATATTCATCTATCGGCTTAATCCTTTTGCCTCGAGCCTGGAGCCGCGGTCGCGTGACGTCACACAGCCTTGTGAACCGAAACTCGTCCGACTAGTTTCGCGTCTAGGATGTCTAACTTAATATTTATCGTTTACCGGTTTTTACCGGCGGGGTACCCATCCTTATTATAGTTAGGCCGTTTCATCGATATTAATTTCCTTTTTCTATGGATATTAAAATATGTCTGTGGTCTTTTTGTTAAAAATAAATTAAAAAGTTTACCTATATTTATCGTCATCATTAATGACGTACAGAAACAAATCCTACAATAATAATTAAATAGATAGCACCAAGGATAGGTTACTTTATATCAGATTGTCCCTTGATATTTATTATTTGTTTATTTAAGGATAGGTTACTTTATTTTCATGGGAACTGTAAAAACGAGTATGTAAGTATAACGCTTGTTGACAAATTCCTTATCTACTGAGGAACCATTTCGTAACTGTATTAATTTCTGTTTTCTTAAAAAGTTATCTGATTTAAAAGTTAACTTCAAACAGTTTTAAACATAGAAAGCAATTATCAGATTTCCACCAGTGTAATTGAAAAGTAAAATACTTCCAATTTAAATAATGAATGGTACTATAGCCGCGCGGCCTCACAAGCATTTTACAATGAATTTTTAATCAGTAGACTCTCCACACGAGAGTGGAATTCCAACATTCAAGGTTACAAAGGAACTTCCAAACAAAGTATTTGAAGAGCGATAACTGAACCCCAGACTCGGATAGATTCGGGGAAAAAGAGAAGCACATGGGAGTCTCGCGCGCCGAAAAAGGACGCCAATAATAATTTTATTTATTGCCATATCATGTTGCTGCGCCAGCCCTGCATCGCATGTGTAGGAGCAGGACAACTATATGTTAATTAGTTTCCGCTCGCAACCAGGGGATTCTCGTTAATCAGATTTTGTGAATTAGAATTTTTAATTGGTCAAACATTGCACGGATTTATTTTTCACAGGTTTTATATTACTTTCGCAGACTTGGAGAATTTAATATGGAAGAGGTGAAAAGTTGGAGGTAAAAGAAAACTTACTTTGTACTCATCAGGTCGACTTAAAAGTAGGAATAAATTATGGATTGGTAAAAAATCCTGTTTTGTGAAAGCAGGAATTACATTTAGATTGGAAGTTTAAAATCAGGTGCTAAAGTTATCATCTGTTTAGAGTTAGTTACGTGGAAGGATATTTTAGACGAATAAAAAATATACGTTTATTGTAATACTTTTACAACATAAATGTTATAGTATAGAGATAATGATATTAATCAGATTTGAGTTGAAATTACTTAAATCTCTTGTCACAATATGTTTCATACGGAGAACTCCAAATATGCGTCATACTCGTGAACGGGTGCCGTTTGTGGGGTCCGGTCTGTTCATGCTAGCAAGGGCCAAATTAAATATGTAGCAACCGCATACTAGTGTTAAATTAAGCAAACGTGAGAAACTTCACCTGTACTCGATTGAAGTTATTCAATGTTGATTTTATCTTTTTGAAATCTTAGAGACTGTATACATCTCTAAGAAACAGCTTAGTGTAGTATGACACTCAGAGACTTTATACATCTCTGAGGAAATTAAATCATTTTAAAATATTTTATTGCATGTTATGACGCCTAGAGACCATATACATCTCTAAGAATTTTAGGTTTAATAACTATTTTCTAAATTATTCACGTTGACGCCTAGAGACCTTATACATCTCTATGGAATTAAATTAATTAAGTAATTATTATTTTATTGCATGTTGTGACACCCAGAGACTTTATACATCTCTGGGTATATTTAATATTTTAAATTTATTAAATTTTTATTTTATTTGGAGTATCTATACATCTCCTTTACGTGTACCCAGTGTAATTAGTTATAACACAACTGTATCATGTAATTGTTTTAAGTATTATTTACGAAAAAATGACTTACTGTTGAGTTTCTTTCGGCTTTCTTCTCAACAGCGGTCTCCTCTTGCGAAATGCCGGTAGATTCACAATCTGACTTGTAAAAGTGCCCCTGTGGCCTACTTACTGAATAAATTATTTCATTTCATTTCATTTCGAACCGTCGACGTAATGTGGCCAGTAGCCAAATCATCTTTTATAAAAAAATTGATAACAATTAATGGACAATTAAACCAAAAACCACCGAAGACAGGCTTATCAAAATGGAACACATGTTCGTCACTAGATGGAGAGCTGCACTAAGGATAGATTTTCGGAAAACCAGACGTTAAGTGAAATAGTGGATGAGACTTTGTATGGAGGAATTTGAGAAATCGTGTGGACGAAGTCAAGGGGGGGTTTTTAAGGCTTCCTGTAGAAAGTTATAAACGGAGCGGAGAAAAAGAAACAATCAGGCTGCGTTTTTGTGAAGCCCAATTGAATTAACTACATTCAAATCGGAATGTGATTGGTCCATTCTACACATAAAGATGTGGAGCAAAGGCTCCACACAGCTTCTGTGTACTGGCAGCCTAATAGGAGGAATCTATTATTCACATAGGTACAATACAAACTTTCTTGTGCGGTGCTGGCCGGCGCGGCAGCGGGCACAGACGGTACACGCAAGTGTCACGCACTCGATAATTCCCCAGTTTAGCGGCAACAGGTTGTACCGGGAATTAGAGGACCGGTCGTGACGTTTGTTTTAAGCCAGTGTTGTCACTGCTCCGTACTATATGAGTCAATCCGACTAGAAAATAAGCTTTCAACTGATTATGCAATTAGTCGGTGGATGTTGTCCCAAATTGAAGGCGACGGTAAAATCACTTATTATGGGATTATATTCTCGTTATTAGCAAAATGAACTGTCTTGCATGTGATGGATGGTTTGAAATAGATTATCAAGGCACCAATAAAGGTTGTATTTCATAAATTTATCCTATAGCACAAGGCCATATCGAGCGAATTTTCAGATCAGAGCGGAGCTGATCGAACTTCTGAAAGTTATGCTTGAGAGAGCAGATAAGTCTCTCTCTTCTCTCTTCAATCGTCCCCTCATTGATGAGGATCGTGATTAATTATGATTCCGGCAACTAGTTATCTCCATCGGTTACATTCCGTTGCTTGGAGGAGTGCTGTGCAGCACTCCTCTAGACGGAGCATGTAAGGCGACCCGCCACACCAATGGTATGGTACTGCGATCATATTAAAGTATCAACACGGGCGGCCGACTGGTATGTCCGGCTCCTCAGATATCTGGTTGACCACCTTTCGGGGCTTCGGCCTCCAGGTCTTCGATTTTGCCAGTGACCATTATTAGTCCAGTTCAATAGTCTCTGCGTGTAAGAACAGATAAGTAGAAGAGCAGATAAGTAAACTGTTAAATATTCTTACTAAACATAAACTGATCGACGATAGCACCTGATGGTAAGTAACTACGGAATCCAAGATGTAGCTCGCTGGTTTAGCAAAAGCCTGTTAAGTCTTGCCTTGAATATACCTAAATTTATAATTTTCAGGAAATATATACAATAGGAGCAATATTATAATATATCCTAGACGTTCTCAGTACAATAAAATTTCTACTCTACACCAACTTCTAGTACCTAACTCTGTTGGGCCCTATGGTGGCTAAACCATAGAGAATGCCATTTGGAATTAAGTCCATCAATCGTACTGTCTTTTATTTTGTGCAATAGTTCAAATAAATAAGTAAATAACATGGAAAGTACTTATACCGTCCCAAACGAGGCAATTGTATGCAATGAATTAATTTGTGATTAATGTAACTCGAGTTGCTTCTTCCGAATGTAATTTAGTGGAACGAAGCGTTACGATATCACTTTAATTTTCTTTAACTCACTACTTACTGATACCGACCTCACACACTATCTGCTAATAGAATTGAAAACGTTAGTTTTAAAATCCTAGACCCATCGAAATTGGTTGAATGGTTAGAGCATCACATAAATAAACCGAGAGGTTACCTAATGTAATTACTACATGTTCAGAGGACTCTTTAATTCTGTATACTTCAATATAAAGCTTTACCAAGCCTCTAAAGTGAAAACAAGCAAATTTCTGTTCAATATGTTCGGTAATTTCCCCTACATTAAGACGCTTCACTTTAGACAGCAATTACATGTATTGTATAGTCAGCAGCAGAAGTTGCTACGCACGCCAGGAGCTCAAAATGATATGCACACGGACTCTATTTTCTTAGAGAACAAGAGTTGTACAGGTCATTGTGAGCGTGTTTTAATAATGCTAAGCTGCTTTTGCTGCTGACTATACAACATAGAGCTTTATTATACTTGTGTGCTATTTCATTATATATCTAAATCTAAATTTTCGTGTTTCAGATGTTTCAATTAAACCTAAGTATTATAAGATTGATAAAGTTTTTGAAATAAGGATGTCACCTCCGCACTAGACATTTGGAACTGGACAAAGCACGGGGACAAAGTGACGGTCCGATATCGAATCTATTTGTCACTTTCGATATCGGATCGGACCGTCACTTTGCCCAGTACAGTAGTCTTGTGGCTGTTTCAAAAAGTGATTCATCTATCTATTCGTCTACTTAGATGAATCACTATTTTGAAATAGCCACTAGTATACTGTTTATTCTTAAACAATAATAAAAAACCGGCCAAGTGCGAGTCGGACTCGCGCACCGAGGGTTCCGTACAAACACTTTCCATCCCTAAGTGTTTAAGTTAAGTTTGCACCTGGTATGTATAGCGCCCCATATAAATTAGGTGCAAACTTGCAAAGTAAGGTATTAAAAAAAAACTACTTACTAGATCTCGTTCAAAACAATTTTCGTTGGTAGTTTTTATAGTAATGTACATCATATGTTTTTTTCAGATTTTTCATTTTCTTATTTTAGAAGTTAGAGGGGGGGGGACCAACTTTTTTCCACTTTGGAAGCGTCTGTCACGCAAACTATTCGGTTTAGAAAAAAAATATTTTAGAAACCTCGATATCATTTTTGAAGACCTATCCATAGATACCCCACAAGTATGTGTTTGATGAAAAAAAAAAATTTCAATTTCAGTTCTAAGTATGGGGAGCCCCCAATATTTATTATTATTTTTTTATTTTTGCATCAAAATCTTAATGCGGTTCACAGAATACATCTACCTACCAAGTTTCAACAGTATAGCTCTTATAGTTTCGGAAAAAAATGGCTGTGACATACGGACGGACAGACGGACAGACAGACAGACAGACAGACAGACATGACGAATCTATAAGGGTTCCGTTTTTTGCCATTTGGCTACGGAACCCTAAAAACGAGTTTTGAATAGTGTCATTTATAATACATCCCGCAAAGACCGCTGAATGGATACAAAAGGCGAAGAATGGACACTTGTGAATCAGTCCCGGGTCTTTCCCCCGCGTCTAACAGTCCCCGGACAAAGGAAATAAGGGTGATTTGGAGATGGGGATTTTATTTGAACATCTTTTTAATCCACGGCCACCGGCTTTGAACACGGTAATACTGGAAAGGACTGAACGTACTGTACCGTTGTACACAGGGATAATTAAGGTTAACTGGAAGAGATCCCTTATAGGGATAAGTTCGCCTTTGTACATGTCTTTTTTTTTCTTAAGTTTTGTAAATTGTTTTTGTGTACAATAAAGTTTTTACATACATACATACATAATTCCAACACACAGGTGTAGCGAAGTAAATTGATTAGGTTAACTTGGTGGTACTTGACATTTACGATGTAATTGGATTTGATGATATCTATATTACAACACGGAATCTTAATATATCATTTTAAGATACGATGAATATAGTAATTAAATATGAATTTCGCTATTTACCATCACCTGGAACTTTATTAGCTATCATTAATTACCTACACTAAACCAAACAAGAAACTGATATGCCTATAACATAACTAATAACACTTAAATATTTTTACTACTCAAATTATACAAATACAAATATGTACTCTTTATTGCACACCTCCAACATCAAAGAATATACAACACAACATGAGATACATTCAAATAACAGGCAGAGGTAAACAACAGGCGGTCTTATCGCTAAATAGCGATCTCTTCCAGACAACCTTTAGGTAGCGGAGTAGTTGAAAATTATTAATTAAATTATTATTATTATAATTAGTTTATTATAATAATTTGTTTAAATTTGAGAAACTAGGTACAGCCGACGTTACACTTTAATTGCAGAAATAGATTTGCAATAAAAACGTTCTTATTATTAACAACCCCTTCTGTTTTTAATGTTGCTATTATAAAATAACATCAATATCCGGGCTATTACAATAAAGTGATTAAATAAAATTATCGGTAATTTACGGTTAATGAAGCTTTTAGTGCATCACTATTGCAAGCAGAACCTGTCTGTTCCCGCGCGCAGGATTATTTGGATTGCTAGTCTGTGGGAATTGCGCGAGTCTTATGGATTGTTGGATGAATAACTATTTTAGGTTAAACGAGTGTGAAACGGTACACGCTATGGTTTACTAATGTTTCGCCGAAAATTATTTAGCAAATTCTTAACTCGCCGAACTACGTATCCCATATTTTTATTTGGTCAAATTTTCATTTCCCAACTCAACGTTTCGCACTGTTTCCCAATTAATGATTTGATAAACTATTGTTAGACCAATTATTATCTGGGATTTTTATAAGATGTCAATTATGTTTTCGTCAAATGTATTGATTGGCATACCTTGATTTAGCAACATATTGAATGGCATTATGAAATCTAACCTAGTTTGTTAGAATGCAAGGTTCAAATTGCAGTATAATTTTATTGCATTAAGCGGGTAGGGTGATGCACCATGCACCTAAATTTAGAGGGTACTTTTGTTTACATACTTTGTGGCTCAAAATAGCATTTCATTCTTGAGTTATCATCGCTGATAGTTAATGTGCGTGTGTGCATAAAAAAAAAATAACCCTAACCTACCTATCTCTGGGAGCAGTTTCGTCCCGATGACTGTAATCCCGACGGCTAGAATTCCTACAGTTCACATACATACGTATCACAAGTACAACAAAAGGAGCGTTTTTTAGGGATATAAAAAAAAATAATAACCTAACCTAACCCGGCCGAGTCGGATCTGCTCACATACATACGTATCACAAGTAGGTACAACAAAAGGAGCGTTTTTTAGGGATATAAAAAAAAAACTAACCTAACCTAACCCGGCCGAGTCGGATCTGCTCACATACATACGTATCACAAGTACAACAAATTGATTTTGATTAAAAAATATTTTTTTCGGTTTATATTTGTGTTTTATTTTGCACTATCGTCATACTGTAAGCAATGGTTGTAGGTAATTTGCCCAAATGACTTTTGATGAATCGTTATTTGACTAAGCAAATCATTTGCTACACAATTATTTACCACATAAAATTTGACGATATGTTATTTGCCTTAGCATATCATTTCCTACACAATTATTTACCACATAAAATTTGACATAATAAAATTTTGGAATATAAAAATGTAGCGAAATAAAAAAATTACGAAGTAAAATTATGCCAAGGATTGGTTTACGTAATAAAACTTCGGCGAAAAGTTGGTTGCCAAATGAAATTTGACGAAACATAATTCGGCCAAAAGGCAGTACACCAATTACGGAACATGTCGGGCCGTGCCTGACAATGTTACATTAGGATAGGACTAAGTTAGTGTAAACCTCATATTAAAGTTAGTATTTGGTATTTGTATTTCTTTTTCTTTTTACAAGTAGATACGTACTATTTATTTTTTGATCATGTAGAGGTGCTGGATCAAAATGATATATTTAAACCATTGGTACAAAATTGTGGTGTGTACCTACATTAAGAAAATGAGACATTATAATAATTACACATGTTTCATAAAATGTATGATATATTTAAACTTATTAAATTATTGGAGATGAAATAATATAACAAAAATATGTATACATATTTATTAAAATCATTTTAAACATTGTTATATTTATAAATTTTAAGCTAATACAAATCCAAATGATGTGTTCTAAAAATGTTCGAGATTTGAACACACAATAATAATAGTTTTCTCATAGGTATTTAGAATTGAGCGGCAGGTTTCTTAAGGTATTTTGGCTTGAAATCGGATGATAAACACGATATTAATCGATATCATCAAAAATAAATTATAAAGCTTTGAAAACTTCTGTTTAAAATATTAACGTCTTAAGGCAATAAAAAATAATATAAGGGTTACCTACTGATTTTCTCGACGTTTAATTTTGAGAACAATAGGAAAATATTTCTTATTTACTCACAAACTTCATTAACTGACAAAAAAGGGAAAATTCCTTTAGGACGTATATTTTCGAAAAAAATGTGTTTTCGCCAATTGTTCTCAAAATAAAACGTAAAGAACATATACATACATACTTACAGATCACACTGAGAACCTCCTTTTTTGAAGTCAGTTAAATTTTTCCTATTTCCTCACAAACTTCTTTAACTGACTAAAAGAGAAAATTCCTTTAGGACGTGCATATTTTCGAAAATAAATATTTAATTTAATTTATTAAGTTTGACTTGTCATACAATTTAGGCAAAAGCTAGCAATCCTTCATCGCATATACTTGGCGGGCGCGGCGTGGCGCGAACGGGATCGATTCAACGTCGCGTCACGCCGCACGCCGCCGCGGCGTTGCCGCTTCGTGCGTGTTTGGGCTGCAGGCAAACGTCATAATAAAAACTAAACTTCGACTCCGCACTTACAAATTTTAGTTGCATCTTTTTCTAACGATTTCATCAGTGTAACGCTTTTTTTTGGGAATTGTATGGCCTGGTAACTAGACATTGCAAATTATTTAGAAACCCTAGCATGTTGCTCATAAAGAACAAACAATAATATTAATTTATGTTATGATATGACGTCACGATTACAGCATATAATTTACTTCAACTCTATAAATTTAATAGTAAGTGAACGTAGTACTTAGAGAAAGAGTGCCAATGCCAAGTATCCAAACTCAAATCGTACGGTTTGTTTTTGGTTAAAGTTTCCTTACCTCTATTACTAAGTACATATGTAGGTATGTATGATTTACTAACTGAATTGCCTGGAGCTAATTCATAATCGTGACAAAACAATTGCATATTCATGAAAAATTTCACGTAGTCTCCGGAGCTGTGAGGGTCTTGATAATTTAGTAAGTGACTAAACGTCTCTATCGCACTGCAGCATTATTAGTTAAGAGGGCGCCGAGCGTTTGCGATTGAACCATAGAGCGCGGGGAATGCGTATTTAAATCGGCGCGCGGCCGCCATAGTAAAAATGTATGGAGAATTAAAAGCACTTTTTGATAAATCTGGACCTTTAATACCAAACAATAATTGAAATATTTGATACGGACAAATTGTAATGTAAACATTCATCTTTTTTTGAACTGAAAATCAGAATAGATTTCCATTGTTAAAGTATAAAAAAACACTTAACGCCTGCTTACGATTTTACAATTTTCGTCCAACTTTACTCAGTTCTCTAGGGTAAAATATTAATAATCTTATAATTTTTCCACGGAGAAGTTGTTAACACATTCTTCGAAATGCTAAATATATAGTTTAAAAATGGATTAAATAATTAGTGTTGACGTTATCTACTTAACGACAACTGCCTATTTATTCACATTTCGCTCGGTGCAGTCTTAAGTAGGTACCTACGGTTGCGGAGCGTAATCCAACATATTGATGTGTGAAGTACGGAAGTTACCAAACGAATACAATTGCAACAACCCATCTAGCGCGACTAGGCTTCGCGATTCTTGTCGCGCGACATAGCATCGTCCGTCACACTCTCACAGTACCGCGAAGAAAGAGATAGGTAATATTTCTCGCGCGAGAAAGAGTCGCGTGTCACAGGTTTTTTTTTCTTCTGGCTATACAGTGATGACTGACGACCCAATGTCAAGTCGTGTCACAGGTGTGCTAGCAGTGCAGATGTTATCTTCTTACTTAGTTTAAATATGCGGATATATGAAAGGTTTTTTTTCGCTACTGTAGGTACGTGTCGCAAAATGACTGATTCCGATTCTATGCAATAAACGAAGAAGCAACTTTATGAAATAGGGGCCTGATTTTGAGGATAGATTATCATAGAAAGGAGTTTTTTCGAAGTTGTGTTAGCTTCAAAAGAAAAAAACGTCACTAGTTTTAAGGAGCATTAGAATTCGCGGTTGTTGAGTGTCCCCCAGGCCCGCATGAAACGCTTTTAATCCGCGGGGACTTGCGTCAATTTGGTCGTCGCCGTAATAGGCTTATTATTGCTATTAATACGTATTAATATTATAGAGGCACGAATGTAACGTTCGAGTGAAGTAATAAAGGGACTCGGGATTTATTAAGAAAACCGTTCTTTAAATGGAATTGTATTGAAAATAGATGATAAGTAAAGTAGGTAATAGAGTAGGTAGGTACCTACATATCTGCTTACAAAATTTGTAATTTTTTATGTTTTTTTTTTTATATTTATTTTTTACATATACCTATCTGTAACTTAGAATCTGACATGAGCTTTTGTAGCCTACTTGCAGAATAAATTTTTGCATGAATTTGAATATAAAAAATACAATAAGTGCATAAAACACTAATGTTACAAGTTTTTGTTTAGTATTATTTTCTTTACTTAGGTACGATAACTTGTTACATATATCGATTAATTAACAAAATGAAAACAATGTCAGAAGTTAAAATACATTTTTACAGATGATATTTTCTAATTGTCAGCGGCCTCTTCCCCCGCGTTCAACTCAAGACCATCAAAAACGCTACCGACTTCAACTACTTACCATTTTAAAACCTTTCAAATCTTTGTTTTACTTGTTTCTTTAACAGTCAAGAATTTTAGTTAGATTACGACTTGCATTCAAAGTTCCAATCAAGAATAGCTCTTAATGCGGTATTGAAAGAGCTTTTACGGGAGTGTTCGGAATGGTATGGGCATACTTTGGTGTATGTCTGACAGTTGGACATGGGTTGATTGATGACTGCGCGGAACGCGAGCCCGGGCAGTGTTGCCATATGACATTTATGAAAATATGTAGGGTGAGACGAAAAAATCTGTAGAATTCCGTAGATCGTCGCTTGAAAAATCAGTAGTTCTACAGAGTTTCTTCCAATGCTTCATTTGACTATATTACTGAAGCTAAAATCTTATTCAGTTAGTAACTTCTGCAAAAACGTAGGTGGAAAAGCAATAAAAATCTAATATTTTTGCACACCTGGTCCGTAGTCTATTAATATATTGTTTTTAGCTAGTAAGAAGATGAAATTAACGAAACGGATCACCGAGTGAAACTAGTACATGAACTGTGTGTAATGAAACGCAGATCATATGATTGGTCTTCGAGTGTCTCAGCCAGGATAAAAACCCATTATTCGCAGAAAAAGTAGATTCCATTTCGTTTACGTCATGTTTCGGTGATATATAAAAACTGTCCGAAATTCCGAAGGTTCACCAATAATTTCCGTAGGTCTGGCCACGAGGACTGAAATCCGTAGATCTACGGATTTTTCCGTAGCTCTGGTAACGCTGCCCGGGCTCGGGCAGGCTGGCACTATAGCTATCAAAATCAAAACTGCTGTCAAACTGGCATAAGTCGTGCCGGACGATAATCTGCGGCAAAGATTTTAGTCGACAGATGACTCAATACAATGCCGGAGTGCAACTAATAATATCTAGATGTTTTTTTTTATAATTTAAGACTTTTTGTCCACTGAAGTGAACCTTAGGCTGCGTCTTTATGAAACCCAAAATAAGTGCATTCAAAGCTGAGGAATGTGGTTTTTCTATTTTACACAGCTCCGCTCCGCTCCGATCCGGTGGATGGGAACTTGGGAAGCCTTCTATAGACTAGCTAGGTATCCGGAATTCTAAGAGCAAAATCATAAAAAAACCGGTCAAGTGCGAGTCGGACTCGCGCACCGAGGCTTCCGTACAAACACTTTCCATCCTTAAGTGGTTAAGTTAAGTTTGCACCTGGTATGTATAGCGCTCCATACAAATGAGGTGCAAAGTTAACGCAACCAATCCCGTTTGTTGTATGGGAGCCCCCCTTAAATAATTATTTTATTTTATTTTTAGTATTTGTTGTTATAGCGGCAATAGAAATACATCATCTGTGAAAATTTCAACTTTTAGCTATCACCGTTCTTGAGATACAGCCTGGTGACAGACGGACGGACGGACGGACGGACAGCGAAGTCTCAGTAATAGGGTCCCGTTTTTACCCTTTGGGTACGGAACCCTAAAAAGAACTTAAATTTATACCTACATTGTGCCAAAGTGACTTCATTTGATCTTAGAGATCGGGGAGACTATTACCTTACAAACTTGTTACAGTGAAATTTGTTCTGTTGCACTTATTTGTTGCATTTCTTCTTCTTCGCGATACTTACAACGCTATGTCTTTAATAATAACTATCCCTAAGTTTTGTGGGATTATTATGTACCTACCTTAACTTAAACAGCATTTTTGGATTGTATCCTCGCGTACCTATGTTAAACTGAGAGTTTTCCGCTTTTGTATATTTGAAATATTAACACTTTGAACACCGGGAACCCGCTCCGTGGAGCCACTGTGCTCGTAGCCAGTTTTCGCTACATACGCATTTCCCCATGCTATCGGCTACACGCGTAACGCTACGAAATCCTTGGTCGCCAAAGTGTTAAGTTTCGAATGTATTGACAATAGCATGCACAATTTGTCTTTGGTCTTGGAAAGTATCCCTTTTTTGACCAGTTTCAAGAAGATTTATCACGAAAAGTGCAAACGTTAAGGGTCCCCTAGTACCTTATGAACTGCCTGAGGGTTCCCCGTAAGACACATTTTTTTTCAAACAAGGAGATGCGTGCACTACAGATTTTGGGGCACGTGACGCCGCCGGCGGAAGCGAGGGTTCCTGAGACAGCTAGGGGAGGCCGTGGCTCGTGAAAGCGTTTGATTTAATACATTATTGATGGGGACTGGACGAACCATTGAAAGCACACTTGGAAGCGATGTTTGAGCAATTTCGTAATAGTTGAATCTGGACAAGTTTTTGGAAATACTAACTTTTAAAAATATGTACCTACTTACTAATTTGTTCGCTATATTCTGTAGAAATTTAATTTCAAGAAGAAATTGGGATTGTAATGAAATAACTGTACAAATTGTTTTAGTTTGCTTTATTATAGAAAAAATATTTTATATCGTAAGAAAACGATAATATTTAGAAACTTCACACGCTTGAGAGGCTACACATACACATTACACAAGTACATTATATGTAGGTACTTATACAATATTCCTGTTTGAGATCTAAGGCACGTTTTCATCTTACATCGAAAACCACACAATAGTTGCGTAACTATTCACAAAGACCGGTATGTTTATAGTACTAAGTACATTATCATACAATGAAAAATACGAAATTGAAATGTATAGTAAGTAGGTGAGTAAGTAGTTATTTGTCCGAAATCTAACACCAGATTCTGTCAAACAAGCACCAGTGGTTAATGACTATATGCTCCTTTGGAACGCCAAAGACGACTGTGGCCGACATCTAAAAGTCATGCCACGTCGGCGACAGCCGTCCAAATTTCAATGATCAAAAACTTAGTGATTGAAACTGCTACAAGTATTTTTCTATCCCTGTTGATTTTGGAGCACTTCTTAATTTTGCTGTGGCGTTAATGGCAGGGTCAATTGCTTCACCGCTTTGTTCAAAAGGTTTAACTGTAACACTAAAGTTTTCAAGGCACAAGGGCTAACAATCACATTACATAGCTCTTAAAAATAAAAATAAATCCAAGTCATGCAACTAAGCGAACTAACGGTAAAATAATGGAGTAAAATAGAGACACTTATAATATAAATTGATTTACTCTACGCGATCAATGCTAGTCTTGACATTTCTAATTGACGTCACAGAATACTTAACTTACATATATTGTAACAGTGACGTTCATCACAGCGGTAGTTTCACTCAATATACCTAAAACCTCATCGAAGTTTTTATTTAATACATAAGAAACTCTTGCGACCAGTATAAAGTATACTTTTATAAAGTCTGGTGAAAAACAAAAAGATTTCTGGCAGAGCTCCATTGTTTATCAGGACATACGAATCCCAGTAATATAAAAAAAAAAAACAAAAGTTTGTCTATGTACGTTTTTACTTCTTCACGCCGAAACAGTTGCAAGATCTTAAGTAGAATTTAGAAGAAAGTTAGTTCATGCCTTAACACATACAATGCTTATTCAGAAAAAGACATACCTAGTTCCATTCCATAGCCGCGTTTCTAAGCCAGTTGATCATAATTCCGTGTTGCACTCAATACTTCTCAACGTTTTGTCATGTTTTGACAGGCCACAACTACTCGTTCGATGGTATGCAATCCTCTACTTACTCTACTACACATGGAGAAATGTCAGCCCTCGTTGTACTTACAGTCGAATAGAACAACATATGTCCACTTTTGCACCTTACTGCATTGTAATAAGGTCCAAAAGTGGATACATCTCTATAGTCGACTGTACAAACATTGCGTGCTTATAATTGGTATACTATATTTTGTCCAAGCATGTATTATCTCTGTGACTGATCCATATTTGTGAAAGACAAAACAGCTTATGTCTTTTGGAATAGACCTTATGGTTTAGAGAATAAGGAACCGTCAAAGAGAAAACTTGGGAAACAAAAAAACTGGCTCAAGACTCCGTGCCGAGTGTGATAGCACGATATCTTATTTATTTATTATATGTCGTCGCGAGTGACATACCGATGACGATGAGTGACCAGTATCTATACCATAGATAGCAACGTCTAAAAAGGAGTGTCTTTTCAAAAAGCCTTATTTTTTTTATGACTTCCATACAGAAATAAGTCCTTTTGAAAGGCACTCCTCAAATACCCATCCAAGGCCTCTGTAGAACTTTAGCCGATAAGACAACTAACGTGCAGCAATAACAATAACAACTGCAGCTTTGTCAATATGAATTATTTTAGTTCGATAACTGCTTGATAAAATGTGGTACTTAGGTATATATTCTGCGGTGGCTTAGAATACAATAGAACTACTTATGTTAGTTTACAGCGAACTTCGCCTACTACCACAATTTTAATTTCCCCTCTAATACGCTATGGAATGTTTACATGTGTTTTACACTTAACTCGACAAAATCGCTGTCCTGTTTACACAACACTGCATTTTTTTAATATTTTTCAACGTGAGAACTCCGGGAATATGATGGTCGTATTTATAGATAAATGATAAAAATCACCCGTCACTCCCGCTTCATACCGAATTTGACAGATACTTAGTTTATAATTTTTATCACGCGATAAATAATTACATTTATTAACAGCGCGCCGTTTCGTCTCGCGAAACATAACATTTTGATAGTCTCTCGTCTCGTAATATGTAAAATCACCATTTGGGTCATTGTCAGTTCAAAAAACAAAGTTTGTCCCTTCGGTGGTCAAAAGTTAAGAGCTTGTATGAATCTAGGTTTATGTTGCTATTACATCAGATTATAGAAGAGGGAACGTTCTTTATTCTCACAGGCATTTATCAGATAATTAGGCCCTGGAATCCTTAATTTTGCAAATGTCCACCGGAAAGACGCGCACCTAAATCTGACAATGACCCATTTATCACCTAACGCGTGGTCTCAGTTCCTTCTCTTAGGCCTTAGAGTAAACTCCTACACGTCGTTCGCTACGACTTCTTCGACCTCGACGTGTTGTTGTTCTGTGCTGCGATCTCGTGCAACAGCATGTCCTGTATCTTGCTCCTCACCGCCAGGTTCCTCGTCGGCTCCAACTGCTTCAGAAACGGCGTCAACGATTTCAGAAACATCATATCATAGTCTTCTTCGTCGTCCGCTTTAAATTTCTTTTCCGGGATCGGATCTTCATCGAGATACACCTCGATGTTCGAGTCGGGGACGTACTTAGGTTCATAGTCTATGGGATCGTGGTCGCCCTCGCTGCCGGTCTGGTCGTCGGGTCGCAGCAGGAAGCCGAGGCACTTGAAGTGTCGCCACCGACCCTTGTAGTCGTCCACCACCTCGACGCCGTTCTTTTTTACCTCTTTTTTGAAGAAATCTCGGAGGTTCTTCCATTTCACGCGGCAAACGTCCTCTGGAAAATGTTTAACTGTTTAGAATATTTTGTTTTATTTAACGAAAAATGGGCATTGTAGCCTCATCTTTGAACGTCGCCTACAAAACGGGTAACAAAAGACATGTAATAAATTAAGATATCTAATAGTAATTTGTATTCTGCAATGAATTGATGGGGTATTACACATATCTATGTGTAAGTGTAATGTAATATAGTTGGAATCAATGTCATTTTGGTAATAAAATTGGAGCTTTATGATGGCATTTTATTATCTTAACAAAAAACATGATATAATATAACATACTCGTACGAGGAGGGAAATATAAAGCGCAAGTAGGTACATACATACTTTGTAGGATTGACTTGAAAGTATGGTTTTGATTAGTACCTATGATTAAAAAAATAAAGAGATCTACAAGGTAATTTACGCTATTTACGATGTTATTGAATTACTGATACAGTTACCTAGAAATTATATTGAATTATAAAGATGTTCAGAATCTAGTTTAGTTGTAAAATTCACTGAGGACGATGCCTAAAACAATAACACAAAACAAAACAATAATAATAACAATAATTTACAGTACGACACAACAACTAGCGCCATCTATGCCCGTCACGCGGCAACAAACCAAAACAAAGCAAGCAGCGCAAGCGTCACAGAGTCACGGTATCCCACCTGGCATATCGAGCGTGTTCGCGACGTCCGTCCACGCCACGGAGATATGGTAGCGCTCGCTGTAGTTCTCATCGTCAGGATTCCAGATACACCCACGTTTTCTCACTTCCTTGATTAAGCGAATAGTGTCAACATCTGACATTTGTATTTTAGTAACCATGTTGTCACGCGGCCGGCGCGGCGTAGTCGCGGCAACTGCCGCGCGATCGATGGGACGGGGGGTGCGCGGCGCGGCATGCGACGTTGCCGCGCCGTGCAACGCGCCGCGTCGCGCCATGCATCGAGGTGTCAGTCATTGTCAGGCTCAGGAGTCAGTATTTTACAGTTAATGCGGAGTAGCTCCATATGTATGGCTATGGACTCCTTACAACAAACTCCATAACCATACGAAGTCAATTGACATCCTAATTTATTTTAAAGTAATTGTGTCTGTAGGTCCACGGTTACCTTATCACGGCCAAACTACCGGACCGATTTCAATGAAATGTAGTAGGTAGGTACTTAAGTAGAACGCTTAAATCCTAGGAGTGGACACTGGACATTGGCGACTTTATGTTAGGACAGACTGCCTGTCAAGAATGATTAAGTATTTTTCTTTACAGTTTATCAGTGTGCAGTAGCAAGTACAGATACCTAACGTTCAAGGCATTTAGCAAAATTGCAGAGCTGGAATGTATAATCTGCGAAAACTGAGTTTTATGCTATACTATTTAAAGTGCAGATCTATCAAGGAATTATAAAAATATATTAGATTGAATTGGGCACTTATAATTATAAGTCGGTACAGTGTTGCACGTAAAAGTTATCTGCTTTTGAGAATCTTTGAGATGTAGGTTACATTATTAAAATTGGACATATAGTTCAAGAAAATTAATAAAATCAGGGGAAATAATTCGCCTAGTTTTGAAAATTGGTACAGTTATTATGGTGTCTAGATGAACATACTAAAAGACCTCGAGGGTGGGGGCTGTGCTAAGGGAGTAGGGGGGGTTGAAGGTACCTTTTTCCTGATTTTCGCTCATATCTCAAATATTTGTAGAAATAGTATATTATGATTACTTCGGACAAAAGTTTTTACATAAAATTCCCTGAAAATTTGGTCATATTCATTTTTACTCTACGATCACTTTGGGAGCTACAGGGTGTTTATGTTAACAAAAATATAAAAAAATAGTCGTTCAAGAAAACGTAGTTATTTCGTAGTTGCTCAGCATAACACGCGAACGTGTTGCAACATTATGCAATTGAGAAAAAATGGGAAAAGTATTAGTCGTATTACAGTAAAAATGAATATGACCAAATTTGTAGGATTTTATGTAGAAACTTTTGTCTTAAGTAATAATAATGCTTGTATAGAATCTTTTTATAGATTCATATTTTTTTTACGTGGTGTGGTATTTATAATAATAATGCTATTTCTACAAATATTCGAGTTATGAGCAAAAATCTGAAAAAAGGTACCTTCAAACCCCCTACTCCCTTAGCACAGCCCCCACCCTCGAGGACTTTTAGTATGTTCATCTAGACACCATAGGGTATACCTAACTGTACCAATTTTCAAAACTACGCGAATTATTTCCCCTGATTGCCCATATTCGGCTTAATTTGTTTGACCTAATAGTTCAGGGTAAACCGACAAAGTCAGGAGTCAGACCCACCAGCAGATTACTGGAATATAATAATAAAATTTGTACACGTGTCAGGAAATGACAGTTTTTTATAGTTTATCACATGATAAATGCGCCTGCGAACAGAAATCATTATAATGAGGCTTATGGTGGCGCACTTAGATAAATGACAAACCACAAATATTCGAGAGCGGGAGTTAACTACTACTGTGATGATTTTAGCTAAGGGTAGATTTATAGTTTTAATGCATTGTCTGAAGGTTTTTGTAAAATGCAGTAAATACTTCTTTTAAACATTATAAATTATTTGGTGCCGGCCACACAATCCAGTGACAAGACAGGACAATATTGGGGAGATAAAAAAAAAGTTAGAACTGAGATGAGAGAACTTAAGATTGTTTTACGCGGTGTTGGAAAGAAACATTGTAAGACGAATTCATAATTGGAGAGTTAAGCATTGAAAGAGATTGTACTTATGTATTTATTGTTTATATATATGGGCGAATATACAAAACTTGGGTAACTTTTCGGGATATTTTGTTTATGACAGTTTTTTAATCAAAATGCTACAAATTCGGGTATATAAGATAGGTAATGTAATGAATATATTGCTCGAGATTGGGCCAGTCACTTTTTTAAGTAGAACCGGAGAAATTTCGGTTTTTCTGAATTTGACTGCCAGGGGACTGACGAGGCTGACAAAGTACTGACAAAACACACAACTTCATAACATATGTTTGATATTTATTAAAATTTTAAAATAAATCTCTTAGGAACTATTATCTATTAGCCACAGACGTCCACTGCTGAACATAGGCCTCCCCCATGACTCGCCACAAAGTGCGATCTCGTGCAGACCGCATTCATTGATTCCCCGCTACCCTCACGAGATCATCCGTCCATCTAGTCGGGGGCCTTCCCACGCTGCGCTTTTCTATACGTGGTCGCCACTCTAGGACTTTGCTGCTCCAACGGCCGTCCATTTACCGGGCTACATGGCCTGCCCATTGCCACTTCAACCGTGCAATCCTGTGTGCTATGTCGGTTAGCTTGGTTCTTCTGCGGATATCCTTATTTCTGATTCTTGCGCGCACAGAAACTTCGAGCATAGCCCTTATTGAAGAACTACAGGTCCATCTCACTGCTGAGCCATGTTTATCAGCTGTTCTCCAGAGTCATTACAAATCGTCTCGCGCACAGACGATTTCCAACCTCCCGAACAATCCGGATTCCGAAAAGCTTTAGCATCACCATAAATCAAATTCATACGCTGCGGTAGGTCGTACAGAAGACAAAGGAGTATAACCGGCCACTATGCTGAGCGTTTGTGAACTATGAAAATGCCTTTGATTCGATCGAGACATGGGCTGTGCTTCAATCTCTCCAGCGGTGCCGTATCGACTATCGATACATCGAAGTGCTGATGTGTTTGTACAGAAACGCCACCATGTCAGTCCGAATCCAAGACCAGAGCCTGTCCAACTGCAGCGAGGAGTAACAGACAGGGAGACGTAATTTCTCGAAAACTGTTTACTGCTACACTGGAATATGCTTTCAAGCTACTGGATTGGAACGGACTTGGCATCAACATTAACGGCGAGTACCTCACTCACCTTCGATTTGCAGACGATAGAAACTATTTTTAGTCTTATTCTTATGTTTTTAGTCTTATTCTTATGTTTTTAGTCTTATTCTTAGTCTTCATTCACTGAAGAAATAATTGAAAAAACTGTTTAACATGTAATACTGTGAGAAATATCTATCTCCACCATTCAAACAGCTTTTTAATTGGCTTTACTGCTTTGATGTAGTTTAAAAGTATACATTTTCTAAGTAAGTATCCTGTTTTTTTATAAGTCACTGCTTTTTTGGTATTCTTCATAATTTGTATTTATTGTAGCTTGTTCGAACTTTTTTTATCGCTGTATGTAGATTTCTTTTAATTTAATTTAAATAACTTCTCCGAAAAGGCCCTTCTTCTCTGTTTCCTTCCTTTCCTTTTAGTAATATCTTCACTCCTTTCTCCAATTCTGGTTTATGGAGTTTCTTCCACAGATTTTATAACTTACTTAGACTGCCTTTTGACTCTTCTATATTTTGGACGATGATTTTTCAGTCTAGTTCTCAGTTTTGAAACCATTACTTGGTTTAATATTTTTTAATTGCCTATTTCTGGACTTTTTCTGTCTTTCGCTTCATTTAATCTTTGGTCATCGTTTATAATAGGTCTTTGTTCACCATCTATTGATTATGCTTCGTGGTCAGTAGTTCTGATGAACAAAGATATAAGTATTATGATTCAGAAGTAGTTTTTTTTTTGCTCTCAAGGTGTTATTTCCCTTACAAACGTCTTTGCCCCTGTTCCTTTTATTTTAAGCGGCGTTTTCCTTTTATTTTAATTTTTTTAGGCGGCACGATGGTTTAAACTGAAAAAAGTAAAAAAATACAGCTTCAACACGCTAAAAATGTCAGTACCCTGGAAACCCGTCAGTCCTTTGACGCAATATCACACAAAGGACTGACGCCAACGGACTGATGAAAAAGACATGAATTTGAGGTTATCTTTAGAATAAACATTTATTTTGATATTTTTGAATATCAACTAGCTACATTTTAACAAAACAAAGTTGACTGTGTATAAATTCAAGTATAACACAGATTTACAAGGAAATAACGACTTACCATAGGACTGACTTTTTGACTGGATCGGCACGTGTTCATTACATGACAACCACAAATCTGGTACTGGTTCAGTAATAGTGGCCGTAAAATGACTCGACCTGCAGCTTACTTTACTATCAAACTTGAAATTTAACGTGGATTTGAATTTGAGTCGCCGATATTTAGCGCAAAATTCCGATTCGAACAACAGACAGCGGACTGACGAATAAATCTGAACACAAAGTTTCTTATTTTTTTTACAACAACAGTGAGAATATTATATTATGAAAGTAGTGATATACATTATTAAATACATCATAGATTGTATTGAAACAGTAAGTTTTCTTACATTAGAGGTAATATTTAATACACAGCCATTTGATTGCCCACTTTTGAGGTTGTGACATGCCAAAGTACTGACGTTTTAAGGACAAATTGTGGAGTTTCACAAATTTGTATTTAAAATGAATAGCTGAAATTGGGTGACCAAATAAAAGGCTTTTAGTAGTATTAAAATAAAATTAAAAACATAAACAAAATATAACAAAACATAATTTTACTGCCCTATGACATCGAGTTACCCAATTTTTGTAGAATCACCCATATTCATAAATAAATATTATTGTATCCTGTTTCTAACTGAGTTTCGTTTTATCAAACTACTTTATCGTTTATTTATCAGTATCACGTAGTTAACGCGATCTTCATATATACCTACGCGATAAAATCTGTTTAAATTGTTTTATTTGAATGTATGGCAGTCGCGGAAACCGAAGAAAATAATCGACAAGAGCTGGCTAGCCCTTGCTAGGATAGCTTGACTTTGTGTGGGGGCAGGACCATCACAAACCCACGATATGGGACTCTTCGCGACACGGGACAGGAGTGGGTAACTGATTCTTAAGTTGTAAGGTACTCCTTCTGTATCAATGGGGACCGCGACCAAAGGGAAATAGTTTTTTTTTCCTACTCGGTTGACAACTTTATCTTTGAGTCTGAGTAGGTACAAATTACAATTATACACCTTCGACCTACCGTTTGACATACCTTAACTTCGACACATTACTCACTCGATTATTGGCAAAGATCTAGCCAAGGGTTCGAATTTAAGTGTGTCGACGGTATGGATAACTTAAGGAAGTGATTCACTTTATCTGCGTTCAGAACAAGAAGCAGAGGTTTGAAAAAGAAAAAAAAATGTATCACCTAACAACAAATTGGTTTATTAACCTACTTACTTTAAAAAAAATCACGTTCTATGTTTCACTGTGTTTTTTTTTAAATATATGATGATAACAAGATAGGAGCTCTGATCTTTTTTAATGAATTAGGTAACCAGTTGGATCACTTCTTTATTAATTATTAGCGAAGTCGTTTACGAACTTAGTATTCTTTCGCATTTCTATTTTTGATTAAATAATAATAATAAATGAAAGTGTTCATTTCATATTTAGATAATTACGAAAATATAAATAAAACTGTCAACAATTAATTACATATTTATGTTTATGTAGTTTCCATAAGTTTTCTAAATGTGACATTGATACTTACGCCATCTGTGAGTTAAGGTAGGAACCGCGTATTCAATAAGTAACGCTCTACTCTGTGCAATGGTGATGCAATGAACTTAACCGCATAGCGCCGCCGCATGACTTAAGTTCCGATACCAGCGTATAGATGTCGCTAGGTTTGATTTAGCAGAGGCTATTTTCTGAAAAGAAACACGATAAAACGCCGGGAACACGCCGGGAAATACTTATAAATATTGAGCCATAAATAAATAAAATAAAATAAAAAAGCCTTTTATTCCATGCAAACTAAAACTCATTACAAAGATATCATTCCAATTATTCCATCATGCAACTATTCAATAATTTAATTTTTTCAATAATTTATTATAATATTCATATTTATTTTAATTACTAGCTTTACCTACGTTAGTAGGTATTAATTAGATTTTATTGTATTAATTCCATTATATAAATCGGGGTGTAACTTTTTTTTAATTGTTGCATATTTCATTTTTGTATTTACATTTATATAGTATGATTATTTTTAAGTAATATATAAATATATATTGTTCATTTTTATTCGGTATTTTATATTTTTATTCTTTAATTATAAATTTTACATGGACCCTCCTCTCAGGTAAAGGCCTCCTCCAAAGATCTCCACTTGTCTCTGTCTTTTGCTACTTTCATCCAGCGTGTTCCAGCGATCGTTTTTATATCTTCCTCCCATCTTGTGTATGGTCTGCCCTCCCGGCGCTTGCCGGGAGGGCCATTCCATGTGGTAACCTCGTGTGTCCACCTGCCATCTGCGAGTCGCGCTACATGCCCGGCCCATCTAAACTTTAATTTTTGTGCATAGCTTAGGGCATCTATACTCTTGGTGACGCTTCGTATTTTTTTTTATATTGAGCCATAGCGGTACCAAATTTTGAAATAACTGGACTTAATTGTAATTACCTGTTTGATACTACAACATTAATATCAACCCACTTACTCGGGGATTCGTCAGATTCATGTAAGTACCTATTTCCTTATTATTTTAGTATTCTATTATTGTATAATACATATGTCTACCATATTTAGTGTGCAGTTTATTCATCTTCCAAGTATGGTATGACAGTTACCTAACTTAATATGTGATGCAGGATCTCTGCAAGCAAATTCATTGGTTTTCGTGTCTATCAAAAATTTTAATATGGACTAAGGAATGCGCAATTTGGTTAATTATAGAATGTAGATTGAGGTACATTCCAGGAAATCTGGCAGATCGAGCTGCCAAGCGGGCACGGGAGTGCTGCGTCCAAGCTCGGAGGAAGCTTGACAACAAATAATTTGAATACTACTAGTACCACTGTAGGACTGGATCGATTTATGTGAGGTTGTCCATATATTTAATTAATTTAATAATACATCGTTTTGCACACGGTAAGTCCCGTTTTAATAATAATATAAATATGTGAAAATTGTGTAAGTTGAAACCAATTGTTAGGTCGAGACTCATTTTTAGGGTTCCGTAGTCAACTAGGAACCCTTATAGTTTCGCCATGTCCGTCTGTCCATCTGTCCGTCCGTCCGTCCGTCCGTCCGTCCGTCCGCGGCTTAGCTCCGTGATCATTAGTACTAGAAAGCTGAAATTTGGTATGAGTATGTGTATGTATAACGCCGACAGAACGGTAAAATAAAATAAATAAAAAAAATATTTTTTCGGGTACCTCTCGAACACCTAAAGTGGGGGTGAAATTTTTTTTTCTTTTCAACACTGGTGTGTGGGGTATCGTTGAATAGGTCTTGTAAAAATAATAGGGGTCTTCTAACATTATTTTTGATAAAGTTAGCAGTTTTGTAAATATTCGCTCCAAAAACAAAAAAAATAGTGTCCCCCCCCCCTCTAACTTTTCAACCACGGGTCAAAAAAAAACGGCAAAATTCATTTTAATGAGGCCTTATAAGTACTTTCAATGAAAACTATATTAAACAAAATCGGTCGAGCCGTTTTTGAGTTATCGCCAAATTTCATATTTTTTCTTTAAAAGGTCGTAAGTTGACTTCCAGAAGGTAATAAGTGAGTACAGTTTCTAGGGCGTTTACGACCTTTTTATAGAGCTTAAAATCTTTCTTCACGTAAACCTCGGGCTTAAAACAGCAGTTTATTGTGAAGGATGAGCAACTACGGAACCCTACACGGAGCGTGGCCCGACATGCTCTTAGCCGGTTTTTAATTCTACATTTAATGACCATTGAATCGGTCGGACAGTTCTGCAACTACATATATTATTTAATCACTTCGTTTTGCATACAGTTTAGGAAGCTTTAAAAAAAAAACACGTAATTTCCGTCCACATTTTATTTAGAGACATTGGTATAAAATATATGAGATATAAAACAGCACAGTCGTAATTAAATTAAAATATATCAATATAAAACATGTCAATATAATGATAAATATTAAAAACAATAATTTGAACAGTAATATTTAAAATTTAGATGTAGGGCCTGTGTCGTTTTTAGGTTGGATTCTAAATATAAAATAAAATGAAATCAGGCCTCAAATGATATTTACAATGTATGTAATGGATCAACGATAAAATAAACAATATATCAGGTTTAATGAACATGAAACTTATTCACTGTGACATACCTAAAACAGCAATTTCAAAATTCAGAATCGATTTAAAACTTTTGTAATATTTTTGATGTCTGTAGTGTTATCTATGTTATATCATACACATATCATTGTTTAATCTTACAATTATTTCATCACAGTGAATAGAGGGAGTGTTGTGAGGGTTGCAGTTGAAAGGAACCTCCATTTCGAATGCTAGTTTGAGGAAACAATAAGGTACATATATATTATGTATGAACAGTTTTTTTTTTCAATGGTTAACACAACACATATTGTACACGATGATACATTGATTATGATACTAAACATTAATTTATGCGTTTCACATATAATTTATTCCATTGACGGTAACTTATAACTTACGAAGCCACTGCAATGCGGAATGTTTCATTACTTTATCAAGACTCCAAGATTCGATTTTACCGATTAATTCAGTTCTACCATCATTATGCAATTCCATCTGCTATATTAACCAAAAACTAACACAATGTTTTTAATACAGATAATGCTATTTTATAATGTTGTTGAAATCTGGAAGCTTGAATACCCAGTGGCGTTTGAGTTCCGCTCGAAGGCCACGGCTTTGGCACAATTGCCCACGTAAAGCGGCTAACTATAATTTAGACAAAATATTCATAAAAGATAATTTTATAACACCTTGCGTTATATTGAATCAACTCTGCCAGCTGTCGCATTAAGTCTCGCGATTCAGTAACTAAAAGAGCTTAAAAAAGTTATAAAATATCTTTGGCAACAATTTCCAAGCAGGAGATTCTGAGCTAAAGCTATGCTTGAAATAAATAATTTACCGTCTAATGTTACGTAGATATTATATTACTGTATACTATCCTTAACCTAACACATCGACGAACATATCATAGAGTATGGAATACTTAAATAAACAATCATTAGCCTCTCCGGCTGACACGACACGCCCGGTGTCTCACTTCCTAATAAAATCTTCACTATCCTTGTTGCCTTGAATTATACACTAAAGAGATTTTTTAAAACGCTCGTTATCTAATACCTAACGATGAGTATTACTCATATACAAACAAGACTTTATCTTTACTTAAAGCATAATTCATATGTTATATATATTCGTTCCGAGATGAAGATCATAGAACAACAACCGGTATGCCTTTTCAATTCGCTGCGAAAGGGCGTTAACAAACGTCATCCCATTGGTTTTATCATTTTATTAAACATTTGGGAACCCGTCCTGCCTGCATACGCCGCGGCTAAAGGCATGCATTATACAAAAGTCAAATGTTTCCAACAAAACATTGGACCCGAGTAGAACAGATCAACAATTTATCATTTCCGTAGCGTTCTAAAGGAAACTTAACGTCAGTGAACTTGGCTCTGGGACTTCGTGCCTAAAAAATTTAAATGAAGTAGGTAATAGAAACTTGAGAAATAATAATATTTTGTTGACTAATTTTAGTCACACATTCTTTCCGAGTTTAGAATGGGTTTTTAATTGTATAATAAAACGAGCTGTTGCCATGTCCTAGGGCAGGGGTCTGGCCACTCGTACACTGTACAGGATCTCTACAGTTGTTGTATACGCAGATTCCTAAGTTCAGCAGAACATACAAAATGTTAAACGATGCGTCACTGAAGCGAAAAAATACGTATCACAAACCGTTAAATTAGATACATCCTTGAAATTTACTTTAGAACACTCTTACTCAGTCTCTTAGGATATAAATTCCAATATTATTTCAAATTTAATACAGAAATCATAAAGAGGCCACCGGGGGGAGTAGGAACGAAACCATTATCAAATCTCCCGCTTCATTTTTAATGGAACAATGTTAAGGTCTGTTTAATGATTAAACGTGAATGAATTAATTTAACAGCTGACTGAGTTGTCTCGGCCACTTCGCCCCCGTGTCCCCTGTTAATTAATGGCTCGAATAAGAAGATTGCAAATTAATATATTTCTCTACTTGAAATACTCGGCTACACACGAAGAAATTAACATAATTTAATGATGACAATGACAATGGAACGAGAGTTATTGGAATGACTTGGATACTTTTGTAGATAATATTAGTCATCAATTATCAGTGTGACTGCTGATTGATTGTAATAAGTTAAATTTCCGTAATTGTTCCTAGTATTGCACGTGATATATGGCATTATGACTATAACAAATTGTAAGCAGAACACTCTAATGTAGGGAAATTATATTTGAAACAAATACATTCCAAGAACTCCCGGCCCAGAAAAACTGTTAAGATTACATTATCATTGGTCTATGTTATGCTCTGTAATTTTAAAACATCGATCGACAACACCTATTACACAAAACTATGTTACTGATATAACTATGATTATCTCAATTGAAGTCGCGGATGACTACCGAATCTCAATCAAATGACGTCACAGCACAACTAGAAACCATAGTACTATCCAATTAAAACTTCAGTTAAATTCGTCATTAAGTATGTATGACACAAATGGTTAAAATCGTAAGCTTAACTAATATTAAATGCAAATGCGAGTTGGTATAAGTCAAAATACTATAATATGTTTAAAAATTTGCATGTGACAATTTAAAAGAGAGGATCTACACTGTCTCTCCATTATTTCTTGTTTAAAATGTAATCTACACGAGCGAAGTCGCGGGAAATGCTGGTAAATATAATAAAATGTAACCACTAATATGGCTAAGCTCTGGTCTATAACTGTATGTTACTTTGTTTATATTTAGAATAATTAATTAAATCTGGTTAAACAACGTTATACGTAAATAAATACCTTTCTTTTAACCGGACGGTAAAGTTTTAGAATGTTAATGAATTTAGCTGTTTCAAATAACGAACTCTTATGTTTGTAGTTGTAATGATTAAGAGTGGTCCTTATCTATTAATTTTGATAACAATTCTATGTAGTCAGCTACAGGCCGCAATCGCTGTACAAAATGGTACAAATCGGATCAGAAATTTGTTAAAAACGGACTGCGGCTCTAAAAATCTGCAGCCCTACTGAGAAAAGCTTTCCGGCTAATTATTTCTATATTACACACTATTCGGACCACCGTTGTTAACGTTTAAAACTTTATTATACAAACATTGCCTTGATCGAATGGAAGGCACAATCAATATTTAATGACTCGAACGCTAGTGGCGACAAAATCAAAATAAAAATATATATGAAAGTTAAACTTTTCTCACTAGAGCTCTAGCAACAATAAAAAGTTTTACCAATCAATTACAGAGGTTAAAATTGTAAAGGGTCTCAAAAATATATTGAAAACTGAATGTTTAGATATAGTGCTCGACGGTCATCTATCTCATTTAGATATATACATCGGATTTAGTCGGAGCACAAACTTAAATAAACTACAAGACCAGGTTCTAATTAAAATGATATGTAACTGTTAGTACATAGATATTATGGGTATCTACTTAATATGTACACAAAATAAATTAATCAAACGTAATACGATTGGAAGGAATTGTTCTTAAGACGAAATTAATAAGAGATGTTGTTGGTGCGCTCGCTTAATCACTCATTCAATGTAAAGAAATCCAAAACGATTTTTGACGCATTGGAACCGATTGTAAACGGTACTGTGCCAAAAACAGTTTTTATTCCCTACTCACTGCCGCAAAAGACGGCGGCTTTCGCTTTCTGCATATGTTAATATGAAACATGTCTTAAGTACATAACAATAACAAAGGTACTGCGATGTTCGCAAGGGCTTCAATTCAATAGGATGAACATCCATCATACTATTGAATTGACACAAAAGTATTCGCATAAAATTGCTTAAATTATTTACGCTGGTTTTATCATACGTATTCAATTCCTAGAATAATTTTGAAATGTATTAACAATAGTAAATGAAATAGGAATTTATCTACCAAAATATTTATTAATCTCAGTAAATGGCTCTAAAACTTGGCCATGCCCTTCCGTGCGTACTCGCGACACATTTAGGTGAAGGCTTGCGAGTACAGGATGAGTCATAATAATTGAACGACTCAATAGCTCTGGATTTGAAACAGATATTAATATGAACATAAATAATTACATTCAGATCTCGAATCTCATTATCTTTATCCGTAATCCTAAACTGCACGCTGTATGAAATTGATTTCTATTGTTGAAATTTTTAAGATTATCCGGTGTCCACTTAAGAGAGTTAAGAGCTTATCTCGAAAACATGACCCGCGTAGAGAAGCTCACTTTAGGACAAACGGAAGCAAGTAAGAATAATACGCAAACAAATATATTTTGTCAAATGTCTTTTCTAAGTCACAAGGTTGAAAATGAAATTGCAATATCCTCAATCATTGGAATATGATACTTTGAGACTGAAACCGTAACGGTCGATTTAACTGACAATGAGTTCCGCATTCCTATAGAAAAGATCATATAAAAAGTATGCGTTTTACTTGCTTCCATTTGTCCTAAAGTGAGCTCGTCTATACCTACTAGCTTTATGGGGTCATATTTACAAAAGCTCTTTATGAACATTCGGACATCTTAGAAAATTTTGAGTAGGTACAGATATTATACCGGCATAATTCTAGTGTAACAGAGAAACTATCCAATGATATTTCCGATTTAACTGTTGTCATTTAGAAATACATACGAACCGTGCCGGTCAAAATCATAACCCTCGTTTTTGCTTCGCCGTAGTCGGGTAAAATTACGGAATTTCATTTTTACATTTTAAAATCTCGGATTATCATCTGCGAGACGCGCCTGCTCATAACTGTACCTATTACAATTTACACGATAACCCAACTATTTTACGGGTACAGAAACTCAAAGAATTCGTAGTAACATATGCTTACAGGCGGAACAGTACCAGAAACGGTAGAAGCGAAACCCGCCGCCAAGAGGCCTCAACTTATCCTAGATTATCTAGTGGTCAAGAATTAGCCTAGGTGTCGCTTGTTGCCGACGTCTGCTTCACGAGCTGGTCGGCGTCCCGGCCCACACTCGGCTGGGATTTCAATTTGTGTTTGTCCTTGTCGTGCGCGTGCGCTTTGTCCTGTTTGTCGTGCTTGTCCTGCTTGTCGTGCTTGTCCTGCTTGTCGTGCTTGTCATGTTTGTCGTGTTTGTCGTGGTGGCCGGCCTCGACGGTGGCGATGCCGTTCTTGTGGTGCGGCTCGCGGTGGTCCTCGCGGTACTTACGGCGGAACCAGTGGAGGAAGATACATCTGTGGACGACAAGTAGATGGGTTATAGACGAACAATACACAATAGTACATTACTGGAGATGCCGGGAAAGAAGAGGGCTTGCCGGGTGAATAGGTAACTAGGTAGAATAGTGATACGAAAGCCGGCAAGCCCTTTTCACGGCTAAGGCATGTATAGTGGTTTTCTCAAACATATGCAATGAAATAAAAAATACACCATTCAAAAGAAATATAATTCAGCTGTTTAACCTGTTCATACGCCATGTTAAAAAAAAAAAAATTCCCGGCCTGGGCCTTCAATTTTGTATGAAATCCTTTACAGTTCTCTCCAGTTGTTCAGCCCGAAACGTGACACTTTGAAGCCTGTTATATTATAACGCACGTTATGACGACATTTCATTGCTTGTTTGAGAAAAATCATTACAACATTAAGACAATGACAGTTATAAAGACTGTCGAGGTAAGTTGGTGAACTCTCAGATTGCGATTTGGGTTTGGGTGAAAATTGAGAGGTTCTTATCTGGATCGTATAAGAGCGAGCGAGACAGATATAAAAAGCGAATCGCATTCCGGCAGCTCCCGCATTGTACTCGTTAAAAAGTGTCTTAAAACTAAAATAGAATTATTAGTCTAGACACTCTTCGGTTCGTATTCTATTTAATCTGCATTACAAATTACAAACATAATTTAATTTAATTGTTATTTTGTGATATATAAAACCATAACAGCTACATTTAAGTACATTAGGCTTTGGATTTACCGTTACAGATAAAAACGTATACATAAATAACAAAATTGTATTAAAGGTTACTGTTCGTGATCATTAGGCGACTCCAAATAATTAGGATAAGCCTAAATCACAATCGAAGCCAGTTTGTTAGAAAGCAGAAATTGGTGTTTAAATTCTTTAATAAATTGGTCCATCCACGATCTTTTCTTTTTCGCAGCCCGCCATCGCCTTTTACATTTACACCACCTTTGTGTGGCTGTCGCTCGAGCGCGCGGCTCGACAGGCTCAACAAACAATGCTTTTTCAATTAACGATATTCATAATTTAAATAAAAAAATGCAAATACATACGTTTCTTTATCATAGCTAGTGAAGATACGATATGACCACTAGAGCAACTCCTGTGGCCTATATCACAAAGCTACAAAAATGTCACCTGAATCGAAACGAAAGATTTTGTCACAACACAACTTTGAAAAATAGTACGCATCGTTTTATTAATTTTATTATCTTTAAATACTCCAAGACTGTGATAAAAAAAAAACAGAAAAATTGCGTGGAGTCCCTCCGCGCGGAAGAAGTGAAACTTCGTAATGTGGAAATGAAAATAGGAAGGGGTAAAAATTGATTTTTAGTGAACTCATATTGTTTCATTAAGACAACTTCTTCACTCTCGCTCTGTCTTTTTCTATTCCCCCTCCCCAGGAGCGTTGAACGTTTAACGCAACAGTGCTTTCCTACCCCCTCCACGGTCGCGTTAAACGTTTAACGCAACCGTTAAACGTTTAACGCAACCTTGTTGGAAGTCGCATTAGAAGTTTAACTTCAATAAAACGAACGAAACGAAATTGTATCAAATAGAAAGCAAGAACCGTTTATAGATACTTGAAACACCACTATGTCATTGCTTGCTTTTTACATAACATTCAATAGATCATGCACAGCACATGTATGTGGGTGCTGTCGGTCGGGTGATTCTCCTAGCGTTCTAACCACGCGGTTCAAGCGTCGTTCCCTTTTCACGATTATTATTACAACAGAAGAGTCAGTCGGTTTTATTATGATCTAATTAGGATCGCACTCGGGAGTGGCTTCGGAAAGAGATACATAACAAATCGACATTCAACAATCATCTGTTTTAACAATATTTGCAGAAATGGAAATGACGAAAAAAAAAAAACGCCTTAGAAGCGCTGAATATTCACTCCTTATGAGTCAAATATCTTAACAAAGTTAGTTCTTAACTTCTCCCTCGTTTCTCTATTTAAGTTTTAAGTGATTTAACGAATCCAGTGATACGCTTCATTCTGAACTGGACATTTTATTACGTAAAACTACCCTCATTTCATTAGGTAAAACTACGGTAGGTATTCTTCTTTACTTTGGTAAGAAGGGAACAAAGTTTCCAGATGCTTGAATGTTTCCACAGAGACTTATGCCTGTAAATTAGTACTTCCGGGACTGAGCCCGGCCTATATGAAAGCTAATTTAGCTGTGAAAGCTCGCAAACTTGTCGCAAGCTTCGCTAAAAGCTTCCCACTATCGAGTTATAAACTTACAGACACGTGGGCTGAGCTTCGAAAGAACAGCCTCTTGTTTAGTCGTACAAACGTGCCTTTAGTTACAATGAACTGTTAGAAGAACGTTCGTCGAACGTAGAAGAGGTTCATGTCGACCGCATACCAGCCATCGAGCTATGTAGATCAACGGGCCTAGCATATTTTGACGCGACTTCGCTTGTCGCGCGACTTAGCGTCACCTGTCTTGCTCGCGCAGTATACCGGGTGATCAATCCAAATGGGTCAGTAGGGAGAAGTCAGAAACTATAACAGATAGAGAAATTTGTTCTTAGGAACCATGGCGTCGATTTTAGATTTAATTAAAACTGCATTATTATTTTTTATAGATCTCATACATAATTTTATACATAACACGGTTAAAATCGGTGTTAAGAATGTTACAATACGACACGCGATTATTTACAGAATTTTAACCCGGTTCAGTTCCCGGGTATGTATGAGATTTATAACAAAAAAAAAATATACCTAATGCAGTTTCTAATAAATCTAAAATCGACGCCATGGTTCTTAAGAACAGATTTCCCTATCTCTTATAGTTTTCGTTTTCTCCCAGAACAGCCTCTTGTTTAGTCGTACAAACGTGCCTTTAGTTACAATGAACTGTTAGAAGAACGTTCGTCGAACGTAGAAGAGGTTCATGTCGACCGCATACCAGCCATCGAGCTATGTAGATCAACGGGCCTAGCATATTTTGACGCGACTTCGCTTGTCGCGCGACTTAGCGTCACCTGTCTTGCTCGCGCAGTATACCGGGTGATCAATCCAAATGGGTCAGTAGGGAGAAGTCAGAAACTATAACAGATAGAGAAATTTGTTCTTAGGAACCATGGCGTCGATTTTAGATTTAATTAAAACTGCATTATTATTTTTTATAGATCTCATACATAATTTTATACATAACACGGTTAAAATCGGTGTTAAGAATGACCGTTACTGACCGTTTTGGATTGATCACCCTGTATTGACAGGCAAGTGACAGGTAGTATTTGTCGCGCGACAAAGAGTCCAGTGTCACAGTTACGCTAGTGGTGCAGGGCGCTTATTCGAGTGTACTTTCAAATATCACCAAATAAGCGATGTCTCAGGTATATCTCAGGTATGTCGCCTTTCATCATCATTAGCCCGTATCCGACCACTAATCGACATAGGCCTCTCCCATGGCACGCCACTGACCTCGATTTTCAGCGCTACTCCTCCAGTTACCACCCGCTGTCGAACGAATAACGTCGCTCCACCTTGTTACGGGGCACCCGCCTATTTAAATGACTTTAAAACGCGATGTTTGCGATTCGGGCTGCATATAAAGTGATATTTCACGTTACTACTCGGTCAAGTTTGCATCTGAAATCTTAGCGTCGCATACAAATTAGGCGCAAACTTAATCCGACCTGGTTGGCGAAGTGGCGATATACTAGCACCCCTATAACTGTCATACGCGACTATCTCTCGCGCGACATAATTAATTACCTATCTCTTTCTATGCAGTAATGTGAGAGAGTGACTGGTAGCGCCATGTCCCACCACAAGAGTTGCGAAGCATAGTTGTGCTAGAGAGATCCGAGCACGGCGGCCATACTAGTGAGTGATACACACGTACCGCTCCTCACAGCCGCTGCCGCTGTCGCTCAAAGTCGCGGTATCCCCGTCAGGGTGCGGCAGGTTGATTAGCTAAATGCCTCCCGCAGGGGGCCGTGTTGCAGCGGTGGAGGGGGGGGGGGGGGGATCGGTTAGCGCACCTCATTACCGTACCTTTGTCATGTCGTTTGAGCACACTTGGCTAAATGAAACGGTTAATCCAGTACGTTTGGATTTGATGTTACACACCGGACTGTTGTATAAAAAGTGATGTTTTTAGATGTTTGACAACAGGGTTCAAGATTATTTGGAGAAAATGTGTACAGTTCTCCTCCTTGCGTCAATTGCCTCATTGCTGAGGGCGTGGTCATTATCTCGGAACAGTTTCTCCCGGGTGCCGCCATCTGCTCCTATCCAGAAGCCGTGTGAAGAGCACCGTGAACTGTAGTGCCTTGGCACTTACTTGGTTGTGCGAATCTGGCCTGTCCAGCGTGTCGGGCTCCTGCTGGTCGCTCGCCTTTAACTTTTCCAGTGATCATCAGTTTTTCTAGGTTAACACTGTCTTTCCTGATCATGTGACCAATGTTCTCTAGAACCAATAGCTATAATTTTTTAAATATTTTTCCTATAATCATTAAAGTTTGTAAACTTTAACAAACATCTTACATTACAAAAACTTCCGTAGACGGAACACTTTCATTCCACTGCGCCAAACTTCGCCCATATCTATTGAACAACTTTCATCACACAAGTTCCTCCTCTGTGCTACGTGTCCATCTGTCCTCGTCGCCGCTGCTATGGCGGCCCGTCAAGTTTAAGGGTTGCCAAGTTCAATCAACATTCAAACTTCACGTAGAACTTTTTCATCCGGCACTATGCCTAACTTCGCCCATTCGACCATACCTATTAAATAACTTTCATCACAATAGTGCGCAACTATTGTTCCTCCGTTTATTGCGTCCAGCTGTCACGTCATTGTATCTTCGTTTTCATTATGACGATGGCCTTTCGCCAAACCCTAGGGTTCCTATGATCCATCAACGTTAAAGCGTCGAACCTCACTAGCGCTTTTTCATTGACAGTGAACCGAACTTCACCGATTCGGCCCATATCTGTTAAACAATTTTAACTTCATCTCAGTAGTTGTGCCACTTTCTGGCTAAATATTGCGGCCATCTGTCACCCCGTCGTCACTCCAATATCCCCGCATGGCCGCCCGCCAAGTCCTAGGGCTGCTGCATTCTATGAAGCCTTTTTTCCTAGATTTTGGATGAAACTAAAGACCACTTTGTCTGAGGGCATGCTCCGAGCTGCTAGCGTTAATTATATGTATGTATGTAAACACTTTATTGTACATAAAAACAAGAAAAACACATTACAAAAGAATAAGCATGTATAAAGGCGAACTTATCCCTTTAATTATGTTTTTTTTGCGTTCCTGTTGGAGCCTTCGATGAAAACTGGCGAATCTCGTGAACTATAACAAAGACGATTTTATAGTGCGCTATTAAATACCTATTCAATTTGATACTAAAAGAAAAAATCTGTGCACATTTGCTGAAATGTGTCCATAAATAATTTAAATTTACTACATGTAAACGTGTCCATAAATAATTTAACTACATGTTAATTTCTCTTTACTGTTTAATGTGACTAAACAATTATTGTTAATTACTAATGTTAGCCATTATATTTTCACTTCGATATTCACGTGGTCTGGAGTGCTGCAGTTCGATAGTAGGCAACTAAAGTAACACAGGAGGACAAGAAGTAGGACAGATAAGGGGCAGCCCTGTTAATATTTATGACAATAGTCCACATAGTCGCTCACACTGTGTTTGTGGGAGTAGGTATAACCCGCTAATGGGATTATCTCCGCGCCACAGGAGTAGCTTACGTACGTGACTATACCCCTTACCATGCAAAAAACTATTTGTGAGAAATGCTTTAAACATTTGTAGTTATTAAGTTTGGAGTACAAAGAGTTACTCGCATTTATAAATTAAGTTTATTAAAATCAGGATACAGCAAGACATATTGATCTCCGACAGATTTGTCGGGTAGCTTCAGTGAGTTATGAATTCGACTACTGGACCCTTTCTTACCATGAGTTTACAGTGACCGCTAGCGAGTGCGTAGATGTCCCTAGAATCCAGATGCTTACCCCGATTTGGCGAAACATACTTCGACGCAATGAAACTCTTCATTGAGTATGATCCCCTGGCAGCTCACTTGAGAATACATCTGAGCACGCTAGCACTTATGAGTACGGCCCAGTGCCTATCAGGTATTAGTACCGATGATGGGCCGTTAGCACGCCCACCACAAGTCTGTTCTCCGGGTAGCTCACCTGAGGATACATCCGAGCACGGTACCAATCAGGTAGTACCGGTGATGCGCCCTTTCCACGCCCAACACAAGTCTGTTCTTCTGGTAACTCACCTGAGGATACATCCGAGCACGCCAGTGCTCATGAGCACGGCGCCTGTGCCCATCAGGTAGTACCGGTGATGCGCCCTTTCCACGCCCAACACAAGTCTGTTCTTCTGGTAACTCACCTGAGGATACATCCGAGCACGCCAGTGCTCATGAGCACGGCGCCTGTGCCCATCAGGTAGTACCGGTGATGCGCCCTTTCCACGCCCAACACAAGTCTGTTCTTCTGGTAACTCACCTGAGGATACTTCCGAGCACGCCAGAGCTCATGAGCACGGCGCCTGTGCCCATCAGGTAGTACCGGTGATGCGCCCTTTCCACGCCCAACACAAGTCTGTTCTTCTGGTAACTCACCTGAGGATACATCCGAGCACGCCAGTGCTCATGAGCACGGCGCCTGTGCCCATCAGGTAGTACCGGTGATGCGCCCTTTCCACGCCCAACACAAGTCTGTTCTTCTGGTAACTCACCTGAGGATACATCCGAGCACGCCAGTGCTCATGAGCACGGCGCCTGTGCCCATCAGGTAGTACCGGTGATGCGCCCTTTCCACGCCCAACACAAGTCTGTTCTTCTGGTATCTCACCTGAGGATACATCCGAGCACGCCAGTGCTCATGAGCACGGCGCCTGTGCCCATCAGGTAGTACCGGTGATGCGCCCTTTCCACGCCCAACACAAGTCTGTTCTTCTGGTAACTCACCTGAGGATACATCCGAGCACGCCAGTGCTCATGAGCACGGCGCCTGTGCCCATCAGGTAGTACCGGTGATGCGCCCTTTCCACGCCCAACACAAGTCTGTTCTTCTGGTAACTCACCTGAGGATACATCCGAGCACGCCAGTGCTCATGAGCACGGCGCCTGTGCCCATCAGGTAGTAGCGGTGCTGCGCCGCCTCGGCGCCAGGAGAGAGCTGGACCACGCCCACCACCATGATGACGATGCCCAGCAGCAGCGTCCCCACCACGGCATGGAGCGCCAGTAACTGAAATATTAAGGAGCTAGTTATTTTCTAAGGTTAAGAACTTAAGAACAATGAATTCCTTTCAATGAGCAGTCAGTAAGGAAAGTAATTTATAGCGTGGATTGGAAACGTACATACACAAGTATGTGTACAATAATTATGAAGAAATACATAAATTCACACAGTGAGTAAGATTAGGTGTATCAGTTCATTCCAAGCGTAAAGTAAAAGTTATCACTGTACGAGTAGGTATAGACCCACCTTCCCGCATATGTAGTCAGTGAGCAGCCTGGGCCCGTGGTCGGGCGAGGGCGTGGGCTCCCCCTCTCCAGGTCTCCCCAGCTGCAGCGGCAGCTGCGAGGGCCGCCGGCCGCCGCCTCGCTTCTCCGCACGCCGTCGCTCGTGGCGCACCGCTACTGCTGGCATAGCACCGATCATCTTGGCTGTGAACATCCACGTGGGTGAGACAGTCGAGTCAAGGTGATGGAGCCTGGTTAATCCAGATGAGAGGTTGACAGTGGAAGAGGAATTTATGAGCTGAGTGCCTGGATTCTATTCTACTTCGTGTTTAGTAAAAAGAGGCTGAATAGTGGAGTTAATGCAATTGAGATTGGGATGTAGAAACCATTTCTGGGATTAAGGGCCGAAACACATAACCGCGTTGCGGCGTCGCGCCGCTAAAAATGGCGGTAGCGTCAGCCCGATTTGTATGAAAATCGGCCAACGCTACCGCCAATTTTAGCGGCGCGACGCCGCAACGCGGTTATGTGTTTCGGCCCTAAGGCTCCTATACCGCAACAAACAGTTAGATTGTGATGATATGGCACATGAAAAAAGTTATCCATAAATAATTTATCGGCTTTCACTAGTCCTTGCCATTTTGCAAAACAAATCAAGTCAATAGTGACGTCATCACAAAATACTTACTAAAGAGGAATATAATTAAAAGTACGTAATTGGCAAACGAATGAAATTGTTCTCTTAAATTAGTGTATAATAAACAAATTAACAAGAAACTTATTTTTAGGTAGTAGATCCAGAATTTTTTGCTCATCAATTACTCTAGAAATGTCATTAAACAACAGTACGTGATTTTAATTTCAGTGACTAGATAAAAAACACAGACGTGCGTTATAAATACCTATACGTACTGACAAAATACCCAACTACATTCTTCACCGACATTGTAAAATGCCTCTACATCGACTAACCCATTTTTTATCGACACGTACCTAGCTGATCAATATTCCCTTTTAGTCTTACTTGTTATGGACGGTTTTCGCCCGGAAGCTGCACTTTGTGATGGAAGCAAGCCGTTTTGCACAGTGATAATATAGACCAAAATAAACGATTTCACTCGAGGCGAAATTAGTTTCACCCCTTAGGATAAGAGATGGCGCCACTTATTAAAAAAAAGTTTAAAAAATTGTAAGTCCTGAACGGATACTCCGATTTAGACGAAAGAGGTGCCAAACGGCAGATAGTTACCCAATTTAACATAAAAAAATTGAAAACAGGTAAAAAATTATTTTGGATACCCAAAAAAATATAATTTCTGAAAAAACTATTTTAAAATTTGTGATTTTTTGGAATTTTACTCGTAAAAATGTATGTCCATGGTACTTTTTTTATTTATTTATATTAATATACAACTAATTTTACATTTACGAAAAAAAACCGCATATCATTAGCCCGTATAGTTTCAAAGTTATTGAAGAATACAGACATGGCGCCGCTGGGTCAAAAAATCTTACAAAAAATCTTAAACCTCAACGGATATTCCGATTTTGATAATTAAGGTGCTAATCGACAGATAATTGCTTAAATTAGTTTCAAAAAATAAAATAAAAATTAAAATAGGCAAAAAGTAATAATAAATACAAAAAAAAACATACATTTTGAAAAAAAATGCAGTTTTTTGGGGGTTTTATGTAATTTCATACAAAAAAATGTATGAATGTATGACTTTATTTTACTTATGTATATTATAACACTATTAATTGATCAAAAAACCGCATATCAAGAACTTGTACAGTTCCAAAGTTATTGAAGATTTTACTATAGGGTGCCGGTGCGATGTTGCCGCCGCACGTGCTACTTATGTACATGTATTTATAAAAGTATTCTCCCGCTTCGAAGGTACTGATTACCCTGAAAATATAACCACAATTGAAAGTACAAATAATAATCATCACAAGTAGCACACAACTCCACTTATATCCCTTATACAGCTTAAATTAGAGTTTTAACGGCAACCTATTTGCTAATATCACAAGTATATTTTACTTACTTTAGGTTTTATTTTCAATAAACTTTCATTGTAACGTGCAAGTTAGGCCGGTGCATCGGCTGCAACAACGCATTTTGCCACAGCCCGATTTGCAACCATAATGACTGTTCTATTGTGGATCGCACCTGCAACCTGCTTCCAACGCCATTCCACTCCCAAAAAGAAAGGACTTGGGACAGGATATATATCCAAATTAAGACGTTTTTTGCACATTTGGCTCGCTTAAAACGCTACACGCAGAACATGTTGTTCAATGGCAGCTGAAGTAGTCGGCGAATGGCTTGTCGCCAGCTCTGTGAAAGCATTGAAGCATTCAAATTGTACTCAGTCGTCAGTGCGACGGTCGTACTAGTAGCAGATTACAAAACAGTTATTACTTAATGAAATGATGACTGCACTTCAAGGCTTTCTCAGAGTATGACAAGACGTCTAATTTAAATACAATAAGAAAAGAGACCTGTTTTAAAACATGCATTTTATACCCTGAAATAACTACTGCTTTTGCAAGTACATCGCTATCTATAGAAATTCTCTCTGGATACGTGTATTGCTCATGTGAAACGGTTACTAAGGGCCATTTTTGTTTCTTTTTTTTGGGGTGTGTTTACATAATTAATGTCATTCATTATTATAACAAAAATGTTTAATTACCGCAATTAAGTCCCGTTTTATTATTTTGATGTAATGTGTGAAAATCGTGTAAGATGCAATCACTATATTAATGTCATTCATTGGTTCTCAATTAATCGTAACGTTGTGTTGTTGTGTGTCCCAGATTCACATGCAGGCTATACGATGCTCCAACAGAGTATATATTATTAATGTTAATGCGATTCGAAAAGATCTGTTTAAACTAAAAAACACTAAACTAAACAAGCTTTTGAGATACCGTCCATCTATTTCAGCTGCAAATTGAATACCGTTTCATGCTAACCAAGTGTGGGTTCACGTTTTAATTTGGAAATATCGAGTCCCAAGTCCTTCTTTTTGGGAATGAAACGGTATCAAAGGTAGGTGGAATCCACAATAGTTGAAGGTTAGTTCAATTTGAAAACTCCTTGAACATTATGGATACAAATTGGGCTGTGGCACAATGCGTTGTTGTTGCTGATGCGACGGTCTAACTTGCACGTTACAATGCAAAACCTGCAAAGACTAAAGTGAAAATAAAACGTTAAGTAAGTAAAATATTGATTCAGAAATGCTATTTAGCATCTAATATACTTGCGATATTAGCAAACAGGTTGTAAAAGAGCCTATTCACTCGTTAAAACTCTAATTTAAGCTGTATAAGGGATATAAATGTGTTGTGTGCTACTTGTGATGATTATTATTTGTACTTTCAATTGTGGTTATATTTTCAGGGTAATCAGTACCTTCGAAGCGGGAGAATACTTTTATAAATACATGTACATAAGTAGCACGTGCGGCGGCAACATCGCACCGGCACCCTATAGTAAAATCTTCAATAACTTTGGAACTGTACAAGTTCTTGATATGCGGTTTTTTGATCAATTAATAGTGTTATAATATACATAAGTAAAATAAAGCCATACATTCATACATTTTTTTGTATGAAATTACATAAAACCCCCAAAAAACTGCATTTTTTTTCAAAATGTATGTTTTTTTTTGTATTTATTATTACTTTTTGCCTATTTTAATTTTTATTTTATTTTTTGAAACTAATTTAAGCAATTATCTGTCGATTAGCACCTTAATTATCAAAATCGGAATATCCGTTGAGGTTTAAGATTTTTTGTAAGATTTTTTGACCCAGCGGCGCCATGTCTGTATTCTTCAATAACTTTGAAACTATACGGGCTAATGATATGCGGTTTTTTTCGTAAATGTAAAATTAGTTGTATATTAATATAAATAAATAAAAAAAGTACCATGGACATACATTTTTACGAGTAAAATTCCAAAAAATCACAAATTTTAAATAGTTTTTTCAGAAATTATATTTTTTTGGGTATCCAAAATAATTTTTTACCTGTTTTCAATTTTTTTTATGTAAAATTGGGTAACTATCTGCCGTTTGGCACCTCTTTCGTCTAAATCGGAGTATCCGTTCAGGACTTACAATTTTTTAAACTTTTTTTTAATAAGTGGCGCCATCTCTTATCCTAAGGGGTGAAACTAATTTCGCCTCGAGTGAAATCGTTTATTTTGGTCTATATTATCACTGTGCAAAACGGCTTGCTTCCATCACAAAGTGCAGCTTTTTTTCATAACAAATAGAACTATTTTACGCAAACTCTGCACGCATCTATCATCCATTATCGGCGTGATAATAGAAGAACTAAAAGTATATCTCAATTGTGGCATAAATTCTCGTGCCCCTTCAATTGAACCCCGCGGCCATCTCTGATAAGCGAGATTTATATGTATATCAATGAGTATTGACCATCTTTCACTTTTATGTAATGGAGTTTACCACGGTAGTGTCTGTATGACTCCATACTTTTTTGGGGATAAAAACCCTGTTCCCCCCGACTCCCCAGTGCCTGAAGATGAAAGTCTTCGAACCGTGCGCCAACGAACGGTGGCAACCACCAGTGATGACTTACTGAACTGAGACGTGGTCGTTCATTCACAATGGGACTCATAAGGCGGCTTAGAGTCACGCAACGTGCAATTGAAAGGGCTACCTATGCTCGGAGTTTCTCTGCGTGATAAAATCAGAAACGAGGACATTCGCACCTTGTGGCGAGCTATAGGGGAGGCCTACGTTGTCTGTGTTGGTGTAGATATAAGGACCCCCAGAATCATGCTCATTTTTAGGGTTCCGTAGTCAACTAGGAACCCTTATAGTTTCACCATGACCGTCTGTCCGTCTGTCTGTCCGTCCGCGGCTTAGCTCCGCGATCATTTGTACTAGAAAGCTGAAATTTGGTATGAGTATGTATATGTATCACGCCGAAATAACGGTAAAATAAAAACTAGAAAAAAAATTTTTTTCGGGTACCTCCCGTACACCTAAAGTGGGATTGTTTTTTTTTCGTTCCAACACTAGTGTGCGGGGTGTCGTTGAATAGGTATTTTAAAAATAATAGGGGTCTCTAAACATTATTTTTTGATAAAGTCAGTAGATTTGTAAATATTTGCTCCAAAAATAAAAAAAATAGCCCCCCCCCCCCTCTAACTTTTCAACCACGGGTCAAAAAATTATGGAAAAAATCACGAAAATGAGACCGTACTATATTGAAGAAAATCGGCCGAGCTGTTTTTGAGTTACTTATCGCAAAAATTCATAGTTTTCTTTAAAATTACGTAAGTGCCGCGCGGTGTTCCTATACTTCGAAGGTTACACATATTAGTTAAGTGCCATACTGTATTAAAACGTTGCACTCAATCTGGCGCGTATAATCGATAACTTCCAGAAGGTAATAAGTAATTACTATTACTTTGGCGTTTACGACCTTTTTATAGGGCTTGAAATCTTAATCGTTATTTAAATCTTTCTCGTAATTTTCGTCTATTGTGAAGGATGGGCAACTACGGAACCCTACACTGAGCGTGGCCGGTTTTTCTCTCTGTGCACAGAGTCACATTGATTCGTTGCTGTGGTTCAGTGCAATAAATCTACAAACCAACACTCCCACCTTCTATAATACTACGATTTAATGGCCGCTTTGGATTCAAATCATGCCCGGCGCAACCAAGAGGGGGTTTATTGAGGTTCCTTGGAAATAGGGAATTCTGCGAAGGTTTATGAGATAGCGCTGGATAGGTATAGAATAGAAATATAAGAAAATGTGCGGGCTTTGATATACAAGTAGATGTGCAATTTTGGATCTTTTGCGATGATGAAGCTTCTGGACAGTTCTATGAATTTCGTTGTGGAGATGTGAGAAATTCAGAAAAATCCTAGATTTAATGCCAGTTTAGTGAAATACCTCTAATTATTCATGCAATAGAAGATAATAGGCGATATATTTGAAAATTTCCGTCAATTCACTTAGCGTAATTTTCGAGAACGTCACATAAAACGAACGCCTATGGGTAAAAATAGAGAAATGTTGTTTACTATCCGTTTCAAAGTAATGGGATATTCTCTAGTTAGTGGCCCATGTTTTGTAAATTTGGTTATAGAAACATAATTTAAATTCAAGCGAGCTCTATTTTCCAGAAGTGTTCTAACTTGTTTGAAACTCTCCGCAACTTGAAACTTTTGTACACATGACCGAAATTTTCCCATGTTCACTAGAACATTGTGTCCTGTAACCATGACCAAAATCAAGAGCCTACGTGATCGACCGAAGACGAGGCATTCAGTAACCGCCCGATACAAATAGCGCTCGCATGTAATTGTTATGGAATGATTTAATCGATTAGCTATTCGGTTTTAAACGATGTTTGCAAACTCGTCTGTTGCGCTTGGCAGCCGAGTTGGCAGGTCCAAGCTCGTAAATCCCCGGATTAAATACTTGTTGGTAAATAATTTATTGTGATGTGTTTCAGTAATGGGAACTATCTATATATTAGCTCAATGTGTCGTCCAAGTTATGTGCCATTTTAAAACATGGCATTCGATTCTCCCAAACCTTAAGGATACACCAAATTAAAATGAAGACGAGATACTATATTGGACGGAGTGTTGCAAAGTTAATAAAACATTGAATACCTAGGTAATTTGAAATGCCACATGTACACACACATACACACATTATATTTAATCTACTTTTGTTACTTCGATATTTGAGAACTTTGTGAAGGTGCTATATGTACCTACAAATACAAATATGTAGTTTATTAGGATACAGTGACATTTTTACAAATGAATTACCATATATAGTTAGGGAATAAGCGTTCAATGAACACTGTTTGGTAATGTTTACACCTCAGCAGAAGTAGCCGTGTCCCGTCCCCTACACTAGGCTCAGCCTGTCTCGTAGGTTGACACAATTTTACGTTTGACAATTTCAGTTTATCTGGCGCCTTATTCCTAATTATTGCCTTTGACTTTGTAATTTTCAGTGTTATTTTTACCGTGTTAATTCTTGTATTTTGACAATCCATTTATGAGCTTCTTTGACATTTATATCTGTTTGTTTAAAATTTTGACATGTAATTATTTTATCTGTTTTATTATTAATTCCGCTGTTTTTATTATCAATTTTATCACTTTTATCTGTTCGTATTAATATATATGACGATCATAGTATAAGTGCATGAAAATTGACTTAGTGTAATTTATATTGACATTTTATATTATGAAATAAATAAATCTAAATCTAACTTAATCTAAAACACGCTAATTACAATATGTATTACGTGATCTATCTTTCACCTGACGACGATACGACGTAACAGAAAGAAATGCCGTAACAGCCGAAACGTTAACAGGCCGATTTTACATACCTACATTTACGTAGAAGAAATTAAGGCTTTTTTCATTCGATTGCTTATTTTCGTCGACACTATTTCCCGTAAAAGTTTATAAAAAGTATAATTCACGCAAGCCACAAAATTTTGCAGGTCATAGCCAGTCGAAAATGTCACTCATTTTGCGGACGGACTTAACATGCCCCCTACCACCCCTACTAAGGTAGGTCAGGGAATCCTTGGCCCAATATTACGTGAATGCTGAATTAAGTCCTATACGAGATTGCCTCGGAAGTGCATTGCATACATGTTGTGCATCCTGTATAGAATATTAAAAACCAACTTTATATCTGTTCAACACGATTATAAATTAAAATTCAACTTTTAACTTATCGCAACGTTCCAGGTTACGTTTAAAGCAATAGTGTTGCGGAAAAAAGGAGCGCCAGCGGGCGAGAGTGGTTCCTTAACTTCCAATAACGGTAATAGCTTCCAATAACAGTAGCATGCATGACCTAGCCACGATTTATTACAGCTCAATGTCACTTCAGTGCCCGCTTGGTGCATTGCGAATCAAGCCGTCCTCGATATTGCACAGCAGCTTAACCCGTCATAATTTATGTGACAGCGTCCCAGTTAGGCGGCACTAAGTTACGACCTATGACTTAGCTTGACTGAGTACGAGTATATGAGACCTGAATGGCAACTGTCAGTAGTAAAATATAAACTGTAACTTTTACTATACCTACTGTAAGTATCATAGTTTAACGTGCAGTCCTGTTTCGCTTAACCTGTCTGCTAGTTTGCCCTACTAAGGCAATGGCGGCTTAGCAAATTTTTTGACTTTTCGAGTAAGTTGACGAAATTGCTCTCCAACAATGTGCTCTCACTATAACCTTTTTTATCGCTTATTTGTTTAGGTTATCTGATAAAAAATGTTTTAAGATATGAAATGGTTTAAAGAACTTAATAGTAATGCTTTTTGTGATACATCACCGCCATTTGCCTTAAAAAGGGTTGTTGTAGTATTATTGTAAACAAAACAATTTCTTTATTCTAATATAATCATACTAGTGTTCGTTTGCGTTTCCGCGAAATATTAATAATTCAATATGAATGCCTAACGTTTGTCACATATACAATGATGTATGTTGTAAGTACGAGTAAGCTAAATTGAAGAGAAATAATTCGTGCATGTTGTTATGGTGAAAGTAGGGTTCCGTAGCCGTTACAACGCGAATAACCTAATTCTTTATCCAAGATTAGGTAGTATTATGTGATAAATCACAGCTTTCTGACGATGACGCTAAAGATATTTGATCCGGACGACCAGACCGATGGACAAGCGAACAATGGCGCTTTAAACGTTACGTTTGCTACGGAACCCTAAAAAGGTCAGTTTTAATTCAAGGAAGTGTACTAACGCCGCTGATTATCCCTTGGTTGCAGCAACGACTGGAGCATATCTGCAACAAAACACACACATATAATAAATACAGCCACTTGAGTGCTCCAACACAGCACAAACAAAACGACCACTCGAGCGAGTAGCGATATTACCCGACACCAAGTCCGCTGTCTCAGCAAAAACTGTAGCTGAAGACAGAGTAATTTATTACTTCTTACACAGCATTTCCAGAGTTTTACTTTTAGTCTACAATTATCCTTGCAGATTCTACCCCTGCAGGGGTATAAAACCGCCCGGATGTTTTTGATACAGGGCCCTGTATCAAAAACATCCGGGCGGTTTTATAGAAAAACAAAACCGAATGCTTTTAGTTCATAGAATTTTCATTTCAGACAAATTTTTACTCGTAAGTCATGTTTTAAAAAAAATTGAAAATGTCAACCTATAGATTAGGTTAGGTTAGGTTTCGATGAAATGAAATTTCTATGACATGAAAAGTCGATGAAACGTTTCTCTATAAAACAAGTGTAAACCCTCAAAGATATTCCGACATGCAGAGCCCGAGAGACAGCGATATGATGGCATTGACGGCGCTCATTAACACTTTCACGGACTGTACGCCGACAGACGTAAATGACCCTCGCGATACGGCACCATGTCTGTGGGCGGCAACATTAGCTTCTCAAAACTGCCGTCATAACTCCGTCTATATACGATTGTATAGTTAGACCGAGTGCACTGAAAAAAATAGCACAACTAGTTTAACTACTTGAGAAATAGCTTACTAATTGGTTACTAGTAGCCCTCAGTTTGTCAGTTCTCCGATTTATTAACTAGGTTGGGCTACTGTTACAAATCTTTTTTTTTTTCAGTGTGACGGCGGTAGTTTTGCAAAGCTCGTGTCAGGTGATGTAATTTTTGATTAAGCATTTCTGTTTTCATATATAATAATAATATCATAGACGCTGTCAGCTCGTTCAGGCCTAGTATAGTATTATATAATCTGTATTCAGATAAATTCAACAAAAATACAAATTGAATTCAAATAACTGTGATGCCCGCAAAACAATCCAAACCGCATTGAAATACAGCCGATATAGGCGACTAATCGAGCACAAAAGCAGAACAGTCCCAACTCGGCAACAGCTGTCTCATCAAACCAAATATTACGTGTTTTCAATTCATCCGGAGTATCAAAGCTGTTCGCCGCTGCATGGCTTCGCGTTTGTGATGTCGGCTTATTACCGGCACCGGCACACCTGATTATTTGCGACTCAATGCGCATTTTCGTGATACCTTGTTTCATGTTAATCTGTACACGTAGGTACTCGTACATTACGTAAATGTAGTTGACATTTATGTATGAATGCTTGTTTTAAAACACTATTACTGCAACTGATCTGTGGATTTATGATGGACGTGCGATGTATACGGTCTTTAACTTTCCGACAGTAGTTTGTGTGACAGATATTAATCAGACTTGCGTGTCGTCCTATTCAAATCAGACTTACGAACACATAATAGTTCTTCTCTATGATTGTCAGAGCCGTCTAGTTTTTATCCTACAAATGACAAACGTGATGAAATCTCTGGTCCAATAAACTTGAAAGTCGACATCCCCCCTCTCAACGTCCTAAGATCCTTGATTGGCGTTCCTTTGGCGATAGGGCCCGTAGTGGGAGCGCAGTCAGTTAGCCTAGATTTGCTTTTGTCCCTAGACTATGCCTGGTGCCATAGCTACTATAGCTAGCAAATCCGATGTTAGAGCCGGCGTAGGTAATCTCAGCCGTGTCAGCCACTAGTTGCATAAAATGTTAGGTAAAGTAATGCAGTAGGTACGTGAACTTGAAAATACCTTTAATATTATTAAAACATAGGTACATGTTACAGTGAATTAAAGACCTCGTTTTTTGAAGTCGGTTAAAAAGTTGTTTTATCAGGGTTGCAAAAATTTCTCAAAATGCTACTTTGGAATATATTTTATGAAACTTTATATTTTAGGCCCAAAACACACATCGCGTCGTGGTACGATGCGACGACTGTATTTAAATTTTTAATTTTGTTACATTAAGAGAAAGTTGATTATGCATTTATGTATTTACACGACACGACGTCGGTTCGTGGCACGATCTCGCGCCGTACCACGATGCGATGTCGTGTTATTTATGTTTGGCCCTTACTGAATTAACCTTTTAATTTCCAATAGGAATACCTATATTGTAAAATCCGTCGTAAATATTATACCTGCAGCCTCTGAATAGGTAATGTCGTTTTGTTATAAATTAAGCCGAATCAGCCCAATATAGACCCGAAACAGAGATATATATATATTTTTTATGTCAAGGGGGCAAACGAGCAAACGGATCGCCTGATGGAAAGCGATTACCGTCGTCCATAGACACCTGCAACACCAGAGGAGTCGCAAGTGTGTTGCCGGTCTTAAAATTAATTTCCAGATTAAAATACCGGCCATGACTGTAGTTAGTCAGATTGGCGAAATTTTTGTAGAAAGTACTGAGCGGTGTGCGGTTATTTCCCTGAGGGGCAGTCATCGCAGTTATTTATAACGATGCTCCGGCGGGATCAGTTTTAGTAAAGCTATCCGTAGTCTGACACTACTCGTGAAGTTGGACGTGGTAAGGTGAATATGATAGTATATGTAATCCCACCAAAAACATTTCATGTAAAATTGACGGCCAAGACTCACATTCTCATAACGCTTTCGCTGTAAAAAAGTTATCAGATCCCAGGAAAAGCCAAGCCCCTAAGCCCCGACTTTACTAATCCCACCACCTTGGTTTAAAAAGTATGGCATCAACTGGCTTCAAGCCCCTAAACCCGGAGTTTACTAACCCTACACCTTTGTTTCAAAAGTATGGCTTGGCCGTTTCATAGAGTACCGTAAATAAGTCCAACGGACCGTCTGGCCCATATGGTATCAAGAAACTAAGTTTATGTCTTTGATAATATATACTTATAAACTTAATTCCTTACGATATAGGCCGGACAGTCCGCTAGACTTATTTACGGTAGTCTATGAAACGGCCAAGCCATACTTTTGAAACAAAGGTGTAGGGTTAGTAAACTCCGGGTTTAGGGGCTTGAAGCCAGTTGATGCCATACTTTTTAAACCAAGGTGGTGGGATTAGTAAAGTCGGGGCTTAGGGGCTTGGCTTTTCCTGGGATCTGATAACTTTTTTACAGCGAAAGCGTTATGAGAATGTGAGTCTTGGCCGTCAATTTTACATGAAATGTTTTTGGTGGGATCTCATTTCTTTTTGTAAGGTGCTTTAGTTTTTTTAATTTTTTTGTGCTGTAGGGTTTCTTGAGCGTCAACTGAAGTAGACAATTGTGTATTTAAGAAATACTTAAGTTTAGCCCCATATATATATACACTTTTATCCCCTATTATGGGAAACCCATACAAACTTCCATCCCCTTATTTAAAGGGTGGGGGGTGATTTTTTAAAAGTCCTACAATATGTATTTGGTTTATAACAATGAGTCCCTATAGGTTTCAATTTTCAGACCTCTAGTATCAAAATTTGCGGAAGTTTCATACAAACTTCCATCCCCTAGTTTAAGGGGTTGGGGGATAAAAGTTCCAAGTTTTAGAATTATTTTGTTGTTTGTGTACTAATACTAGCTTACATACCAAATTTCAGCTTTCTAGGTCATCGGGAAGTACCCCAGAGGTTTTGATACGTCAGTGAGTGAGTGGCAAAATCGGCGTATTTTAGGTACCTATAAAACCTAAAGTATAAAAGCTAGATCAATTAAATTTTGTACATTTTATATGTTTGCTACCTGCATCTTAACCTGAGAATTTGGGCGCTCTAGTGTTAACTGGGACGAAACTATGAGGGTTTGAATATGAGACGAAACGGTTCGAGAAAAGGTAGGTAGTGCCCCCTTCTTTTTTGTTCGTCTTGGCGGGGGCACTACCGTGCCCCCAGATTAGATTATATTTATTTCGCACATATACGGATATTAGTTAATTACACATAGTCAATTTACACGAGCCTATACGGTGGTGATCGTCAACATAATAAACAAAATAAACAAATTCAGCAAGTCATAATTCAATAGATAATTAAGAAAAAACAACGTCAAAAATTGCTAATAAAATAACAATTTAAATAATAATATAATTGAATAAATATGATAATAGATTATTATACAAATAAAATATATTAATTATTAAGTATAGAAATAAAACACAAATTAAATGTCAACAGTCACCTCAAAGGATCGTCACCTATAACACCAATTTATTTAAATATTTCAAGATAATCTTTAACTGAGCACAAAGGAATTTCCAATAAAAGGTTTCTCAATTGACGCTTGAATACCAGGTCAGATGGTTCATTCCGAAGGGAGAGGTGTGGAGGGACAGTTCGCTACAGAAACTCATACTTCGGCCAGGTTCACGAGTAGTATGGAGCTAGGGTATAAGGGTCACCAACTTTGTATCTTATATTTTAGATTGGGATCATTTGTCGTAATATGAAAATTCCTATACATTAAATTCCCAATTTAATATAATTCATTGTAGTAATTTGAAGGTACTACTTCTTTGTGAATACAAATACGCATACATACGCAGTTACGCACCATACTATTCTTAATTTTAGTTTTTTTTCTCTTGTAAAAGAATTGTTAATAGTCTTATGAGATAAGTTAGACATTTCCTTCGGGAATCGCGTAGCAGCACTGATAGCTGTCCCTGATGAAGAGCTGCAATATGAGTTCAAAACATGTCGGCCCGTTCCTGTTTTTTTTACGTGAGTTTAAACCGTTTTTATAATGATTAAAAATGTCTCTCGATAGTTTTAATAATAGTGTCCTTTTGAATAGTTTTAAGTTACGTCATATCATACATTTACTTACCTCATGCACGGAAAAAGCAACTAACTTATGACACATGGCTGGACTAAAATTAGCGACAAATTTTGCATGACTGGGAAATTAATTTCTTGATAATGAGTATGATTAAGAATGATAAAGAAGATACAATTTTTAATTCATTTTGTATGATCAATTTTGACATGTGTGTATTATAAAAAAAAAAAAAAAACAATTATCGTTACAGCGACATATCTTACAATTCTACTAAATTAAATGCCGATTGCGATATCTGTTAGAAATGGGGGTAGAAGACTTGGAAGTTTCAAGCCGTTCCAATTTCCGGCAGATTTAACTGAGTCGTCGCGTGCTTCCAGCGCTCTATTTAGGTCACGAGTGCATTTAAATGGTATTACAGCACTCGCAGGCATTGCTGACTACTGACTCGCTTTACCTGATGGTACAAAATATCTGAACACGACTTTATGCTCCTGACAATAGGGTCGTGTTCAGATATTTTTGTTCTCGTAAGTGTGTAGATGAAAATGAACTCGACTTAGTGTTCCCGTGGGATGAGCGGGTAACACCGCGGGGCACAGCTAGTAATATATTAATGCATGAATGAATACTTTTTTGTAAGACTAGCGGCAAACAATTTTTTCCTTATAATTATTTTGTTACCATAAGGCGGCACTAATCAGTGACGTAGAAAGTCTCACTAGCCGGAGTGTGATACCTTGGTTTCTTATACCATCCCTTATTGTACTTCTGCTTGGCTGTGTGGTGTTCTGGGCTGTCCTGTTAATTAATACCTACTTTAATATTAAGGCTTTAGGTCGTTGTTTTATGACGTATGTCAGTTATCGTTATTGCTATGCATAATAGACCATCAGACATCATCTGGTCTTACCAGATACATACTTTAGGTACGATTCTTATTTAAATTCTTAATTTTTTTTTAAAACATTAATCTTGTCCTTGTTATATTGTTTTGCCCAAGTTTTTGTGATATTCCTATTGATGTATCTTATGGTAATATACTTTTTAGATCTATTGCCCGGGAAGCTGTCGGTAAATGCTAATCGCTATTTACGTTACACGTGCAGAAAATAAGCTAAAGCACAGCGCAAGTAACATGATGAACACACAAGGCGCGGAGATAAAGGAAGTGTTTGATCGCCCTTAAAACCTGTACGTGAGATACGAATAAATACCTTGATCCGAATGTTTATTTTACCTCGCTGAGTGTGAAATGTACCATTTTCAAACGACTTGAAAAAGAGGGACTCAAGTCTACTATGTCATTTTTATCTTATCCTAGAACTCCGTAGATACGTACGGAGTCCGTACTTGATACTAGATGAAGAATCAAAGGTATGGCCCGATTTTTGTAAGCATAGGGATTTGTCGTTTTTCATTGCTAAAATGGCATTAGTCGAAAATATATATTTTAGACGTGATTATATATGTAGACGTCGTTGGATCGACACATTCCCGCACTGCAAGTAGGTCACCTTTCCCTCGCCGTATTCCCGCGGCGCGCACTTTAATCACCCGCTGGAATGTAGCTTTGCTTAATTAATTATTTTTGTGCCGAGCTGCCGCCATCTTGATTTCAGTTTCTATTTACTTGAGGGTTTCGTTAATTGGACGTGTGTTGCTAAGCGAGAGAGGCTTAGGCTAGAACGAGAGGAACGATCGTAGACGCCAGGTGACAAGAAGCGCACAAAATGCCCAATGTGAAAAGAAATTTCCAATGAAAAAAAATCTCATGCGCAAATGAACGGCCAGGTGGTGACAATGGTGGACGGTTCCAGCACATCTAGTATAATAACTTTGACACGTGACTCCTTGTCGCACGACATATATGTACTACCTGTCAATACTGTACTGTAAAAAAGACAGGTGATGCTAAGTCGCGCGACAAGCGAAGTCGCATCAAGACATGTTAAGCCCCGCAGGGTGTGTTCCGATCTAGTTAAGCGTGTTTGCCATCCATCCAAGAAATCGAATCATGATGAACATACGAAACATACCGACTGACTTAAAATGTCAGTGGGTCAGCTGTAGCGTAACTTGAGCCCTAAGGACGATCGTCTCGTCCTAAAAGCCGTGACTTAGCGACGTGCGTCGTGTGGTGATGTCACAACAAATACCTATACGTAAGTACCTACCACTTGAACGCTTCAGTCGCAGAAGTTTCCAGGCGAACTTCGCTTATTGTGAGTCAAAATGTATCGTAAGACAATATGTAACTAAATTACATCTTATGGGAGAGGATACTGCCTTCTGTAACACAGGTTTTTCTCCTAGCTTAGAAGGCAGGGACTTCTACTGATTGGTTTTACTTTTTGTAAATAAATTATCTTTATCTTTTTTGTAACTTGTATCTGTGTTTTCTGTAGTAGTGTAGCTAGTATACTACTCGCGAATTTGGCCAAGGTTGGATATTATAGTGTGGAGAAGCACTTCGCTGCAGTTTCGTGATAGTGTGGAGCCGGGGTAAGACTTGCGGCTCCGTAGCAACGGGCGGATAATAATACCGAGTTAATCCATAACCGAATATGTATACTTACTACCATTACTACTTACCTTCTAAAAATAGAGCTGAAGTGAATACATCAAAATTTACATTCTCAGTAATGTGATTTTCAACTTTTTTGGTGCAAGTGAAGTTTGAGTTGAACGTTGATAAATATAAAAATTTGCTATAACTTTAAATAGAACAGCGTTTGTTACACTTTCAGTCCCAAAAATGCTTTATTTCAGAATGCCTTAAAATTAGTCGTAATCATATCTACTTTATTATGCGTATCGTATAGTGAACGCAAATAAGATTCCGTTTTAACTTTCCTTTAATGACGACTGAAATCCTTTTCAGCAGCATGCATTTCCATCCAAGCGGTCAAACGCTCCGATAACTGGGTATCTCCTGAATAAAGATAAATCGGCTTTTGTGCGGGTTCAAGATGGCTGTGCAGATTGAGTTATCGCCTCGTAACTCGTAAAGCAGCTATACTAGCAAAGGGTACCCCTGCCAGCTATCGGGAAGGGGTACCCACCCTGTCCTCGCTAAAACTGGAGCCACGAGGGGAACATCTTACACAAAAGTGTGGATTTGTAAGAACATTTCTGCATTGTTAGATCTTACATTGATTAGAATTAAATTCTATAGCATATTGTTAAGATTGCCTTTTCGGCCTATTTTGCTTACTTTTTTGCTACACACACTTAAACACAAAGAAAGCAATTTTTGTGTTTAAGTATATGTAACAAAAAAGTAAATATTACACTTTAAGCTTTATTTAACCTGAAAGTGTTTTCATCCTACAAGCTGAACTGTCTACTTTCGTTCTATAGTTTATTTAATTTAATTATTTATGTATTTATTCAAATGCCAAGTACTTACATCGTCCCACAAAACTGTTTTCACGGTTTGACTGTGGGATCCGTGAATCTATCTATAAGTACAATATTATAAAATATCTATAGAATTTTTCTAAGGGATTTACCCTGTGACGGGACCAGAGATCGACATATAAGTACTATTGTAAGTAGTAGGTAGTATTTTCGAGGGTACCTAACGAGGTTGTCATTAAAAGAACAATTTGATTAATTAATAATCGTAATTTAATAATAATAAGTGTAATAAATTGAGTGAAACAAATCGCCCTTGGTAGATGACGCGTGAGGTAGTCCGCCAAACGGAGAAAGGACGAAACCGCGAAATATGCAAGAAGAGTGACATTTTACAACAATTTAATATTATTTTTTCAAAGATACGATAAATTATTTACAGACGAGCTAAGGGCAGTTTTTTTTAATAAAGTTATTTTGAATATACGGAAACCTCACTCTCTCGGTTTGACGGTAGTTATAAATGGTAATATTAAAAGTCTTTCCCTAATCATAAGATCGCTAAATACTGTAGGGAGTTACGTGTTTTATACAATTTCACTATTACTTGTGCTTATTTAAATTAGTATCACTGTTTAACAAAATTTAGATGGGGATAGTCTTGTATCATATGCATCGAAACTTTGAAATTACCGTTAATGTAGCAACGATAAGTTCAAGGATAAGAAATTCTTGAAGTATTTTCAGTGAGGGAAAGTTACTTTTACGGACTTGTTTATGTTTCATAACTCAACAGAGCTAAATGTCCGCTTCAGACGGTTTCCGCAACATTTGCTTTTATGGCGTTAGACTTGTAAAAAATTATGAATAATTTATGCACATGACACTTACAATATTTCCGCTTCGTAAGTCGCATTGACATGTAAAAAAGAGACATTCTTGTATATTTCTAAGGATGGCGTCGGCTGTCTCATGTCCGCTGTACCTACACACTAGCAAAGATGCTTTTCTTTTCTCACGATACGTGTACCGCTCGGACCGTGTACAATCGGCATAGAAACTAGTTTTTCTAGATCCGTTTTTTGTTATTGCCATCTATCAGCTACAAAGAACATCTTGAAATATTTTTACATCTCAATGAAAATACTACATTGTGCGAATCGGCGAATAAAATACGCTGTAATATATACAATAATATAAAGAGCTTGTAAAATGCCGCAAAAGCGTTTATAAATGTCCACGACACCGAAACAAATAAACACACCTAACATGTTGAGCGAGACACCAAACAATTGCGATATATAAATATTAATAAAAACATCTATTTTGTATAAAAATTGGGACAGTTGAATTGATTTTAGCGCACTTATTCCTATCAGTGAAACTATCAGTCATTTAATGCGACAATTATTATTTCTAACTTCAAAAACGTCAAGTTTTGTGATCGCAGTAATATTTAAAGTTCTCCGGATTCATTTTCACTTAATTACTGTGTTATTCGCGCTTCCCGCTCTCCTTTCACGGTGAAGACGTACAGCGCATAAGGAATCATTGGTATTCATTTGCATCAACTTACAACAAGCGTTTTATGCGACGATGAATGCACTGGCAGAAATAAGTGCGCTGACGGACGCAGTGGTGCCATGAGTTCATGCAAACCTAGTACTGCTGGTGCTGCTATACAAACTTTATCTGTAAAATATAACACTTGCATGTCCTGCTAAATGTGTGCATCAGATTATCTTGTGCATAAAACTGTTTAATCTTTTCACATTATTACAACATTGTTTCATTCGTGCACTGAAAGAAGTTTGCTTTCTAGGTATGCTGACTATAGCACTTTTAATACTTGTATATTGTATACAATAAAAACTGTAAAGATTATTGCTTTTGCAAAGACAAAATTCTTGTAAATGTATTAATTTTAAATCGATTACGCCTCTGAGTATGAATGAAATATGTACAAGTGATACTTAAGTAGCAAATATATTAAATTGAATTATCCTATTAAAATACCTAAGTATAAAAGTAGTGTAGGCACGAGAAATCCCATTATCAATGTGTGCATCTCTATAATATTTTACTATTCTTTATAATTATTAGTGCATTTGGATTGGCATTAAAATGTTTGTAGCTGCTTCAATATTTACCGTGGGATGGGATAAAAAAAATGTATACGTTTTACGTAAAGAGGTTAAAGAAAAGACATAGCCAAGGAAAAGTCAAATCCGCTTGAAACAGGGAACAGTGTGTTGTATCAGTGTGAGAGATACTTTTATCTGGTTTAATTCAAAAATCTCACGGCAAACATTGAGCAGGAACAATATTTGTTACTAATAAAAACTAAAAAAAAACCTATCTACGCTAAAATACTCATTTATGTAGGTAGCATTCTCTCTGTGTCAGTTCAAAATTGTATTTTAATATTATTTAAGTTATGAATGTCGATCGATAAAAAACTTATTATATACACTTATTAGTAAGTCTTGACAAAATACGCTAATTAACTTAACAACATTTCATATTTCTAACAGATGAAAATCATATAGAAATCTAGTGAGCTTTGCATCGTGCACACGCTAAAATATTTCTTTGAAAATATTTTTCTGTATGTAAACAAATATAAGAAAATACATAAAATAACCAAAATCTACGATAACTATGCCTGGATAGAGTACTAGTCTGCGACCTTTCCGCGAAAAAAATAATTCTATTCTATTTTTTTTTTAAAATGGCAACCGGTCACAGTTAAGCGACCATTACTGCCAATGTCTCGTTGCCAATCGCACTCGGCGACTAGATAGAGGATTGATACCACGTTGTACGGTGAGTTGATAAAATCGTGCTTTTTATAAAGTGATAGCGATTTGAAAAAAAAAAAAAAAAAAAACCACACGGACTATCGGGCCTTGACCCAGGAAGGGCTATGTACGCTTCAAGTTGAATTCTTCATTAGCTATTCACACATTCGTTTGATCACTGCACAATACGCTATCAATACTACACATTGAACGACAAAAATGAATAAATAACGAACAACAAAACCTAAACGCATGCGGCCATCTTAAGTCACGGACCGGAAGTCCGAAAAAAAATAATAACATACTTAACATAATATAAAATGTCAACTAAAACGTCATTACTTTTTTTAAACAGACACCAGACTAAAGCACCCTTCTATTATGTCATATAGTTTTGGAATCACTACATTTTAGAATGCGTAATTTTTTATAAATAAATATTTAAATATTTTTATTAAATATAATGATTAGTAATCCCAGCAAAACGTATATAAAACCGTGATTACATCCTCTTTCTAAGAGTAATACGGAAAAGTAACAAAACAGTCCTAAAAATATGAAATGTTGTCAATTGTGGTGCTTAAACTGAAAATCATAGTCAATACTTAAAATCTTAAAACGACGACATTAACCTGAAGATCTGAAATTCATCATAGAAACTATATTAAATTAGAACAAATCCTTAGAATCCCGCCAGCTGGCAACGATTCAGAACAACCTAATCAATTTCATATTTCAAACAATTATTCTTAAATAAACAATTACTTCTGCAAAAGTAAAAGTATGACGGCCAGCGCGCTAGCATCTCTCCTTTAAAGCGAAACGGCATAAGTCTAAAAATAGATAATCTTTCTTATCCTCTATGCGTTTTTTCACATTGGTATCAAGATCGATATTCGATTATTTTTACTTATGACATTTTGCGTTTAAAAGTGCTACGTGTATCGGTCCGTTATTTATCAATCTAAATTAAAACTGCTAGTAATTTTGATATAATCGTTTCAGATGAGGACACACTATCACATACTATTAAATATTTACGGTATAAAAGGAATGTTTATCAAGTTTGTAAGTTAAAAACGAAAACACTCAAATAAAACGACTTCTCAAACTTACTTACGTATGTAAAGGTTGACATGGAATGGATTTATCTCGACTTATTGCTTTAGTTTGAACGTTAGTGTGGCATGTGTACCAGTGTAGACGTCACACAAGCTAGCAGAGACTAGACATCGAGACAGATATGACAACAATATTCAGCATCGTGCAAACTGGTCCTTCACCTTTCATCTTCGCGTCGGTTTATACCAAACTTGTAATAATAATAATATTCAATATTATTTTGAGTTTTTAGACGTTTTATTTATGTGACATAAATAAAATATTAGTAGCTTTACTTAATTTCAGGTTAGCATTTAATTATATTTTGATTATCTAATTTCATACAATATTATCATTAATTAAAAATAACTTTTGCTGTCGCGCAAATAGAAGTAAAAAGGAAGGACCAATTTCACATGAAACCATCTTATCTAAGGTGCTGGGAACATAATAAAACAGACAACGACTCATTTACCTGGTCTCATTTCCGTAATCATATTTTAATATTTTCCCCTCACATTTTACTACAACTATTTAGTAATTAAATTGTGCTCATACGTTACACACTTGTGAGACAGTTCGTAATAAGGCAATGCTTTATAGACAGCACTTAGATTACAATTTAGAGCTAAGAATTCGAAAACTACTCACGGTAAATGTGATAAATTTAATATTTGGTGTTATTCTCACAACTCAACGATAGCAGGGAGCTTTAGGACCTTTAATTTAAATTGTATCACATCGACCAATCGCCAAGATGATGAGATTAAAAAGGACATGGAAATTACTAGGAGAGGGAAAGTTAAAACGAACTAAGTATAATATATTAAAATTTGAGCATGGTGAAGCTAAGCTCGTGTTCTTAAGCTTATAATTAATATCAATGTTTACTATTTATCAATAAATATGTTTACCCTTCGCGAAAAGACACAACTAGGCTTGTACCTTCCCGCTGAAGGCAGATAAGGTTCAAATATTGACGACGTTTGTCTCTCAGAAACTTGTCACAGCCACAACCAAACTAATTATTACAATGCAAGATACAACTAAATTACAACCACCTAAACCGGCTTGAATCACACTAAACAAACTGCATGAGATCTGTTAAAATTGTAGTGGAAATTACGAATTGCATTTAGAAAAAAATGCCCTATAAATTTTGGCACTTGAATATGAAGACTGTATTGTATGTAATTCAAAAACTGGCTATTAGAACTTTTAACTTCATTTTCAGATAAAAGGTAAATTTTCTTTTCTTCTCAATAAAACTGAATTATAAAGGGTAAAAATTTGTATTCTCTAACCATGATCGCTTCAATCTCAGTGTTCCCGCTAAAACCCACTCGATCAAGTGAAACTAGAAGACACTAGAACTATAGGTACAATATCAAGAATACAAAGTATTTAGTGTAAACAGTGAAGTAACAGATCATATAGGCAAACAAATAGTAATTAATATCGTATAAAAACCGTCAGGTATAAGTACAGTATATAAACAATCAGTCTCAAGCCAATACATGCGGATTTTCATAGAGAATCGATAATAATTAAATATACAATACTTTTTTTCCCTCTTATAATCGCAATCGAAGTTTCATTCAATTTTACGAATTCGCAACGCTTAATCTCAATTACCTAACAAATGCAATTATGAGAGACCAAAAGTATTTCGACTTAATGCTATAAAATCTACCGAGAGTTGGTCCGTCTGTTAAAATATAAATAGATAAGCGGTTGATCTAAGATAACTCCACTGATAGTCTGCCGCAAGCGCCGAAGCCATTACGCGAGAGTGGCGGGACCGGCGCGGGAGCCCAACCTCGATAGACCAGTTACCATACGTCGGCCGCCGCCGGACAAGTCGTCACCTTCGGGGTATGGCGAGCGCCGGGACCCCGCTTAAGGACCAAAGTAAATCGTAGTGACCAATCGGGCGGCTCTAAGAACGTGTTGCGAAGGGGCCGGGAGATCGTGGTCGGCGAAGCGTTCACATCCGCGACATGATCATGTACCGCCCGTCGGACAGCAGCTCGCGCGTGTCGGACGGCGAGCCGGGGCTGAGGCTCGGCGCCACCGACGGCGTCGAGTACGTGTCCCGGTTGAACTTGCCCAGCCGTCTCTCGCTCTCCGACGCCAGCGAACATTCCTCCTCGACTATCTGTTCAAGCGGCGACTCTCGCATTGCATCGCCATTGAGTGCGAGCGCGTTGACGAACCCGTGGGCCCGGTCCGGTGGTGGTTCCGTGTACGTCTCCGTGATGGGCTCTGAGGCGCCCTCGGCAGCGCGGGCACGTCGCGCGTTCTTCGTGGTCATGACCCCCGTCTCCGCATCGCGCTCCAGCCGGTGCCCGGAGCGGGATCGCGTCAGCTGACGCTGAACGTAATCCTCTAGCGCGTCTTCCTCGCTCTTAATTAAAACCCTGTGCAGTATGATCAGAAACACTCCAATACCGAGCGCGAACAACCCGGAACAGACCAGTTCGTTGAACCAGCTGACGGAGCCGATGCTGCTCCACGACGTAACGTTGTCCGGCAGCCAGCCCGAGCCGACTAGGAAGAAGCCGAGGACGAGGAACACGACTCCGAGATGGAGCATGCCCACAGACGAGACGACCTCATTGTCGGTGGTCCTGGTCTTCTTGAATCGGCGACGCTCGAGGCTCCCGGTGGAGCAGTGGGGCGAGGTGACGCCCGACTCGGAGGACTGGAGCGAGTAGCGGCGCTCCTTGGCGCGCTGCTGCTCGGCGCGGCGCTTGCGCTCGCGGCGGATGGCGAGCGCGGAGTGGAGCCCGACGGCGTGCATCCTGCAAGCACGGGCACGGGTGAGAGGGGAACGTGCGCGGCGGCCGGGCCCGCCGTGCTCCGTGCACCCGTGCCCGCGCCGCGACGCACAACATACGCGCGATACTGCCGGCACAAACTAGCCCCAGTCGGCTCTGATAGTAGCGTGGCGTCAGATAAACTCAGATGCGACCCGGAGTAGAAGATTTCAATTCCTCAAGGAAATTAGATACTTAAGCTTCTGAAGAAGGACGAGTTTATCAGGCTAATGTTTGTAGACACCACACCACTGAGCTTCGATAACTGGGAATCTGACAATGATAGTGCTCTTTAAAGATGCTTGCTAGGGATTGCCGGCAACATTGAAGCGTATCTTCTGCGTGAGTCAAACTTAACTTATGACGTAATCCCAAAGAATCTCATTAGGTTTAGGCTTAAGGTGAGTTTGTGGACATTAATCAAGGGTGCTCTACGCGTCCGCCGCCGTCGGCGAGAAGGGTGGGGACTCGAGTGGCCCTGATACTGCTATTGTAACGAATATCACATCATTGGCAAATAAAATTTACGTAACTGTTTCGAAATCGGTCAATTTTACAAGTATTCAATATGCAATGTTTATGGCGATTGTCAGTTTGGATGCCGTTGTTAGTTTACTTCAGGTATGAACGTAGAGCGATATTTTTAGATACTTTCTTTCATGTTAAAATAAGTTCTTAAATGTGTACGTTTCACGCTTAAATGCTAAGTGCACAAAGAAATATTTATACTGTTTTTCAGATAGTTGATTAAGCTAATTAAGTATTATTAGCCTATAATATCCAAATTATTGAATTATCAAACTCATTTAAAATATTAACGAAGACGAGTAGTAACGAGACACAAAGGCGAACTTCCTATTATTTTTTCCCCTCCAATTCCGCACATTCCGTTCGGCTATATTTCATAAGAATTCCATCTTAACTCCACGGCACGTGAAAAACGACGGAACTTCCCCCGAAGTTAAATCCTACTTTAACTCGACGTGAGCGAATCGCGCAAATTATGCGAAACAGGAGTTATGGCGTTATAGCCGCCGGCTTGCTGCTAAATGAGGTGCGTGAGATTGGACTGGCCGCGAATATTACAAGATTGTGCGGCTATATTCGTTATCTTGGGATTGGACTTCTGGTGCATACATATTATAACTTGTTATAAATCATCACTACATGTTATAAAACAACCCAAGTAGCACAACTGGGTCTAAATAGCTCGTATATCATATCTAATTAAGTGAAATGTATGCTTAAGTGAAATTTACCACCATGACTAAGTGCTATATAGGTGGCAAGAACCCTTATGCCACCAGTATAGAACCAAAAGTGTTGTCGCACGTATAAATTAGGCCAAATAAAACACAAAAATGTATATTTATTTAGGAAATAGTATATGTAAAATGTAGTTATGTCTAACAGCAGATTTATATTTAAAAAGGAATTATTATGACTAGTTACTTTATTCTAGCACGGAAGTTCGCAACACAGTTCGCGCCGAAACCGACCGGTTCCGAATTTGCCCGAACGAAGGTAACGAGTTAGAGAAGTTTGAGTGGAGCGACACTTGGTTCTGAACCTCCGTGCTAGTAACATATCTTGGTAGAATATTGAGTTGTCGATTGTTCTCTTAAGTTATTAATTAATATTAAAAGGCATCTGTATCGTGACCACTTCTTTTATTTAATATCAGAAGGTGGGATCGTACAAACGCCATGCCTCCATTTCGGCCAACTGGCGAAAGTAGTCGTAAAAGAAAAAGAAAAGCACGGTCTAGGTCTCGGCATGCACGTCGGCGTCGCCAATCACGCTCGACGTCGCAGCGCCGCCGTAAATCCCGTTCTAAGTCGTCATCGTCCACGAGTAGCTCATCGTCGTCCAGCAGCAGTGGGTCGTCCCAAACGTCGTCATCAAGTAGCACGACTAGCGGCAGCAGTAGCTCGGACCGCGGGCGCACCCGGAAAAGGGTAAAACGTAGTAGACATACGCGGCGTCACCGCCGCCATTCAAAAACAGTAAGTCAAAATGCACTATTATCATCTGTGATTCCTGAGTTTGACCCCTTAATGGACGATATAAGGATGTGGGTTAACGTGGTAGAAGCTAATTCAAGCGCGTTTGGCTGGTCGGATAAGCAAACCATTTTTTACGCTTTGCAAAAATTACGGAATACCGCCAAAACCTGGTATGATTCTTTGTTAAAAACTGAAACACGTTGGACGACTTGGCGCTGGAAAAATTGGCGTAGCACACTCATGGATACATTTGAAACCAAACGTAACATGTTTTTTATGCTTAAGGAGCTAATGCAAGTAAAACCTGTTGAAGGTCAGTCTTTATATGAATTTTATTTTCAACAAAAAAGTCGTATAGACCGATTAAATTTGTTATTTTCTGATCAAGACATCATTTCAATTATTGTTGGATTAATTGGGGATAAAAATATTAGCACGGCAGCAGAGGCGGGTAGTTTCCGGTATTGTGACGACTTAGCTTCATTTTTGCATAATAAAACTTTCACGTCGCAAGATAGTAAGAACCAATCTGTTCAAAAACATTCTGTTACTTCGATGTCAAAACAACATGTTTCTCGACCTCCTCACGTTGTAGAAAAGAAATCAGATATCGCAAGTAGTGATTCAACTTATGTGTACGGTATGGGTAAATGTTTTATTTGTGGGGAAAGTGGGCATAAGCGATTTAATTGTAAATTGAAAAATAATGCCGCTACAAAATGCAACTTTTGTCAGAAACTGGGTCATTTAGAAGCTGCATGCCGGTCAAAACCTAACAGTAATGCAACGTCGAAGGTCGAAAAAGATGCTGAAGTTAAACTGATTAATACATCTACCTGTAAAGAAAAGTTTTTTAAAGAAGTAAGTTTAAATAATTGTAAACATCGCGCTTTTATTGACATGGGGAGTGATTGTTCTATTATTACCTACGACTTGGCGGAGCATTTGAATTTACCTTCATATAAATTAGATAACCCTGTTGTATTAACTGGTTTCTCCAGCGATTCACGGACTGAGGTGACTGATGCCATTGTGGCGTTGTTAAAAGTCGATAACGTTGAGTTATCAACCACATTTTATTTGACAAATGTTCTGTCCGGCTGTAACATCTTAATAGGTCGAAATTTTACTGAAAGTAGAGAAATCATTTACACTAGAGTAGGCGACAGTCTTATTTTTCAAAAGGTAACACAAGAGCAAGTTTTAATGATAGAATCATCTTTATTTAACGCGAGTTCAGATGAACATATTGAAATACTTGAAAAAATATTTTCAAAATTTCCCAAGTGTATTTCTAATGATTTAGCTACCCTCGGAAATACGTCCCGTGTGGAGTTAGATATAGAATTAACTACTAACAAGCCAGTATGCCAGCGTCCATACCGTATGTCAGAATCACAGAAGCAGGTCACGCGACAAATAGTTGATGAATTATTAGTAGCAGGAATAATTCGAGAAAGTAATTCGCCCTACGCAAGTCCCGTACTCTTGGTAGATAAACCAAACGGTCAAAAACGACTTTGTGTTGATTACCGTCAGTTGAATAAAGTTACTGTACAAGAAAAATACCCCATGCCTTTGGTTGAAGATTTAATTGATAGACTAAAAGGTTGTAAAGTTTTCACGTCTATTGATTTGAAATGTGGCTACTACCAAATCAGAGTTAAGGAATCTTCAATTCCTAAGACTGCATTCGTAACACCTGACTCACATCTAGAATTTTTGCGCATGCCGTTCGGGATTTGTAACGGGCCGTCCGTTTTTCAGAAGCTAATGAATATGGTGTTGGGAAAGCTTCGGTTTGACCGAGTAATATGTTATATGGACGATTTGTTAATAGCCACTAAAACCTTGCGAGAAAATGAGGAATGCTTGGAGGCGGTGTTGAACGCTTTGCAAGAAAATGGGTTAACTATTAACATTGATAAATGTTCATTTTTCCAAGATTCGATTAGTTTCCTCGGGTATGAAATTGATGAGACAGGTATTCGCCCTGGAAAAAAGAAATTAGAGGCCATTAAAAACTACCCACCGCCTACAAACATTCATCAGGTCCGACAGTTTCTAGGGCTAATAAACTACTTTAGGAAGTTTATTAAGAATTGTGCTTTGTTGTGTAAAAATCTGACCAAATTGCTTAAAAAGGGAGCCTCTTGGGAATGGGGCCCGGAACAACTGCAATCGTTTGATGTACTAAAAAATGCGCTATCAGATTCATCACTGACAATATTTGACCCTAGATTACCCGTGATACTGTATACAGACGCTAGTCGTGATGGCATAGGGTGTATTTTAGTACAAATGACGGAAAACGGTGAGAGACCCATTCACTTCTATAGCCGGCAAACCACAGATGAAGAGAAACGTTATCACTCATTTGAACTAGAGTTCCTAGCGATCACAGTGGGTTTGCAAAAATTCAGGCACTATTTACTAGGGACTCATTTTAAAATAGTCACAGATTGCAACGCGGTTAGACACACTATTAACAAGAAGGAAGTCAATTCACGTGTAGGGAGATGGGTTTTATCAACACAAGAGTTTACATTTGACATAGAGCATAGGCCAGGGACACAAATGCAACACGTAGATGCGTTGAGCCGCAATCCTGTTACGACATCACATCCCATGTGCACTGAAAGTGTGATGTCAATAACCATATCGGAATCTGACTGGTTGTTATCGGTTCAGATGCAAGACCCTAACATATGTGCCATAAAAGATATTTTAGAGTCAGGTGATGCCGAAGCTCATAAACAAATATTTAATAATTATGAACTGTTGGGTAATAAAGTCTATCGCAGTACTGAGTATGGCCGGCGTTGGTTGGTGCCGAAACAATGTATCTGGCAAATTATTAGACTTAACCATGATGACTGTGGTCACTTTGCTGTAGATAAAACTTTGGAGAGAATCAAAGACAAATACTGGTTTCCTCGAATGAAAAAAGTTATTTCAAAATATATCAAAAATTGCATTAATTGTATTTACTTCAAAAACATACATGGAAGAAAGCCAGGTAAATTGTTTCCGATACCAAAATACGCAAGGCCTTTCCATACGTTGCATATCGACCATTTAGGGCCCTTTATAAAAACAATGAAGAAAAATACTTATTTACTCGTTATGGTGGATTCGTTTACAAAATTCGTTTTTATTGCTCCCGTTCGCAATACAAAGAGTAAAATAGTTATAAACGAATTAAGTAAAGTTTTCAAGATATTTGGTAATCCTAGAAGGTTGATATGCGACGCAGGTAGTGCATTCACGTCTAAGCTATTTAGAGACTATTGTATAAATAAAAATATAAGACAACACGTAATTGCTACCGCTATGCCACGCTCTAATGGACAGGTTGAAAGGTATAACCTGACTATTTTAGAAGCTCTGCGTAGTTTGGGTGCTAACACTGATAGTAATCAGTGGGATGAACACATTGACAACATTCAACAGAGCATAAATAGTACAATTAATAAGACCACATGTGCAATTCCAAGTGAGGTATTTTTCGGCTATAGACTTCAAACTGATGCCGATAAAATTATGACCGACAATGACGAACTAATAATTGATGTGACGAGCTTAAGGAATACTGTTGACAAAAAAATAAAAGAAAGTGCGCAGAGACAGAAGGAAACATTTGATGCAAAAAGAAAAAATGCGCATGAATTTCAGAAAGGCGATTTGGTAGTTGTAAAAATACCGAGTCAAAATAATGAGGGACAAAGCACTAAATTATTACCCGTGTTCAAAGGTCCTTTTCAGGTCACTGAGGTTTTAGGCCATGATCGATATAAAATAGCAGACATGAGAGGTGCCGACAGATCGACCAAGCGATATGAGGGTGTAACTTGTGTCGAAAATATGAAACCATGGATACACATTAAGAACATGGACATTTAGAAGGTCAAGAATTAAAAGACGGATGTTGTCAGGTATATAATTTATAAATCATTAACGTATCAATATTACATTGAAATTATAAATGTTTAGCTCCCATACAGATTGAGTTGAGTTGTCAGGTGCAATAGCTTCGAACACTTAAAAATGGTACATAGTCCTTTATGTATGACAAGCTGACCGTCGATGGAACAGCAATGGGGAAATATGGGACTATGTGACTGTTTTGGTGATTCGGAATGGTTTTCTAAGTACACTAACCGTCGAAGGAATAGTGCCATTTAGAAATCTTTAAATGTAATTGCTTGGAAATACTCTACCACCGATGGAAAGAGTACGCGGTGAAAACATGTCGAAATCTTGGTTGTTGGCCGGCGATGGAATAACAACTCAGAACTTCGACATTAGTCACATAATAGCAAAACTAAAAAAGTATGTTATTGTTCTCAGATATGCACCCGACTACAACGCAACCGAGGACGGATGCGTGCGCAGGATAGCCGGATGTTGTCGCACGTATAAATTAGGCCAAATAAAACACAAAAATGTATATTTATTTAGGAAATAGTATATGTAAAATGTAGTTATGTCTAACAGCAGATTTATATTTAAAAAGGAATTATTATGACTAGTTACTTTATTCTAGCACGGAAGTTCGCAACACAGTTCGCGCCGAAACCGACCGGTTCCGAATTTGCCCGAACGAAGGTAACGAGTTAGAGAAGTTTGAGTGGAGCGACACTTGGTTCTGAACCTCCGTGCTAGTAACATATCTTGGTAGAATATTGAGTTGTCGATTGTTCTCTTAAGTTATTAATTAATATTAAAAGGCATCTGTATCGTGACCACTTCTTTTATTTAATAAAAGGAGAAAAATTGCAGCCTATTTTTGGTGCTAAATAGAATCCATAAGAGATCTCACAATTACCTTAAGTGGTAATTAGAACTATGGGTGAAAGTTATGCGCAGTGAACGAATGAAAACATTTCAGTTCGGTCAATGAGTGATAAATGAGTCGCCAAAATTATCTTTGAGTGGCGAGGCAACTGTCAAATTGTGTTTTATTAAAAGTAATACGTGATCTGCCATATTCATTTTGGATTTATATGTCTGTTTGATTGTGATTAAAACTTTACGTTATACAAGCATTGAAATAAGCACGAAATTCTTGCGAATTTTTTTTACTGTGAAACTATAGTATGTTTTCTTTGTAAATTTCGACGCGCCCTTCATTTGATCAGGAATATTAAAAAAGAGAGTGCTAAATTAAATAAGGAATAGATACTGATAAGAAATAAAACTGTTAATAACCTGACCTAATGATTGTAGGTTACGTACAATGTTAAAGTAACATCGTCACAACTATCAAAAGTCTGTGATTATGCGTGAGTGTGATAAAATTCTGGTTAAAACGATCAATTTCATAGGCTTCCATTTGTAAACATGGCGAAACAAAAAAGATCCTACAGTGTTTATTTTCACTTATTTGTTCCTTATTTGGAACTATCAAGTCTAATAATCACTTATTTGTATCTTGCGAGTGGCAAAGCATATTACCAATAGTAATTATTTGCTCTTTTGTAGACTATTAAACAAGCAAGACTATTAAATATATTTTGACAAGGCGCAAATAGGAACTATAATAGAACTTGTAGTTCGTTAGTGGTTTGAAATAAGTGAAAATAACTGCTTTTGGTTCCAAGAACCTCCTACTGAGACCTATTTATGCGTTGGAGTGGCAATAAGGTACTTCTTATTAGGCCTTAAAGTTGCAATATTTTTCGGTTCCAAAAGAGCCGTAAAATTATCCCTTTAGCCACTATTGGTGATATAATTCGCTATTGTACTAGTCATTTGGAACTTTTAGTTCCAAATAAGGGTATGTTCCCACTTATATGTAAAAGTTGCTTATAAGTGATTTTAAGGCCTTATATAGCACTATTGCTTCTTATTGAGTGACAATTTGAACCTGCATGCAACTTTAAGTAGCAAAATCGACTTTATCCCACCATAAGTAATAAAGTAGAAACAAAAAACGCTCCTATGCAACTACAAGTTATAGGATGAACTCATATACAGTTTTGAGTTGTGTTTAAAGCTATAAGTTGTATCAAACACTGTTAAACCACTCATTTAGAACTTAAAGCTATAAGATAAGCTGCAAAATTCACTAATGTGCTGCTTGGGAAAGTCGCTCCTGCTGCCTCTCTGTCTGTCCCAATGTATGCTTAGATCTTTAAGACTACGCAACGGATTTTGATTCGGTATTTTTTTAATAGATAAAGTGATAAAGGACGGGTCGCTAGTAAATTAATAACTACTAAGGGACAATCTTACACAAATCGACCTAGTCCCAAACTAAGCAAAGCTTGTACTATGGGTATTAGGCGACGATATACCTATATAATATAGATCACATCCATGACCCAGGCACAAGTATTCGAGTTGGGGATTCGAACCCAGGGCTGCCGTTGTTTTTGTGTAATATGTCCTCGACAGATCAGCTATATGTATTGCAGATCTGCAATACCGGCAAAAACTATCATATTATAGGTAGGTATCAAATATAAAAAAGGGTCGGGCCGTCCCTGACAATTTCACGTGAGTGTAAGTAAACCGCTTAATACAATAATAAAAAAGGGTTTTTTTTTGTGTAGTTATGATATTTGTATGTATGTAGTACTGAATGTGAAATGATAAAAGCCGGCCAAGAGCATGTCGGGCCACGCTCAGTGTAGGGTTCCGTAGAGTTGCCCATCCTTATAGGGATAAGCAATAGATGGGCTTAAATTAGGTAAGTACGAGAAAGATTTCAAGCTCTATAAAAAAGTTCGTAAACGCCAAAGTACTACTTATTACCTTCTGGAAGTTATCGATTATACGCGCCAGATTCAGCGGAATCTTTTAATGCAGTATGGCAGTTAACTAATATATGTAACGTTCGAAGTATAAGGACACCATGCGGCACTTACGTCATTTTAAAGAAAACTATGATGCGATTCCTCAAAAACGGCTCGACCGATTTTATTCAATGTAGTTTTCATTGAAAGTACTTATAACGCCTCATTTTCATGATTTTTTCCATATTTTTTTGACCCGTGGTTTAAAAGTTAGAGGGGGGGGGGGGGGACACTATGCAAGCAGCAGTATGCAATAAATGTTTGACTTTGACTTTGACTATTTTTCTATTTTCGGACCGAATATTTACAAAACTGCTGACTTTATCAAAAAAATATGTAAGCAGACCCTTATTATTTTTAAAAGACCTATTCAACGAAACCCCACACTAGTGTTGAAACGAAAAAAAAAATCACCCTCACTTTTTAGTTTTTATTTTACCGTTTTGTCGGCGTCATACATACACATACTCATACCAAATTTTAGCTTTCTAGTACTAATGATCACGGAGCTAAGCCGCGGACGGACGGACAGACGGACATGGCGAAACTATAAGGGTTCCTAGTTGATTACGGAACCCTAAAAAACTAGTATTTTTAAGAGGCGCACAATGTTGACGTTGATTTAAATCTAAATATAGATAGAAAAATAGACGTTTTATTTGCTAAAAGTGAAATGGCAGGTTAGTTTTGTCGTAAAACCTTTTGCGATGGTAAAAGTGTGGCATTAGTTCATAATGCTCAGATATGATCGATTTTTTGCCGCTACTGTGGGTACCGTGGGTGGTGGCTCAGAAAAAACACATAACTTGTTAATTTTCAATGTATTTAAGATGGAAATGCTATAAATATAGATGTTCGTTTGGTGGCAGCTTTCAGAGGAATTACTCCATATTTTATTCTATTCTATTTTTTTTTTAATGGCAACCGGTCACAGTTAAGCGACCATTACTGCCAATGTCTCGTTGCCAATCGCACTCGGCGACTAGATAGAGGATTGATACCACGTTGTACGGTGAGTTGATAAAATCGTGCTTTTTGTAAAGTGATAGCAATTTACAAAAAACCACGCGGACTATCGGGCCTTGACCCAGGAAGGGCTATGTACGCTTCAAGTTGAATTCTTCATTAGCTATTCACACATTCGTTTGATCACTGCACAATACGCTATCAATACTACACATTGAACGACAAAAATGAATAAATAACGAACAACAAAACCTAAACGCATGCGGCCATCTTAAGTCACGGACCGGAAGACCCATATTTTATTAAAACGTTCACCTTACAGTGACACTAGTGACAGAATCTTAAATTAAACCAAAATCGAAAATTCTTTATTTAACCGGCCTACATCCCTACAATGGTGTCTGGCTCTCGAGCGCGGATGGCTCTTCATTGGTCTCAAGTCGAGAGTGCTTCGCTCCGATGGCCGAACTGAGGTGCAGTCGATCCGTACATGAATCATATTTGATGGTTAATGACAGGATTTTCTAGATACATAAAAACTACCGTCAGTCTAACATATATAAAATACAAAACGGGTTCACTAACGTAGTAGATGTCGAGCGATATTCGACTTCTACGATGTGAGTAAGCCCGTTTTGTATTTTAATATTCTCTAGATAATTCACTTTTCATTATATAGTTATTTAAAACTTATTATACTGCACAATATCTTAAAGAGCGTTTTAGTTTTTTTTCGTCTGCAAGGTGCGCTAAAAAATTCCTTTTAACTGTTCCCCCGCGCCCATACTTAATTTTATTTCAATTCTTTTACTGTCCAAGCCGTTTTGCTATGGAAGTCGCTCCCAATTGAATTGCGAACTGCTAATTCCCATTCATATTTAAGAATAAGATTAAAGAGCATTACTTATCTCTCGAAAAATCAAATTGTTGGTAGGTATAGTCACAGTGTATTGTTTCTCAGACTGTGGTATAGTTTATGAAACTGTTTTTCATCATTGTATTGCGTTGCGTTATATAATGTCCTTATATATATCTATTGTATATATATATACATATATCTATATATATAAAAGAAAGTCGTGTTAGTTACACTACTTATAACGCAAGAACGGCTGATCTGATTTGGCTGAAAATTGGTGGGGAGGTAGCTTAGAACCAGGAGAAGGACATAGGATACTTTTTATCACGTTCCCGTGGGACGTGACATAAAACGTCATAAACGTGACAAAACGCAACTGATATTGAATAACAAAACGCAACTGAAAGCAATATATCAGTAAAAAAAAACAGTCTACCCGTTCATTTGTTAAAAAAGGGTATAACAAAACAAAACGCAACTGACAGCTAAACGTAATGTAGTCTATGGTTAATTATAGTAGAATTTTGTAGTTGACCGGTTGACGTGTTTGTTATATTGTGTTAAAAATGGTATAACAAAACAAAACGCTAATTACAGCTAAACGTAATGTAGTCTATAGTTAATTGAAGTTGACCGGTTGATGTGTTTGTTTCGAGTTTCTATTAGCTTATTGTGCCGAGATCTATATCAATAAAATAAAGTTGAGTTAGTTCCGGCACTTATAACTCGAGAACGGCTGAACCGATTTGCACGATTTCGGGTTTGTTGTGATCGTCTCGGCCAAAAGTTTAATAATATGCCAAAAAAAAGGAAAAGATACGCAAAAAAGACCCCACAGTTGCAATTTTCAAATTACGAGTTAAATAGTCCGCCATGGTCCAATGCGGCCAACATTATGAAATTGAATTGACGCATTCGTAACATTGGCACGACGAGTCTGTTCAAGATCAATAAATAAACGCCGGTAGCCGAGTTTGTAAGTTACCATTTTCAAATAAACCCAAACGTTGTCTGGACTTTTTTATTTTGTGTTTGTTGTGATTGTGTCTATCATAATGGACAACATCATATTTCTAACAGGTGGAAATTAATATAGAAATCTTAGAATTTATTCTGCTGTATTTAAAGAAATATATATATAGCCCTGCAAGGGGTTTTACTATCCACGCCATATTGCGGATTTTCAGTGGTACCTACTAAATTATTTTACTGGCAATGATAATTTTTTGGTAACTGACGTTGAAAGTTGGTGAACGTCACTGATGTAAACAAAAAGGAAACAGGACTAAATATTCCGCGTATTTCAAGTATTTTTTGCATAATAAACCGAAAACAATCCACAGTGATGAAAGTCAAGATTTTTCAATAGGATTCAGTATTTATTTCGCAAGAAGAACGAATGATTGAGCAGTATTCCGGTAAACAATGTTTTGAAATTTGATAATGACAAATCCTTGATTGACGTTTAATAATGAAAATATGACGTATGCACATCATTGCCATAGGAAAGCTGTTTGTAGCCTCACTATCCCTGGGCGGGACTGACGCTTGCTAGGCTATAAAATTACCGCAATCTAAGACAATTTAGTGCTGAGAGATTTAAGGGTTGTCGTTTTAGACCAAAAGGCGAAAAAATTTTTTTTTTTAATTTGACGTTGGCAGATGACAGATGCATACCGAATTTTATTAACGAGATCAAATGAAAATCTAACCGTGTTACTTAATAATTACGTATTTGCTGGGATTAATTTACAAAAATGGATAGATTCGCACGTGTGTGGGTTGATGAGGAATATACTCCTTCAAAATACACCAAGTAATGTTTTTGTGCCCGATTGGAAGAACGATTCGACGAAAACCCCCGATAAAAGTTTCTTTCATGTGCCACATAAGAATAAAGGAGATTGGTGTCTAGCAGTGGGGAAATTGGTTCTGCCAAAGATACCATTATTAATCTGCGAAGACCATCTTGATGTAAGTTCAATAGTTACTGTTTCCAGAATCAGTAATGGATCAGTAATATGAATCAAACCAAACCGACAATTTTGAATTTTGATAATGTCATGTCAACCTCAACGACATTCCGTTTATTTTATTACTAAATCGGACTAAAGTAACCGTTCCATTGAGTCAGAGTTTTGGCGCAGGGCGGACACTGCCTACTAAAAACTGAACTTGAATGTCAGTGTCAATGTGTGCGTGTAAGATGCACAGGGCTGCCTCAGACGCATTGCAACAACTTTAATTGCACATAAATATGACATAAGCTAAAAAATTATCACCACCACACGACAACCGTAGTGGTCTTGATGGTGATAGTGGTGATGATGATGGTGGTGACGGTGGTGATGGTGGTAGTCCGTGGTGGTCATGCTGGTGGTGATGGTGAATGTGGTGGTGGTGGTGGTGATAGTGGTGATGATGATGGTGGTGATAGTGGTGGTGGTGATGGTGAATGTGGTGGAAGTGATGATGGTGATGGTGGTGGGGATGGTGTCGGTGGTAATAGTGGCGAGAATGATGATGTTGATGATGATTGTGGTGATGATGGTGATTTTGGGGTCATTTATATCATTAGCCATCACCATCGGCACCGTCATTACAATCATCATCATCACCACCATGACCATCATCATCAGAATCAACACCGCCATCATCATTATGATCATCATCATCATCATCACCAGTCACCACCATATTCATCATCATCACCACCACCAGTCGCCACCTTCATCATCATCACCACCAGTCTCCACCATCATCATTATTACCATCACCAACACCATCACTATTTCACGAGTCAATGCCCACCTATAACCCATATACACAGATACACAACCCTATCAAAATTTTCTACGCAGCAAACTCAATTCCTACTCGGTGCCCTTGCGGGGTGAGGTAACTCGAATAAGGGGCGGGGGTGTGCGGGTCCATTCAGTATGTAGTACTATAAAGTACATACTGTGGTTTTGGTGTTGCCACATTTTAAAATGAGTAAGTTTTTATAAATTAATAATAAAATAAGTATATAGTTATCTCAGAAAAAATATATAAACTTATAAACTTAATTTCATGCACTGAAATCGCTTATCTTAGCTATAAAAACAGACATTACATCTTTCGATGCAGAATTCAGAAAAATAATAAAATTATAGTCATAAAAATATGAAATGTTGTACATTATCAGTGGTGGTAGTCTGAATGTAGCTATCTCTACCCACATTTATCGACTTTCAGGCGGTACGAAGTTCGCCGGGTCAGCTAGTATCTATATATATATAAAGAAAATAATTATATTATTTCTTTAAGTTGTACTGTATGGCACGCTCGGTCGGTAAGCAGTCACTATGTGCGCATGTACTCCATAGATGGCGCTGTGCGCTGTGAGTAATGGCGGCCTACACGGTTGGTAAAACAGCCTATATGAAAGAGCTGTCAAAAACCACAGTGATTGAGCATAATTTTGTGGTTAGAATTTAAAGAGGGAATTGTGATAATTTCAATAAGAGACTTTAATTGTCGTTTCTTTGTTTACAGGTGAGTTTATAGGATTTTAAGTTAGTTAAACAGTGTTATTATTATCACCGTGTGTATGTAAGAACTAAAATAAAAACTTTGTTTACAGAGCAACACAATAGTTTCAATGACAATTCCCGAAAGAGTTATTGTCTTATAAAACGACAATTCTAGTTAAAAACGAAGAAATATGGAAAAACTACAATTTAAATTTGTAGTAGTGTGATCAGCGGATGGAAAAACAAATGTGATATGCATAACTAGTATTGAAACACCTGAAGGACGTGTTTTTGAGCTCCCAGATGACTTAAAACCCGCCAGTAAGCACGCTGCTATATTGTCTTCAGAAGTATATCGGAAAATAAAAAATTCATTAAAAAAAAGACATCAAACACGCGCGGTGTGGATTCCTTTAAATACGGATTTGAGAGCCATATATTTAGATGAGGGTGAAAACGTACAGTTTGGTGACCAGTATTTAGATGAGATCACTGGACGGACAATGCCATCACACAATAGTACGAATAGTTATGTGCCGGAAGTGAAAAATGTAGGTAAAACTGCGGAGAGATTTTTGATTGAAAAATTTTCTAATAAAACATCGAACGCTGACCAATGGATTAATGAATTTGAAAGTGAATGTGGAAGATTCGAGATCCTACAGGATGAAGAGAAAATTGAGATTTTAAAACATCTTTTAGAAAAACAGTGCCTAGATTGGTATAGTAGTATGTTAATAAAATTGACGGTGAATTCCAAATGGGCAGTCTGGAAAAGTAACTTTTGTGAAACATTTGGAAATAAAGGTTGGTCCCAAGTCAAATATGCATTTACATTTAGATTTCAAGCTGGATCCTTACTGGAGTATGCCACGAAAAAAGAAAGACTACTCTTAGAGGTTAACAAGCACATCGATACCCAGACCATGATAAATCTTATTGTTATGGGATTACCAGATTACATTATGGATAAGATAGACAAAGAAACTGTAAAATCAACTGCGACACTCTACAATGAAATTGGAAAGCATGAATTTGTAGCGAACAAAAACAATTTTAGCAGGAATAAAAGATATACCTATGATTATAAAGTAAAGACTGATAAAATTAAACCATGCAAAACTTGCGAAAATTTAAATAAAGGTGTCCGGTTCCATCCTGAAGAAAAATGTTGGTTCAAAGAGACAGATAAATTTAACCATAAAAGAAACAATGGGAAAACGGTCAATAATACTGTGATTGATGTTGAACTTAATTATGAGGATAAAAAAAACGAATAATAACACCATTAATTAAAGTCGAACTATTATTAGACACAAAATTAGATATATTTGGAATATACGATTCAGGCTCAAATGTTTCTATAATAAATTCCAAATTGATAAGACTGAAAGGAGAAGAAATACGTGATTATAAAAGTGATAATTTAATCACAATTAATGGTGTTAAAAAGACGATTGGTTTGACAACTATTAAAATGAAGATTTTTGATATTGAAGAAAAAGCTGAAGTATATATAATAGATGGAGAAGAGTTTAAATATGATTTTCTAATTGGATTGGATATCATAAAACAATTTAGATTGGTTCAAGATGAAAATTTGAAAATCACTCAAAAGAGAGAAGAAATAAAAATTGAAGATGAAAATAATCCTATAGATAAGGAAAATGATAAGAAGGAAGAAAAGAATGAAGAAAACCCATGTTCAATTAATTTTAATGAAAATATAAAAGAAGAAGATTTCAACATAAGCATGAGTAATTTAAATACTCAACAAAAGTCGGAGATATACGAATTGATAGACAATTACAAATCAATATTTGCCAAAGACAAATATGACATTGGTACGGTCAGAGATTATGAAGCACGCATCGATCTACTCGTTGATAAATACTGCAGTAAAAGGCCCTACCGATGCTCAGTTGAAGACAAAAAGGAAATCGAAGAACAAGTGGCTAAGCTACTTGACAAAAATCTTATTGAGGAATCATATAGTCCATTTGCGGCGCCGGTAACACTAGCTTTCAAAAAAGAAGACAATAGGAAATCAAGGTTGTGTATAGATTTTAGAGATCTAAATAAAATTGTGGTTCCTCAAGCTCAACCTTTTCCATTGATCGACGACCTAGTGATAAAAACAAGAGACTCGACATATTTTACGACTTTGGACATCAATTCAGCCTTTTGGTCAATTCCGCTTAAAATAGAAGACAGAAAGAAAACTGCATTTGTAACACAGGAGGGACATTTCCAGTGGACGTGTTTACCATTTGGCTTGAAGACTTCACCGGCTATTTTTCAAAGGATACTGGGTAATATTTTAAGAAAATATAAGCTTAATGATTTTGCAGTTAACTACATTGATGATATCTTAATATTTTCTAAATCTTTTAGTGAACACATAAACCATTTAACACAATTGTTACAAGCTATAAAAAAGGAAGGTTTTAGATTAAAATTTACAAAATGTATATTTGCTTCGAATTCTGTGAAATATCTCGGCCACATAATAAATAATAATACAGTGCGACCCGTAAGAGATAATTTAGTTTCAATTAAAGATTTTCCAATACCGAAGACTCAAAAAAATGTTAGACAATTTCTGGGGAAAATAAACTTCTATCATGAGTATATACCAAAAAGTGCGATAATTTTGGAACCCCTGCATAATTTACTTAGGAAAAATTAAAAGTTTATTTGGACAGCAGATTGTCAAAAATCTTTTGAAAATATAAAAAAATTGTTGTGTTCACAGCCAATTTTAGAAATATTTGATCAGAATTTGCCGATAAATATTCATACAGACGCGTCTTTGGAAGGAATTGGGGCCGTATTAAAACAAACACAACCAAATGGAAAAGACAAACCAGTGGCATATTTCTCAAAAAAACTAAATCAAGTACAAAAGAAAAAAAAAGCTGTTTATTTAGAATGCTTAGCTATTAAAGAAGCAATAAGATACTGGCAATACTGGCTAATAGGTAAGTCTTTTACAGTGTTTTCTGACCACAAACCATTGGAAAATTTAAATATTAAATCTAGAACGGATGATGAGTTAGGAGAATTAACATATTACCTATCACAGTATGATTTTAAAATAAAATACGCCCCGGGAAAAGAAAATATAGAAGCAGATTGTTTAAGTAGGAATCCGGTGTTGGAAGCAAGTGAGGATACAGATGAACAATTAAAAATTGTAAATATGGTAAAACTTACTGATATTGTTACAGATCAGGAAAACAATAAAGATATTCAAAACAATAAATCAAAATTAATATCGAGACACAATGTTTATTATAAAACGGTAAGAAAATGTGAGAAAATTATTTTATCAGAAGATTTCAGTAAAAAACTTATTAAAGATGTACATGAAAACATGTGTCATTTAGGTGTTAAACAAATGCAAAACAAACTAAGTACATTATATACAGCAAAAAATTTAACTATAAATATTAAAAAACATTGTGAAAGCTGTGAGATATGCATAAAAAATAAAACGCGAGGACAAAATAAGTATGGTCTAATGTCACATTTAGGTCCAGCCACAAAACCTTTCGAAATAGTCTCAATAGACACGATTGGAGGCTTTGGTGGCTCACGATCAACTAAAAGATATTTACATCTGTTAGTAGACCATTTTACTCGATATGCTTATATTGTTACCTCAAAAACGCAAAATGCTAATGATTTTATTAAATTAATCAATAAAGTTACAGATTCGAACACAATTGGCCTACTTCTCTGCGATCAATATCCGGGAATCAATTCTAAAGAGTTTAAAACATTTCTAAATGAAAAATCAATAACAATAGTCTTCACTGCAGTAAATGCCCCTTTTTCTAACGGGTTAAATGAAAGACTTAATCAAACACTTGTAAACAAAATCAGATGTAAAATAAATGAAAAATGTAATAAAATAGCATGGACAACCATTGCCCATAACTGTGTAGATAAATATAATAATACAGAACATACAGTTACTGGCTTTGCCCCAAAATACTTGTTGGATGGTACAAATGTTTCATTTTTGCCAAATGAACTAAAAAGAGATAAAACAGAAGTTGAATGGATAAAAGATAGAAAAATTGCATTGGATAATTCAATAAAATCACATAATTATAATAAACAAATTTTTGATAAAAATAGAACTCAATTTCATTTTAATACAGGGGATATGGTATATGTAGAAAATGGGAATAGACTCAATAGAAATAAATTAGATGAGCTAAGGATCGGCCCATTTGAAATTATGGAAAAAATATCAAATTCGATATATAGAATTAATACAGGTCATAGAAAGTCTGAGTCAAATCTCTTTCATATTACAAAGCTTATACCGATACCTACATGAACATGAATATACAGATGTTAACTATAGTTGTGTATAAGATTATATAATTTAGATTTAGTTTTAAATAATAAGTGTAGATAAGTGAAAATTTTGTGAAAATTTTCTTGTTTGAGGAGGGAGATATAAAGAAAATAATTATATTATTTCTTTAAGTTGTACTGTATGGCACGCTCGGTTGGTAAGCAGTCACTATGTGCGCATGTACTCCATAGATGGCGCTGTGCGCTGTGAGTAATGGCGGCCTACACGGTTGGTAAAACAGCCTATATGAAAGAGCTGTCAAAAACCACAGTGATTGAGCATAATTTTGTGGTTAGAATTTAAAGAGGGAATTGTGATAATTTCAATAAGAGACTTTAATTGTCGTTTCTTTGTTTACAGGTGAGTTTATAGGATTTTAAGTTAGTTAAACAGTGTTATTATTATCACCGTGTGTATGTAAGAACTAAAATAATAACTTTGTTTACAGAGCAACACAATAGTTTCAATGACAATTCCCGAAAGAGTTATTGTCTTATATATATATAAATATAAATATCGGACAACCTGACACAAATCAATCTAGTCTCACAGTAAGCTCTAGTAGGCTTGTGTTATGGGCACTAGGCGACGATAAACATACTTCTATAGATAAATACATACTTTAATACAAATAACATCCATGACCCATATGTATGTATGTGTAATTTACCCTTATTTTATTTATTTTTTGTTAGTATCTGTATGCTAGTATTTATTTTTCTGTATGTGCTCCCTTTGCCTTCTGCTGTACCTACTCTATCTTAAGTTAAATTTTTCATAAATTTCAGCGATCTTTTTAGCGATAAGACCGCCTGTTGTCTACCGTTATTTATAAATTGTATTTGTCTGGTTTCCTTTTGTAAACTTTTATTGGTGTGCAATAAAGTATTGTTGTTGTTGTTGTTGTTGTTATACTGGGTTTATCACGATGTTTTTTATTCACCTTCATTGTTTGATGTTTCGACACGGTTTCACGCGCCGCGCCGTACGTACTGGTAAGACATTATAGGTTTTAATTATATGTACTAACCGCGAGAGTATAAATTGTTACATTTATTGTTATTTCTCATGAAAATGAAATACATAGAAAACTGCCGTGAGTCTCAGACATATTGAAATACATAACATGTCGAGCGTTATTCGACTTCTACGACGTGAGTAAGCCCGTTTATGTATTTTAAAATGAAATCCGTTTAATTAGTAACACGTAATCGCCAGAGTTCGCCCTACCTACCACTAGAACTCATCTCTAATGAAGCAATGTCATAAAAATATTTAAACGCAGTAACAGAATCATTAAAATGGCTTGAAAGTATTAGTAGATGTGAGTCGAATGTGCAGGGAAAGAAAAAATTAAATTCCAAGGTACGAATATTTCGTGGTGTACTGCCGTTTGGCAAATAATGTTTCCCAAATATGACTTCCCAAATAACTTATCGCAACAGTTTTATTTCCCAAATGCATCTCTAGCAAAGTTACATTTCCCATTGTATTCATTTGGTCAAATCATCTTTTCCCAAAATTTCACTTTGTCAAGATTTTATTTAGCAAATGCTTATAAAGCAAATGTTTGATTTTGTCATAAATTATTTTCCAAACAAAATTTTCCCAAATTAGTCACTTTGCAAGCTGAACTTAAAGCAAAAGTCTGGTAAATTGTAAGCCCTAAGTATTATTCCTAAATATTACCTAATAGTAGTACGTAAGGCAGGTCCGACTTGACTTAGGTTAGGTACGACGACGAGCGTAGCGAGGAGGAGTGTTAGGTCGAGTTGCGACCCTAACGAGCGAGCGTAGCGAGCGAGCCACGCGGCCCTATAGTGATAGCGAGTGGCGAAACATCATAATATCACTTATTTCACCTTAAGGGAAATCCGACTTGGCTCAGGTTAGGTACGACGACGAGCGTAGCGAGGAGGAGTGTTAGGTTGAGTTGCGACCCTAACGAGCGAGCGTAGCGAGCGAGCCACGCGGCCCTATAGTGATAGCGAGTGGGCGAAACATCATAATATCACTTATTTCACCTTAAGGGAAATCCGACTTGGCTCAGGTTAGGTACGACGACGAGCGTAGCGAGGAGGAGTGTTAGGTTGAGTTGCGACCCTAACGAGCGAGCGTATCGAGCGAGCCACGCGGCCCTATAGTGATAGCGAGTGGGCGAAACATCATAATATCACTTATTTCACCTTAAGGGAAATCCGACTTGGCTCAGGTTAGGTACGACGACGAGCGTAGCGAGGAGGAGTGTTAGGTTGAGTTGCGACCTTAACGAGCGAGCGTAGCGAGCGAGCCACGCGGCCCTATAGTGAGTGGGCCAAACATCATAGTATTACTTATTTCACCTTATACTGGGATATAAATCGTATGCCATGCAATATTTTGGGATAAGAATGTTATGCCAAACGATATATTTGCAAAAAAAAAATTGGGAAAGTAAAACTTGACAAGTAATTATTTGCTAAGCAACCACTTGCTAAACAAAATGTTTGCAAACTGTAAATTTGCGATACGTAGTTTTGCTAATTGCACTTTTTACCAAATAAAAATTTGGGAAACAAAATTTGCGATGTGATACTTTGGGAAAGGTTATTTGCCAAACATTAGTAATCCATATTTCGTACAATTAAGTACATACCTACCTAAATGTTTCGATAGAAATGTCAAACCAACAGTTTGACTTTAACTCCACTGTCGTAAGGAGCTCAGTACCCTTACCAATAGTTTACGGTAACAGCACTCGCTAGCGTTTGCGTAAATGATTTGTATGGAGGATTGTAGTTCTACTAACTAACCGGTAGGGGCACTATATTATATCTCCAAACAAGTCGCTTACGTGTCGCTAGTACGGTCAGTCGGTCACGTTAACTCATGGTAAGGGACGGGAGCGCTAAATACCGTACCGTGAACTTGTTCTCAGAGATAATCCTGCAGGGTCCTTGCCAACCAATTAGAGCCCCCGGGGCCCCCGGGCCGAGGTAAGCTAATAAAGGAGTGATGGAAAAATATTAGCGGCTGTATTGCGAGCACGGAACTGTGGTATTTTTATCTGATTGTTTATTAAGACATCATTGCACAATGTAAAACTGAGTACAGATGAGATGGCAGACTGAATGTCAAACGGCTTTGTCACCAGTCAATAATTAATTCTTTTTTTCCCTGATTGCTCGTTGTTGATTATTTGTAATATTTAAGAAAATATATTTATTGTTCATTGTATGCCGATCTTGCTGTACTGTGCTGGCACGCCATTAACTGTAATATCTTTGTTGTATTGTACAGTCTACAATAAAAAATATTTTGAATTTGAATACTTTCGCTTCAGAATTGTAAAATGCACATAAGACAAAAATATTACCTCAATAAATTATAAAAAATATTTTGAATTTGAATACTTTCGCTTCAGAATTGTAAAATGCACATAAGACAAAAATATTACCTCAATAAATTATAAAAAATATTTTGAATTTGAATACTTTCGCTTCAGAATTGTAAAATGCACATAAGACAACAATATTATCTCAATAAATTTTCAAATATAAGAAAATTGGGATTAAAATATTAATTGTCCTGATTTGTTTATCAAAATAAAACAAACTGCAAGCAATTCATTTGTTTAGACACCAGTTTCATTTAACTTGGTCTGAGATTGAAGACCTTCCAGAATATCCGCAGCGAAGGGATGGGGATGTATTTTGTTTAAAACCGCTCGTAAAAATGTAAGAGGTTTTTAAAAGCTCTTTGACTCCCGAGTTCAAAGAGATACAATCTGTTTGATTTTTAAATGCTTTTAACGTTATCTACGAAAATTAATTGGCCATGCCATCTGTCGCGAATTTTGGTTTCCTAGTGATTTTTTAAGAGTAAGTATATAATCAGAGTTTTTTTTTATTAATTTTCTCCATATTCGGACTAAGGTAATCTAGATAAATTAAAATGTAAAACTACAATATTGACTAAGTTCGTCCATTCTAGAACTGATTCAGTAAATCATATCATGCGGAATTCTGGCTCCCGTGTCTACAGAAATTGTGGGTGTGAAGCATCACACAAAACGACTTCTTTGGACACTAAAGTTAGCTCCGACTTGTACCTACTCATTCTGAATCAAACTCACTCAAATCGATCTGTCCCAAATTAAGCTCAAGAAGGCTTGTGTTATGGATACTAGATGACGATATACGTACCTACTTATATAGATAAATATATTCTTAAATACTTAAAACTACCATGACCCAAGCACAAATATTCGACTTCATTACACAAATATTTGGCCTCGCCGGGATTAGAACCCGGGACCGCCGGCTCAGTAAATAGGTGTCTGCAAACTGCGCCAAACGCGTCGTCAAAGTATCTCTATAAGAGGCTGCCCAAGTGGCAAGCAGGCTGTATAACATCCTATACAGCTATTATAACTGTTATCAAAGCTGTAGGTATTTATTTGGGTAGGTATTATTATGGATTTATTGTCTTTTCCGACGTTGGCCTCAAACAAAAGAGTTCCTAAGATTAGTTATAATCACATCAATCACACTAATATTATAAAGGTGAAAGTTTGCGACGTTGTTCGTGTGTATGTTTGTTACTTTTTTACTCTCAAACCTGGACCAATTTTGATAAATTTTGGTATGAAGGTAGCTGACCCCCTGCATTAATACATAGGCTACTTTTTATCCCGAAAAATGTAGTGTTCCCGTGGGCAAGAGCGGGTAACATCGCACGGCGCAGCTAGTAAATAATAATTTTAGCTCGTGACGAATGGTCGTATAAAGTTTATTGCTTTTTTCCGATACTTCAGACACTGGGGCAGCACACGCGGAAGTTTATTGAACGCTGTTGCTGTTAAATTGTGCCTCAGAAACTAATAATTAATATCCGATATGCGACAACAGGACATACGATGTATTGGTTTTGTGGTAACGTGTTTACGTTGCCCCGTATTTCGTCGATACGAGGTTAGATCGGTCCGTTGCGGATAAGCTTTAATTAGGCGATTGTTTTAATAGTTGTAACGATCCAAGTATATTAATAAAACAACCGATAATTTCAAAAATAAATCTTAAAATTTTTGCTACCGATTTATTGCTTAGTGTTTTTATGACCCCACAAAGAACCCTTAACAATTGAGGCCCTTATAATAATACGAAACATATCTGAACATCTTAAGAGCGCACCACGGAGTATTTTTCCATACCCTAAACCTGTCCTAGTTAAGTTTTTAATGGTACTAGATGTTAAAAAAGTGAGTGCGACACCCGCCAATAAACTTCGTGTTTGGCGAAATTTGTTATAAAATATGTACCATGCTTTTTTTTTTTATAAATGAATTAAAAAAAAATACTAATCGAGGTGTCGTTCTCGTCTGTTTCCTCCTCCACAACTTAACCAATTTTTACGAAATTGTAGGAACTAAATAAGAGGAAACGATTTTTGCGCGAATTATTAAATAATTTGTGTACTAGGCGTCGGATTGCGGCGGAATTTTGGCCAAACAGACGCCTAGTACACAAATTTTATAAGAATAAAATAGAAATGATCCGACACAGGACATTTACTTCCCCTTTAGTTCCTAAAACGTAAAGATTGTTTAAGTTATGGAGAATGAAACAGACGAAAACGAAAAGTTTGGACCTCATTTGTATCTGACGTTACTAAAAAAAAAACTCCGGATTTTAATTAGGCGAACTAACTTGACAGTTCATTGCACACGAATGTTGCCACAGTTTCGCTAGTGTTGTTAATATCGATAATTAAAAAAACCAGTTCCTACCAGAGGTTTAGTTAAACAGCATTAAAAAAAAGTAGACATAACGTATTTCATAAATTTTGAATTATTGTGTTTGAAATCTAACTAATAATTTTATTACACGAATCAATAATAAAAAAACGGTTGCTATTAAAATACTTACATTGAACGAACTTTATTTTCGGACATCGCGAAGAACGCTGTCCGCCTTTTTTTTTCTTGACAGTTCCATAGTACTATCGAATACACTGATAACTGTACATTTTTAAACGAATATAAACCTTATTATAACATAATGTTGAGGTTATATCGACATATTTGTATCGACATAAACCAATCACTATTTATTTTTTTCGATTCCTGACAACACTGAGCTGTCAAGTTAGTTCGCCTAATTAAAATCCGGAGTTTAGATGCAATCTTAACGTAAACTGATAGTACGGGAAAAGCAGCACTGATATATTCTCATAACGTCACAAGCAGGCGTAGGTAAATCGCCTTTGCTAGAATTGAACAAAATAAACTGACAAATATATATAATATTAGTTCAGTTTCAACTGTAACAAAGATTTGTTGTAAGACATGTGACAACCCTAAAAGAAAGTTGTAACTAGTAAAAACAAATCGAACAAACCCAATTCAGCTGTTACCCTCAGCAGTCGAAAACATTTTCCAAATATTGTTATGTTAATGGCAGGTGTCGCCAACTAGATGCACGATAATACTTGTTGCGTTTGGCAGAGGTCGCGAACATTTCATAAATGTTGCTGGTTGAGGCAGGTGCCGGTACCAGGTGGTCGCGGTTGGGAAACCCTGGCACGGCGCCAGTTCGCCTGCAGCTGACACGTGGCCCGTTTTGGAAATGGAGAGGTAATTTCGCAATTCACTATATTGTTTAATTTATAATTGCCCGGCTGAACGAGCGAGTGAAGCGTTTTCGTTTTAGCTTGACTAAAAGTCTTTCGTATGTCCGGTTTATCCCGGTATGTTAATTATGTATTTTTTTGTCGATTCCGTTTTACGATTTTTTCAAAATAGCATAGAAATGGGGGTTGAAAGGGTATAAAATTCAAAATTTCAGCAGTTTCGCAACAAAATCATTACGTCTACAGCTTACCGAGCTACTGGCATATGTGGTCGAGCTATCATTTGTTTACTTTTTAAAATTTTAATTTATCAAATCCATACCGATCCATACAGTAGTGCCAAAAGTGTCTGTTAAGAGATTGTCGAATTTCGTAAAGTTGCTACCACGCTGGGAATGCGTAACTGCAAGTTATTTTACAATAAGAATTACCGGTTATAACCGATTTTACAGACCTACAGAATCTCATACAGATTATGATGAGCCTGAGCAGTGAGCATGCTATTCCGCGTAGCTTCTTTAGCTGCCTGAAGAGATGAACACTATAATGGCATAGACAGTAAATTAACATACATTTCGTCCAGATAAAACCCGTAAACATCCAGTATTCGCACCAGCCCTATCCGCAGTCAACGGCCGGACGGACTTGCCCCAGTTTTTCCGGAACTCGATTGATTCGATACAGCGCGCGTCAAGTGCTCTGTTTGTTTGTGTCAGTGGGTGTTTGTTGTATTCTTAGCGCTTATGGGCTCCTGGTTTGTACACTCATCGTTATGGATACAATGATTTGTTATCATTCTTCACGCAATAAAACGGAACACAGAGTCGATGTCATTTTCATATAGAGCTATCTATATGTTTGTATGTACATACAAACAATTTAACAAAGACATAAAATAGTAGATGTGTATACAAAGGTGAATTTATCTTTTCTCCGTAAGGGATTTATTCCAGTTAACTTTTGAGCAAATGAGAGAAGTTACATTACAGAATTTAGGCAAACGAACAATATGGACTCTAGGAACGGGTATGCTACCTTTTATTCCAGAAATAGGCATGGGTTCGTAAGCGAACACTATGGGACTGAAACCCAGCTGCAAAATTGCATGTACTTGCAAAGCGATGTTAGCAGCTCTAACTTTTGTCAGTAATGTTATGTAGAAACAGGGGAAAATAATTAAGTCTTTAACATTAAGGCGTAACATGTACGGGAAAAAACAAAGAAAGAGCTGGTAACACTGGGGAGGCAGATTGTCAACAGTGTGAAAGTGTCACGATTGATTGAGAGGTTAAGTTACGAAAGAAAATAATAGTAAATAATTGTTTTACATTTATTAAAGGACTGATTAAAGTCGTTACGCACAAAATAACCAGGTATCTTATTGTATATGTTATTAAATTCAGAAGTGCTGGATTGAGGAAACGCTCACACTGGTAAGTGCACTTGCATTTTTGGTATTTTCCGGTTGAAGCGATTAACGTATTTTGGGGTATGCTCTCGTGCTTCTATTGTCATGGTAATTCATGTATCTGATCTACTGATTGCAAGCATCAGGATCAAGAAATAAATGTCGCTTCATATCATAACTTCTTTCAAGATTACTATATTTTGTTTGACGCATTCGCCTGATGGTGGCGGCGGGAGCTGCACGAGGAAAATTTAATATCGGTGAACGGGATTATCGTTTTATCTTGCAAATCTTACCCTACGTTTGTAAAACCACGACTACATTTTCTGTTTCGTGATTGAATGCTCAGTACCTGCCGGTTTGCTCGAAAACAATTAAGATGTGTGTACCGCGCGTACCCTCGATGACACGCGCACACATACGTAACAATGTTGCCAGCAGAACAAAAACTATTTCCCCAGTTTCTTTTTAGAGAGTAGGGAGATCATAGTGTTGCTAGTAGAACAAAAATTAACTCCCCAGTTTTTGGAAAATAGGGAGATTTGAATATCAAAATAATCTCCAATCTATTTGAGACGAATTGACATGACAATTTATTTGTAATTTACATATATGTAGAGAATTATTGTTACTACCGCTTTTAACAGTAGCCCCGATGGAAGTTAAAGTTACAAACGCTGTAGTTTAGCGTTACGACGAAATTTGATATTTGGTTAAGATAGAAACTTGATTTTACTCGCTCATTCATAGTTATACAATTGTATTAAATATCGTTACTAATGAGTTTTTTTTAACATCCTGTCCCCTAATAACTTTTGACAACGTGATAATAAATAAACAAAAATAGATAGTTTCATTATGTCCGATACCGAGCGCAGTGGTTACACTCCCCCGATACCGAATGATCGACGCAAGCGGAAGAGAAATGAGTCAGAAACACGGGTTATTAAAAAGAATCGGACGAAAGCGCGAAGATATAGACAACTTCGTTCGCCTACCAAGCGGTATAAGCACTCAAAGAGCCGTCGTGTGGGCAGGAGCCGTAGTCGGCGGACTCGAAATGCACGGCATTCTCGCAGAGCAAGCAGAAGTACTACTAGGTCGTCGATTACTAGCCGCAGCTCATACGATAGTCGAGACGACCAGTCTACGAGCACTACCACAAGTAACGACTCCTATAGCGATACGAGTTCTGATTCGAGTTATAACACGCGTCGCTCTCGTTCAAGAGGACGCCGAGACAATGCAAGGCGCAAACATCGCAGCCATCGTAGGCGTGCTTCGAGGGAAACCCAAAATAGTAACGCGGTGAAACAATTTATTCATGCAATAAGTAACCATAGCCGAAACACGTTCGTCGGATCGCATGATGTTATTCCAAAGTTTGATCCTAGCGAAAGGAATCAGTCAACCAAAGCCTGGCTTAAGAAAGTGAATGAGATCGCATATATGTATAAATGGAGCAATAACCAGATTATTTTTCATGCGTTGCCAAAATTAAGTGGCCTAGCACGCCAGTGGTATGAGGGGCTATCATCGGTAAATTATACGTGGAAAGAGTGGCAGCGTAAATTATCTCAAAACTTCCCGGATGATCGTAATTATGCTGACAGGCTATCAGAAATGTTAGCTAGATGCAGCCGACGAGAAGAAACCCTGGAGGAATATTTTTACGACAAGTCAAAATTGATACGTCATTGTAACATAAGAGGTAAAGATGCCGTCGACTGTATAATTCACGGTATTTTTGACCATAACATTAAACTTAATGCTCAAGGGGCCAACTTTAAAAGCCCAAGTAAGCTACTAAGATACTTACGCAGTATTGCCCACAAGCAAAATAAGGACACGAAGAAATTGAAATCTACAGCGAAGACCCACGCGGGAGCCTATTTAAAAAATAAGGATGCAAATAAAAGCAAACCGACAGATTGCTGCTACAACTGTTCTGAACCAGGGCACATTGCGCCTAATTGTCAAAAAGAACGGCAAAAATGCGGCAAATGCAATAAAATGGGCCACATCGCTGACTATTGCTGGCAAGATAAAAAATATACGAATAACACTAATATGGGTAGCGCAAATAAAGTAGTAAATAAGGTTTTGCGCATAACAGCACGTAATGAAATCGGCAATATCTACAATAAAACAGTGTATATTGAAAATCGGAAGAAAACGGCATTTATCGACTTTGGTAGTCAATGCACCATAGTAAAAAACAGTATAGCAGAAGAATTAGGTCTTGAAATTGCCACCGACAACTTGCCAGTGATAAAAGGTTTTGCTTCAGGTGCTCTTCGACCTACAGGTCGAGTTTGGGTTGATGTGATTTTGGATTTTATTAACACGCAAATTGAAGCGTTTGTAGTCCCAGACGAATATCTGAGTACGGACTTGTTAGTGGGTCAGAACTTTACCGAAATGCCGGGTGTCATAGTTCATAAAACCAACACAAATTTAATTATTTACTCTGAAGATTCGGAATTGGAGAAATTATCTATTTACACCATCGACGAGGTAGAATTTAACGGTGCAAAGATTATTAAAATACGATGCGAAACCGATTACAGCGGACCGATCTACATACTTGGCAGTGTATCATACAAAGAAGGCGAAGAGTTTATGATTTTACCTGGACTTTACTTAATTGAAAATGGTTTGGGGCAGATCCCGGTTATATCGTTTGCAGCCCAGAAAGTTACGTTGAAGAAGGACAAGCTTCTAACTCGTGCTCGAATCGTACCTAACGCTGTAGAAGCTATGCAGATGAAACCACACGACCAATGTGAGGTAAATACACTAAATTTAGCTGACTGTGACTTTAAACACGATAATCCGATTACGTTTGACATGCTCAATATAGGAGAGGACTTGACACCAGAACAGCAACGACAATTGCTCGAATTACTGAATGAATTTAGAGGTTGTTTCGCATTTGATTTAAGCGAATTAGGTATGACTAACATAACGGAAATGCACATAACACTGCAAGACAACTCACCGGTGTCGTACAAGCCATACCGACTACCGTACAGCGAACGATTAGTTGTTAGAGATCTAATAAACGAGTTGTTAGAAGCCAAAATCATACAAGAGTCTAGTTCATGTTATGCAAGCCCGATAGTGTTAGTCAAGAAGAAAAGTGGCGAACACCGGTTATGTGTTGACTATCGAGCCCTGAATAAGAAAACAGTGAAAGACTCATACCCAATGCCTGTGATTGATGACCAGCTGGACCGTCTAAGCGGGAAAATATATTTTACGAGTCTGGATCTTAAGTCAGGGTATTACCAGATACCGATGGCCGAGGACTCAATACACCTGACCGCCTTTATAACACCTGACGGCCACTATCAATATACTAGAATGCCATTTGGCCTTGTAAATGCTCCAGCTGTGTTTCAACACATGGTCAATAAAGCTCTTGGTAAAGACCGATATGATTTAGCCATGCCATATATGGATGACCTGTTATCTCCCGCGTCGTCGATAGAAGAAGGCTTAATTAAATTGCGGAAAATTTTGGTTTCTATACAAAGCGCTAAATTGACATTGAATATATCTAAATGTCATTTTTTTGAGAAAAAACTAGACTACTTGGGATATGAGATATCCAATGAAGGCCTACGGCCCGGAAATAGGAAGATTGAAGCAGTTGCTTCATTTCCTGTCCCAGTAAACGTTCATCAAGTCCGACAGTTTGTGGGACTTTCAAGCTTCTTTCGCAGATTTATTCCTGGCTTTGCAAGTATCGCGAAACCATTGACTACTCTCACAAAATCAAATGTACCATGGAAATGGGGTGAAGAGCAAGAAAAAGCATTCCAAACGATAAAAACCAAACTAATCGAGAGACCGATCTTGGCTCTTTACAACCCATCATATTTAACCGAGGTACATTGCGATGCAAGTAAGCTGGGAGTAGGCGGGATACTTTTGCAACGACCCGATGAGAAAGCGCCTCTTCACCCGGTAGCATATTTTAGCAAACAGACGACTAAGTAAGAAGAACATTTACACTCATACGAGTTAGAAACCCTTGCTGTTGTCTTGTCACTAAAGAAATTCCGTATTTATTTGATAGGGATCCCTTTCAAAGTGTACACGGACTGCAATGCTCTTAGATCTACGTTAACAAAAAGGGATTTAGTGCCGAGAATTGCCCGTTGGTGGTTACTACTGCAAGAGTATAATTTTACTATTGAATACAGACCGGGCGTAAGCATGAAGCACGTGGATGCTTTGAGTCGGAATCCCATTCAAAGGGATACCCAAGATGACTCAGCCGAAATACGAGAATTTGAGATCATGCATGTTACGACTACCGAATGGTTACACACAGTACAAATGACAGACCCAAAGTTAAAACTAATTAAGAGCATTTTAAACACCAATAACAGAGATATAAAGGACATTGTAGAGAATTATATTTTGAAAGATGACAAAATATATCGGAAAGTCGGTGATAGTCTTAAATGGGTTGTACCTAATGGCGCGAGATGGCGCATTTGTCAACTAAGCCACGATGAGTCAGGACACTTCTCATACGATAAAACCATTGATAAAATAAAGAAAGATTACTGGTTTCCCAAGATGAACAGATTTGTACGTAAGTATGTATCAGCGTGCCTTAGTTGTGCGTACAATAAAGCGTCCACTTCTAAAAGTAGTGGGTATCTGCACCCAATTCCAAAAGGGAATACCCCATTTCATACAATACACATGGACCATCTGGGTCCATTCATAAGGAGTAGACAGGGGAATTCTTATATACTTGGGATAATTGATGGCTTCAGCAAATTTATCTTTATAAAAGCTGTTAAAAATTTAAAAAGCAAGACTACTATTAATGTTCTAACGGATATTTTCAGTATAATAGGCAGTCCTAAAGTAATAATATCAGATAGGGGAACTAGTTTCACGTCAGCCACATTTAAAAAATTTATAAAGTCTATTGGCGTCAAACATATCCTCAATGCCGTGGCTACGCCACGGGCTAACGGTCAAATAGAAAGGTACAATCGTACTATTCTCGAATCTCTGGCAGCCTCTAATCATGGACAGGATGAGCGAGACTGGGATCAGCACATTAATAACATCCAAAGAGCTTTAAACAACACCTTAAATCGAGGAACCGGGACTTCACCGGCAGAAATTGTCTACGGAAGGAGAACAACTAGCCTACAAGAAGCCCCTGTTCTGAATGCCATAGGCGAATACGAGCACAACATTCAGTCGGCAGATGGTGAGTTTGGTGAGGTAGGCCAGCCGACAGTGTCTACGCTATCAGAGCAAGGTATGGAGGTTAACTTGCCTGTACGCGACATCATACGGGAGGCAGCTGTTGATAAAATAAAGAGAAATCAAGAAGCAATGAAAGCTAGATATGACGATAGAAAAGCCCCTACAAAGTTTTTCAACTTGGGGGACTTGGTTATGATTCCTAATCACCATGTTCCTGCAAACGGTAAAAGTAAAAAACTGTGTCCTAAATTTAGGGGACCATACAAAGTCAAGGCAATATTGCCAAACGACCGATATGAAATTATCAGTATTGACGGGCACGCAAAGCGAAAATACAAAAGTGTTTACCCAGCCGATGTTTTAAAGAAATGGATTACTTTTTCTGATGATAATGACCAGGGAGAGGATCGGACCATCAGTGAGACTAGTGATAGCAATAGCACCGATGATGAGATTAACTTGACTAACGAAAGAGAATAGACTTATAATTTATATTATTTATATTACTAACATATCCCTCTAGTATATATATATACCTTTAACTGTCCCGAGAATGTGTCCTATCCCTGCTGCTAAATGTTTCAGAGAGAGAATAGAGTTGCTGCTTGAGGCATACTACGTATGCCTAGCTAATCCGAATTCTATGTGGGAGAATTAAATGTGAGTACACAATGTAGTACACGTATTTCATGAAACCGACTAATTTTACTGACATATGCCGTAGACTTCGATGATCAGTACGTAATTGACTGACTTTACTGAAATATACCGTGGAGGCGGTGATCAGTATGTGAATGACTAATCTTACTGAAATATACCGTGGAGGCGGTGATCAGTACGTGAATGACTAACCTTACTGAAATATACCGTGGAGGCGGTGATCAGTACGTAATTGACTGACTTTACTGAAATATACCGTGGAGGCGGTGATCAGTACGTAATCAACTGACTTTACTGAAATATACCGTGGAGGCGGTGATCAGTACGTGAATGACTAACCTTACTGAAATACACCGTGGAGGCGGTGATCAGTACGTAATTGACCAACCTTACTGAAATATACCGTGGAGGCGGTGATCAGTACGTGAATGACTAACCTTACTGAAATATACCGTGGAGGCGGTGATCAGTACGTGAATGACTAACCTTACTGAAATATACCGTGGAGGCGGTGATCAGTATGCAATTGACTAACCTTACTGAAATATACCGTGGAGGCGGTGATCAGTACGTAATTGACTAACCTTACTAAGATATACCGTGGACTGTGGTAATCAGCGCGTAATTAACTGACCTAACTGAAATATACCTACCACGGACTGCGGTGACTAATAAATAAACCGTTGATGATAAATATCGGTAATTAACATTTGCAAGTAAATAGCTGAGTATCTGTAATGTGTATGTATACATACACATATCTGTGTTTAGAAACCATCAAGGACAAATTATATATATATACATATACAAACTTCCTAATATTTATCCTTGTGTGGTTACAGATACGCTAGAAATAAGAACACAGCAGTCCAGTTGATAGCAGCAGCTTCGCCCACTAAGAGGAGAAAATGGATTAGTCAAGTCAATTCAAGTTCATGTCTAAATTTAAGTACTTACAGTATTGTACCTGCTGATTCTAAGTGTTACAATTTAATCATAATTGGTCGTTGATCTCAATATTTTAATCCAAGTATACTAAGGTACTGATTTAAGTGCAATTAATTACTTATTACAAATGTTTAAAGTTTAGTACAATATCGTACCTGCTGATTTTAAGTGTTACAATTTAATCATAATTGATCGTTGATCTCAATATTTTAATTCAAGTATAATAAGGTACTGATTTTAATGTTTAGATTTAAGTGCAATTGGTTACTTGTTACAAATGTTTAAAGTTTAGTACAATATCGTACCTGCTGATTTTAAGTGCTACAATTAAGGCATAATCTATCTATTGATTCCAAATGTTTAAATTCAAGTATAATGAGGTACTGATTTTATTTTTTTAAATTTAAGTGCAATTAGCCACTTATTGCAAATGTTTGAATTTAATTACAATATCGTACCTGCTGATTTTAAGTGTTACAATTTAGGCATAAGTACTGGTATCGATGTTTAAATTCAAGTACAACAAGTTACCTATTTGAAGGTATTGATATCACATTTAAAGGGGGAATTGTTTGCTGATAATGTTTTCTATTTCAGTTTTATCCTAATTATTGTGGACCAATAAAGTAATGTTGATTATATGTTAATACATAAGTATAGGGGCATACGCCGGTTTGAATGGCCGAACCGGAATAGGGTCATTCCGATTAACAGGAAGGCCGTCTGTTAGCAGCTCTAACTTTTGTCAGTAATGTTATGTAGAAACAAGGGAAAATAATTAAGTCTTTAACATTAAGGCGTAACATGTACGGGAAAAAACAAAGAAAGAGCTGGTAACACTGGGGAGGCAGATTGTCAACAGTGTGAAATTGTCACGATTGATTGAGAGGTTAAGTTACGAAAGAAAATAATAGTAAATAATTGTTTTACATTTATTAAAGGACTGATTAAAGTCGTTACGCACAAAATAACCAGGTATCTTATTGTATATGTTATTATAGAGCTATCTATATGTTTGTGTACATACAAACAATTTAACAAAGACATAAAATAGTAGATGTGTATACAAAGGTGAATTTATCTTTTCTCCGTAAGGGATTTATTCCAGTTAACTTTTGAGCAAATGAGAGAAGTTACATTACAGAATTTAGGCAAACGAACAATATGGACTCTAGGAACGGGTATGCTACCTTTTATTCCAGAAATAGGCATGGGTTCGTAAGCGAACACTATGGGACTGAAACCCAGCTGCAAAATTGCATGTACTTGCAAAGCGAAGTTTAGAATAAATACCTTTAGAACGGGTGTCTTCATACAACAGATTTGCGTAAGATGAAACCGGTTTTGGTTTTATGTGTGCGTGTGTACGAACTACTCATATATACGTTTTTCTCAAACATGCAATGAATTATCGTCATAACGTGCGCTAAAACAGGCTTCGAAGTGTCACGCTTCGGGCGAAACTATTCGAGAGAACTGTAAAGAAATTTCATACAAAATTGAAGGCCTAGGCCGGGAAGTATTTTTTTTACATGGCGTCTGTGTTCATGAACGGGCTAAAGAGCTGAACCGAGTGGTGTATTTTTTTATTTCATTGCATATGTTTGAGAAAGCACTATACATGCCTTAGCCGTGAAAACGGCTTGCCGGCTTCGTATCACTATCCGGCCTTCCTACGATCGGCCGTCTATACTTACTCAGCCGGCAAGCCCTTATTTCCCGGCGTCTGCAGTAATGTACTATTACTTGCGACATTGACGTTGGCGAAACTAAGCCCGTGACGGGCCGTGGCTTAACAAAACTGGCTTCACTTTCAAGCGCTGAATAGGTTCCTTTATAGGCGTTATTTATTCAAAGTCTCGAAGTAACGTTTACAAAAGATTAAAATACAGAACTGTTGTAATTTTGAGATTCTCTTTAAATTAAAATCGTGCAAATCTGCAGCCCGACAGACACGAGCAATCTCCGCTCATAACGAATGCATGGCTGTGTTCAGTTCAGTTCAGACCACGTAGTTACGACAAACAACTATACGAACATAAAATTCATTTTAAATATACATTATTATGTTATGTAATATATAATATACATAATCTACATCAGACGACGCAACGGAGCCACGCGGTTGTGTCGCCTAAATCTAACTAGTTTTAAGTCTTTGTTTATATGTATTTTCGTAGTTCACAGTGCCTTTGGTTTTTACTGTAATGCTGTGTAACTTTTTGAAACATAAATAAATAAAATAAATTAGTGTATATTTAAATAAGTTTAGTATCTATATTAAAAAAAAAAACGCTTGTAAAATTATGTACGTAGTGTATTGATATTTTATTCGATTTCCACAATTGTCACACATTTAATGAACACAATTTAAATGTATTTAGCGGTTTACACTCACGTGAAATTGTCAGGAACGGCCCGAATATGTCTCACGAAAGTTTTAATAAAATTATTACAATTTAAATGGGTTTTATGGCGTATATATACATTATTTGAGTCTCCATAAGGTTTCGATAACTTTTCAGTTAGGTACGAAAATTTATTGAAACGTTGGCACGAGCACCTTTACAGTAAATGTGAAATTGTGTACTTCTTTGTTGCTTAAACTAAATTGTGGAAAACGACCGAATGCCATAGATATTTTTTCCTAGTGTAAACCTGCAAATTTCCAAATAATTATAAATATATAATAAATAACAACGAGTTATAAGAGGCATTAATGCCTTGGATTAGAAGTCAGTTGTAGGAAAACAGACGAAAGTAATAAGTTCGTCTTTTGAGCACCTGCAATTGATGTCGATCGAACTACTACTCCTTACAGATTGTCACAGATGCTGTTGTAGAGTTGGCGAAAGCTTGAAAAGTTCATTCACACATAGGATCGATTGCAAAAAATTACATAGTTAAGGGCTTTAATTAAAACAAATCTTAATTGATTCCTTTGTGTGACGAGAGTTACCCATAAATTTTGTGTGACTAACTTTCGTCACACAAAGGAAGCGATCGTGATTTTTTGTTAACTAAGCTTTTAATTATTTTGCAATCGACCCACTAATCATCGCAAAACAAGAATTAAGATAAAATCTAATGACTCACAAACTTTTGACACATTTTGGGTTATATTTATAAATTGTATGTATACTTAAACGTAACGTACCTAACCCAAAATTGCCCAAAAGTTTGTGAGTATTTCCATTACATTTTTTTTCGATGATTAGTCCGAGCGATGATTATGATAACAAAACAGGACTGAATCGCGTTCAAAAAAGCGATTTGAATATTTACCAAACAAATTCAATACGTAGTTCGGACAACCCACGTCAGCCTACATTCTCGTGATGGCGGTAGTGGTAGTGTAGGTAGTGGTAGTGTAGGTAGTGTTAGTGTGGATCACGTCACGGCTCCACAAACAATGTATCTAGTCCAATCATTTACCTCCGCTATAATACTGGTGTGATTGCGTATTCGCTGCACGTACCGCTCGAGCGAGCTGCACGCGGGCGCCATGTTAAGTCGATGATTCCACTTAATTGTTTTATTTAGGGTATTGTTTTGTGTTAGTGTAAGTATAATTATGCTGAGTACAAATCAAATAATAATGTGACCCTGTACTAACAATCCTGTTGAAATTTAAATTTTCAGTTATCTTTATCTAATTGGCAAGACGATTTTTTTTTTATGATGTCAATCGATTCTATTTTTTATTGGGATCTATAGTTTATACGGGACTAACTACACTTTGATTGCTTTAGAAGTCAGATATTACCGTCAAATTTCAACATTGCTACGGAGAGCTAAAAACGCTCCATGCAAATAACCATCTAATCGTGACGTCATTATTTATTATGTTTTGGGTACCAATATTTGTAGAGACAATAAGTAATTAGCCATTTTCACCACGACAAAAGGGTTGTCATATAAGTAATTATTGTTTTGGTAAATAATGAGAATTCTGAAAACAATTTCAAAATTTATTTTGGATTTAAAGAGAAATCATAAAACCTTTAAAGTCACATATTTAAAAAAAAGAATTATACACATTCAGAAATTCTTTTTATTTATAATAATTACAGTTTGCTGTAGAATTTAACATCAGTAGATTCAGTAGTCATCCCCATTACGATAGAAAGAAGTCCTGACCCGTTTCAAGATTTCTAGTTAAGATTTCTTTTATCCAAGTTGAGGGATCATTATAACGGTCGGGCGCCGCCGGCGGGTTAACAGCTGCGTTCTTTAATCCCTCCTCATTCAGAAACCACGTTTCACATTAAAAGCGACGCTTTCAGGAAATTTGTACCGCTTATCGCTTAACAAAGTACCAGGGATTCAAAACGCACCAAGCGCTGAATTACCTACGCGTTTCACAGCCGACAGCGACAGGGATCTCATGGCAAGTTATGAACAACATAATCATTATTCTGCTAATAGCTTTATTTGCTTAATGGGCAACATAAATCGCACGTTACAAGGGGAAATGGGAAATATGATCGCGCATAATTGGCCTAAATAATGTAAAAACCATTGCATTCTGCGTTGAGGCGGTTAAGTATCGTAGGTGTTTGTGGCTCGAACCGAAGGTGAGGGCCATAAATATGCGATTTAGGGCATCACGAATACCGACCGTGGGTTTGTCAAAAGTTTTACATCTCGCCTTGGCCAGGAAGTGAGATTTTCTCTCACACGCAGAAAATCACACTTACAGCATTGGGTGACGTAAATAGATATTAAAACGAAGGGTTCGTAAAATAAAATAAATATATAAGAAAGTTATAGGTACATTTATAGCGCAAGTTAATACTCAATCGCTTGTTTTGAATAATTTCGCCAATCTAATATGTTGGTAAAATGTATACAAGCGGTTCCTTAAAGTTTGGCTACTAGACTGGTAGTTCAAATAAAAATTTTGAAGTCTAACGGCATTTTGTGAGCCATTTTGGCAACATGACTTTTCTGATGTAAAAAAGCCTGCTGAATTCGATTCTGGATGTTGCCAAGCCGAATTTTGCCCTCCTCCCCCCATTTCCCCCCTTTTTACCTCAAAATATGTCCCTAATCACGGTTTTTACGGTTTTATACAAAAAGTATTACAGCTATAAAAAAAGTGTCAAAGACAAGAATGATCTGTATAAAATTTCCTATAACATGGTGTATAAACTTTTTTAGTAGGTCTTATGGTTTGTGAGCAATATCTTCCTGAACTTCATAGACTGGTAGAAAATTCTAAATATCGGCTCCCTTTACCGTCCTAACGGCATTTTGGGATCCATTTTGGCAACATGACTTTTCCGATGTAAAAAAGCCTGCTGAATTCGGTTCTGAATGTTGCCAAGCCGAATTTTGCCTCCCTCCCCCCATTCCCCCCCCCCCCCCCCCCCCCCTTTATTTTATTACCTGCAATAAAGCAGTTCAAATCGCCAGTACCTGAGTAAAACGCCAGAATATTCTAACGTTCTAAAGCAGTCCCTTAATTTTGTCATGATGATGAATCATTAAGCAACAACAACACCCAACAACCTGCTGTTAGTGAGCCTTTCGGAAGCAAACTTCGTTACTTGGAGTGAGCCAAGCTGCTTAGCAGTGAGAATTGACACTTTATTTTTTTCTGCTGCAAGATCCTGGGTAACTGCATTTCTAAGGCACATTTCTGGAGAATCTGGTGTAGAACTGAGCATTTTGAATGACTTCATGGTCAGAAACAAAGCATTTTTATTTTCTACATCCCTTTTAGCCCGACTTGGATATGGATACAGTTCTGCGTGTAAATCTGACGACTGGTTATGACTGAAAGCCTCGTGAGTCTTGACAGATAATAAGCAGCACGCCAACTGGATGTCAGTGTCAAGCACTGCAGAGCGGCTGGATCCTGTGCGATACCAATTATCCCAAAATAAGTGTATTTCACTGCCTCGACCATGTATATAATTTTTTCTTTAAATAATGAAGGTCGGGAAGATATTGCTCACAAACCATAAGGCCTACTAAAAAAAATTATACTCCATGTTATAGGAAATTTTATAGAGATCATTCTTGTCTTTGACACTTTTTTTCTAGCTGTAATGCTTTTTGTATAAAACTGTAAAAATCGTGATTAGGGACATATTTTGAGGTCAAAAAGGGGGGAAATGGGGGGAGGGAGGCAAAATTCAGCTTGGCAACATTCAGAACCGAATTCAGCAGGCTTTTTTACATCGGAAAAGTCATGTTGCCAAAATGGATCCCAAAATGCCGTTAGGACGGTAAAGGGAGCCGATATTTAGAATTGTCTACCAGTCTATGAAGTTCAGGAAGATATTGCTCACAAACCATTAGGCCTACTAAAAAAATTTATGACCATTTTATATGAAATTTTATAGAGATCATTCTTGTCTTAGACACTTTTTTAATAGCTGTAATACTTTTTGTATAAAACCGTAAAAACCGTGATTAGGGACATATTTTGAGGTAAAAAGGGGGGAAATGGGGGGAGGGGGGCAAAATTCGGCTTGGCAACATCCAGAATCGAATTCAGCAGGCTTTTTTACATCAGAAAAGTCATGTTGCCAAAATGGCTCACAAAATGCCGTTAGGACGGTAAAGGAACCCGATATTTGGATTATTCTACCAGTCTATACGAGCGTTTCAGATGCTAACAGTTTCCTGTTGCATGTGTTACAAAAAAGAGCCAAAATAATCATAATATTTCAATAAATCGAGACTGTATCGAGACAGTACATCTTTTTATCAAATACTAGCAACTCGTCCCGGATTTGCACGGGTGCAATGCTGATAAATTATCCATGTTGTTGGAGAAATTAAACACGCTGTTAACTTTAGGATGTATATTGACACCAAAATATTAATTATTGCAACCAGTACAACACGCTATGGCCGTAGTTGAGACAAGAAGAAGAAAATGTTGCCAGTTTACAATATGGCCATATAAGAAAGAAAAATAAAAATAAAACTTTCTGTTCATGAACATAGTTGGGGCGGCCAACATATACTATGACTATGATATTATGACAAAACAAAAAATAACTAAAAACCTAAAATTACAATTTCAAATTTAGTTATCGTTAATGGGCAACGGACATAATTTTCTGTAAGAGCGGAGGAATATTTTATCAGAGCCAGCCATTTTTATCTCTGCCACTCTTACCCTTTCATCAGGCCCAGGTATGACCTTCACAATCCTGGCCATAGGCCATTCTAAAGGAGCAGTGTTATCTGCCCTTACTATAACTAAATCACCCTCTTTCAGGTTTGGCTGAACATTTTGCCATTTGGGGCGGTTTTGAAGCTGTGTCAGGTAGTCTTTCGACCACAGTTTCCAAAAATCCTGTCTTAATTTTTCAATCACCTTCCAGAATTTTAATCTATTAATGTTTACATCTGTGTAATCAACTTCAGGAAAACTGGTTAATGGAGCACCTATTAAAAAGTGTCCAGGCGTCAAAAATCTGTAATCTGAGGTTTCAGCAGTTATTGGTAACAGGGGTCTGGAGTTCAAGACCGCCTCAATCTGGGTGATGACTGTATACAGTTCTTCAAAGGTAAGTACTAAGTTACCTACTACCCTCTTTAAATGGTACTTAAGGCTCTTCACACTAGCCTCCCAAAGGCCACCAAACTCAGGAGAGTAGCTAGGAATAAATTTGAATTTTATATAGGTGTTGCAACAAAAGCTGTCAACTGTCTGTTGGTGAGCCTTGGATGAAGCTAAGTCATACAATTCTCTTAATTTATTGGATGTACCCTTGAATGTCTGTGCATTGTCACAAAATATTTGTTTAGGGGCACCTCGCCTAGCTATAAACCTTTTAAGGCATGCCAAGAATGCTTCTGTGGTTAAATCACTTACTAATTCCGCATGCACTGCTTTGGTAGCAAAACAGACAAAAATAGCTATGTAAGATTTAGTAATTAATGGTTTACGGATTCTACTAATTTTGAGATTAAAAGGCCCACAAAAATCTACTCCTGTGACCTCAAATGCGCGTGCAGCTGTTACCCTTTGAGCTGGTAAGGAGCCCATCAATTGCTTTGCAGCTGCAGCCTTCAATTTAAAACACTTTACACATTTTATTAAAACATTCTTAACTTCTCTGATGCCATTCACTATAGAATATCTTTGGCTGAGCGAACTTAAAACTAACTTTGCACCAGAATGTAACAGCCTTAAGTGCTCCCTATGTATTAACAAGCGAGTAACATGGCAAGCTTTTGGCATGATAATGGGATGCATCTTATCATATGAAATATTAGTGGCATTTTGCAACCTACCACCAGTCCTGAGAATGAGATTCTGATCTAAGAATGGGAATAGACCACTCAAGCCAGTCTTAATAGGTATGTCTTTCAATAGACAGTCGATTTCCTTTGAAAAGAAATGCCGCTGAGTTTGTCTGATAATGACTATCATAGAGTCCTTTAAATCTTGTGGTTTCAGTGGGCCAGTAACCTTGTTATCAGGATTTTTGCAATTACTACGAAAGCGGAGCATATAGGCTACCACTCGTTGAAGTTTGTTTATGTCAGAATATTTATTAAGGAGATTAATGCAATCATCATTATTTTTTGTGTCTTCAGTTATTACTAGAACAGGTTCTGTGGGTAAATCTTGCTTTATTGAGCTTGGTTTGACATCAAAATCTGGATTGGATAAGCATGCCGGCCCATGAAACCACAAGTCATGAAATTTCAATTTCTCCGGAGACATTCCACGCGACAGACAATCTGACGGATTTTCTAAAGTATTAACATAACCCCATGATGAGGAGCATAAGGTATGTATCTGTTTTACCCTATTGTTTATGTATGTATTTGATTTAGGTGGATTATTGATCCATGCGAGCACTATTTGAGAATCACTGAACAACATTGTATTGTGCTCAAATCTAAGTTTTAATGTTTTGCTAACCTTGTTTACTAACTGCGCTAACAGTAAGGCCGCATTTAACTCAAGCTGTGGCATTGTGAGCACCTTACCTAAGGGTGCAACTCGAGACTTGGAGCATAGGAGATCTACTTTTACTTTATTATTTTTATCAATTGTTCTCAGATATAAGCAGCATCCATAGGCTTTGATTGAGGCATCTGAGTAGCCAATCAATTCCACTTTAGCAACATCATTAACATTTAAACATCTTTTTATTTCTATTTTATCCATTTTATTTAATTTCTTCAAGTATTTTCTCCAAGTGTCGAGCTGTTCCTCGGGCAATTTGGTGTCCCAATCACATCTCAATGCCCAGAGTTGTTGCATGAATATCTTCGCCGGTACGACTATTGGATTTATTAAGCCGTTCGGATCGTAAATTCTACCAATAAAACTTAAAATTGCCCTTTTTGTATTTAATTTATTTTCATCTTCCTTTGGGCTTTCAAATGTAAATGAATCATTATTTATATCATATTTGACTCCTAAGGTTTTTATCACGTTATCTTTATTCAGATCCAACTGATCAAAATATTTTTGCTCTACAGGTATGTCTGCAAGGACGTCCTCTACATTGGAACACCATTTGTGTAACTTAAATCCCCCCAATTCTAATATACTTATAAGTTCTCTTTTCAGGTTTTTAAGCAACTCTATATCATCAGTGCCAGCGATAACATCGTCGACGTAAGTATTTTGTTTTATAGCTGCTGCAGCCAAAGGATATTGCTCCTCGTACCTAGACGCCAGCTCTACTAAACAACGAGTGCTTAGGAAAGTGGATGACTTTAATCCGTAAGTTATGGTTTGCAGCTGCAAACATTGAATGGGCTGGGATGGATCGTCACGCCAGAGTATATTTTGTAGGCTTTTCTGCTTATCATTTATGAGTACATTCCTAAACATTTTAGCAATGTCACATATTAACGTATATAGATACGTGCGAGATAGGATCAATATGTCAAATAGTTCGTTTTGTACTACTGGTCCATTTAACATCACATCATTTAAAGATTTATTGTTTTTTGCTTTCATACTACCATTAAAGACAACTCTTAATTTTGTTGTTTTACTATCTTCATTCATCACAGCATGGTGTGACAAAAAGTAAACAGCACCATTGTATATATCATACTCACTGATGTCTACAATCTTGGCATGCCCTAGATCTAGGTACTCTTTTATAAATTTTTTGTATTGCTCGAAGTAATGTGGATTGCTTTTAAACCGTTTTTCCAGACAGAGGAACCTTTGCAGAGCAGCGGAGAAGGAATCACCGAGCTGAAGTTCATTCATCGGAGCTATTAACGGTAAGTCAACTTCAAATTTATTGTTTTCCAACTTTATAGAGCTTTGAAAAATTTCCTCTGTCTTTTTGAATTCAATAGCTTGCTTGTTAGTATTGTGATTACTTGCAATTTCTCCAGGAATTTTCTCTGTATGCCAAAATTGTTCCATTATGTTTTCTAACCTATCATTTCTACTTTCATAGGTAACAAAATTTGACACCATTGCAACATTTGATACGTGGCATGTTTTTATACAATCCACTTTACCTCCAATTACATAGCCAAATACAGTGTTTTGCAATACTGGACCATTTTCGAGTTTGATATGTCCATCTAATAGGGCATTGAAATATACATCCGCTCCAAGAAGCATGGATATTTCAGATGGCTCATTGAAATTTACATCTGATAACCGGACATTGTCTGGGATTTTCATCTGTGACACATCAACATGGTGCTGCGGTAAACATGGAGTTATATTGTCAACCACATAACAGCTGACTGCGCAATTTATATTGTGTACACATGAATAAACTTTTAAATCAATACATTGTTTTATTTTATTGCTTTTATTTCCAATGCCTATAATGTTTGTGTTTTCAGTTTTGGCTTTCAATTTTAATTTATCTGCTAACTCCTTGCTCATTAGTGAGGCCTGACTACCGCTGTCCAGTATCCCCTTTACAATGTGTTCATGACCGTAGCTGTCATAAACTTTTACCTTTATTGAAGGCAACAAGACATTTTTGCATTTATGTACATTTGAGAGACAATTCACCATTTGTTCCTGAGGTGTGCTTATGGATCTGTCCTCATGTAACAAAGTATTGTGCCCTTTTTTGCAAATCTTACATTTAAAACTGAATTTACAATTATTTTTATGTTGCTTTAGACACACATTGCACAAATTATTTGATTTCACATAGTCTAATCTATCTTTTACTGGTGCCATTTGAAATGTTGGGCATGAGTACAGAGGATGCATTTGTTTGGTGCAATATGCACAAGGAGTGTTATAGCTGTTAGTGACCACATTTGTGACTTTATTGTATGTATTTTGTTTGTACTGAAATTTAGATTCATGAATGGGATTTTTCTCTGGTGGACTCTCCTCAAGAGCTATTGCACGCTTTTCCAGGAATGCTATAAATTCAACCATTGTTGGCATTTTATCAGGGTCCACACGGTCTAGGTGATAAGCACGGTTTGTAAATGAATCTAACTTTCTTGTCAATACTGAAATTAACAGCATATCCCACTCCTGGATGGGCTGCTGCAGGTTTTTGAGAGCATACAATTGTTGCTGGATTTGTGAGATAAATGTTCTAATATTTGCAGCAGTCCCCTTCTGCATTGTGGGCAGATCCAAAAGCACATTGATGTGTGTTGTAACAAGGCGTGACTTATTGTCATATCGCTTTTTTAATAATTCCATAGCCTCAGGGTAAGACTCGTGTACTATAGGCAGATTTACAATAATCCCTAAAGCATCATCACTTAAGTATTTACGCAAATAGAACAGTTTTTGTACGTCAGATAGTGACGTGTTTCTGTCAAAGACAGCACAAAAGAGATCCATAAAAGGCTTGAATTTAGTGAAATCTTTTCCATCATAGAATGGAATTTCAATGTTAGGGAGCCTAGAGCTCGAAGAGCTGTTTGAATTGTGTTCACTGACTTTAATTTCATTTTTATTCAAGCTTTTTATGGCCTCATCTAATTTACCAATCACATAGTAGTATTTATTTTCTGTTATTGAAATGTCCTCATTATCATTTTCGTCCAGGGTTAAAATCTCAATGTTGACGGAATTATAATCGTTAAAAGTACTCACAAGACTTTGTTTTCGCGCACACAACTCACTCTGTGTTGACACTGTAGACTCATTCACGAACGTTTCGCCTCGCGTTATAGCGCCTTTCAAGGCGCGCCGTCTCGCTTTGAGCTGCAGCAGCACCTTCGCAGGATCGGGAACCGGCGGATCAGGCGTCATCTTTTACGATTGTAAATAAATATTGTTCAAACAACAAACACACACTGGATTTGCGGTTATCAGCTGTCACATCATCCTTACGTCAGATGTCATTTGACACTTGACGTATCCGAAGTTCGCCAACTTAGAGGACGCGGAACTGTCACTGAACGTCGCGGAGATTCGAATGAGCGCGGGAAGCCGGTTAAAACTGCTTTGCTTATGACAAAAATGGCCGCCGGATTCACTCCCGCAACACGAACTTTCCGTTTGCACAAAGTATGGATATAGCCGTACTTAATTTCACTTATTGCACTTTGTAGTCTATTCAATGATTGTTCGCTGTGCGAATGCTTCACGGGCCTAAATAAGAGAAAATTATAGATTTTCTGGCTTGAAAGTCACAAGACGCGCACCGCCACAAACACACGCGAACTGTTTGTTTTCGTGATAAATAGCACTTTTTCACTTGTAAATCGAAGGACCACACAGCATGTTGGAGAAATTAAACACGCTGTTAACTTTAGGATGTATATTGACACCAAAATATTAATTATTGCAACCAGTACAACACGCTATGGCCGTAGTTGAGACAAGAAGAAGAAAATGTTGCCAGTTTACAATATGGCCATATAAGAAAGAAAAATAAAAATAAAACTTTCTGTTCATGAACACATGTATTATACATATAAACCTTCCTCTTAAATCACTCTATGTATTAAAAAACCGCATTAAAATCCGTTGCATACTTTTAAAGATCTAAGCATACATAGGGACAGACAGACAGGAAGCAACATTGTTTTATACTATTGATATTGGGTCGTTGCGGCTCATTTATCCAGAATATATGCGACAGGAAACTGATAGCGGTTGAAACGCTCGTAGAACTAACCCGTTTATCAAATCAGTCCTGCACAATATTCATGAACAGCTCACGACAAGCTATACAAGCAAGCAACTAAACCGCATGGAGATGCGGCGTAGTTGCATGCTTGTATATCTCCATTACGGCGGAGATCACTCGGGCCGCCCGTTTCGAGAGCACTGGAGAGGTCTTCATCTTCGCTCCCGTCTGCATAACTACTACTATTCTACAGCGACGATGACAGTCGACAGCAGTCCTGTGGCGTGGAGATAATCCCATTAGCGACTCACTGGTAATGAGGGCTAAACATACCCTGATACAGTTCAAGTCATGTTGAAAAAAAAAGTCGACAGCTCGCTTCCGATTCGGGTTTAGTGTGTTTAGTGTTTGCGTGGACTGTCTAGTTTTCTAGCGCCGCTTTTCCTGGTAACACGGAGTTGGGAATTATGACCGAGTTCATTATAGGGCTACCTCTCGTAAGAACGAGAGCTCTGGAGATGCTCTTTACCCCAGCTTCCTGGATGACTACGGTGACAGTCAGGGCTCTTCCGATCCGGATTCGGAATCTCCATTTTATGAAAATGATTGTGAAATTTTAAAGCGAACAACATCACAATCACAATTATATATCCTTTTACAAGGGACTACTTTTACTAAATTTCAAAATGCATTCACAATATTCACGAATTTATTTAATGAAATACCAATAATTCTAATCAAGACACATTATGTCCTTGTCTTTTATTGACAAATTGGCCAATCATCGCTGACCTAATCTTACAAAATCGATAAGAACAGTGCCTTCGTTCAAGTTTGCCAGCAATTACCCGAAGTAAATAACATAATCGCGAAATCGACAGCATATCAGGCAGGATACAAATACTTGTACAACTATACGTGTGACGTGTCGACAAATAAAGGCACACCGGCACTGCGGTGGCAAATAAATCGGCGGAAATTGGCGTCGGCGCCGTCTATCGCGCGATATCGGTTCCTTCCGATTGCGATATCGCGTTCAACGGGCTTTTCACGGCATCGCCACACTGATGATTTGAAGCTATTCATAACATAAGACACAAAGTAGTTGTAAGGTAATTGAGAGCAGGGAAGTTTTCCGCAACTGATTTATTGATCCAGGGCACGTCCACCCAGCATTGAAAATGTTTTTCAACCGACGCCATATTGCGGATTTTTAGTGGTACTAATTGATTTTACTGGCAACGAAAAAATTTTCGTAACTGACGTTGAAAGTCAGTGAATGAGATGTAAATAAAGAGGAAAAAGGACTTAATTGTCAGCAAATTTTAAGTAATTTTTGCATAATAAAGTCAAAACTATCCACAGTGATTAAAAGTCAAGTTTTTTCAATAAGATTCAGTATTTATTTCGCAAAAAGCAGTGAGCATTCCGGTAAACAATGTTTTGAATTTAATTTATAAATCCTTGAGAAATGGCTATTGACGTTAAATAATGCAAATATTACGTCACCAGCCATTTGCCAATTTTGCCATTTAATTGCCATATGAAAGCTGTTTGTGGGCGCTGCTATCCCTGAGGACCACACTAGTAAGGCTATACGTACGTTGCGTCTGAATTTTTAATGAAGTGTTCTTAATAATATTATATTTTACCTTAAAGGTAAGATCTACCTGACATATCAACGCATATTTTTGAAGAAAAAGGCAATATGTAAAGTAACGAAAACTAATCAACTAAGTTAGGTTTTTATCGCTGTTTTTACAGCCATATCGCCATAAAGCGTTTTTCCTAAATAAAGTTTATCTGGGCAAAAATGCGTGAAGGCTACCAGGATAACAAAGGCGGCGGGCGCTTACGTGCGGCCACGTCCCGTTTGACACGTGACGATATCGTGAGGCCAGGCCTTTACGGCCTCGGGTTATGTTGTTATTATGTGAGATCTACCGTCATGTCATGATGACTTCTGATTAAAGATACGGTAGGGAAGCTTGACGCCTTACGCCAAGGACAAGATAATAAAGTACGCTACTCATTCTTTACGCGATACGCCAGAGTAGCTTTTTCTGTTTATTTGATGAAAACGATAATATAATCAGTTTTCTTATTTTTGTTCAGCCCACGAATATGTATTGCATTTTGTTTTTGTTATTCAAAAGTTGAAATACATAAAATCAAATTAGGAATCTCAAAAACAAAGGCGAAAGACAAGGCACTCGTAAATCTCCTGAAAAATGAGATCAACAGTCTGATAACGAGAATAGCGGTTTCGTTTGTACGTAAGCGGCGTTTATGTTTCCACTCCTACTGCAGGCACTAGGGTACCAGAGGTTATTAGATAAAATTAGATGATGGAAACATCTCTCATTGACGTTGACTTTCATTCAACGCATATCGTCCGTAAACAGACTAAAATAAGATAGGTCGTAGGCAGTTATCGACGTACTTAGTTCATTCGTTCGTGGTGACCCATATTCTGGAGGGGTCTGGTATAGTAATATGTATTCTTAGTATTAGTTACGTAATACCTACGTAATTACGCTCTTCGTTCCGCTGCTGACGTTACTTTTGAAGTACCTAAATAATTAAATAAATTGGTCTAAATGACGTTTATGTGACCATGTTTTGCAAACGATTTTCGGACTCAAGTTTCGAAGTTCTCCAATAAGATCAATAGAATAGAACTTCATATCTGATATTCGTCCATTTTGATTAACTAGTTTGAGGTTGTTAACATTTAGCATTTACCACGAATATATTCTAACACAATCACTGCGTGCCTTTTAGAATCATATACTTATAGTATTTTTTATACTCGCAGACTTTAATGTGTCAGTTATAATTTCACATACAAAATCACAATAACGCAGTTTTTAATCCTGTAACAAAATTCTATACTCTATGGTACCCGCTACAGAACTTTAATATTCATAAGACATCTCTCTACACAACTCTAATAATTTCAAAAAGAGAACATAAGCTTATTTGATGCTCACTGATTGGTTGAAATTACTTGTCAAAAAAATCACCAATCACGAGGCACCCGCCATGGCCATCGCGATCATGTTTTTTTTAATAGGTCAGTTTTAGTTGAACGAAAAAGGTTACATCAAAAATAAAAAATCATATTGGAGAATGACGATTAAAGTAAAAAATGTTTTTCTGAGTTTTGCTCGTATAAAAAGTATAAAATACTGCTCGTATAAAATACTATTATGCAATCGTTGCACAATGGAGGTTCTTAAAGTCGAGTACCGCGTTTAGGTCACGAGGCTTGCCGAGTGGCCTATGTAAGGTACGAGACTTTAAGACCTAATTGTGTAACTATTGCATACAATACTTTTTATACGCGCAAAACTCAGAAAAACATTTTTTACTTTAATCGTCGTTCTCCAATATGATTTTTTATTTTTGATGTAACCTTTTTCGATCAACTAAAACTGACCTATTAAAAAAAACATGATTGTGATGGCCATGGCGGGTACCTCGTGATTGGTGAATTTTTTTGACAAGTAATTTCAACCAATCAGTGAGCATCAAATAAGCTTATGTTCTCTTTTTGAAATTATTAGAGTTGTGTAGAGAGATGTCTTATGAATATTAAAGTTCTGTAGCGGGTACCATAGAGTATAGAATTTTGTTACAGGATTAAAAAGTGCGTTATTGTGATTTTGTCTGTGAAATTACAATTGACAGATTAAAGTCTGCGAGTATAAAATAGTAGATTGTACAACAAGTGCATAAAACGCACTATTTTATACGAGACGTTTATCCATCCGAGCGAGCTTGCGAGCGAGGATGAATATAAAGTCGAGTGTAAAATGCGTTTTATGGACGAGTTGCACACTCTACTTTTCACTTCGATTGCGAGAAAATTAAACTACATCATGTTAATATTATACTTAAAAACAAATTTAATTAAAATTTGAAAACATTTAGTTTTTTTAGTCTACGAGAAATTATTGTTGAAGTTTATATATATAGTATATGATTTACTAAAACAGAAATAAATTTTAAAAGTAATAAATGATAGTAAATAAATATTACAAATGTATTCCAAGAAGTTTTATTGTGTACTTTGGCTGTTGGTATTTTGCCTTGGTCTTAGAATACTAACGAAACGAAAAAAAATAAAGAATTTATTCTATAAAGTTTTGTTGTTCGTGTGGCTGTTGGACTGATCGCCTTGGTCTTCGACGACGATTTTGCTTTATGCTCTAGAGCATAAAAAGCGACTTTATGTCGCCTACGCACAGCATAAAGTCGAACTTTAGAGCATGAGAAGTGAAAAAATAATAATATGCGCGGGTAAAAACGTATAATTCCTATGTTCTACACGATACGCACAAACTTGAAATATTATCATACCCGTACGAAAACAAAGAGATGTTTTGTTTGCGTGTAAGAGCACCCACTTACTCGGCGGTACCAGGATCACATGAATATACTGGATCACTTCATATCGGGACGCCCCGCCTCTTAGGAGCCATTTCATGCCGCAAAATGGCATCATTTCAAAGTCTGAACGCTTGAGCTAAAGGATATTGATTAGGTACTCCGTAAACTCTACAATATGTATGTTAACTTGCATGTTATCTGACCTTTACGTAAGCATACCAATGTGTTTACATCCCCAAATTCTGATGAAACATCGTTATTGCCAGGGAACGATTTCTTTTATTGGCAAAACTTCCAACATTATACTTTGAATTTGCCTCATTGCGCGGCCATTACATACCTACCCTTTATTTTGAGTAGCAATAATAAGTACAGGTTTTCCAAAATCATTATACTAAGTAATGAAGAAAGAAAGTATGTCACTGAATTCTTTCATGCGAATAAAGCCAGGGTTGAGATTGAAATACCGTAGTAGCGCTTTTTTAACGACGAATTTGGCTTAGTGTATGCTATTCTTGTTGTATCTACGTTATATTTATCAATTTCATTTCATAGTTTACAAGGTCTTGCAAAGTCCACAAAGTCTCACAAAGGCAAAGTTACTGTGCATCCAATTTTCAGAGCTTTTCTAGAATATTCCGGAGTTGAAAGTTAAGACCAGCTCTCGGAAATCTGGGGCGAGTTGCTCGCCCGGGCGAGTCGAGCAGATAAGTGAGTCGGCTCGCTCGGAAACTGTCCTAGATTGCGCCTAACAATATTTAATGCGCAATAATATGGAACGAAATCCCGTATAATAACTCTCTATTCCGCAGTTATCCCAGGTTCATGAAAGATCATTGAAAACAAATACTTTTTATGTTAGCTCATTTAAGGCAAAGCATTAATAAATTTGATTTTTTAACGGATGTATTTTTCAAATCTATTGCAGATTTGACGGTTTTATATTTTCCCTGGCTTTCATTAAGTTTCGACTGAATTTCGGTGTGTTTTACAAATGTTCTCGTTATGCTAAATAATACATTATCCGACCCCTGCGCCGCGGCATCCAGTAAATATACATCTCCATTTTACCCCGATCCGCCCCCGTAACCCGTAACGCTAACCCAAAAGTCTCTGTCGCCAGTTACATTACGCAAACTGCAATTCGGGGTTATCCACCGAGTTTTTAGGTCAACTTCTTGTCTACGAATACGCCACAACCAAACGATAGTAAACTGTCTGTAGAAGAAGGGGACTGCTAAGGTGTGACAGGGGACAAATATTAGTGGATTTGGTGTACTTTTTTGGAGTTTACTCCTTAAGAATCGATTTTCATATATAAGCCCGGGGTATGAAAAATATGGGGTATAAAATCGAACGTATCTGCCGTGCTAATTTAAAAAGTCGTATCTCAGTATACGATCGGGGTAAAAATACGACTTCTTAATTTAGCAGGTTATGCGTTACGCGTTATAGGCTAAGATCCCGATATAAAATGACCTTCACCGAGATGTTTATTTTATGAAATGTATTTTATAATCAATTTAATATGTCAATAAATATATTGCATATGGGTTGCCTAACAAATTTTAGTCCAGGGTATGTTTAATTAATAATAAAAAAAAATTTTTTAAACATTTCACCGGTTTGATTAATATTAGATAAATTCTATACCAATCGAAAGTATGAAGCCCATAGAATATGCAAACGTTAGGTTACCTATTCTTTTCCCGTCACAACTATCGGGTAGCCAGGTATAAACAGGTAAATCTATACCTACTAGCATTTTGCAACGGTCTGATTATTGAATTGAAACTGAATAAAATTAAAGATTATTTAATTATGAATTTATCTAATAATCAAATCGGTGAAATGTTAAGAAAATATATATTTTTATTTTTTACTAAACATACCCTGGACTAAAAATTGTTAGGCAACCCATATGCAATATATTTATTGACATATTAAACTAAATATAAAATACATTCATCAAATAAACATCTCGGTGAAGGTCGTTTTATACCGGGATCTTAGTCTATAACGCTTAACGCATAACCTGCTAAATTAAGAAGTCGTATTTTTACCCCGATCGTATACTGAGATACGACTTTTTAAACTACCATTATGTTCACATAAACAAACTATAAAATTGTCAATGTCAACTTCATGTCGAGTGTCAACAAAATTTTATAAATAAAATAAAATTTAATCAAATCTGCGCTTAACGGGTAAAATGTGCTGCTTTTGAAACAATAGCGCCCGTCACACAATCGGCTAAAAGATACGTGTTCGTTTCAGCTCCCAAACAAACCTACCGAATTTTTGTGATATCCAAGATTACAACTTTTATAACGTGCAATGCAAAGACCGTGTTTTCTTGGTGTTTAAGCCGTGCTTGTATGGTGCTAAGATCGAAGAAGACGTCTTGCTGTAGAGAGAGAGACCGCTTTAATTGTGACTCAGCTTTAAGCTTAGAAATAGAGAAGGCGTGAATACTTTTCCATCACCACTGCTCTCATTTTCCTGCATTCAGCCGCAGAATGGTTTTGATTTCGTGAAACTTTCCAGGATAAATACATACATAAATCAAGGATCCAACACAACCGAGCCATTCATTTTCTAGACGGGAGTCTTGCCGACCGACAAGAAGCTATGAAGTTTAAATCGAAATTGTTATGTTTTTGATGTTGGCTTTTAAATTGTATCTTTTTTTACTATAATTGCTTGTATTTTTACTTTTATTTGTAAGTGTTAGTTATAAATATGAGTGATCCTTCTTCATCCTTGCGCTGTCCCCATTGTCCCAACTCAACTCGAACTTTTACCCCTCATGGACTTAAAGTGCATATAGGGCACATGCATAAACATTTTCCCCAAGTCATCCCCTCCAACCCTAGACTGTCGGTTTCACAGCAAGCTCATGGTAACAACCCCATTCATCTAGATTTTGGTGATCTAGCTACGTTAAAGCAGTCAGTACGTGTGTTATGGCATATCCCCAAAGGGGCGCGAAACTTGGCAGCGGCCAAATTGAGCGACCTCATTGATAAGTGTATCGACTCCAATGGCACTCTCGAATGGTTTAGTTTACTGTCTTTTGCCTATTCTGCACTCAAATCGCCTGAAGCGTCGGCCACGGGCAATTAAACAACGAAAGTTAAGAGAAATATTAACTCTGCTTCTTTTGATATCAGTGGGAACATCGGTGCAGAGACCACGCCTTTGAGATCACACTCCATACTGAAGACAATTGAGCGTAAAGTACATGAAGGGGATCTCAGGTGCAGAGCGAGTGCTTATGTCGGATGAGGGCGTGGCGCCGTCGAGCCCTGAGACTTTAGCTACGCTGCAGTCGAAGCATCCAGCCCCGTCCCGGCCGCTGGTACTTCCACCGGAACCTGACATATCTATTTCTGCCTTAACTGTTAAGCCGGAGGAAGTGGTGCAGGCACTCAGCTCTTTCAACAATAGTTCGGCCGCCGGTTTGGATGGTATCCGCCCTGTTCATCTTAAGGAGCTTACGTCTGCATCTGCGGGAGACGCCGATTTTCGGCTCCTGGAACATCTGGCCAAGCTTTGTAATTTTTTGCTCAGTGGTCAATTAAACCCTGAAGTTTGCTCCTATATTTATGGTGCTTCCTTATGTGCGCTGTCAAAAAAAGACGGTGGTATAAGACCCATTGCCATAGGCAGCGCTTTCCGCCGCTTAACGGCAAAGCTAGGATGCCGTGCAGTGAGAGAAGAAATGGCAGCTTATCTGCAACCTTGCCAATTAGGGTTTGGCACAAGATTGGGCTGCGAGGCTGCAATTGACGCTACGCGGGCTTTTTCGGTAGATAGCAAAAACTTAGAATCCGTTTTAATACGTATAGTTAAGTTCATATCATTGTAATAGTTAAGTACTTATGCTTTCTGAAAAAATGACTGACTGTTGAGTTTCTTTCGGCGTTTCTTCTCAACAGTGGTCTCCTCTTGTGAAATGCCGGTAGACTCAGACATGTAAAAGTGCCCTTGTGGCCTACTTGCAGAATAAAGTTCATTATTTCATTATTATTATTATTAATTAAAATTGATTTAAAAAACGCGTTTAACTCAGTGGAGCGTGATGTTTTACTGTCCGAAGTGAAGGATAAAGTGCCATCACTCTACCCCTTCATTTTCCAAGTATATTCTTCCACTTCTAATCTTTTCTACAATGGTCCTCTTGTTCTTTCCCAAGTTGGTGCACAGCAGGGGGATCCGCTAGGCCCTTTAGTTTTCTGTCTGGCCATACAAAAGGTAATTTCAGAGGTTAAATCCCCATTGAATATCTGGTACCTAGATGACGGTACCCTAGGTGGTAAACCTGAAGAAGTGGAACAAGACTTGCTCATGCTCCTGCCTCGTTTAAAAGCTCTGGGTTTAGATATTAATTTCAGCAAATGCGAATTTTTCCCCTGCAGTACCAACTCACACGATTCTTTCCCCTTATTCAGTGCTCTGCTCCCCGGACTGAAAGTGTTGTCGGCGAGATCTTTCAACCTCTTGGGGTCCCCAATATTCCCAGAAGCCATTCCTGAAGCCTTCGAGGAGAGAAAGCTGCTTCTGCTGATGGCTGCGCAGAGGTTGAATGAACTTTCGGCTCACGTAGCCCTCGTTATGTTGCGAGTTTGCTTTGCCGTGCCTAAGCTGACATATTTCTTGTGCACCGTGCCAGCCTGGCTGCAACCTGTCCAGACAGACTCCTTTGACTTCGTGTTGAAGGAGAGTTTGGAAAAGGTGCTGAACGTCTCCCTTAACCAAGGTCAATGGGACCAGGTTTCTCTGCCGATTCGAACTGGTGATTTGGGCACGCGCGTCGCGCGCGAGATGTGAGCCTCCCGGCCTTCCTGGCTTCGGCGTGTGGGGTGGTGGACCTTGTCACTCAAATTTTATCTTTTGATGGTGACAAGGCTATCATTCCTTACGCCTCCGATGCTTTGACGGCCTGGACGGCTCTTAATCCCGGCGTAGCCATACCCGTAGAATTGTTCCGTCAGCGTCTATGGGTTTATTTATATGAGAGTGCGCGCACCACGATTTTCATAAACCCATAAGTAAGCTTATTTCTGCGACAAAATTATCGCGCGACTAAAAAAAATCGTGGTGCGCGCCTGGCCTGAAGAGTAAACTCCAGTCGTGCGTCGGAGCTGACACACACACTTTTTTTTGTTTTGTTTGAGAATTTTTAATTTTTTTATTTTCAGTTTCACATAGAAAACGTTAGAACAACAGTCTGAATTCTAATTATAATGGGATAGGTAAGGAAGGAACTCAGCGAACGGTCCTTAAAACTTAAACCATCTAAAATTTGGCATTAAGTCCGCCTTTTGTACGATAAGTTCTTTCTTTTGTGCAATAAAGATTAAATAAATAAATAAAAAGTGTGTGTCCAAATTCGCCATGAAGGCTAATAATTTTTATTGACGTTATTTTTTATGAATTAGCTTAACATTATACGAGTAGCTCAAAGTATTATACTGCCTTATTAAAAAATGGGGTTGGGCTATTAAGAACCAAGCCAGCAAGCTAAGTAGAAATAAATAGCCAGCTAACAATGTTTTACATTCGTTCAATTCTTTCGTCTTGAAGGTGGAAAATCAATTGAAATAAGAACCTCCTTTTCCCCAGCTGGTCAATTACCGGCCTGTTATGAAACGCGTTTGTCCCGCTACCAGGCTGGCATAAGCCGGGGGTGTAATCCGTGCGGCGCACACTAATGGTCCGGTTGGCCGAGTACGCGCGCGGCGGAGAATGAGCTCGTAGCGACTTATGGGACGGATACGATAACAACAACAATAAGCAGTCCTTATTGCACACTTCTTGAGACAAAGAGCAAATATAATATTATTAATATAAACAATTACATTGAGTAAACATTACGAAACGTACCATAGGTCTATAATTTCTAGTCCTGTGACAATACTTATGTTTTTTTAAGACCAAGTTTCTCAATAAATGAAAAAATAAAATTCGAAATGACAACATTCATTCTGAGCGTTCCGGAATTCCGGATACATGATCGCTTGTCTGTCTATGTTGCTAATACGCCTATTTTTAAATACTTTAAATGTGTGTCTACATAAAAGCTATTTATAGAATAAAATTTTCGGCACACAGGACTAGAAGTACCTATATTTAAAATTATGTAATGACTAATGACATTATTAATCGAATAGGTAGTTACAGAATAAAACTATATTACCAGTAAAAGTAATATTGTACAAAAATCGAATAAACTATTACTGACTATAACTGTGTAAACTGACATATAAAATAACCACTAACTACATTGTAAAGTACCCTTTTGTAAAATTGACATATAATGTATTTGTGCATTATGAATAAATGAGTAGGTATGAGTATGAGTACAACACCAAGCGGGTAGGTAACATATTGATTTGAAGACTATTGCAGACTTATATGGGTAAATGTATGCACACGTGTAGTTATTCGTTTCGCATTTAGGAATATGAACTAACCAACAGGTTGACAACCCCGCCGGTGACGGTAGACGTTGCCAAATATTGACGACCAGTCGTAAACCTTTGGCAAATGGACGATCGAGCCGCGCCTACTACTTGACGATACTGGCATATACCGTAAAGAACATATATTTCTTATATTTAGACGCATAGCCCGAAGAGAGCTTGACGTTCAGAGAGACGAGAGACTAATGGTGATGATGGGAAAGACGGAGGGCAGTGAGGGAAGAACGATCCAATTACAAATAGCTTTATGGTTCGATCCAACCAACGTAAAGTAAGGTTTATGTCTTAAATTAGTAAAAGTTTCTCAGTTCATTTCTGACTTAACCTCTGTATGGAATCAGGGACCTAATTCGAGAATGCCGTTTGAGCGATCGCAAAACGTCAAAACTCTATTAGATAACAGTGATATCGCCTTTGAAATGCGATGAGCTTCAAGTGTCATATCTCATCTCAATTTTGGAAACACGAAGGTGACAATGATTGTCAAAAATGCTATTCATGCATATGATTTTCTGTTTTGAACGAAACGTAACTGACTAATTTCACGCACTACACGGCCAAGTTAATTATGCCGTCACATACAAAGGAAACGCAAATTAAGCGCGACCGGATTGACGAAGTAAACGAAGTTGCGATGTTCTAGAACATCCCTAGGGATATCGCCACTTTTCAAGTAGGGACACGTCAAACGTGACGGATTGCGATGAAATGGAGAGATATCCATCATCTTTCTAAGATTGGTCGAATTACCCTCCTGAACTAAGAACGGACTAAGAACTTTCAATTCTCACATTAGATACAAAGCAAAGCCGTGTAAAGTGCCAAATCCGGCCCTTCTTCGTCGAATGCTAATACTCGGCCAATTCGATCAAACGAAATGGCCTCTTAAGGGCCCATCCCAGAAAGGGTGCTCCTAAAGCCGTTGTAAAAGTGAAGTCTTGCGTGAGGACCGGCGGACCTCAGCCTCGCTCCAAACAATAGAAACATTATTTATTGCACTAAACAGAGTCGCGTGATAAGAACGCTTAAAATTTTTGAATAGAAGTAATAAGAGGGGTACAGGACTAAGCCTGTGTTTTTCAGATTTTTCTACGTTGATAAATGTGTCTGACATTTAACATTTAAGGCTTATTCTGTCTTCAATGTACAGGTGGAAAGTTTTTAAGTTGAAAACGCGTCTGTAATGCAACAGTTAAACAACCTTTTTCCATGATTTCGTTGATTCCATTAGATCGAACATTTTAAATATAAATAACTAATTCTCGCTCTCCTTGTTTCTAAGTATTATTGAAAATCAAAATCAATAAGTTTAGTATGTACAAAAGTAGGCCACAAGGGCACTGAACAAGTCTGAATCTGAAGCTACTGGCATTTTATTGAAACAACAGAATGTATTTTTTTTCCTAAATTATATTTAAAACTAAGTATTACAATGGTGTTGTAACTAATAATTGGTACACGTAGAGGAGATGTATTAGAACATCGTGTCGTCATGAAACGTCAATATCGATGTTGTTTCTCTGGAATGTAAATATATAGGCCCTTGCGTCTATTGCAGACGATTTATGGTGTAATGTTTGGGAAACAATGGAATGTAAAGAACACCAAGATATTGCTCTGCTGTAACAGGATATGCCCTTACTCTTTCCGGAGTCTTGTATATACTACCAACTTGTATTGTCTTGTATGTTTTTGATCCACGTCTGTCTGTGTTCATTCGTTAGTACCTATAATGAGTTTTTCGGCACATGTTCAAACATGATCTACGCTAACCGATCGATAAAACGCTTCCGCCATTAAATCCCGACCTGTATCTAATGTTTCAATTGACCGATCATTCATTCAGCCATAGGTACATTCTCTCGGCGTATTCGGGTCACCCGAATACATTTTAAACAACATCTCTTTATCTCTCTTTATGTTTTATTGTCGGAAGCGCTCCAAATGATGACTTATGCGTTCGCGTTTGTTGTAAAAGGTTCGCGGTTGTTAGAGTTAAATATGGTGTTCAGAAACGGGTTAATGCTTGATGCATTGGACTAAAGCTGGGGCTTTTGATTTAACGTTTTAACTAAAGACTAACATTACGGACAATCTTTGGCAATACACGTTGATTCATCGGAGAAGATCTCATTTCTTGACTGCCACAGAATAAATCGTTTCAGAAAGGGTGACTGGTAAACCTAGATATTAGCTATTTAAAAATTCACAATGTGAATGCGTATCTATTTATAGTAATATGCAGCTTACGTCATTAATTCATGCTTCTATTACTGTTTATTTTGTATGTTCATTTTGCTAGGGACATTAAGGTAAGTAGTGCATGTTTAACACTCTGTGACAACAAAGTTGCAATGCCGGTGTACGGGCAATACAATAATTAAATGTTTCTCACGAAAGTTTTGTGCATGTTGCTATATTAATACGTGTACAATAAACGGATTCACGGCAAGTTCTATGATGCAAAATTGACGGTTGCTATTACGCAGCGCAGCGATTCAAAATGAATAGCATCTTGATAGTCAGGGTTATTTGAATCCGCGGCGTGTCCCGCGGTTTGCTCAGCCATTAGGGTTGGCTACGGCGACATGAATAACGAGCTCGCATAGCGTTTTGAGGTAACGAAGCGACTTGAGCTAGGGCTGCCTACTAGTCAGTGTTGGTTTAGTCTGATATATGTTTGACGTAGAAGTGGACAGGATATATCGCTTACCTACGCTTGGGCCAAAATCGATCAACCGAACAAAATATATGACGCTGTTTTACCTAAAACAAATGCTTCTTCTTCATTATATTGATTGCTGAAGGTCAAGTCCTGGTTGGAAAGTCTTAATCGAGGTCTTAATTATATTTTGGGATCCCAATCCATTGATGCTGGGAACGCAGGACCCATCAAGGGGCTAGGTCTAGACCCTTTAGATGATGATGACGCAAACCTTATATTGTAAGGATTGGGTCGGATTTATACGAACTATAAGGTGCACGCGGCATCACACGTGAAACCAAAATAGAGAAAACGCATCGAGGACGACGCGGCGGTTAAATCAATACTGAGCTCCGAGAATGGAACGAGAGCTCTGTGGTTATAGATATATAAACGGTTTTTAAACATTACTACAACGGAACGAAACTAAGTTGGAGAATAGGAATATTATTTTAATTAAATGAAAACATAAAATAACTGGAAAAAGATAAGCCAAATGGGTTAAGCCTTAGGATAAACTAGAGAAAATTTGTATCATAGTTAGCGAATAACTGTCAAAAAAGACATAGATTATTCCGTTATGTATGCAGTTTGATCTTAGGATAAGTAGGTACGCCTAGAACGACAGTCTTCAGACAATAGAATTACGAACAATGAAGCCGCTTTTGGTTTTATGTGTGCGTGGCCACGAACCAATCATAGAGACGTTTAAACAGTCTTATTAAACGACTTATGAAACTAAAAAAAAGAAAAAAAGAGACGTTTTGCTTGTGACATTGACGTTGTGACAGACGCGTACACGGACGAAAGTTAGCCCGTGGCTAACCAAAACTGGCTTTCAAGTGCTAACTAGGTTTCTAGTCGCACTAGAGTTTGATGTGCATTGTACTTGTACGGCTTACATAAGTATGAATGCACATGCTCTGCAATAATGCGGGCCACAGCCATCGTATTCGCGCGCCGACGACAAAAGAACAAAAGCCTCGTAAAAACTTGTGCCGCCCTCTTTTTCAGGTTTTGTTCAGATTTTGCAGGTATTCGGAAATTGCAGGTCACTACCTTCTCAGTTGCTGTTTACGAGTTTATTGTGAATAAAAAGAAATATAAACTAACTAGCTGTGCCCCGCGGTGTTACCCGCTCATCCCACGGGAACACTATATTTATTCGGGACGAAAAGTATCCTATGTCCTTTCCCGGGTGTCAAACTATCTCCATACCAAATTTCATCTAAGTCGGTTCAGCGGTTTAAGGTGAAGAGGTAACAGACAGACATACAGACAGACAGACACACTTTCGCATTTATAATATTAGTATGGATTATTATACGTAATATGTACATTCATGTGCTTTTGAGCGTTGATAGCTCAAAAAGGTATTAATATTAATAAAATAATTGGGCGATCAGCAAACGTTTCGCGTGCAGACCATAAACGTGTTTTTATTTTACTCGTAGTTGGGTCGTTCTCAAAATATTTGCACCGCCACCTGTCACCAGGTTTGTCTTAGAAGAAGTTTTTTACACCGCATTATTTTAAATATTCAATTATCATCACATATCTAAAGACACTTTTTACATAGAGGCCAAATGCTTTCAATTAAAAGTAAAGTATATTAATAGACAAAAAAACGATTTAAAACTAGGTTTTGTCGGTCACTTGCCGTGTCCCAACGCGAGGTACTCATGTTTCGTTGTAATAAAAAAATATACATTACCGACTTAGCTTAAGTTCAGTACTCCATTTTATTTTCATATATGATGAAGATTGAATACTACCATATCGAATAATAATACTCTGCTTATTTTGCGAATTATTTGCAATTTAAGTTTGTCCACGCCATTTTTTGTCGTTCACTTGTCATGAGACAAACATTACAATTGTGAGACTACTATTTCGTCTCCCCTGCCTAACCCTGCATAAATCGAGACCTTCAGTTGCCACCTAACACTGTTCCGAGTGACACGTCGTCAGTGTGCTGCACAAAAAAAATATGATACATACTCTTACGCGAGCGGGAGTTTGTAATGGGTATGTAGTCTATATTCTGCCTTCCATATTTTGGTTGACGTGTGTACTATTGCATTCATTTTAATTTATAACGCGTAAAGTATGGTCTACTTTTATGTGTATAAATATGAAGTTCATCAACGAAATACTTTATTTGTTTTGATGACATAACTGTCATTTTGTCCATCACCTGTATGTCGTTCACTTGTCTATATAAAAACAGGTGAACGACACATACGGCAAGTGAACGACAATTATTTAAACACTTATACAAAATTATTTAAAAACCAGGTTTTATCGGTCACTCGCTGTGTCTCAACTCATGTTTCGTTGTTATAAAAACATATATATTTTCGAAGTAGCTTAGTTTGAGTATTCCATTTTACTTTCAAGCTGTCTTAGGAATCCTTAGCAGGCGGCGCCCGCACCAGATTTTGAAGCATCAATCATTTGCCTGTCAGTGGCTTTGAGCGTCCAGGTCTCTGCCCCATAAAGAGATATGGAGAAGATAGGGTACAGACGAGGTGCATGTTAGTTCGGTTAGGGATGTGTCTATCTTTCCATATTTTGCCGCGTTGGGTAATCGCTGTTTTGGCCATTCCGATTCGCCTGCGAATCTGTGGTTTCCATGTGCCTCTATTTGTGAAAATGGAGCCAAGGTACTGGAACTGATCAACAGTTTCAAACTCTTGAAGCAGGTTAGACTTTGTCAACTAGTAATGGTCGACTATCATCAGCTTTGTCTTATATTTATTAATATCGAGACCCATTTTGAGGCTGGTTGTTTTGAGTCATTCCAAAAGTTTGGCCACTTCTGCTTCGTGTGATGCAAAATAGGTGATGTCTACCACGTACCTTCAAGGGCTCCATATCTGTTAAATTGTATTGGGGATATTATGCATCCCTGTCCGGAACTTAAAGTTCTTGTATGTGACATCTCCTACTGACACCATTCTGTATTCAGACTCGTAAAGGCTTTATAAAGTGTTACCAGATGTGCTGGCAGCTTCAGACAATACCTCCCATAACTTATCCCACCCAACGCAGCCGAAGGCTTTCTGGTTATCAGATGTGAAGGAATTCCTCGAAGATGACAAAAACAGCAGTAAGTTACTCAGCGGGTAGGAAAGAATATATCAAAATAGGCAGCATCAGGATGCAAAAACGTTATTTAAATGATTCGCTGTTGAAACTTCATAAGAAATTTATAAAATCACGTGGGTATGCTTGAGTTTTGCATCTTTTTGCCGTTTATGACCTTTCTGGATAGTACAGGCTTCAAAAAACCTCCTGAAAAATGTCCTATGATATGAGAATTAAATGCTTGTTTTTTTATGCTTACTAGCATAAGGAAAAAAGAAAAACAAAAACAATCAAAAAAGCACTATTTGACAGTTCAACGTAGATTTTATTTAAAATGTCACTTACCTGCAACCGTCGTCGTTAACCTGCTAACAAATTCAGTGAAGTTGGAACATATTTGTCGCAAACCTGCACCCATTGTCGATAACTTGGTAACAAATGTCGTTTACCTGACATCGATGTCTTTCACCTGTCGACCTAAAATTTCAAACATCCATATCTTCTAAGACATTCAATTTAACTACTTCCCTCGACGTGATATCAATTGGCTGAATATATTTCTAGCGATCCTATGAAAAATAAAAGAAGAAATCGCAACTTTAAAAAAAAATGCAAAATTAACGCAGCGGTGCAAATTTTTTGAGAACGACCCAGTTCTGCATTGTTTTCGATGATAAAATAGCATGAAGGCCTAAACAAAATTTATAATTGAAAACCAGGCTACTAGAATGCTAAAACCTCCTTGATGGAACTGTGACATCGTCAAGAAAGCTTATGCAGTTTTATACATATAGAAGGCTCCCGTGACTCTCAGTCATTAAAATGCATACGAAACGGCTTTACTCACGTCGTAGAAGTCGAATATCGCTCGACATGGCTCGAGTGATGGGAGAGTGAAAGAATCGAGTGTCAACCCTAAATTGTTATAAAACATAGACGTGGCGGTTGATCCGGGCGATCGTGTCGTAAAGCGTCCTGCACTCCCGGACAAAGCCGGATATTTGCACAGGGAATATTGTCGCCCTCTCGCCCCCTTTGACTGAGGTAATGCTAGCGATACGAGCTGCCCTTTGGAGAGCAGAGTTTAGAATGTTTTTTATAAACAAAGGAGGTGTCGAATATAACAATTCCTGTTTTTATATGAATGGTGACAACATTTTTCTAGTTTGCCTTAGTTGTCTAGTGGAAAATGCCTCATAGTATTAACACGCCTTACGTCCGATAAATTAAAAGCAAATACTTATTTACTGAAATCTTTCTATACAATACACGGGAAAGTCTATCTGCTGTCCGGAAGCCGTGTTTCCTAGGTGTTATCGTGTTATGTCCGGGTCCGGCGGCCTCCGGCGCGACGTCCGTCCGGCATCCGGTCCGGTACCAAACTTTTTATTTCCACCATCGCTGCGTGACTTGTGCTAATAATTCAAAACGCACGTGTCTACTGTCTAGAAAAATTATACGTGCGACACATAAAATTATGAACATGATAAAGCTGGCACAATTGTTTTTGATGGATGAAATATAAGTGAGCTATTTTGGAGTAGTTTAGTTTCACGAGTAACAGGTTTTGTTATCGTTCACCGAAGAAATCAATCAAACTCAACATCATCACGTTACGAAATGTAATCACGTGGACAGGTGCCTGAAGTTCGAAATACTAGGGCGCCGTTAAAGCTTATAAATATTATCTTACAGCACCAACGTATCGCGAACTCCTTATTCCATTGATACAGAGTTTAGGTTCGTGCGAGTTTCATCTCCGTAAATTGGTGTGAAACGCGGATCGCGTCTTTCATCGCATCGCGCCAGAGTTACCGCCAATAAATGAACAGTGCAAATAGCTCATCTATGTCAAAATATAACATGTTCACACTGGTGTTTTGGAAATCATCGTAAATTACGCAAAAACAATGTAATGTTTACGGATTAGAACTTTATAACCTGTCATTCAGCGCTTGTGTAATCTTAAATCACGGCCGATTAATTTGAAATACGGTCTTGAATATTCAAGGCGATGTGTCGTTGTAAAATAGTCTTTAAGATTTCGGATAAATGTTGCTTGGAGTGGGGAACAAAGTGTATTATATCAGTAGAATTCTAAAGAGCGTTAATGTCAGAAAGCCGTTTGAAGCGCAATTTAAGAGCAGTTTAGTTCCGAGAACTATTTTATTATCTCTTTGAAATTGTGCATTTTGACGTTATTAGTGAGGAAGAATAACTTTAAATATAAATTAAAACTTTAAGCTCACATTTGCAGTACGTTTGAGTTGATAATACTTATGTTCCCGGGCAATTTTTTATTTTGTTGGGGGTGTAGGTATTTATACACCCCACTTTTTTAGATTTTGGATATTTTAGGAATTTTCTACTCTGAATCGAGCTCTGTCGATACTTGGTAGTATTTATGTATGTATTATTATGTATATATTTACCAAAAACTGCCTAAAATATTAATCACTTTGTTCCGGGTTTTAACGATGCCATATATCCATCACCACTAACACTAACTAAATACCGTTTTGCTCTCTCAATTCAATTCATCATGCACAGAGCCTCGCGCTTAGGATCGATGCAACCGTTCTACATTGTAGTGGCAATGGACATGACTGGTTGTAATCTATCGCTCTCTAATTATTGTACGTGGTGGTGGGTCGGTTATTTTAGAACCATTACGAAATATCGCGCGCTGTTCACTCGGAACTTACTGACAATATATTACAAAAAAAATGTTAAATAGTCGTTAATCATTACAGAGAATAATTTAGATGTGTAAGTACCAAAAAGATAGACGTAGTTAACAAATTAAATCGTATTTTAATTTTTATTAAGATGTTTGTTTGATTTAGTTTATGATTTATGCTTTATAGGGATTGTTACGGTGTAATGTAGATATCTTTAGTACGGTAGGTAGAAGGCTCAAAACACCACATAACATAAATCTATTAACAATCATGATAGTTACGAGTATTATCTAATATTTCATGCAATTCAAACAAACCAAATTTATTGTGTTAATTGTTTAATTCTGTACTCACCCTATATTTTATTAATTTGATAAAGTCACGTGTCACATTAGCATACATAATATGTATATCATATAATAATATCTCATAAAAATACGTTTGTCAAAGTTGGTGAAACTACAGAAAAGTTAGTTTTACTGGCGGATCATTGTCACATACATATGTAGACTGCATCAAGGAATAACGTCATATATACAGTCAGTAGTCCTATTATAACTAGACCTAGGACGTGGACTTGTGGAGTAAAGCCTGTCAGCGAAGCCTTAGGCGGCCGGATCGAAATCTGGCCACGCGTGACGCTGTACAGTTGCTGGCTCTTCCTAGTTCTGGCTTCTTTTAAGGATACCTATAAATGAAGACAATCTTCGCCTCTAAACATAACACACAAAATAAAAAGCTACATGATAGAAAGGTCTTTCGTAAGCAGTTTCGTCTGATACGTTGCGATAAAAGCCGTACAAGTGTTAATCGAGTCGGCAACTACACCGCGCGCAAATCACAAACAAATCCCATCAAGTGCCGACACTTCCAACTTCCCCGGATTACACGGACTTGTCCCGTCGATGATAAGTTCGGGGCAAGGTGGGAAAGATATCTCAGTAAGTTAACTTCGTTTAGAGTGATGTTGTTTATAGTCGGTTGCTTGGTCTATGGAAAGTTAACTGAGAAAATTGGAATTCCGGAACGTAATTGGATTAACATTCGCAATCGCCATTTGTAAATTGATTTTTGATATGGAATTATTTTTCGCAGAATGTTTCATTACACAAAAGTGTCATTTTGTAGAAAGCATTTCCACGAAACCATAAACTATTTGGGATTGTTATAAAACAAATCTAACCTAACCTTATTAATATAGCGCGATATTTGCAAGTATTAAGAAAAAATTACGACCATAGAGGAATAAAAATACAGCGAAGTGAAAATTCGTCGAAATGAAATATTTCTCCAAAAATAATTCTCCAAAAAGGCAGTATCCCTTTTGATATTTGGTCTGCATTAAGTAAATGACATTGACAAGCTAAATATTGCACATAACAGCGACTTAGTAGACATTGGCGTCGTCATGAGAAGCTTGGAATTTATTTAGCTATCAGATTCACATCACACTAATATTATAAAGGCGAAAGTTTGTGTGTTTATGTGTATGTTTGTTACTTCTTTGCTCTCAAACAGCTGGACCAATCTTGATAAAATTTAGTATGGCGGTAGCTGACACCCCGAATTAACACATAGGCTACTTTTTATCCCGAAAATAGTATAGTGTTCCCGCCTGATGAGCGGCTATCTAGTATGGCCACATCTGAAATGTCGAGACATCTTGCACAGTGAGTTGCACTTGCCGAATGAGGAATAGATTTGGAATCGTTCGAGTCACGAGTGTCCGTGGGCTGATCATTAATTCGGAGTTATCGACGAATGCGAATTCCGCGGTTTGCGGCGATGGTCACGAGGGAGCTGGGAGGGGTAACAGCGGAAGTCGCTCACCAATTGACTGCCTAAATGATCAATTATAATGAGATCTATTACTGGCTGTCTAAAACGCAGCCTGTTGCTGATTTTGTTATTGTTATTGATCTGATGTGAAAATAATTATCCATGCAATCAGCATTAATTATTAACCGAGTATTCTTGGATGGCTTAATGATTGCGCCAGAACATGTAATTGTATTAATTGTATTATTAAGTTTTAATCTAATGTTTTGACGACACAAACACACGTGGGTCCTACACTAAATATTTATACAATTTATTAATTATTATATACAGCCTTTCGAGTAATGTAACGTTAAGTATTTTTCGAAGGAAGTTTTTTCTTTATTATGAAAATCATTATTTTATTAGGTATGTAAAGCAGTAGCATATAATAATATGTATACGCATACATATTTGTTTCTCACATGTACCCTTCATTCATTTGTTACCCAATTTCACCTTGACCTTCCCTAAGAAATTCATCTCATATCGTCTCGCTCGCTCAAACATTGTTTAACAGAAGCGCGAAAGGGGCACAATAAAAACTTCAAATATTAAAGTAGACATTGTTTTCACAGTGTGGGAGTCAGTTCGCGAATTTGCCCTTTGCCCACAGCTAGCCCACTCTCTTTCACATTATTTAGTATACTGTCTTAAAGGTGAAGGGCGCCTGAAAGTTACGCCTCAGTTGCGCCATAAATATTCGCTTTTATCATATCTTATAACTATATCCAATCGGGCGCATAGTTACAGCAGGAACTGTGTTAAATTTTATTCGACAACGGAAATTGGGTTTTAAGTTTAGTTACTTTGGAGTAAAATTCATGCTCTAGCCATTTCACCAACAATAAGACATATGAAAACAGGTTTTCATTGAGCATAAAAAAAGAGTAATTTTTACTTTAAACAGAGTTTTAAACTTCATGTCAAATGAAAGTTGCGAAGGCGGTCTTACATCCAGTATTATTGACAATGCAGGTTTACCGATATAGTTTGGTCCTACTATTTAGAAAACGTTACTATATTCTCGCTCCCCGTAATTACTTTATGTTACGCCCTGAGAGAAGACAAATATTTTTACAAGCTTTTATTTTTACAATGTATTTACGTTCCGGTGGAATCTTGCAACTCAATTTTGAAGCTGATATCTTTCACCCATTGAGCTGAAATTTTGCATACCTACTTTAATGATAATACGATACAATAATATGGTATCATGGGGCTGGTTTGACGATGGAGCCGGAAGGTAGCCCAAAGAACTCTGTACTAGATTAAAGCAATCTTACCGAGTTTGGTTTCTTTAGAATTCTGTCATTGAGCAATTTACAGTAGGCTATAAAAGCTTGTCACAAGTCATTTTTTTGACAGAAACTTATTTACGACCTGTCAACACGGAGGGGAGGAGTGTAGTTCACAATTAGGACGCTGCGCTGCCCTCTTTCCGCGCTGACCAAAGGTACCATTTACTGTGAAACCTGAATATTTTTCTACACATAATCATAGGTATCTATTTACAGTATTTACTTCAATATAAAGTATTCCATACCTCTATGACTAAGAATTTAAATAGCTTGTTATTTCCGTTGTGTATCCTTAAAACCTAAGAAGGCTTTAGCGTTAGTTTGTTTTTAAGGCGACGGGCGATGCCAAACTACCGGCACTTCCGATATTTTCTTACATCTTCATAATCAGATATTTATTCAGAAAAAGCTGAAATCTAGGAGCTAGATTAATACGATTTGTTGCTTTGGGAACTTGAGACTTGCCCTGACACTCACACATAAGCCCTTTAGCGAACCAAGTAATAGTGGCACATTCGTCGGGCCTGGCGCACTCAAGTCTAGGTCAGTGTCTACTTATGTATGTAACCTCGTTAATGTGCGTACTTATCTGTGTCTTATAATCTAAGGCTGTTTGTGAGTATACAATTTTGTATTTAGGTCAAATGGGTTGTGCTAGTTGGGTGTTTCATTTAACTTCATATTCTGATGTGCTGATGTGTGCCTATAAGAACTATTGGGGACTAAATTGGCGAATGGTTAAACTTGTACCATGCACAAAACTGTGTTCTTTGAAGGGATCTATATAAGAATCCCTAAAACTATTAACATTAGGTCTTCCAATATTAGGATAAAATGGATTAGGGCATAAGAGTATTACTTTTAAGATTTTGACTTTTAAGACCAGAGCGTTAAGGGCACACGAACATTAGGTCAAAAGTGTTTATGACAAACATGTTAGGGCAAATGAGTTTAGGACAAACGTTGTAGGGATTTCGAGAGAAACCCATTCGAAGACTATTTTTAAATCGTTATTGACCCTACCCAATTTACCGTTAAAAAAAAACGGTCTAACTTAATTTTATCCGTTTCACGAGGGTTCAAAATAAAATGACAACACATGCCATGTTGAAAGACTAAAATGGCGGGCAGCACGCTCGCCGCTGCCGCCGCCACAGCAAACAGCCGGGTACAGTTCACCCACATTCGGCCGCGGCTCGCTAAACGGACGAGTAAACATTCTTAAAATAGAAGTTCAGTCAAGTTTACCGGAGTTTATATTTAACTGCGACGTTGACACGCGTTACTTACATACATTGCGCCGTTTCAGTCGGTAATTTTTAAACCAAGCGAGTGAATCGAGCGAAGCTTGACCCAAAATTCTTTCGTATGTTTGGTATCCAGATGATTTCCGGCTGTTGTTGCCTAGAGGTCGCATTTTTCAAATATTCGAGTTGATCACACAAATATTTTGGCCGGGAATCGAACCCAGGATCGCCGGCTCAGTAGGCAAGTACTTACAAACTGAGCCAACCGCGTCGTCATTCCATATTAAAGATCACGGTTATGCGTACACGCAAAATCATTAAGTATGTTGCAATCTTACGGCTTAAAGCATTAATGGTGTTTTGACGCAATCCGTTGGACTTTCCGTTTGTAATGACTACGGTAAACACGGCCCTCAGTTGTTTGCCCGTAGTTGTGTTCAAACAAATACTTCGGGTTACTTACAGAAACTGCTACAAACAACCTTAAGAGCGGCTCGCGCTTGACTGCCACGTGCACCGTACGTAAAGGAAGGGTATATTCGCCTAGTGACAACCAAGAGTCACTAAAACTTCTGTCACTACTCTTCAAAACCTCGTATCTAGTTTGTAGATTGATACTGAATACGAGCTTAGTTTTAAGCAGGTATTTGTTATTGAGTTTTGGTTCAACACACGATACAAGGGAAGACACAGATGTAAAAGCGGGATTGCGAAGTATTGGCGTTCTCCGGATTGCCCCGTGTGAACATATTTTTATGTAAAATATGTAAGTAGAAGCTCTACTTTTAAATAATTATTATTTATTGTATAAAAATTAGCACGAAGACTAAACTGGATTCGCTATCTTGAACAAGATTAAATATCTACGTTCGCAATCAGAAACATTGTCTTTCGTGTCTGCTAGACATTGGGGGACAACATGGTACATATATTATTAGGATTACAGAACTATTCAATTGGATTGGACTCACTTTTCTTGCAACGAACCAACTAAAGGCGCTTTAGAGAGGGAGAACGTAAATATGTATGGAAACATTTAACAATGCTCTCCTAAGGGTTTTTTATGAGTAATGGATTCTTTTATCGACACAAAGGTAAATTATGAAAGAGAAATGTAATGTGATCCACTGCAATGTGAGCAGGACTCGAACCTGCGACCGTACGTTTCCGGCGCAGTGCTCCAACTGAGCTATCACATCGTTACATCTATCCTAGTGCATCTTCTGTTCAAAATGGTACGAGTCACTGTCATCTTCTAATACTTTCTTTCGAGCATGAAAACTATAGTGAGTTTTGCAAGCCACCGTGTAGGTACCGGATCGGTACCAAAGTTTGCCTGGTGATGGGTAACTAAAAGAAAAAAGTATCGAAAAGTCCATTGTCTGTTGTAAATTTATAGCTACACCCAGTTTGCATGTTGTTGACACATTCAGAATCCGCAGACTGTAAAATGAACGACACTCTGAGACGTATTCATATTGTATTTTTGGTTACGAACTTTCTGTGGCGGTCGCGGTGAGTAGCGCTGAAACAGCTTGCTTCTGGGAAAACATATGAGAACCATATCCCGGGGTTTTAGGTGCACACATGATTCGACACCTACTGTCGGCCTAGTGTTAAATCATTCTAGCGCCGAAAACCCCGAGTATGATGATTACATAGGCCCTTGCTCCAAAGAACTTGAATAAAATATCGTAAGTGCGTTTGCATTGCTATGCACTTAAGTCGTTTTATTACACTTCACGCGTTATTATAGCGTCTTTATGGCTGCGGTTTATATGTTTTAGTGCGACCGCCACAACGGAGTGTCTCTCCACATCTGGTAAAACAGTCGTAAACATGTGTATCTTTATTATGTACAAATGTTTATATAATATTTCTTATTTAAACACCTCGAGAATCTTAGACAAGGAGGAGTGAGGAAGTTTTATGTGGTAAAAACTTAAAAACATTGATTAGCTTTTTATAGATAAAATATAAAGAAAGAACGGGAATATTTATTTTTCTAATTCAAAGGGAAGTCACTACTCTTCAAAGACTCGTATCTAGTTTGTAGATTGACACTGAGATAAGAGCTATGTTTAGTAGGTATTTGTTACATAGTGAGTTTTGGTTGTCAACACACGCAAGTATATTATGTATGTATATCGTCTCAGTAGTAGGTTTGGTTAGTACAGTTACTAGTTTTTCCGGTACTCACACCGCGGTCAGGTCACAGACGTTGTTTTGCGTTTACAGCGCAACAACAACATAAACCGTTTACAACAAGCTATTTATTTGATCTTTTATTAAAACCACTAAATTGGTTTCTGGACTATTTCTGCTGATGTAGCGATATACAAGGTTTAATGAACAAGGTCAACGATAAGGTTATGAGATACATGATTAATTGTTCTTTAATTTTAGAGCTACGCTGTATAGTCGGTGTAATTTATCCGTTCCATTTCGTCACGTTTGAATATGAACGTTTTTGTACGTGCGTTACGTAGTGGAAACTAAAATTCGTAAGTATACAAATTTTGGGTCACTTTTTTATGCTATCGATTTTGAGTAGGTTATAGTAGTTTATTTGACTGTACATAATGAAGAGCATTAAACACGAGTGTGGGTTTATGAAACGAGCCGAAGGCAAGTTTCATAATAACAGTTACATACACTACTTTATCTAACCACATATCATAAGTCTCCATGATGCATTCAAGAGTCGCACATTTTGACAAATATTACCCGGTAATGACGGTAATGAAGTATTCTGGCAGCTGTCATAGTTTTTTTTTATTCGGAGACAAACTAGAGTCGGCCCCAACTATCATATCGTTCGATATCTGGGGGCACGGTAGTGCCCCCGCCAAGTCGAGCAAACGCGCTTGCCGGCACGCCGTAACATCCTTTTCTCGAAGCCATTCAGACCATTTTCAAACTCCCAGTATTTCATTACGGACAAAGCTAGAAGCCTGAATTTTTAATGACCAGGAGAGCATGATATAACCTAGGCATATTCCAAATTGCATTCAATTTGAACCAGTAGTTTAGAAATTATTGCCAGTCAAAGTTCCTTAATTTTGTCACTCACTGATTCACTCACTGACTCACTGATCATACGAATTCTAAGTTACTTCTAGCAGACACACAAGCTTGAAATTTCGTGCTCTATTACGGTTTGGTGTACAAATCATTAAAAAACCTAAACATTACAAAATTTCCGTGTAGTTTTCAAGTAATGCGAACGGCATAGATAAATTTGTATTTCCTTATGAACCCCATACAAAGTATACACGATTACAAAGCTAATTTTGCGGTTCACATAAATTAGATATGGGTGAATCAACTTTTAAGTGCACCTTGTTGCTATGGTTACGCAAAATTTGTCCCTCGCACAACCTAAGCATTTTTCTATGAAACAGTATGAAGATTTGGACAACGGGGACAGAGTAAACAACACAAAAAAGTTGATTCACCCATATATACTTTCAGGCATAGAATACTTATTAATTAATGAGGGAAAAGGGAAGTGAAGAGGGAAGGGGTGAAAGGGATGAAAACGGTGAAACAGTGAAAGGGGTGAAAGCGATAAAAAGGGTGAAAGGGATGATAATAGTGAAGGGGATGAAAAGGGTGAAAGGGATGAAAACAGTGAAAGGGATGAAAACAGTGAAAGGGATGAAAAGGGCGAAAGGGATGGTTGTTGAAAGGGATGAAAACAGTGAAAGGGGTGAAAAGGGTGAAAGGGATGAAACGGGTGAAATGGATGAAAGGGATGAAAATGGTTAATTCTCAATACAATAACGACATATAAAATTTGATAACGAACATGTTTACGAACTAGATCCAGTAAAAACTAAATTTGAAATTATTAATAGAGCTTACGTTCATCGTGAACAATTTCCTATATGTATAGCATATGCTATTACTATACATAAAAGCCAGGGCCTAAGTCTAAACAATGCACTGATGGACATTGGTTCAGCAGTTTTCACATGCGGTCAAGCGTACGTGGCACTTTCTAGAGTGACAAGTTTGGGCGGTTTACATCTTATTAACGTCGACTTCGGTAGTGTTAAGGCGCAAGACTCCGCAATTATAGAGTATAATAGACTTAGAAGTATATACCGTCCAGACTTGTCAAAACTAGCCTTATCAAAGCCTCCGAGAAAAGCCCACAGAGACAGAGAGTGGGCATTAAGGAAGACAGTTGCAGAATGCAGATGCACAAGAAGTATTACCTCAAAGAAAAAAAAGGAGGATCACTTCCAAAAAGAAATGAGATCCCATCAAAAACATAACATGTAAAAAATTCCAAGTCTCGCAACCTTCTACCGCAAAAAGTTGTGAGATACAATAGAAAACCAAGTCGGTTAATTTGTTCAGTACCATCAAAGTGACCCCCCGCCTATATGACAACTTTGACTTACATTTTCACCAGATAACATAACTAAAAACATATTACCTGACCGTTGTAGTGCCCGCATTAATATTACACATATTTATCTTTATAATAAAATGTAATGACTTGGCCATCGCACACGGTAATATTATACTCTACCTACATTATAATGAAAATAAAATCTACCAAATTTTATTAACGATATTTGAATAATTTAATTTAATGCGCTTAATTTGTATGCGTAAATTCCTACTTATTGTTTCATCTTGGCCGTCTTAACCAAGATAAAAGATGGACCTAGCCCCACGGGCAAAAGAGGACGGCAGAAGAAAATATGGGCAGATGCAGATGAGATAGTAAAAACAGCTGAAAAGAACTGGATGAGCACTGCTCAATACCGAATGAAATGACCTTACTATCTAATTTGTAAACTATTCAAGATTTACTCGTATGCTTATACATATGTTGTCGTGCGATGGCCAAGTCATTACATTTTATTATAAAGATAAATATGTGTAATATTAATGCGGGCACTACAACGGTCAGGTAATATGTTTTTAGTTATGTTATCTGGTGAAAATGTAAGTCAAAGTTGTCATATAGGCGGGGGGTCACTTTGATGGTACTGAACAAATTAACCGACTTGGTTTTCTATTGTATCTCACAACTTTTTGCGGTAGAAGGTTGCGAGACTTGGAATTTTTTACATGTTATGTTTTTGATGGGATCATACTTACGTGCGACATTTGTCAAATTTACTTCAAATTTGATTGCAAATTGACACTTCATTTCGAACTAAACGTCATCTCGACTGATATTAGAATAGAGGTCAAATCAAATTTCTTTGTTTTTCAGAGATGTTCGAAATTTGAATACATAATATTATCGAAATCGATGTTATTATTTAGCAATAATAACATTTGTACAGATAAGAAATTTGTTCTAACAAAATAGTCTATTTTTATGGTGGTCATTATGTGCGGTTCTTGAACGCATCATGGAGGGTTTATGATATTTGGATAGATAAAACTCTAAAACGTCAAGTTCCTTCTGGAAAAAACAGGGATTCGGGCTTTTTTTGGAAAACGCTCTGTAGCAATCGTCAGGCAATTCTTTTTTGGTTTTTCTCCTTCACTTCTTCGTAAGTCATTTAACCTTTTGCTCATAGTAATTTTGTTTTGGCCTCTCTCTCTACCCAGCTTGCCGTTGACTTTTTATTTTAGATGTTACTGGGAGCGCATCTGCGGACTTGCAGGACAGTTTGGCAGTATTACTAATAACAAACGAAATCGAAACACCTTCACCACTGACATGTCCATTATTACGAGGACAGTGAGATTTGGGAAGCCCTGACGTGATCGCGCGGTCGTGGGAGGCCTATAATTAGAGTTCCGGCGATTGTCGGCGCCTGACGTCGGATCTAACGCAATGACAGGTGCGTAAACAGTACCCTGGACTGCACCACGCTATAGAATAGTCTAGTACACGTACAGAATCCTCAAGGCCGGGCCGGGTGGTCTTAGTGCATGCCTGGGCCTTTGAGCACTCAACATTAAGAGCTCTGTTTAATAGTAGAAAAAATAAATATTAACACAAAGGTAAATTATGACAGAAAAATGTAATGTGATCCACTGCAACGTAAGCAGGACTCGAACCTGCGACCCTACACCCTGACTCTGTGATTGACGTAAGGATGTGATAGCTCAGTTGGGAGAGTACTACGCTGGAAACGTAGGGTCGCAGGTTCGGGTCCTGCTTAAATTTCAGTGGATCACGCTACATTTTTCTTTTATAATTTACCTTTGTGTCCATAGGCGACACCCCTATTAGCCAGCGTTCAGTCGATGATGGTTGTGTCAATATTTATAAAAAAAATAAAAATGTGATATTTCCACATTAAAACAGAATCGATAAATAGATTATATTAAAAAAAAGTAAATAAAGTGTAATAATTAAGGTCCTAATGTTTTGTATCTTTTTAAAATAATATCCTAATCATAAAGTATCAGTTATTACTCGTACTGCGAACAGTAGTGGCCCGGAACGCGCGTGTCCTAAGCCCGGCTCAGCGGATTATCCCGCGAAACTGGTTGTAATCAAATCATTTACCGAAGCACTGCGACACTCCGGGTGATACGCGGATACGCGTAATACTAATACTGTTTCACGAGCCATATGCCTTATATAATTATGGTTATGATGTAGATAAGATTAACCTTATTTGAATACGAAAAGGTATTAACGCCCGCGCAATCGTCCTTTTATCTTTACCAGACAAGTAAGAATTATGCTTGTCTATAGGAAGGGGAACAAATTGCGAGTTCAAGCTTGCTTGATTTGCGTCTTAACGAGTAAAAAAAATGCAAAAAGACTGGCTTTCCAACGCGGCCCCGAGCCGGCTTTCCACAGCAGAGGGGATAATTAACCATCCCTGGATATCCAGCTATCCCTATTCCAAATTAGTGATGCCGCAATTAGAGTATGTTTTAAATCAATGATCCATAGAACGTAGATGGGTCGTGCGAGATATTACTTTGATGTTGCTATTTTTTCAGACCTTTTGTCTTTGATATACTTACCAGGAGAGGGAACACTTATTGATGAACAATAATTACGAAATCTAATGAACTATAAGTAACATACAAAACCTAGGTTTGATTTAATTACTTACCTACTTGGAAACTAGGGGAAACTTGTACACACTAAATCGGCATCTTAATCGATGTAGGCATGACTGATTTAGGTAGTTTAAACTAGGGCAAAGTTTCACGGAACCGCGCGTGCACGACTCGGGGCTCCTTCGACTCAATACTCAAATAGATTCAACAAAAGCTACATCGTGCCGGACTTTCCTAAGAAAAGCAACTGAGAATCGTATAAACGGCAATAAAAATGCAAGTACACGATCAAAGACTGTTGATCTCCAAGGTCCTGACCCGGACGTACAGAACTCGGGTTGTTCACCAGCTCGTAGATACTCTCCTGGGTAAAATTAGGTGTGTTATTGCCCAATTCAAGTCACGGCTTACGGCAAAGCTTTGCGTCTGTTAACCCCTTGCTATAGATCATGCATGGAGCACTACAGGAATTGTGCTCCCGGTTTGTAAGTCTCATTGGCTATGTTTATATTTTTTATCCTTAGACCTAAGTACGAAGTACTTATAGTTTCTCCATCGCAAACAAAATGGAATGGAAATGTAACTGCTGTAGAAGCCATAAAACGTAATAAAGTATTTATATAAGATCTGATTCGTCGTTCCTGTTTACGAATCAGCGATTTAGATACCTAGACGTATTTGGTGGCCCAATTTGAGTGCCTACTTAGTCAATTATTTTCCTGTTCGTTTCCACCTGCCCTGGTCATAACAGCCACGCATAAAGCAGGGCTGTGTGGGAGTAGCGTAAGCAAACTTGTTGATCTGGATGCACGCAGAGACAATGTGCCCAGGGGTGTGTGAGGAAGGTCACGTAGTCTTTGTGAGGTTATACAAGCTGTTTTATCCCATAATTAACTGACTATTCGACGCATTCCGTTTGGCACTGCATCTATAAACAGTAATTATATCCAGTCAAACATAGCCAACGTCTAGATACGTGTACTATTCTTTGACAACGCGGTTGGCTCAGTTTTTAAGCACCTGCCTACTGAGCCAGCGGTCCCAGGTTCGAATCCCAGCCAGGGCAAATATTTGTGTGATGAACTCGAATATTTGGGCTTGGGTCATGTTGTTCTGTATTGTATTTAAGTAATTATATATTTCTCTATATTCGTATGTATACCTATCGTCGTCTAGTCACACAAGCCTTCTTGAGCTTAATTTGGGACTAGATCGATTTATGATAGGTCTGATATTTATTTATAGATATTTATATTTTTTCTCTTGGAATGATGAGCAAAAATACTCCCTAAAAAGAATCCATGTCGGATAAAGGATAAAGTAAAGAAAAAGGTCGAAAGCAGAAGCGGGCTTGGAAGAAACTGCTGAAAATTTAAATGGGGGATTGCTCACACGAGATGATAAAACGCACGGCCGGCACCGACCCGTCTGAAAGGTTATGTCGACCGGAATGGTGGTCGTTCCGTCGTGCCTGTAATTGTCGCTCTTTACGGCCCGAGTTGTTCGATCGATTGAAGACACTATAGTATGAGTGCGTATAACGTGTCCAATAACCTATAGTTATGTATGTAAGTACCAACTATTCTATATAGTTATAGAGCCTACTTACAAAATTACATGAGAATCGGTTGAGCAGCCGAAAATGAGGACATCTGCATATTAAAACATTCGGGCATACGAGAGAATTTTAAGCCAAGCTGAAACGGAGAGACTTCACTCGCTCGGTCGAAAATTATATAAAACTTCTGTTCGTCCGACGACTTGCCTGATGGAGTCAAACATACCTGTATCGATACCCCACATTGCGTTATTTGAAAGCCCAAATGTCCGCGCATTGTATCGGCGTTTGCGCGTCGCCCGTCATTTGTCGACCCGCGTCACGCCGACACGACAGTGACGTGACACAAGCGACACGACACATTAGCCGTGCGTGACAGCGGTTAAATGGGTGACCTTTCGTGAAGCCGATACGAGGCTATTCCTTTTTTATGATTAGTTAATTGGGATATATCTATGGTGCAAATGAAAAAGTGGTGGTTATTAGTTCATTACATACCTAGGGCGGTGAATTCGTGGATGTCGCAGATCGCAGGTGTTTGTGACCCGAACCGAAGGTGACGGCCATAAATATGCGATCTGGGGTTTTGCGAATTACCACCCGTGTTTTACGTCTTGCCTTGGCCAGGAAGTAAGATTTATTTCCCGCCTAGGGCAGAAAATCCCACTTACGGCCTAAGGTGACGTAAAAAGCTAGATTGCAGATATATATTGACAAGCGAAAGTTAAATTTACATTACTTTAAAAATACTGTAGTTAACTTTAATTCTATTTATGATATTATATTAAATTGCGCCGAGAATCGTATACCGCAGCCAAAATGGAACGTTTGTTCATGTTGGAGACAACTCAACACAAACTTGGAAATTTAACCACTTGGGGTTATTGAATGGCGGTAGGGTTGCCTCCTATAGGAAAAGTTCTGTAGGTATGGGTAAGTACAGATACATATACACGTTAAATTTCTACTTTATTAGCCTTTCAGGGATTTTTATTGTCTTAGCTTATATGTAATATGCCTGGGACACGCGGGAGTATTCCATGTAAAGTAAATCATAATTGAACTATTGTATTTCAATTAAAACATACGAGTAGTATGATATAAAAAATATATTTAATACGTTATTACGTTATCCTCCTAAATATTGTAAATGTATATCAGTTTAGGTTACTCGTACATAAGTATATGGATATGATTTAATTAAAAAGTTTCCTCTACAGGTGCCAACCCTAGCGAATCAAGCGACATTTCCATGCGATGAGTTGTTTTCGATGCAATGCCGTGGAGGGATCCACATCGAGTCATAAACGTCGTAACTTACACAACTTTGTATTGCACATAGGTCTTTCTTCCACTGTGTTGGCACTATACTTGCATTGTTAACTGTTATATCGAACCCAGATTTACATGTATATGTATAGATTGTATAAATTAGCCTGTCTCGCCACGCTCAAGTGGTGAATCGATGAATTGGGTGTGCATTTTAAGTTCTATAAGTATGTATATGTTTATCTACTGAGTTTTCGTCGTTTGTGAGTCATCCTCGTGTTTTGACAAGCCACCGATACTTCAGTGATGATGACAATCTCTGAGTTCATCAGAGATCTTATATATCCGGAAAAATGTCTGGTTCTTGAGAAAAACTCGAGTAAGGCGTTTTGGTAAATAATAGTCAAGTAAGTACGTGTAATAAAATCAACGCATGTCTGAAACATTGAAGATATTTTACAAAAACGATTTGAAACTTACTAGTTGGGGATATTTACTACTTACTTACTATAAAATTCTGGTTTTGTATTGAAAGAGAGGGGTCCTGATTTCAGGAAAAATCTTAATAGCGTGATGCAGGATCGTTATTTTGTTTTATATGGACGCAGAGACGTATTTTGAAATTTGGCGCCCCGGGCTTATAAGTTTCGCCGCCCCAGAATTCAAAGAAATATTTGACTTTTTTTATATAATGGTAGTTGTGTCTATCAAGCACTTAGATATAGCAAGTGTAAGGGTTGGGTCATAGGAAAAAAAAATATTGAGCATAGAGCATGAGATGAAAGCGCGAGCGCAGCGAGCGCCAAATTTTTCGGTAATGGGGTGCGTACTGCGTAGTAAACACGACAATCAGATGAAAACGCGAGCGCAACGTGCTCGAAATTTTTCGGCGGGGGGGTACGTACGTAGTATAGTATATATATTGTAACAGAAATAGATAATAACGCGAGCGCAGCGAGCCCGAAATTTTTCGGCGCGGGGGTGCGTAGTAATACGATCAGATGAAAACGCGAGCGCAGCGAGGGCGAAATTTTTCGGCGCGGGTGTACTTAGTAAGAAAATCAGATAAATACGCGAGCGTAGCGAGCGCCAAATTTTTCGGCCCCGCGCCGTACGTAGTAACACAATCAGAAAAAAAACGTACGTAGACTACGTAGTAATAGTACATATTGTAACAGAAATAGATATTAACGCGAGCGCAGCGAGCCCGAAATTTATGGCCCGGGGGTGCGTAGTTGAGTAACACGATCAGATGAAAACGCGAGCGCAGCGAGAGCGAAATTTTTCGGCGCCCCCGTACGTAGTAACAAAATTGACCGATATAGTGTAAAAAGATCCGATCTGGCAACGCTGATATATGTATGGCCTATTACCCCCCGCCCCTCTTGCCGCCCCGCGACCTCGCTCGGCGCCCGCGCCCTATATTTGAAGCATGTTCTTACTTACAGACGCGCCCCGAAGATATTAACAAACTTACAAGCATGTTTTCGACCAAGACTAACTAGTTCTTGTTATTTTTCATGTTCATTTTAAATTGTGGATTGACAAAAAAAAGGTGAGAAGTATAGTTGGTTGAAAGGCGCTAATACCAAAACAAAATGCAATCGGCCAGGGGCGCCTACGCCGCCCCTGTCGGTTTGGCGCCCCGGGCTATAGCCCGGATCGCCCTAGGGTAAATACGTCCCTGTATGGACGCGCGGCGCCATACCAACTTGGCGCCATGTCTTTTCATAATTTCCTTTGTCGTCGCATGACGAAACGAAACGTCTGGACAAATTTTAACCAATTTTGATACAGGGATAGCTGGACATCCCTAGATGATTAAAGGATACTTTTTATCCATCTACGGTAAAGAAAAAAATACGCGGACGAAGTTGCGGGCATGGGCGGTTTCATATTTTTATGGTATGTCCATCTGTGTTGTTTTGCAGTTTTTTCAGGTCAAAACTACTAGGAAACAAGATCCAAAAACGAAGATTGACTCTTTTTCATGCGGACAAAGTTCTTGTATGTCACTGGTAAACTATTCTCCAGTGTAGACGTAGAACAACAAGCAGCCGTCGACCTTCGCCGGAGGTTCGTGCTATTTTAATTGGTATTGGGATTGCCTTCGTTTACATTGTGGAACGTTCACCAACAACTTCAATATAACTGCCGGCTACAGCTGTGACAGACATACGAATCATTCGATGGAGTTTTGTGATGTGTCGTCATCTTTATATCGGTTTTATTACGGTTATATGTAAGAATTTCATTTTCACCTCACTAGCTCGGAAAGCCCAGTTTGTTTGTTTGATATCTATTGAGAAAATCGCTTTTTATCCACATGTGGAGAAAGAGTTTTGACGTTTCAACGCAGCTAAAGTAAAATTTAACATGAGCTTATTTTCTGAAAAATCCCGTTTAAAATACCTACATGAAAGCTAATTAGACCTTAGTTTTAATAAATGGCAAATTGGTTGATTATTGCAGATATTTTTCAAAGATATAGTACAAACCCTTGCCTATTCTTTTTTCCTCGCTGTAGTGAGGTGAAAAGTTTTGTGTTATACACGGGCGAAAAGTTATTTTACGTCTCGTGTATTGAAACACTCGCTACGCTCAGGATTCTATTTTGAACCACTCGCTTTGCTCGTGGTCAATCATAGGATCCTTTCGCTAGCTCGTGTTTCAAATAAACACTCGCGGGTAAAATACAACTTTCCCCCCTTGTATAACAAATAACTATTTTTATATCAATTGTTCGAGCTGCATTCAGTGACACTGACAAGTGACATTTCAAAGGATATTTGATATAGTGCGACCAACTTTTCTGTGAACTGACGGGTGACGCCACAATCTGCACACACAGAGCACTCGAACGCCGACACTGACAATCGAATAAAATTTTAGCATGACAGTCGTAGTTAGTTCGTCATTTTGCCGTTTCACAGAAAACTTGGTCACAACGAATTAGATCGCTGAAGTGCAAATGACGCGCGAGTGGGTATAGAAGGAAATAACATATCTAATCAACGTATAGTGGAAATGATTTTTCTTGCCCTAAAATCCCTTAACCGTCCATTATTATAATAATGCCCCCACATTATTGCAGGTTAGTTATTTAGTTCTCAATTGGTAGTTACGTCATGGTAACGACCGTGACTCCCGAAACGTTGGAAATTACCGACGTCTGTAATTAAATAAATATTTATTCGTGGTTACGTCCAGTAATGTTGTGGTAATGCGCGAAAATCGCGTTAATTTTAATGAATATATGTAATACCATTTCCCTCACTGTTCAATTATACTGGCGTTTACGGCCCGGGACTTCATTGCTTTGGATGTTCATTGTGGCCAATCATGCAAAAACATTGTATTGCCTTGCTGGTAATTACAGACTCATACTTAAATGGACAGTTATTATAAGAGAAAACTGAAGTACGTCCGCTCTTGTCAAACTAATTTAAATAAATAAATATCGGACAAATTCACACAAAATCGATCTAGTACCACAGTAAGCTTTCGTAAGGCTTGTGTTAGTAGACAACGACATACCTACATAATTACATATATAGATAAATACGTAACTAGGTACATACAAACTTAAATACATAGAAAACATCCATGATCCAGGAACAAATATTTGCCCTTGCCGGGATTCGAACCCAGGTCCCTCGGCTCAGTAGGCAGATGCACTACGACTGCGCCAACCGCATCTTCTAAATTTTGATAATGATAACAACTTTTCAGTCGACGTTATAATTAGACATAGAGAATTCGCTATAAGCTGCTTTAAAACCTTATTTTATCTTTATTTAAAAGCTTAAAAAAATGTTTTCATTAGGTAATGACCATTATATGTTTTTTGTTTAGTAATGGGTATTTTACGACGCGGATATCAGCAGGACGTTCATATTTATTGCCGTTTGATTGATGGGATTGATTGCGGGATTCGTACTCGTAAAAATATCATAAAACCGCAAAATACTGCCTTGTAGTATCGAGGAAAAACAAATATTAAAATGTACTCAGGATAATTAAACACCAGATATGATTATGACTGTGAAATATATTTTTATAGTTTAGACGTTGCAATGACGAGTATTTTCTCATCATATTAAGTTTTACTGATACACGAGTAATTATCACAACAATGGGCACATATTAAACCGTTTCAGATATATAAAAGTGTTCCTGTGGCTTACTTAGGGAAGAAAGTTCATTATTATTATTAGATTATTAACTTGCGCTGTACAAAATAAAAATTAGAAAACGGGTAGTTGTAAAACTTAGGTTGCATAGCTACCTGTATAACAAAGAATGTTGAAATCGGTCCCGCCGTTTACACGTGATAAAAGGACCTCTGTCCCTGTTTAAATTCTACAACTCCGAACCCGCAATTTCTACCGTAGTGGGGTAAAAAGTGTCCTATAACTATCTTAGGATGTCCAGCTATCCCTGTACCAAAATTGGTTAAAATGTGTCCAGCCGTTTCGGCGTGATGCAAGGACAAAGGAAATTATGCCCAGCAGATGGTGTCAGACTAGCATGGCGCTGCGCCCCCATACAAAACAAAAGACGATCCTGCATCACGCTACTAGGATTTTTCCTGAAATCATGACCCCTCTCCACACGGAACTGATTTACAAACTACAATTTTATAATAGTATAGTTTTTCCAATAGTTACATGACTATTCATAATAAACACTACGACAGACATTTTTACAACAGTACCCGTTGCCTCGGTGCAAGTGTTGGTAAACGTTGAATATTGGATATTTTACGAGCGGGGGGCGTGGCCTGCGAGTCGGTGCAGCGAAGTTTTGCGCCCGAGAGCGGTAATGTAGGTACTTATTGCATGTGCAAGATATTGATCTCAGCTTACACGTTCTTCGTTCATTATCGAAACAAAACGGATTTTTTCACGTGTACGTATGATTCAATTATGTTGCATTGGTAATTTTTCAACACTTCGACTGCTTAGTCTCGTCAAGGTCTCGGAAAGAGAGACAAGGGTTGTTTGACCCACGCAAGTTAATAAAATAGTCATATTATTAGCGATAAGTTCCACATTTATTGTAATAATGCCAAAATTGTGCAAGGTTCGATTAATACTATTAAATAATGTAATGTATAATAACACTAATATTATAAAGGCGAAAGTTTGTGAGTGTGTTTATGTGTATATTTGTTACTTCTTCACTACTTTTCATCCAAAAAAAATGTAGTGTTCCCGTGGAATGAGCGGCTAACACCGCGCGGCGCAGTTACTAGTTATTACATAATGTAAAATCATAATGATTGCTTTTGCTCACATAGCCTTGCAAGAGCGTCGTAGCGACTGGCCATAGTTGGGCCCGGCGTAGCGCTACGGGCTACGGCGTAGCGGGCCTGCGTAGCGCGCTGACTCACTCGCGTGACCTTGGCAGGCTTCTACGCGCTCAAGCCTACATATGCCATTCCGCGTTCGTACTTTTACTACATTTTTTTTATTGTTATGGAAAGTCTTGTTTCATATTATTTTTTGCAATCGTCTGTTTTATAATACGCCGCAATAAATAGTAATAGGTTTAACAATTCAAATGTGGTGGTCCTATTGCATAATTGTATCCGGTCAAATATTTATAACTATACAACTATTTATATCTATATGTAATTTTTTGTCAGCAGAGTTGAAAATCGCTATTCATTGATACGAACCTGGCTACAGGCGCAAAAATACGAAGTTGTTAACGTGTTTTTTTTTATTAAAAACAACAAGTTTTCATTTCAGTAACATATTTTTTAACACTTGTTATTAAAACAGACAAGTAAAAAAATGTATACACAAACAGACACATTGCCACATGGAAAGAAGCCTTCATAAGGACTACCAACGCATAAAAAATTGAGGTCAAATTCATCCCTATTATGCGTAAGTACGCTATTTTTATGTGTTTCTTACGACAGGCATAATTCATGTTTAATTACCAGTCCAGGGTGCCGAGATACGGACGCACAGACAGACGGTAATGGGATATTGATGTCGTCATTACACTTGCGACTTGTTTATTGCGAGACTAGGGTTTCGCGTGGCGTCGTTCGTATCGCAATTTTATAACATGTTAACGGTGAAATGTACATTTTTCAATAGTAGGAAAATCAAAATTTACTACCCCGGTCGGTCCCTGGGACCTCGCAAAATGTGATAAATTTCTAATAACATTGCTAAACTGAACCGAACACGAAGTTTTTATACAAAAAGATGTTACATATTTTTATCAAGCTTGCAAAAATGTTAATATGACATCGTCGCCATTTTTTTTAGTTAGCCTTTTTGAGTGACCGACTAGTGGGCAAAGGCCTCTCGGTTAGATCTCTTCGACTCCCTATCGGCGCCATTACAAAGTAATCATTTGAAACGTCAAAATGAAGTGGCCCCCTTATCAAATTCACAGTAAGTTTTTGCTCACAGTAGTTTTGCCTCCTGCTACTTCCCCGTGTCACCTCGCTCCACGACCAACTGCGTCGAATACACAAAAACCATTAAAATACGGTTCTCTGGCCGCTGTTGTGAAGATTAAAAGAGAAAACCTCATCTATGGTGCCCGGCTGACCACAAGCCAATTCTGGCACATGCCACCTCCATACATTTCCTAACCTAAAAGTCTATTATCACTACATAGTTTAAAACAAAGTCGCTTTCTCTGTCCCTATGTCCCTTTGTTTGCTTAAATCTTTAAAACTACGCAACGGATTTTGATGCGGTTTTTTTTTAATAGATAGACTGATTCAAGAGAAAGGTTTATATGTATAATAATACATACATCATTTATCAGCATTACACCCGTGCGAAGCCGGGGCGGGTCGCTAGTATGTTATAAAATGTATTTTTTTTACGTCATAACATAAGGGGCAAACGAGCAAAGGTATTACCATCACCCATAGACACCTGTAACACCAGAGGAGTCACAGGTGCGTTGCCGGGTATTGAGATGACAGGTATTACGATCGACTTCTTATCGGCCGAGTACCTACTATCGTGTTTTATTCACAGATGAGGAGGAGATTCTATTTAAAAAAAAAACTCAAATTATCATGAAACGGCGATGAGAATATGACATTTCATATACCTACACCTTTTAACTGTATACATTAAACAACTGTCATATCCAATTCTATTCTCATTGCGGTTGAATAATAGCAACGTACAAGTTACAGAACATTCTTCAACATTCTAAGAAAGCGGACATTATCGCTAATTGATTTGTCGCATGACACGTGTACCTTTGAGTTTGACATCCAATTGGCGGCCACCACTCCTCCGCGCTATCTATCAGTAGCCAGATTACAACCGCAACCAGAACAGATACTGATAAGAGATAAAAGCCTCCACACCACCAAAACAACACCCGAAACATAATCAGTTTCATCTTTTCGCCACTGGCATAAGGACTGTTATGATTTGGGAGGCGCATGTTAAATTCGTTCAATGTAACATTTACACGAAAAATACTAATTGATAACGCTGATTCACGAAGCTGATATTTTGACAAGGATTAATTCATTACCTAATAAATAAACTGGACGTATTACAACGTATATTTGTAAGCATACCTGTGCTAACTTGGGCACGTTCTAGGGATTTGATATCGATAAAAATATGTCGATATATAATTAGATGATATGACTGTGCTCATTGAAAATTCTCGATTACTTACTATGAAAAGGTTCCGATCTCATGTCTGACAAAGTAGATATTTTCAACTAAATCTTAAATACCGACGAATATGGAAAAAATACTTATTGTAATGAAAACAATTTTAAAATTAACTAAATAAATACACGTTTAAATGTATAATTATTTATGTTGAAATGTTCTTGAGACATTCCATATTCATACAAATCGAGAAACGTTTTCGAAAACGGCACATCTCTAGCCCTTACCATGAATTAACGTGACCGTACCCGCCAGGGACTGCGTTGACGATTTATACGGAGAATAGTAAACTCATGGTAAGGGTAATTTATGTGGTTCTGGTTTCTTCGTTAAACGCCGGTAAACACCGTGAAGCGATATTGTGGCGGCTTCCGGCGCTTGACGACCGTCGGCGCGCGTGCGACCCCGTGTGACTCGACTCACCCTCTGAGGTATGAGCTCCCAAAGTGTAGCGCCTCCTAGGCATCATATAGGCTGTATTACTATACAGCCTATGCAGTTATTAAAACTCTAATTAAAGCTGTATAACCGTTAATGAAGCCTGTGTGCGTTTGACGACGCAGTTGGTGCAGTTGTTAAGCAGTTGCCTACTGAACCGACGGTCCTGGGTTCGAATTCCGGCAAGGTAAAATATTTGTGTGAACTCAAATATTTGTGCCCGAGTCATGGATGTTGTTTTTATTGAAGTATGTATATCTATATAAGTATGCTTATCGTCGTCCAGCGTCCATAACACAAGCCTACTAGAGCTTACTGTGGGATTAGATTGATTTGTGTGAGGTTGTCCGATATTTATTTATTTATTATGTGCTACTTAACTGGCGCGCCATGGAGGTTCTCCAGAAACTAAGCTACAGGTGTCATAACGCTATTTCTACTATCTAGGACAACTTGACTGGACAAAATACTAAACTTATAAGTGCGCGGCTAACTTGGGAATCCCTGGAACTTAGGGTGACATTCAATTCATGTAGGTAGTTCGCTATTTACCTATTAATTATATGGTGCAAGGCTCCCAAAGAAGAAGAGTGGAACTATTCCGGCGAACTTTTCCCAAAAATTACAACGGATCACAAATTCATATACATATTATAAATTAGTGTTAATCTTAAAATTTTGTAAAAAGAGATTTATATAAGAGACTAATTATATTTTGGAAAATAAATGTGGGGTCGTATAACGCAATAACGGAATCCAAACAATTGAAGATAGACTATCATTGTACTTATGTCCGAAATGTCCGAATGGTCATTGTGTTTATTTTGTTTCATTAATTAGTAAATCGCGCGTTGAAATGGTGTGATGGAACTGATGGACTGACAAAAGTGATGGAAACTATATATGCATTTGCACATTCTCAATATACGAGTAATATTTTCCGTCACCCTTGGCCGTAAGTGCGCCTCCTGGCCTCGAACAGACGTAAAACTTAAGACAAACCACGGGCGGTAATTCGTAAAGCCTCACCGTCGGCTTGGGCCACAAACACCTGCGAACTGGGACATTCACGAATTAACCGCCCTAGGTATGTAATATACATTTATACGTTGACAGAACGAGAAAGGACTAAGAGAAGACTGGTCAGAGTTTACATTATAATAATATAATATAATATAATATAATAAGCCTTTATTCTGAATAAGAAACAATGTGTAGTTAACAATTGGTTTTTTTCTTTAAAGTATGTCTCTCTTCTCAGAGTGCCTGTTGACATAGGCCTCCTCCAACTCCTTCCACTGTCCTCTATCAAGTGCTACCCTAGTCCACTGAGGTCCTAGAGTTGCCCTAATATCATCTTCCCAGCGTCTTGCTTGGCGACCTCTTTTCCGCCTGCCGTCTCTGGGGTACCATTGGGTCACTCGTTTGCTCCATTTCTCTACCCTGTCGCGTAGCATGTGGCCTGTCCACCTCCATTTCTGCTGGTCTATTCGCTTGACAATGTCCGCTACCTTAGTCCTCGATCTTATATCGGTGTTCCATATTCTGTCACTTAGTCTTACTCCAAGCATACTCCTTTCCATTGCTCTTTGACATTTTGCAAGCTTATCTCGGTGTTGAGCTGTTAGTGACCAGGTCTCACAGCCATATATCAAGCACGGGAGAATGCAGGTGTTAAATGTCTTCCTCTTTTCATTATCTCTTTCAGCGACCAATATTTTCCCCATCCATAAGCTATTCTTTTATTAATTTCTTTGGTCATTTGGTCGCTGGGAGAGATAATTTGTCCCAGGTACACATACTCGTCGACATAGTCGAACTTGGCGCCGTCTATTATTATGTCCACTTTTGCTGCGTTGGTCATCATTTTTGTTTTGTTAGCATTCATTACCAGCCCCACCCTTTTGCTCTCCTCGCTTAAGTTCCGGACCATGAACTCCAACTTTTTTGGGTCTTCCTCCAGCAGCACCAGGTCATCTGCAAACCTCAAGTTGTTCAGGCGGATACCGTTTATATTTAGCCCATACTCGTCCCAATCTAGTTTCCTAAAGATTGTCTCGAGCACGGCTGAAAAAAGCTTCGGTGATAAGGGATCCCCCTGCCGTACCCCTCTTTCGATTGGGAATGGCTTCCCCTTACATTCCAATTTTATGAGACCTTTACTTTTTTGGTAGATACCCTGTATGATGAGAGTTTACATTAGGTACTGCACAAATGCATGGCCCATTCTACAACTCATTGTACTTACATCTAAGTTAGGTCTGACTAACTGTTAAAATATTGCTCGGTCTTCATTACCTATCTACAAAAGATAAAAACAGAATTTCCCAAAGAGAACAATGAATTTCCCTTCACTGCGTAGATACGATTTTCCTTGTAAAGTACGAAACATTTGTTCGAAATCCCAACAAATATTATTTTCTGTTTATTGGGATTCTCTTTTCTAAAATGTTTGTCAATAATACGGTATTACGGTTGTAACTAGGGCTCCTGATATCCGTGTTACACGCCGCAACGTAGCCCCGTTTCCTTAACACCGGCGGTACTAAGATCACGAATAACACGGACACGCCGAGATACGTATAATTAACTATACGTATAGTATTAAAGCCGTGTCTGCGTTCGAGTCCGTATACACATAGCTTCGGTTCCGTTCGGGTATTGAATACTCGTCGGAGCGATCCGCTCCGGCCGGTTAGAGTTAAAACGAATAAGGACTATTATTGAGTATGGGACGAACGGGGTTTATTTATTGTTATTTGGATCAAACTTGAGTTATTTACATATTTTTACATTATTCTTTTTAATACATATATAACCAGCGATTGTGGTTTTAGACAAAATTAGCGACCCGGCCGTGCATTGCACGAATAAAAATATAAATACTTAAATATAATCTAGGTATTATGAGAGTAAAAACTACCGACCGATAGACCGACGTCACCGGGTGTTTTAGTTTTAATTATTTTGATGCAATTTTATTATACTTACATATTGATAAAAATATAATTCAATTTTTCTTTTTTCAAGTTTTGTTAAGCGAAAAAGACAATTGAGTCATTCATTATTATTTTATTACCTACCTACCATGGTGACCCTTTTGTGGGTAAGAAGTAGTTGCACGTGCAGATAAAGATAATAATGGATTGGCGGCGACGTTCTAATATAACCGTGGTAATTTTACTGATAATTTCATAAATACTTTGGGCTTTACGTCGTATACCTTTTGTTCGTAAAGTTGAATGAAGTGGTCGGGCTGTTTTGTTTTAATACAAATAATTTAGAGGGGGCGGTTTAGAATTTTAAACTCAAACTCATTAGTCACTAATACGATCTCAGTCGGTCAACACTGCAAATCTTACTGTAGCTGTTAATTTAAAGATATTATCTAATACTTTTTACTTTGTTATTTGTTGCTGTTAATGTGTGGTTAGTTGTATGTTTTAAAACTGTTAATAATGAAGAGAAGTTGGGTGTGGACATTTGCCACCAGAGTCGGTGATACAGGTTTTTGTACCTTGTGCAATGATCGGGTGAACAATGAGTTTTCGTGTCATGGTGGTACTACAGGATCTATAGGAAATCATTTGAAAGTAGTTTACTTGAAATTTCCTGGCCAGACCCCGACATCGAACGAGTAAGTACTTTTTCACATTATAATAAATAATGCGCTGTTTAAATAAATTGCAGTGCCAATTATCTTGTACATATTTTATTAAATACGCTAGTTTTGATAGAGTCTAATTAGTAGAATACGCTTTGAAACGTCTGAACGATTAGTAACTATGAAATTAGTACTTAATATTTTCTTCGGTTACCGCCCCGTCTAAATAAATTATAGCTAATATTACCTATTGTAACATAATGTTTGGTATAAAAATAAAATGAAAATTTAAAACTGTTCATTTCAATAAGGATCACAGCTTAATTATTTAATTGCTACATTTTGTTAGTATTTACGACTCACAAGACAAATTAAGAAGCACGAGTCTCACTCACTATACATTTCCATTCGTAGCTCTTAGAGACATCGCAACGAATCTTTACTAAACGTAGGGGCGGATCGGATCCACGTCTAATTAAGATACGTGTACCCGTGTTACACGGATACACGTATCTTAATTACACGTAGCCTAATTATACGTGCCGAACGGAGCAGAAAACCGTTGCCGTGTAATACGAACACGGAGATCCGGCTACGGGTACACGAAACACGGACACGACCGCGAGCCCTAGTTGTAACACTCGGGTTCATTCCACTGTTTACAAAACGATCAGGCGCCATTACGTCCGCCAAATGACAGTAATGCATATTACACCGACGGTTAGTCAGCGGCTTAAAATATTTAGCTGTTCCCAAAGAGGAGAATTGTGGAGGGAGTAGGTATTTATGCGAACTTTCATGCCATACTCCTAGTTATGTAGCTTCAAACAATACATAAGTACTCCTTCCGTATTTATGTTAATTTAAAAGCCATACGTGGATTCTAATTATGTACATGTATGTATGTGAATAGTATTTGTTTTTATATGTGAACACGCCTCTATTGCTGATTAACGGCATATGGTTCAGATATTTTTGATCTCATTTTTGCTCATACATTTAAGAACTCGACCGTACCCGTGTTCATGGTTCAACTCAAACTTCTGATCCTAAGGTACAGTCCGTCCAAAAATTGTGGCGCTAATGTTGCAAGAGAACTAGGCTAATTTCCTGTTCCAGATAGATCAAATCAGCTACTTTTTTATAAACGTGTTTTACGATTTTCCAAATTTTTCGTCTATTTTAAAAAAAATCTAATAAAAAAATTACACAATAAGTAATCAATCACGAGTCTCCATTGTTTTGACCCCGCAAAGCAAAGAGTTAAAATACGTCTACCCTCTATAGGTTGAGCTTTAATATCCTGCAGTTTATGGACGGTAGACAGTTTCACTGACTCCAGCTACCCAGCACCGCTTGGGGAATCTTTTAAAACTATTATTGAATGCTTACCGCTGGACACTTTTTCAGATATTCTTCTATGAAAGATACTCCTTCCCTTGTACACTCCATAATGGCATAGGAAATACATATACATAGTAAATATCAGATGGATATAGTACGGTGTAGTGCTATTGATAAAGTTGAAAACTAGTAAGTGGCTTGTCTATTTAAAGTATATTGAACCATCCTCCATTATCACCTGCGAGGTGACTGGAGCTGGCGTAAGTAGGGCATAGTTGAAGTATCGTTGTTTAGATTTATCATTTTAATTCATTAAATTGTTTAGTTTTGACTATAAATTTATGAAATATGTAATGTCCAATTGTTTTTAATGTGGGTAATTTTTTTATATTGTACCATTGATACAAAGATCAAAGCACGTAATCCAATGCGTAAACTGGCGGAAGATTAATTTAAATGAGTGGTGACTGGTGAGGGAAAGATACGTTACCGTTACTTTAAGGTAGGTACCGATGTACCGATACAAAAAATGCGTTGGTTTGCTTTTAGCCACATCGGTGAGTGTTTAAGAATGGTCTGGTTTTTGGACAATAACATGGTTCCTTACCTATATCTACACACACAAAAATAGGCACACACGTATACACACACGCGCACACATGCGCACTGACCTGATCGAGCATACTTTACAAATATTATACCTTCAGATCAGATGTAATTATTCAATGTGAACTGTGAACTAGTTCTACAAATTAAAGAAAAGTTAGCGGTATTCTAATTAAATAATATATACAGCACTTTACTTTCACATCAATTCTGTAACTTTGTAATCTAGTGGGTTTCTCCGATGGTGCGGAGATAATCCCACTAGCGGGCTATACTCCCACACAAAGCCCGACTACTGGTAGTGAGGACTAACCAGCCCTGATACAGTTTAAGTCATGTCTAAAAAAAAATATAATCTAGTGATCCAATAACGAAAGAAAACAAATTCCAGCCAGTGCGATCCGAATCTACACTAACAAAGGAAACGAACTAAAGCTTAAATTTAAGCTTACAGGTAACAATGTGAACCCAACCCAAAGTAAGCATGAAACATCAGACAACCCGGCAAAGAGAGCACCCAAGCATTCTGTTGTTATAGGAACTCCCGAATAATGGCTATGACGGGTAATTTACCACCCTTTCTGTTCTCTTCCTGAGCTGCCGATAATGGCTCCCTTAACGAGCACTGCAATTTATAAATTTGGCAAAAATGGAGGCACTTTGGTCGTTTACGGTTTATACGACTTGATAAGGAGCGTAAGATGTTGAGAAAATAATGTTTAGTAATGGTTTCGAATGTCGTTAGTGATAAATAAAGTACATTGGTAGTTGAGGTAACGATATATTAGTAATATTTCAGTTTTTTTTGAGAAATTTCGAATTGACCTAGATTTGGGTATAGTGTGGGTCAATTATAATAAAGGGACTTTCAAGCTATGTGTATTGTGTATGATAAATAAAAATGTGTTTAATTTGGCCGAATTGTAAATTTTTCGTCACACGGCGGCCAAAGTTTAGGTAAATCTGCAACTGATCCTAAGCCATCAATGCACAATTGCATAAACAGTACTCGAGGAAGTACTACTATTCTCATATTTTTAACGAAATTAAGAGTAAGTATTGAATGTTTGTTTCACAATAACATCGCGTTATTTCACAGACATCCTATGCTCCGCGCCGGGCGATAACAACAAAGTATTTGGCAACATTGCAATACATTCAATTGTACATCATTGTACAATGTAATGTCACATAGAAGAAAAACGTCGTGTATAAAACCTTACTCTAAATAAACTATTAAAAGAAATGGGTCATAAAAAGAATACCCAATGTTGTACATGTTTGTTTTAACTACTCCGCAACCTAAAGGTTGTCCTAAGAGATTGCTATTTAGCGATAAGACCCCCTGTTGTTTACCTCTGCCTATTGTTTACTGTATCTCCTATGTATTGTTTGGATGTGTATTTTAGGCGTGCAATAAAGAGGATTTGTATTTATAGATCTCCACGAGAAACAAATTAGTATATTTAAAACGCAGTTATCAAAACAAACAACAGGCCGGCTTACCGATTTATGCCACAAAATTAGACTAATCCAAGTGGAGCAAAATGTAAATGTTTACGCTATTCAAGCGAAAATAGTTTTAGTGATTAATCGAAAAAATTATAATTAACGCAAATTCTAACGGATCTATCGCGATATTACTTATTTACCTTACATTATAGGTAACAAAATTCATAATGTTCTATCCAGAAACAAATACCGTACACGCGGTACACGAGATCTAGGGAATTCGTCGAATAGTAATTTCAATTGTCATTGAGACTAATAATTTTTATGAAATAAGTGACCTACACCAACAAACGATCAACAAGATATTGGAAATAATTGATAAAAGCATAGCACGAACCTTTTCCGTATTAATTAACTTGTTACGGTTGGAAATAATACGAAGTGTGTTACTTCGACGTGACAGGCTCATTCCGATCCTTTGAAAAGATTGTCATTTTCGTAAATGCGCATTATTGTGAAACATTTCGGTAACTTGTGTAACCCTAAAAGGTTATGCGAGACACATATTCATCAGGATTTAGATACTTATGCCTTGAGTAAATAGTCCTTCAAGTGATGAGAAAATCAATCGCTTTAGAAAGATACCGGCATTGAGAATCGTAGTCAAAATAAGCGGTGAGACGGTAATCGATGCTAGTCTCACCCAGACGTTTCGCAGACCCGAGGTGGGTTCAGTTGCGTCATTTATTGCCTCATCTACCAGCATCCTGTAGACTAAATCAATCCACGTGTAGGAACAAAGATTTCCAGCGTATTTAAACAAAAGAACTGCGCACCGATCGACCGTCCGAGGATTGTTTATTAATGGTTGAAGACGCGGTAAGATAATTCAACACGCCATTTTAAAACTAATTCTTTGTTTTTACCGACGGATCGATGCACACACGAATTAACAAACAAAACACAATTAAAAATCGAGTTATTCTCGTCTCGATCGGCACGCTGTTCCTTAGTAACTTGTAGCGATTTAGTGTGTAATATTCACCTGATGTTGTGGTCTACTGCGGCCAGCCAAGAGCTGGCAGCTGCATGTTCGGCAGAGCACTCGCGGCACGGGCGACACCGGGCGCGCAGCTTCAAGACTGCCCCTGCCTCGCCCCGGTCGATACACTTCCCCACTCCCGCACAACAGGTTACTGCGTGCGCCGCAACGTAAACACGTCCCGGTCCCGGCGAGCGCCTCGCGCCCCTGCGGCCCTGGTACCTGGAGCCCCGGCGAGGACCACAGGGGGACTTCGAGGAAGACTTTCAGCGGTTTCCGTGAAAATGAATAGTCTCTAATTTCATAAAAAAGTCGTATTTTGTTTCGACCTAAGTAACATTTTTTCCCGTATTCATATAATATCAACTTTTCTGAAAATAGTGACTAAAAGTACTCGAGTATTTTTTGAACAACATTTAAACACAAGTAATGTACCTATCACGTAAGGTTACGGTATGGGTAAACAACAGACTGTTTCATCGCCATAAAACAATCTGCTCCAGACGACAATTGACAACATTTCAGTTTCAAATGTTTACAAAGAAGCGAAAAGTTGAAAAATTTAATGGTTCATCAGACAGGATTCGAACCTGCGTTTCCAACGGCTTTCCGGGCCAACACGGGCGTCCTACCAATTGGACCACCGAACCAGATGTCAGAGCCATTTAATCTTTCAACCAGTTGCTTCAACATGCCTTAGGGTGGCATCGTAGGGCCTTCCAGTTTCAGTATTTTTAGGGTTCCGTACGCAAAGGGTAAAAACGGGACCCTATTACTGAGACTTCACTGTCCGTCCGTCCGTCCGTCCGTCCGTCTGTCACCAGGCTGTATCTCAAGAACGGTGATAGCTAGACAGTTGAAATTTTCACAGATTATGTATTTCTATTGCCGCTATAACAACAAATACTAAAAACAAAATAAAATAAATATTTAAGGGGAGCTCCCATACAACAAACGGGATTGGTTGCGTTAACTTTGCACCTCATTTGTATCGGGCGCTATACATACCAGGTGTAAACTTAACTTAACCACTTAAGGATTAAGGATGGAAAGTGTTTGTACGGAACCCTCGGTGCGCGAGTCCAACTCGCACTTGACCGGTTTTTTTAACTAATTTCATTACAGAAGCCAACATTTTTACGTATTATTTTTATCATACGGACTGATTTTGAAAATATTAAAATAGTGAAACCAGCGTTGTCTATGAAGCAGTACTCAATGTCACCTTGTGGAAATTTACAGTCGCAATGTACAAAAAGACAGGCGTATAATTTCCACACTAAATCCGTCTTAGTATTTGGCATTTAACTACGAGCATAGTGAAAATAAACTATAATATTGAAACCACTTAACATTAACACACGTTTTACAATACAAGCTGAAGAACTACCACTAACTTTTAGATTTATTAAGTGGACAAAAACTAAAAAGAAAACGTGTTTTGACTAATGAGTTTTATGACGTCTCAAGCCAGTAATACCTTATAGTCCGACTGTAGGGTATGGTTTACTGCGGTGTGACAAATACCTTATAAATTTATGAAACATGTAATGTCTCATTTTTTAATGTGAGTACACCACAATAGGAGCGAGGGTAGCGAAGTGGCTAACGCGCTGGACCGGTAATCCAGAGGTACCGGGTTCGATTCCCGGTCCCTTCCACCAGGTAGCTCCTTTTTCAATTTTTCTTTAAGCTTTGATCTTTGTATTCATAGTCTAAATACCTTATAGGCCGACTGTAGGGTATGATTTACTGCGGTGTGACAAATACCTTATAGGCCGACTGTAGGGTATGATTTACTGCGGTGTGACAAATACCTTATAGTCCGACTGTAGGGTATGATTTACTGCGGTGTGACAAATACCTTATAGTCCGACTGTAGGGTATGATTTACTGCGGTGTGACAAATACCTTATAGTCCGACTGTAGGGTATGATTTACTGCGGTGTGACAAATACCTTATAGGCCGACTGTAGGGTATGATTTCCTGCGGTGTGACAAATACCTTATAGTCCGACTGTAGGGTATGATTTACTGCGGTGTGACAAATACCTTATAGGCCGACTCACAGTATTCCAAAGACCCTTCGGACCGGACATTTTTAACTGACCCCGCAGATTGACGTAGTTAGTTATACTGAGCAATTGTCTAGAAGTGACCACTATTCAAATATGGATAGTTTTCGAGAAAAAAATACTTAAAGTTCGCTGTTCCGGAGGGACCAAAAAATAAAAAATATTTTATATTTACTTTAATATTGTTTTTTTACAACTATTTATTTCTATTATGATTGTGTCATTCAATAGCGAGCTTTTTAGAAAATAAAAATCGGTAATAGTTTAGAAGATATTCAAAGAAATTAGATTTTCGGTTTTGATTTTTTTTTTCGAAAAGTATGCAATTTGCGCACGAACTATTTTATGCTGATAATACTTCAGCTTTATAACTACCTAAGAAAAAAAGCAGCTCAGGATCTTGCGGAAAATTTGAGATATTTGCGATTTTAATTTTGTGTAAAAGTGCCTGCAATATTGGTCATAGCAAAGTTGCATTGAAAATTTTGCTTTACAGTTTCTGAATACTGCCTGTCAAAATATTGCCTTAAATATATATCTTATGATTTTTTCGAAAAAAAAAAATCAAAACTGAAAATCTAATTTCTTTGAATATCTTCTAAACTGTTACCGATTTTTATTTTCTAAAAAGCCTTAAGAGCTCGCTATTGAATGACACAACCATAATAGAAATAAATAGTTGTAAAAAAACAATAACAAAGTAAATATAAATATTTTTCATTTTTTGGTCCCTCCGGAACAGCGAACTTTAAGTATTTTTTTCTCGAAAACTATCCATATTTGAATAGGTTACTTCTAGACAATTGCTCAGTATAACTAACTACGTCAATCTGCGGGGTCAGTTAAAAATGTCCGGTCCGAAGGGTCTTTGGAATACTGTGCGACTGTAGGGTATGATTTACTGCGGTGTGACAAATACCGTATAGTCCGACTGTAGGGTATGATTTACTGCGGTGTGACAAATACCTTATAGGCCGACTGTAGGGTATTATTTACTGCGGTGTGACAAATACCTTATAGTCCGACTGTAGGGTATGATTTACTGCGGTGTGACAAATACCTTATAGGCCGACTGTAGGGTATGATTTACTGCGGTGTGACAAATACCTTATAGGCCGACTGTAGGGTATGATTTACTGCGGTGTGACAAATACAAGAACAACATTTAGAATGAGGAACTTTTCAAATAGTTTTTTTTTATCATAAAATCGGATGTTTTCGAAAATGTTAACATGTAGTTAGTTTTAATTTTTTCCCTTTATTTGATTATAACGTCTACGAGACGCTCGGCAAGACTGCCGAGATGCCACCCCACCGAAGGGATGGAGGCGTGAAGAGTCTCAAGGACATCATCTCGCTATTCCAGGCGACCCGTTCGAGCGAAGTGCCTTCGTTCGTGGCGAAGCAGCTGCACCGGCTGCCCCCCGTTACGTTCGACCACGTCGATGTCACCAGGCTGCTGAAGGGTATTATGTTCCTGAAGAAGAGCCTGACCGAAGTTCAGACTAACTTAGAGGTATCCAATAATACCATAACTGATCTGCGTTCTGAGGTAGTATTACTACGTAACGCTATTTCAGGATGTAGGTCAAACGATGCCTCGAACATAGTCGCACGTCACGGCGCGCGGAATGCATCCGTCAGCGACATCGCTGTTGCTGATGTAGCGGATTTCGTCGCGTCGCCGGCTGACCCGGCGCCGCTCACCCCGCGCCCCGCCGATCACCCGCCTGCTATAGAAGTGAAAGCGAGTACGTCACGTGTAAGCACTGTGACCCCTCAACGTGCTTATGCTGAGATCGCCGCAAAAAGTCCCGCTGTTTCAAGATCTAAGCAGCGGGCATCAAAAGGGGTGCAGAACCGGTGTGAACCCGTTCACAAGGATCTGCCGAAACCGGCTCCTCGGGAGTCAAAATGTGACAAGGATGGCTTCATCAAGGTGGAAAGGAGGAAGAAGCCGGCTTGCCGAAATCAGTGCGGTACCGCACCGACTGGGCCCAAACACCTGCTGCGTCCCGCCCTGCCGACGACGCAATTGTATGTGTCCCGTCTACATTACTCTACGAAGGCCGAGGAGATCGTAGAGTATGTACGTGTGAAGACCGGAATTATCCTGAGGGTCGTGAAGTTGGAGTCTCGCCACAAAGTGAATTTTAATTCTTATGTGTTGGGGGTTCCAGCTGACCAACTAACGACCTTCATGAAGGAAGAATTTTGGCCGAAAGGTGTTTTATTCCGGCGTTTCCGCGGTCGGCTATCCAACACCATGGACAACAACACATCGTGACCTAGTTATTTTAATATTTAATATGTATGTTAGATTGTAAGGTATTTATCTATGGGCCTTTGATGCCTGAAATAAACGAATTATTATATTATATTATATTATAACGTACCTACACCCGTCTTATCCGACTGCTAACTGACAACTGTAAGAACTATCTATCACAGTCACAGAGAAAGATAACTAGACATAAAAATACATCGACTACAACCACACATCTTAGGCCAGAGAGTTTCAGCTTCAAGTGTAAAGAAAGGTTCAAAGGAAATATTTCAATTTTTGATAAGATTGTCACAACTGAATATCACCTGTCTTGCTCTCACGGTATTGAAAGGAAAGTGACTGTAGTAATTGTCGCGCGACAAAGAGTCACGTGTCACAGTTCTAGACGTGCTGATATTATTCCCCACAAGTTTTCATCCAGGATTTCCACGCCAACTTTAGACTAGCTCCACAAGCAGCCGATGAAAAGCGAGCGAGGCAGACTTTGGCTTGTTAAGCCGATTCAGTATCGGATTCCGAGCCTTGGTTCCAAACTTTGTAATTTGTTGGATTTCTCATTTTTCTATTCAACGAATTATTCCCACACAAATAATAGTGGAACTTTCTAATTATGACGCATTTAATGACCTGTTTGATTTAAATTTCCTTCAGGAAAATGTACTATAAGTAGGTACCTACAAAAAATAATAAATATTTGCTTTTCAATCTTAATAGATTGACTTCTGTGCTTATGTGAATGGGATTTAGTTACTTTGTATGGGATTTCTATAATTTCACAAACCAACTGATTGTCGGATGTTTTAATTAAGTATGACTTTCATAGCACTTTGTTGCTCATATTTCTAAATGTCAAAGGAACTTAGTATCAATAAAAACACCAAAAATTTTAAATTATATTTTTTTATAAGTATCATCATTTTAACACAATTCGATGTCAAATTGTCAAGGTGTCATTGTCACCAAAATTTTTAATACCTTCATAATAACCGAATAATAAAGCATATTGATTGATGCTCGTGAAATCCATATCCCAAATACATGTTTAATACATATACACATGTATAACATACACATGTGTAACATTTATTTATATGTAAACAAACATTTATTTATAAGTCGCAATTTGTTATGATGTGTGAAAAACGTATAACTTTTAAATCATTTTCTCTGCAGCTGACTGTACAAATCAATCTAAGTAAAGCCGCTGAATCTCGTAAAACGCCAGTACTCGGCTGAATGGCAGATTGTTTTCCTACTAACCCTGCCCTAAAAACGCGATAAATGAGTATGGATCTTGAGTACACTTAAGACGTTTCCCCCTCGAATTGTGTGACGTCTCGTCTCGATGTCTCAAGAGAGTTCGTTGCGCTATTTTCTATTTTGCGGTATATCGAAAGTCATTCATAGCTATAGTATAGGAAAATCAGCTATGAGTTCAGTTCAGCTGCAATACGGCCAGCATTAAACGAAACAAGTATATTATTATGTTAAAATGTAATTTTGGAACCATTTTTTTTGTATGCGGTGTTTAGGCATTGTACATACAAAGGAAAACTTATTCTTTCCTAATGATATAAGGGATTTGTTCTTGCAAAAAATGATTTAAATCATATCTATGAATTACTGGTCCAAAACTAAAGGTGTAGGGGGGGCAGTCTAGCATATACTACAGGTAGTCACAAAGGGGGAGGAGAGTAAAAAGTGGGTCACGTAGTATGATCCCATAGCAGTTTGTTGGCAGAAAACGTAATATTCACAAGTAATCCCAGCATAGTCCTAAAAGCTAGAAGGTTTAAATACATAGTAATGACAATTTCGTAGTAATTGTATATTATTTTATTAACATCTGAAACGACAGTAAATGCTCGACGTATTCTGCTGTTTTGTTTATAATTTGTGTTATGAAAAAAAAATGCTGCTTTGGTTTCGGTGCTGACATGAACGTGAAGTGTTCAATTTTCACCCTCATTCCTCTTCAGTAGTTGAAGACTCATCTGTAGTGGATGAATCATCTGTAGTAAACAGAGCGTCATCGTCAGTAGAAGCTAGTTCCTCTGTAGTAGATGATAGTTCGTCTGTAGTAGATGATAGCTCCTCTGTAGTAGATGATAGCTCCTCTGTAGTAGATGATAGTTCGTCTGTAGTAGATGATAGTTCCTCTGTAGTAGATGATAATTCCTCTGTAGTAGATGATAGTTCCTCTGTAGTAGATGATAGTTCCTCTGTAGTAGATGTAATTCCACTTTCAGTAGTAGATGGGAGACCAGTGGTTGATGATAGATCTTTAGTAGTAGGAGGAATGCCAGTGGTTGATGATCTATCAGTAGTTGGAACATTTGTGGATGAGTCATCTGTGGAAGAGCTTTCAGTAGAAGAAGTCAGTGCATCTGTGATAGAAGTTGGTCCCGTGGTAGGTAGGGACGGAGGACTTTCCGACGTAGTCGTTGGCGCGCATTCCGGGGTAGGCTCCATCATGCAGCGACCGTTGGAGCAAAAGTGGCGGCCAGGGAACCAGCAGGGTGTGATGATGCCGCCTAAAGGAGTGCAGACCAGCCGGGAGTTGCAGTCGTGGCAGGTGACTCCCTGTTGGGATACAAACAAGTCGAGGTATATCGGTGTATTGAAGAGGGTATGGATACATATGTTGGAAAGTTTTTAAATATATGACAGTAGCTGAAACATTCGCACATAAATATACCTAGTACATACTGTACCGAACTGACCCACCTAATCTAGCCTAAAATAGGACTAACTTAAATAGAAAATATCTAATAAACTCTACCTAAATACGTAACTTACCTATTTATTTTAACGGCAACCAAAATATGCTAATCTAATTAATGTCTAATTAAATAACCAACTTATCTAACAACAACATTAGACTAACCTAACACCTAAGAAAACCTAAAAAGACCTAAATGAAAACTTAAATACCTTATTTTAACCACTCAATTGCTTTTGGTAACTACGGCGCTCTTATCTATCTATACATATAAAAGATAGAAGAAGTCCTGACTGGCTCATCAACGCACAGCCGAAACTACTAATGTTAGAGAGTTGATATTTGCGCAGTAGGTTAATTTTATAACGTGGGCTAGGAATAAGAAACGATTTTGAAAAATTCGACCCCTAAGGGGGTTAAACACGGGATAAAAGGTTGTATGGGGTACAACTTTTTTTAAGCTAGGAGTTTTAAACTTTGGTAAACGGTATTTAAAAAAAAAAACAAGATAACTATATTCAGCGTTTTTTTAAATTCATTCTCTAAGGTGATAAAAAAGGGGCTGAAAGTTTGTATCAAGATCAAATATTTTATTGAGCGCGGGACTTGAATATTTTTGTAAAGGCATATTATTAGAATACGTGAAAAGTTATTGCAGCGTTTTCAAAAATGTGGGGTAAAAGGATTAAAAAGGGGTTGAAACTTTGAACACATTACAAATTCTTTGAAAATTCTTATAAAGACATATAAATAAGAATATTGAACGTTGAAATGAGAGTAGCCGAGGATCACTTACAATGGCGTGCAGTTGGAGAGGCCTATGTCCAGCAGTGGACAAGAATAGGCTGATGATGATGATGATGATGATGATGATGATTAATTGAACGTTATTAAAAATTCAACCTCTAAGGGGGTTAAAAGGGGGATGAAAATTTGTCTAGCGGTTCAATTTTAATTTTAAGGTTGGAACTTGAAACTTTGTAAAAAGGTATTAAAATAAAATGGAAGAAAAATAACTTCAGCGTTTTTGAAAATTCATCCCATAAGGTGGTGAAAAAGGGGTTGAAAGTTTATATGGAGCTCAAATGTTTTTATAAGCGCGGGACTTGAATCTTTGTGTAAAAACATACTATTAGAATACAAGAAAAGTAATTTCAGCGTTTTTAAAAATTCGTCCCCAAAAGGGTTTAAAAGGGATTGAAAATTTGTATCGAGATCAAACCTTTTTCTGAGCGCGGGACTTTAAACTTTGTATAAGGGCAAATTATTAAAATACAAGAAAAGTGATTTCAGCGTTTTTGAAAATTCAGCCCTGAAGGTGGTGAAAAAGGGGTTGAAAGTTTGTATGAAGATCAAACATTTTTTGAGTGCGGGACTTGAAACTTTATATCATATCTTTATAGCATATCAATAGAACACAAGAAAAGTGATTTCAGCGTTTCTGAAAATTCAGCCCTGAAGGTGGTGAAAAGGGGGTTGAAAATTTGTATGAAGATCAAACATTTCTTTTGAGTGCGGGACTTGAAACTTTGTATAAAGGCGAATTTAGTAAAGCTATGTTCGTAGATATACGAGTACCTGATTTCATAACGATACCGCGTAATTAGAGCAATTTAGTCGAAAAAAAACTAAAAAAAAGCCAAGAGCGAGTCGGACTCGCGTACGAAGGAATCGCTACTATTACGTAAAAAATGGCATAAATCACGTTTAGTAATTTCAACATTGCTTAGATCTGAAAACAATAAAGATGTAAAATTTTCAAGATAAGGTACCACGCGGACGATGTCGCAGGCAACACAGCTAGTTTTATTATATAAAAATAGAGTCTAACTCAAAATTCGATGTAATTGAGGGGTTAAGTAGCTTTGTTTTTGATTTTGCCGTAAGTAATCGTCTAGTGATGTCGTAGGAATCTATGCTATGTTATGCTCGATAGTCTGCACTCCTATTAGTAACCCGAAGTCCTTTTCACATAATATTAGGAGTGGAGTTATTTGTCGTACTCGTACCTAATATCCCTACCTACAGTTATTTTTAACCTATCCTATCAAACAAACCTATATCTAATTCCTAATAAATAACTACTTAACTAGCCACAAAACCTATCTATTTAAATTTTTTTTAACAAAAAATAGAACCGACTTCAGTAAAACTAAAAAGCCAAAAATAACCCGTTCAAGTACAGATTACCTTTGACTCACCCTTTGAAGTCGATCCCAAACCACTCAGTTATTATATTTATATTTTATAGTTTACGTGAGGTTTGGCCCCGACTTCAAAGGGTGAGTCAAAGGTAATCTGTACTTGAACGGGTTATTTTTGGCTTTTTGGTTTTACTGAAGTCGGTTCTATTTATTGTTAAAAAATTTTTTTTTTGCTTTTTAGTGAGTGTTAAAAACACTTATGGCAGGGTGATCAGGTCCTGAAGGCATGCATCTCGTTTGAATTATCTCCTAACTCCTAACCGTTGAGGAGTTGTACCTTCCATCATCAGCTCAGCATTGGAAGATGATGACTACCATATGCAAATACTTAAATAGTTTTATAAATATGTGAAAAATATTATAAGTGCCTATAAAATTTCAGGAATTCCTTCGATTCCTCATGAATCTCGTCATCCGATCTTCACCAAAATTTTATGGGACCAACCTTGAGATGTCTATTCATGAACCTAAAAAGAATTTTCCAAATCGACTCATAAAAGACGGAGTTCTGAGGTAACAAACATAAAAAAAAATATATATATACAACCGAACTGAGAACCCCCTCCTTTTTTTGAAGTCGGTTAAAAATGTATTAGTTTTTTTTCTTCATCATCATCATTTCAGCCACAGGACGTCCACTGCTGAACATAGGCCTCCCCCAGTGACTTCCAGATCGGCCGGTTGGAAGCGACCTGCATCCAGTTTTTTTTCTTGATGTTGCTTTATAATTACCAAAGTCAACGTCAAAATAATTTATTTCAAACAGTGGTCCATAATTATGTTAGTTACATTTATATTAATTAAAAATAAGTTAGACTGGAATAACATAAAATTAAACTAAATTAACTAAATGGTGAATAAAATTCAATTCATCAATTTGAGAATGCTGTTAGGAGTGTCACGCACAACGGCGGCGCATCAGGGAAGCGGTGCGCCTGCGAATGATCGCACTAAAACTATCAGTTCGCGTCTCCACGGACATGCCTGACGCACTGCAGAAACGTGGCAGTCCCATCACCATTCTGAAGTTGTTATTATATTGAACGCGTATTACCGTGGCGTATACTTTCAAAGGATAATGTATAAAAATATTAAAGAGATTACTTACCATTTTCTCACATTTGGGGCGGTCACGGCCTATGGCCACCACCGCCGTGGACAGCAGCACCTGAAACGCATCGTGGTCACAGTTACTACTGGAACGCAAAGGTTCTGGGTCTGTGATACCTAAGCTCTAGTTAGCATCAGTTTCAATTCGAATTACTCGAGTTCAACAAACTCAATCAGCTGTAAACATTACTACGTTTCACTTGTTTTACAAATTTTGCATTTAATGGCAATTAATTATCCGATACCTAACACATCAATATGCTAAATAAGTGAAATATCTGAATTAAACGACCGGTTCCTTGTGTGATAAAAATACCGGTATGAAACATAAATAACGGCACAAGTGAACATTAGCATTGCGGTACTGCTTGGAAATGCTGCCAGCATCTTCAGAGCCTTGCCACGGGGTCGTCATTTTTTACACTTATTTTAATTATAATTATAAATTAAAGTCCAAAGGGGAGGGCTATGTTCAGCAGTGGACGTCCTATGGCTGAGATGATGATGATGATGATGATGATAAATTATCATCAGTTGTAATTTATCTTCGTGGTTAAACTAAGGTTAATTTAAAAAAATGTATATTGGCATAAATTCTACACTTACCACCACAACGCCTAACATCATTAATTTCTGAGCAGCCATTTTCACTTGCACACGCCGAGCAAATCCTGAGTGATGAGGACAAACCACTCACGCACACCTTAAATACTTGTCCTTTATCAAGGACGGATGTTGTTCTTTAGATAATACGAGGAAACATAGGTATAAACAACTTCAAGTAGACGAAAACCTGTAACTCCCCTATAAAAATTCCTTAATGACTTAATTATTGGTATAGTTTCAAGTGTTTTTCAAATAGATTTGTCTGATTCATACGTTGAGATGTTGATTCATTCATTGAATCTTACTACATACTACATAGATAAAATACTACTGCATGCGTAGATAAGATAATAAAATGAACTAGTATAAAAAGTGAAAAGAAAGAGAAACTAATTAAACAATCTACAAAAGAGTAATGATTTGGTCAGCAAAATAATCAGACGGTCAGTTTGTCTGATTCATACGTTGAGATGTTGATTCATTCATTGAATCTTACTACATACTACATAGATAAAATACTACTGCATGCGTAGATAAGATAATAAAATGAACTAGTATAAAAAAGTGAAAAGAAAGAGAAACTAATTAAACAATCTACAAAAGAGTAATGATTTGGTCAGCAAAATAATCAGACGGTCAGCTAAGGTTAGACTTTTGCTGACGAACCATTCCTTTTTGGTTTCTTAGAATAAGTCCGCCTAGAACGAGAGTTTCCATACAACAGATTTGCAAAAGATGAAGCCGCTTTTGGGTTCGCGTGTCTTCGAACCAATTATAGAGACCTTTTGCTTGTGACATTGACGTTGTGACAAATGCATAGACGGGTGAAACTTAGCCCGTGGCTAACCAAAACTAGCGCTACCTAGGTTTCTAGGCGTGTTTACTCTAAGTTTGGTAACCAAAACATCAGTTTTTTGCAGACAGCAGCAAATAAAGTACTTACGGCTTACGCGTAGAGATCTCGAATATTATGTAATAATTTGACACTGAAATCGACATACCACTGAAAACTGCTTAATGTGCTGATAGTAGGCGTATTAGGGTGTTGCTTATTTTCTAACCCCGTACTCTCACCGCCTCATTCATTTCCTAGGACCCGAAAAAACGTCACCGATTTTTTTTTATTCAGTTTTAGGGGTCGCTACCGGCAAGTAAAAAATCTGAAAAAGATATGAAAAAAAAAAGTTTTTTTTGTTTGTATCATAATACTTACAGGACGTACATAATTTTATTAAAAAAAATATAGAAAAAAAATATCTAGTTCAATATGAACTACTTACCTTTTTTTTTTTTCATACACAGAATCATTCACTTGATATATAACTAGATTGATACATTAGGTTATTCAAACAATATCACTGCTAAAAAATTAAAAAGAAAACTATGTGAACCGAGTTTTATTAACATTTATCTTGGTTTTTTAATGGGCGGTAGCGACCCCTAAAACTGAATAAAAAAAAAATATTGACGTTTTTTCGGGTCCTAGAACAGGATGAGGGGGTGAGAGTACGGGGTTAGGAAATAAGCACCCTAAGGCGTATTGTCGTAGACCTAATGACGACCACTTCACAGTCGCAGTTACCTCGCCTTTAGGCATCGAATGTCTTTCTGCGGAAGTCGACGATGTTGTAATCTCACCACGGCTGCCGCAGGCATGCTCATTTGTATGTAAAGTATCCAATATAACATTACTTATCACTGTCAAGGAATCATTGTCATTGCAACCAGCAGACCTTCAGCCAGGTTTTTGCATAGGTATTAAAATATTTCTTTACACAACCACTTTCTGTATCCATTGACTCTCAATGACTTTAACAAGATCAGATGGATCATATAAATATATAATTATATATGTGAGTAATAACTGTATGCGACTAAAACAACGATTAACAGCTAATGCACAGGAACAAGTGTTCCTGACAATTTAAGAAAGTAAGGAAATATTTTTTTTTAGTTTAATTAGGTTCTAAAAATGAATAGACGATGTAGAGGATGCCAGATGTTGTATTAGATACCTAGGGAGAACTGCAAGAAAAAAAAGAAAGTAGATCAGTTAAGAATCCGAATAATAATTTAATTGAGCCGCATGATCCTCACGTATAACTTTTGAATGGCGAAAGCCTTCTTTCAGAGAGCAGTTATCTTTTGTTCGGGATTGCAGTTCTAACATAACCTAACCTACTTTTCTGGCAACACTTCTTTATTGTTAGAGGTCGAATTTTATGCTAACCAAATTCAATATTTTGCTTATTCCGATTCGGCAAGAAGGACATTCGATCAAATTGAATTATTGAAATGTGTTAAATGAAATAAGTTCCGGACATAAAATGCGTAGATAATAGTTGACAGACACAATTGGTACGGTTCCCTAGAAAAAAATCGAAATGTCGAAGCTGCGGGGTGGCAGGAAGAAGAATTATTTTCCCCTGCCGATCATGCTTCAGTGATTGGAATATAATGTCGATTGTCGGTGTCATGAGTTGATCAGTGCAGAGTGCACATATACTTGGGTAAAAGGTTGAATGATCGGCCATTCATTGACAGCAAGCAAACAGCGGCGGCAACTCGAGTGATTCAGTAATTGCTGATGTAATAATTGATCATTGTGACAATACTGATAGATTAGGCAAACATGCCGCCGCCGGCCACTTCAGGACTGATACAGTAGGTTACGTGTTGGTGAGGTGGTTGATCTTGATATGAACACTTTCAATTTCGTAAACTTAATTCGTAAACTTGGTGCATTAATTTATTTACCATTTAAACAAAATAAAACAAGTTTAAGTTATCGTAGGATTTACGATGCCGGAGATTCTTGTAGGCACACAAAGACCTCTTTTACAGATAACAAATAACTTTTTGTCGGAAAAGTTCTCTATCAGATGAAAAATTGAGATGAATATGGTGGAAAATCATTTTGCACTATTATCCATAAAATAGTGGTAGCTTCTGTTTAGCCAAATGGTTGACTTGTAGAGAATGCCTTGTGGCATTATGCCTGTCACTTGTACGTTGGTATATTGTGCAATAAATAAATGTGTGCCGAAAGTATGTACATGTACCTAGCGTATGCTTGCCGCGACTTCGATTGTCGCGCAACTCAGCGCCACCTGTCTTACTTGCACAGTATTGAAAGGAGAGTGACAGGAATATATCTCGCGGGGGAAAGAGTCGCGTGTCACAGATATGCTAGAGGTGCAGCTGCAGTACCTATAGACATGGTACTGCGTTAACCTCTCGTATGCCATGTCAAAAATTTGCTATTAATCAACTTGAAACCTACTGATATTTTAACGTAAAATTGAAATTGAAATGTCCTGCACGGATCCGCGTTCCGGCATGCGAGGGGTTAAAGATGAATGTGACAGATTGCGTAGACTTAGACTAAATAGGTAGACATTTTGAGGATCTCCTTGCTTTGGACAAGAAATACAATAATTCCATAATACAATTTATTTACAAGTTCCTTCGTAATTTACTTAAGTAAGTACCTTATTTCATCAATTGAATATTAATTTCCATTAAAATATTTTATTTCTACACTACGTTGCCCTTATTTAACGAACTCATCAATACTGAATCCAATTAAAAGAATCCCACCCAACAAGCTTAGCGATAGATCATATAATAGCGAGGATCATAAAACATGGCTTGCTTGTTTAAACAGCTTATTTTCAAAACCTCTGGGGGCGTTTTGCTAGTGCATGGAGTAGGACATGGAGTCAGACACTTTGAGGTCACTAGCTGTCCTTTTTCCTTTTGAAAAGTGCGGAAAACTTTCCCGCCTCGTACGTCGGCATGAACGGCAGGTACGAAGTCCAGCTCCAACTGAAAAAATGACATAGTTTTGAATAGAAAAAAAAAAACGGTCAAGTGCGAGTCGGAATTGCGCACCGAGGGTTCCGTACGAACTATGAAATCACTGCATATTATAATTGCTCTAACGAGAAGATTAACTGAACGTTACAATTAATTTTACCGTTGGAAAACTGTTTTACAATATAATACAAGTACGCTTTATTGCACACCAAAAATCATTTACACAAAAATCACATATTATAAAAAATTTAAAACGGTACACAACAGGCGGTCTTATCGCTAAAGAGCAATCTGTTTTACTTACTTTAAATAAAGATTATATTTTGTGGGATTTAATAAGAAATGTATAGTTTATAGATTATTTCCCTATGTAGTAAAAGACTTATTTGACAAAGTTCGTAATCTAAACTCCAGGGAAAAACTCAAAAAACAAAAAAAAGTAATTTGGAGGTGCTGGGATTTGAACCCAGGACTTTCAGCATGCGAAGCAGACACTCTACCACTGAGTTACACCCCCGGTACCAAAGCGCTTAAAAATTGAGATCAGTTGATGTCCTTCACTCAATGCGTAATATTGTCTTTCACAAAGCACGAAATGGTAGCGCACTGAACAGAATGCCTTAAGGCATTAAGTCCGCACATGTGTTTTTTTATTGAGCAATAAACCACTAAATGATTGTGTAGTGATATTTTCGTTTTCGTTTGTTGTTTGAAAATTAATGATAAACAGGAAATCAAGAAAACAGGAATCTGTGTGAAATTACTCACTACTAAAATTAGGGAGCATTTCACTTCCCCGAATTTCATATGTCATAAATGTATCACTTGCCATAATTTTCATTTGCCTTAAACTTTTTATTTCATAAATCATAAACACTTCGGGAAAATCTTGAAAAGTTTCAACTCACAAGAAAAAATAGTTATGGCAAATGAATATTATGGCAAGTGATGATGGCATATGAAATTCGGGTTAACGATAGAGAACCCTAAAATTTACAACCACTATTTATTTGTGACTGCTTGTCCAGGTTGCACTCCGTACTCGTACTTCTCGTCGTCTTAAGCTCATTGTCCCTTTACACCACTCCTGTTTCATGTCCTTTTCCCTCACGGTTCAGAAAATACGCATGTGGAACGCTTTTCCACTCAATATCAGGCAAGCTCAGAGCAATAACGTTTAAATAAAAATAAAAAATGAGTATTTCGTTTTGAACCTGGCATATAATAAATAAAAAAAATTAAAAAAAGATCAGTTGTTTATTTCACTTAAATTATTTTTGTTTTACAAAGCTTAGAGGAAATCTTTAATTTATTAAGATTATATTACGAAGCCTAAGCATACCACTAGGTATAGGCTCATACCTATTCCTAGTAATATGTACTCAGAATACTAATACACCTTTGTATATTTAAGATTCTATATTTTTATTAGTTAACATTTTTTTGACAATATGTTTAATCTGCCCTGGCTTATTTAAGCCAATAAAAAATTATAAAATTATATAGTATCTGACCTGCGAATGAGTGCCATTCCGACAGGGAAGTCGTAGGTGTCGCCCCCGTCGGTTGCGCCGGCGGCGTCCAGCGACATCTCTCGAGCCCACGCGTCCAGCCCGCGCTCCTCGGCCGTGCCTGTCAACACACTTATCTAGTCATCTGCAGCTTCAGCACAACTGTGGCACGCGACCCTCACACGAGGAATATTCCCTATCTCTTTTTTCGCTGTACTGTGACAGAGTGACGGGCGATGCTATGCCTCGCGACAAGATTCGCGAAGCGTAGTTGTGCTAGTCGGGATGGGATAATTGGTTGCGACTCTGCACTTCGCGTGACATATTAATCCAGTTGACACATGACCCGCCTCTATTCCACCATACTGAATAGAAAGGGATAGGTATTAAACTGTTTGGACGGGTGTTAAGCGATATCTCATTGAAGCCTGTGACCAACCGAAAATAAGAGCTAAAATGGGTGAGAAGATAAATAAAGTTTTAACTGCCGTCACTTCTTCCTCACCTCTCTAAGAACTCCCCAGGATCGATGACGACACTATAACTTTCAGCAGTGTTTCTACGAGTATTCCAGTTTGGTAACGCCTCCAATCTACTCAGTGATAACTTCATCCGGAATTGCACAAACAAAACTACTAGTTTCCCAAAGAAATCACTGATTTGACAAGAATAGACTTGGACATCAAACAGCCACAGGATCCTGCGCCTCTACTCCCGTCTAGATAACACCGCTATGTGCCAACGCGTCAGCACAAGCAGGAATAACAGGCTAAAGCCCACAAAGTACAAGTTGCGCGAGCTGTGTAGGTTTACCCAGTACATATCAGATTGTCCAGCAAGCAGCCCACAATTATTTCAAAAGTGATGATGATGATGATGATATCTTCTCCATCGGGTCCGATGACAGCGACTTCAAGTTGTAGGGCTCGTATGACTCCTACAACGATGGGCGAAAAAGCAATGGGTGGACAACAGCATTTGCAGCATAGTATCCAGCACTACCATTCGTCAGGATGACTTCAATTCGAGCTGCCATAATTTTTGTCAGCACCAGTAGGAAGACTAAAGCCCACGATGCACAGGTTTTGTGATCTGTGTAGTCTTCGTTATTTCAGAATTGGAGGAAGGCAAGTAGAAGCATGGCAGGCAACTCCTCCGGTACAAGGGTGTAGTCCTTATGCGACATATGAGGAGTTGCAGTATAGATTAGTCTCAGTGGGAACGTTTGGCAGCACAACGCCCAGAATGGCGTAGGGTTATTGAAGGCCGAGTTAGCAAGTTTGAAGATAACCACAAGGCTGTCCTTGATGCCAATCGCGATAAGTTGAAGGCCCGTCCACCTGTTCTACGCCCACCTGCCCGTGAACTTAAATGCCTACCTACATTGTGCGCGTAAATTTATTTCGAAGATCGGCTACATAAGCCATCTTGGGGCGCACGAGCCCCAACCAAATTACGAGTGGAAGTGCTCGCCATGGCCGAAATCGGTCTGAGAGATTTTATATTATTAGTCTTACCCGGTATCAGATTGTCCAGCAAGCAGCCCAGGATCCCTCCAACTAGGATGGAAGTGGACAGCAGCACTTGCAGCACAGCATCCAGCGCCTCCACTCCCGTCTGGATGACGCCGCTGTGCGCCGCCATCCACCGCGTCAGCACCAGCGGGAAGAACAAGCTGAAGCCCACGATGTACAGATTGCGAGAGCTGTTCAGGTTCACGTATTGGAGGGCTGATAAACCTAGGTTAATAAAAAGATTCATGATTACGTTTTGCATTATACATAAACATACTTGACTTGATTTGACGTCTACTATCGGCCTAATACTAAACCATTCGTGCACCGAATACCCTGGGGTATGAAAAATGCTGAATCCAAAACAGTAATACCTACGAGTAGGTACGCATACTTACTGGTGCATGACTTATTGTAACTGGGAACTATATCGTTTATGAAGTAGCTTAGGGCCAAAACAAAATTACAGTGCGTTTGTGGTTGATAAAAGTTATGACGTTGAACCAGAATTCAAAGTTACCAGGGTCGTGTCCTGGTGTGGACCACGTGCGAGTGCAATTTTTTTTCTTTGTGTATAGTATAGGTCACATATATCGCAATTAATTACTTACCAAACGCAGAAATCATGCCGAACATGACGCAGAACAGCCCGCCCACCACCGGCTGCGGGATGATGATGAACACGGCCCCCAGCTTGCCCACCACGCCCTGCAGCACCATCAGGCCTGCTGCCCATTGCACCACCCGTCGCGACCCTACCTGAAACCAGACCGCACATAAAATCAACGAGATTTATTTATGTAGATTTATAGTACATCTGGGTGATGTAGCACAATAAATAAGAACCGAAGTTGTACTTTTCTCGGATAAATAGGTAATCGTGACTCACCTCCTCCGTTAGCCTTTTGGTCTTCTGATCGAACAATTCGAACATAGACCCTAATTCCGATTAATAAAATCACTGAAATTTGTATTTCATCATTCCTCATCATACAAGAAAAAGTTTATAAGGGAAAGTTATTGTCGATAACAAAGGTCTTTGAAAAAACTTTATGAACTGAAAAAAAAAGGAAATTGATATTGACCTACCTTTGTAACACCGATGGCTCCAACGTTCTCTCCGAATGTGTTGGTCCCATTACCAGAGCCCCAGAGACCAGCCAGCACCGTGCCGAGACCTTCCGTGCCGAGCCCGCGGTTGATGGCGTGCAGGGGTGGAGGAGGGGCAGCTATCACATAAAGAATGACATCCAGAATAATATTTTAGTACTAAACCGCCATAAATTTTAAAATGGTGATGGGTCACCTTCTTCTTCTCACTTTATTTAACAAACTCCGTCGAACTATGATTTCTGAACAGTTTACACTAGATATAGGTATGTAAGAATGCAACTTATTCAAAATATCGAATCTTGACTGATGGTAAAAGTGGACTACCAATACCGAAGCAGCTCGCTAGATAAATACCGAAGAACCGAACCAACCCAGTTTTAATGACATGTTTTGAGTTCTGCAAAATTGTAGCCTGTCATAACTCACCACACATTCTCGCCGTAGTGGGGTAGTAGCTGATGGACTCCACGGTGCATGCGAGGACGCCCGCGAGCATCCCCAGCACGCCCGCGACGCTCACCGTCGGCACACCCCACTGACCTGGAAGCAACTAACTGTCATATACTCCTGGTACAATTGGTGAAGGCAGTCAAAAATACAGTGAGTAACAAAATTTGACACCTAAAATTTGAACAGAGCACATTGAAAGTAGACAAAATAATGAATTTGACCCCCCGTGCTTCATCGACCCCTTCATACTCAAATTGAAATTTTACTTCCTTATGTTAATTATGATTTTATTTTCCCATGCCGAAAATTTGTTTAATACATCTACGTAATTCTAATTACGTACTCGACGTGACACATGTAATTCGTGTATATAGCTCCAAACGCTGCAATCAGCGAGCAATGCTCAGCCGGCCGTGGCTCGCACCCGGAACCCTACTTACATTTTTCATGAAAGCGATTACCGTTCTATGCTTGTCACAACAAAGACAAGGTGTCAAAAAGGCGGGGAGGAAAGTTCCCAATAAGGCAGTCTCTCGTTTTGATCAAGGTTACAGGAAGCCATTGAATGAGGGCATTGCACGAACGGTCATTGTTGTTTGAGGCTTTTGTACAACGGGGCTAGCGTATCTTGCGGCAACATCCCTTGTCGCGCGACTCAGCGTCAGCTGCCTTGCTCGTACAGTATTGAAATAAAAGTGACAGGTAACATTTATTTCTGTAAATTTAAAAGTGTATAATAGTAAAGGAAACATGTTTCAATTTCCTTGACTATAGAGATGCGGTCTTAATAATAAGGCATTTTCCTCCACTCAACCACTAGGCTTCACAGAAACATCTTTCGGCTGATGTGGTGATAAATTGATAATGATGGAGCATTACCTTTTAAAGGATTTCCTTTCAAAAAATATTGTGAGTAGGCCTCCGAATTCGCTGTAGAAGTCTTTAAAAGATATTTTGGTGAACACCAGTGGACGTTTATGGATAGAAAAATAGTAATAATGATGTTGATGGAAATAATAACAAAGATGTACAAGAGACCAGGGTAAGGCACGCGGAACCAGGGTGCATCCTCAATGATGACCAGCTTAAGGTCCGTCCGCGCAGGGTGTCCTGCGGGCAGGGCATCTGTCAGCGTCAGGATCAGGCACACGAACCACATGATCGCGATGGTCAGGAGAACCTGATATAAAAAATATACATGTGAGAAGACCTTATTTCTTTAAAAATGTCTACATGTGCGTGAGAAACGGCGATGGATGAAGTACTTACTTAACTATTGCCACGTGAGGATTAAGCCAGACAGATTTTTTATGACGGTCAAGTAACCTAAATAATGTTCTTTCGTGTCGGTATTGAGGTTTTAAGAATCGTCGCGCCCCAAGTTTAACCTCTGTTTTGAATGATGTGCTCAATGTAGTGCTAGTGCACTACCCTACTGTTTATAACAAAATAACAATGAAAAAGACGAGTAAGATGAGAAACAACGTTCAAGTACATTAATAAATAATATGCATTAAGGATTGCTTAAAGCCTATATTCAAATTCTAATGCAACCTCCGTCAATGGAACTAAAACAAATTATGCAAATGCTCGCTCGTAATTGCATTGCGGAATAATAATATGGGGTCACCCATATATGGCAGTTCGAAACATTAGGTGAAAATAGAATAAATTAAGGGTTAAGGATAACTGAGTTAGGCTTTTTGCCATTTATTCTTGCAACTCCAATGCAATATGCAAAAAACTGCCTTTCCGATGGGCTCATCGATCGGTAAATTATTCAATAAATATTCCATCTTATGTACACAGTTATTCAATAAATATTCTTATTCTTATTCTTAAAACAAAATTAAGCGACACGAAATCACTCATTAGTCTCATTACAATTTGAAAAGAAATCTGCGAGGATTGCCTCAGAAGGCGAACTACGAGTACTCTGGCCGCATAATAAAACAGAATCAGCCGCGCCTTTTCGCCCAGCTCCGTGCTATCAGATTATCAGAAATATCTCTTTACAATAGATGAACCATCAATGAAATCGACTTACGTAGATTTTAATAGGGATATATTCTAAAGGGAACTAACGAAAATGTAGTTACCAGGAGCGCAGCCAAGAGCTAATTATTTCCAGCCCCCGGCCGACATGGCCGCAGCGCTTTTAATTATTACATTTCGCTTCCCGCTGCCCCGCCGCTCAATCCGATACTGTAGTGAAACCCGGTAATTGGCAAACAATGGTGGTTTATTGGTAGCAGAGTTGTTTATGCAGCGAGGAATTGTAATCTCGGAAATTCGGAATATATGGGTAATTTTGTGCCAATGATACGTGTAGACTAATAAAGCCTCATCTCACACGTCTATTATTAAATATCGTCAACACGGGCTTGACAAAGTCTATGCCCTCGTCAAAAGAAGAGTAATATTGGCGCGAGGAGTTCTAAAGGCGCAGAAAGTGTTGAAAGTACTCATGTATGCCATTAATAAGATTTGAAACTTAGTGTACAATTCCAGCAGAATCTTAGCTAATCAAATATTGCATTGCTCTGGGTTTCCATGAATTTACAAAGGATGTAACACGGAGAAACGTGCTTGCAGGGCCGTGAATAGGATTTCTACTCAGCTAGGCCAACACAGTGACCCAGAGTGGATAGGATTTCCACTAAACTATGAACATTTTGTAGACTGAGGTTATAAATCCCAATATCGCATCCTGAGTACAGGATCATCGGAGCTGGCGTTTCATACATTTGATTTGAGTGCGTCTATTGGACTGCAGTCTTCCCTTCTTAAAGTGGTAGAGAGTGAGGAACGTTGCTCGAGTCATACAACGATTTCCGTTGGGACAGAAAGATTCATAACGCCATCAGGGCGACCACGTATTGGACTAAGCAGAGTGAGAAGTCTCCATTTAAATGGAGATGATAACAGCGAAAGAATCAGAGGACTTTGGGAATTAGATGAAAGAGAACAAGAAGTAATCACGGAAGACACAACACATAATCAAGAAGAGAGAAGAGGAGTTATAAGAAGGAATAGTAATAATAAAGTATAGGTGGTCGAGACGGTGATAATATGAGAAGTAATAGTAATAATAAAGTAGGTGGTCGAGAAGGTGAGAATATGAGAAGTAATATTGAAAATGAGTAACAAGTTTGACCGATGATCCGCGCCTTTGCATGCAGGGCTTTGCAGTGGACGTCTATCATGATGATGAAGATTTTAGTCAACTTACGGGAAACAGCTTGAAGAGCGGGAACCATTGGACGGAGCACCCTTGCCCGCGTTTCCATGACAACGTGGGGACGTGGACGCCTCCCATGCACTGTGAGAACACCGTCAGCAGCGTGAACGTTCTAAAACCAAAATTCACAATCAGATCAATACTGTAGACTGTTTTTTGCTTATTTTTATAATTGGAACACTATCAACGAACCGACGACCGCCGGATCCGTAAGCAGCTACCACGGTCCGGAGCCAACCGGATCCTCAAAATAATTCGGATCCAAAAACTTGACAATCGCTCGACATGTTTCGAATCGGATCGCGATTCGTCATGATCTGACTGATCGGCTCTCCTGATGATAAATCGCGAACATGGCGAGCGGTAACTTCCACGACTTGAGTAAGCCCGTTTCGTGAAATTATAACTACTTTAAACTGAGCACACAGTGAAAAAAAACAGTAGCTAGATCTCAAACATGGCATAAGGTATTAGTATCGTTGAATTTAGCCTCTGTTCCCTTTACACAGTAGTCTTTTGTGTTCTGTGTCGGACTTCCAACCCTCTCCCAATTCTTTAATGGATAAAACGCGAACAAAAGGATGGCTAAAGCCCAATCAGGATATGGCCCACACGTGGAGCCTCACTTAATTAAGGTAATGGTATTTCAGTTTACAACGTAACTTCAATTACAGTAATGAAAAGTTTGCAGATTGAAAATATTACTGAATATATAAGCTTGGCCTTGCTAGCGCGGAATTTATTACGTTTATGGACACAAAAACAATACGAACATGAAGTCCCGTGAAATAAGAATGAAACCAACCATTTACCTTCTTCAGTTTATTTTTTTGTATTTTAGCACTAGGTTTTATTTAAAGCCAAACACGTCCTACGACAGAAAGATCCAATTCAGTGTGGTTAGCCACCGCCTACAAAATATGTGTATAGCTCGCTAATGCAATGTTAAACATAAATTACCTACTAGATGTACCTGACTCAGATACAAATCAGGTCCAGATTCCAGATGATCGTTTGCCTGATAGCATCATAGTAAGAGGTGATAATAGCCAACACATTTACCTATAGCCACCGGTCGAAGTTGCCACTCGTGCACTTCGCTGTATGGTTACTTGGTTAGCCACCGCCCGCATAACCCATCTCGCTAATGCAATTCCAAACATTGACTACTAGCTGAATCTCACTCTCATACTGAACAACTGGCACTCGTTTGAGTTTGACTAGCAACTTCATAGCAAAGGCGACTATCGTCATAAACTTGTTTATCCTTGGCCGCCAACCATAACTGCATCCGCTGTGGTTAGCCACCTCCTGCAGAATGCAGGTCCCTAATACTAACTAAAAAGAAAGAAAGAAAAACATTTATTCGGGGACAAGACATAATTGCGTAGATAAGTGACAAACAAAGAAAAAAAACTAGACATAAAAATCTATATCTAAGTACTTAAGCTAATTATGACTGCCTCGAAACGGTCCCACCTCAGCATAATGCTAGCTCGCGAGAGAGCCAGCGCTGATCTTCCCGTGGGACTATATAGGTAACTGAAGCCGACTCCGACAGGGTAGGTAAGGCAGGTAACGTATGTGACAGCTTCATAGGAATAAGCAATTAATCGATCTAGTACCACAGTGAGCTCTAGTAGGCTTCTGCATGGACACCAGACAATGATAAACATACTTATATTATAGATAGATACATACTTAAATATAAATAACATCAATGACCCAGGCACAAATATTCGAGTTCATCACACAAATATCTGCCCTTACCGCGGTATTCGAACCCAGGACCGCCAGCTAGGTAAGCAGCTGCTTAACCACTGCGCCAACCGCGTCGTCATATTATGTCTCCCATGCACATTTCGTGGGCCGGGGCGGGTCTCTAGATATATACGTGCTATTGTAAGAAAAGGGCTGTATGACGGATGACCGTGTCAGTAAACTGGCCACTGTCCTCAAACAGAAACCTCACGACTTGACCACCATTCCTAGACCTAAAGCGCAGGAGCGAGGGTCTGTAATCCCTTAAACAAATACGTATTTTGCGCGGTGTTTCTAATTCCTCGATCAATCTTACCCGACTGCGGCGAAATAGATTATTTACGTGGTGAAAAGTGTAATGCTTTTATAAAATAATGGCTGTCGCCGAATATAGCGTGTTATCAAATGATAATTTCAAATCGAAAGTTTCAAATACATATTGTTGTATACTCTTAAACATAATTGTTGAGGATAATCACTCAACACTGCCTCTTCGGTAGCTCACGAGTGAGCACAGTGGACTGTATTATCGGCTCTCGGAATTCGTGGCTCCAGTTCGGTCGCCGTGGCTATCCCAGTCGTAGGCACGGCGGTTCAGACGCGGCACGTAGTTGCCACGTAGATGCTGCGTAACACGTAGCAAATCGTACGTTCGTAGCTCGTAGCTCGTAGTTCGGGTTCGGTTTCGTAGCTCCGGATCTGATGCGTAGCTGCACGACGTGAATGTCACGTAGATATCACGTAGGGCACGTAGACCGAAGTTCGGAGATCAACCAAACGAATGGGACCTCAGACGAACTTGGTTACGGCAGCAGGTCGACGCAGGTTCGATGCAGGTTCGAGTTCGAGGTATAGAAACACTGGTTGACTTGTTCGTTGTTTAATTTTCTTCGGCAGTATGGTAAATAATCGAAAACAATAATTCCTTATAAGCTATTTCCTTAAGATCTAACAAGACTCAGGACTCGTAAGCAAACTACTGGCTCGCAGGCCAATAGGAGGCGTCGAACCGTACATTCTACGGCCGGCACGCCCCTTTCGTCAAGTGCGTTCTTTTCTAAGAGTCGTTGTATGGAAAAGTGAACTGGCTACGTGATTGGCCGTTCATTTTCCCATTTTTCAGCCCTAACGGCTTTTCTGGTCTACGGGATGAGCGGTTCGGGGAGGGTCGTGTCTACGTTTACGGTTCGATATCTACGTGAGATGTCTCATTCTGTAGCTTTCATTGCACCGCATTAAATGGCCTTACGTTTTATAAGATAAGAGTTACGGTTCGTTAGCTATTAAGTCGGATCGATCGATAAAGTTAATTTTACGTTGTGCTGGCAAGTCGCGGAAGGCTATAAAAGGTAAGTGCAATGAGTCCAGATGCATTTCTAAGTGTATTCTAAGCGATTAGGTCATAGTGAAGTTAATTTGAATTGTTAAAACGAAATTCCGATACGATTTCGTACTGAAAATGGGCTCTAATTGGACGGTTCATAATTCACGTTAATTTTACGTTAACGTGAATTGCGGCTGACCTAACTACTTTAGAAACATAATAAAAACGGATTCCTGATGGGATTATCCGTTGCTATCGCTTGGCACTATTGCGGAAGCGATAACAGGTGATGTAATATTATCATAACATTGCCACGTGGTTCGGCACCACGTGAATATCTTATGCAATATTCATCGCTATCGAATTGTGATTTTCGGATCGGGATTGGTTTGGGATTAGACCAGTTACATACATATGTCTCTTTTACGGACTGTTATATACATTTGGTACATAATAACTCGACTTATAGCGTCTTTTATGCGCAATAAAATAAATTAAATAAATTAACGTTATGTACATCAAATTTCGCTTATAAATTAACAGTTTTCGGCTTGTGTCCGTAACAATTCTCCCCCCGATCGCAGAGTCGATCCCTCGGTGATGGGCAGGACCACAAGCCGGCTCGTAGCTCGCCTGAAGACTCCTCCTCTTGTCCTGACGTCCACGTTCCGTACTGCGCCGTCAGGGCCGGGGTAGGTCGCCTCCACGATGCCGCGCGGCCACACGTTGCGGGGCGCGCTGGAGTCCGTGATGAGCACGTAGTCACCAACGGCGACCGTAGGCTCCCGTGACATTGAGGATTGTCGTGGGGCTAAGGTCGGCAGGTATTCTCGGATCCACCGGTTCCACCAGTGGTCGGCGAGAGCTTGACTTGCTTTCCATGATTTGCGATCTGCCTCGTCGCAGGGGCCGGTTAGTGGGACCCCCGCCGGGCCGCCCAATAAAAAGTGATTGGGCGTTATCGCTTCGCTCTCGTTCGGATCAACGCTCACGTGTGTTAGGGGACGTGAGTTGACTGAATATTCAACTTCGGCTAGAAGTGTAATCAGGATTTCTTCTTTCGGGCTTCGTGTGTTTAGTGTAGCGGCGAGTGCAGTCTTGACGCTTCGTATGAGGCGCTCCCAGGCGCCGCCCATGTTCGGTGCGCCGGGTGCGATGAAACGCCAACTCATTCGGTGTTGCACGCCGTGTTCTTGTAGCGCCGGTATCCAGTCGTGGTAGGCGGCGCGTAGCTCAGCATCCGTGCCCCTCAGATTTGTACCGTTATCACTCCACATAACGGTGGGCCATCCTCTGCGGGCTGCAAGGCGGCGTAGCGACATGACGGCGCTGCTCGTAGACAGGGAGTACACGAGCTCCATGTGTACAGCTCGGGTCGTGAGGCACGTGTAAAGCGCTACCCAGCGCTTCTCGTGCCGGCGGCCCACAGTGACTGTGAGCGGGCCGAACAGGTCCACCGCACAGTAAGTGAAGGGCCGTGCGTGCGGCTGCAAGCGATCAGAGGGCAGATCGCCTAAGGGCGGCACGCGTGGGCGCGTGCGGCGGAGCACGCAATGCATGCACGCTCGAGCCACACTGCGAACGGTTGGTCGCAGGTGCAGGATCCACAGTTGTTGCCTTAAATCATTCACAACTGTTTCGTTAGAACAATGATGCGCTCGCTTATGAGCGCGCAAAATTAAAAGTTTCGTAAATGGATTCCGCCCGTCCAATATGACGGGTTGCTTGTTTGTAGTCGTGGGCGCGGCGTCGATACGCCCGCGCATATGTATGAGGCCGTCGTCTTGCAGCTGCGGGTCTAGCTTGTACAGCCGACTGCTACGGGCAATGGCCTCCCCCCGTGAGAGAGCTCGGAGTTCCTCGGGAAAATCCCGCCGCTGGGCCCACTGCATCCACAGGTTTTCAGCTATTAAATAGTGACGTGTTTCTAACGGTACCTGTGTTTTCTTTTTCAGTCGCTCTATGAAAAGAAGTGCTCGGGCCGTCGCGCCGATCAAGCGATCGTAGTTGCTGAAACGCTCGATTTTCGGCAGCGGCGGGTCTACGTGATTCGTCACGTAACATCGTTCTGTCGGTACCTGCTCGGTTATTTCGATCGATGGCTCTGCTTGCGGTGCTCGAGTTTCTTGCGGCCATTCGGGTTCGGGTTGTCGCAGGAAATCAGGACCCACGTACCATCTATCGGTGCTCCTTACCACGCGATAGGGGTCCGGTCGAGTACCGTCGTCGGCCGGGTTCAGTTTTGTAGGGACCCAACGCCATTGTTCGGGTTCGGTGAGCTCCGCTATCTCGCCTAAGCGGTGGCTCACGAACGCGCTGTATCGGCGCGCGTTCTCGCGTACCCAGTGCAGTACGGTTCGGCTGTCGGTCCAGTAGACGATCTGCACGGGTTTCACGCGATGCTCGTTCTGTAATGTCTGCGCTAATCGGGCTCCTATTAAAGCGGCTTGAAGTTCGGCTCGCGGTATGGACAAGCGACGAACGGGAGTTACCTTAGATTTCGCTGCGGCTAAGTGTACTCGCGGCTCGTTTTCGCCCGTCTCCCCTTCCGTCCTCCAGTACGCGGTAGCGGCGAACGCTTGCTCTGACGCGTCCACAAACACGTGCAGTTGATGCCGCACGCCTGTACCTAGCTGGATACAGCGTCGCGGTAATCGCAGCTCGGCTACGTGTTTTATGTGCTCCAACCACGTAACGAAAGCGTTGTTTAACTCGCCTGGCAGCGGCGAGTCCCAGCTCGTTCTCAGGGCCCACACGTTCTGTAGCAGGACCTTTCCCGTCACGGTGTACTGCGCTAAGTACCCGAGCGGGTCGAACAGGCTCATCAAAGCGCTGAGGGCTTCGCGCTTCGTGGGGCCCCGCTGTAGTTCTCGTACCTCGGGCGGCACGCGAATCAGCGATGTATTGAAGCTCAACTCGTCGGTCCGAGCGTTCCAATATAATCCCAATACCTTTTGCTCTTTGTTGCCTAAGCTTGTGAGATCGTCGGCGGCTCGTTGCTCGGGCGGGATCTGCTCCATTAACCTCGTCGAATTCGAGGCCCAGCTTCGCAGGACGAAACCTCCCATAGCGTGTGAGGCTGCTACTTGCTTAGCGGCGTCGATCGCCTGCTGCTCCGTCTCGTATCCCGCCAAGAAATCATCCATATAATGATTCGTCTGGATATCGTAAACGGCGTCCGGATACAGCTCGGCGTTGTCCTGGGCGTTCCTGTTTCGCACGCTATGTGCTAAATATGGAGAAGACGTATTCCCGAATATCATTGATTTCATACGATATACTTGCGGCGGTCGCTCCCGGTTCATTCCCCTCCACAGGAATAGCTGCGCCATTTGATCGTCGGGTCTCATCTGGATCCGTAAAAACATCTCCTGTATGTCGGCGCTAACTGCGAACTCACCTTCGCGGATTCTGCACAGGATATCCGGGAGTGACTGCAGTAAATCCGGGCCCTCCAGCAGCTTGTCGTTCAGACTGACGTTCTGCGAGGTCGCCCTGGAATCGAATACTAACCTGATTTTATTGCCCTTGTTTATGTTGCGTACAGCAAAGTGCGGCAAAAACCAGGTTTTATGACCGTCGTAATCGCCTATGTGTCGCACGGCGTACTCCTTGGTCAGCAAGTTATCTATTTGCGCGGTGTATTCCGCTGCAAATGTCGGATCCTTATCCATGCGTCGTTCGATGCCGCGCAACCTATTATACGCCATTGTATAACTGGGCGGCAAGCAGGGTTCGTCGTCGCGCCACAGTTGTCCAACCTCGTAGCGCGGGCCGTCGATGCGTTTAACTGTCGCGTTAAATATGTCGATAGCGCGTTGATCCTGCGGGCTCCTTTTGTCGATCAACTTCACGCCTAGCGCTTCGACGTCGAAGTACCTTTTCAACGCCATGTTTATTTCTCGGTCTTCATCCGAGAAAGCGTGCATGACCACCTCTCGATCGCTCTGGTTTCGTAAGTAGCGTGGGGCCATACCGTAAATTGTCCATCCGATTTTCGAACGGATCGCCACCGGGTCGCACTGCCTTCCTGTCCTCGTCTCTAGCGGCAGCGTCAGGTGCCAGTGGTCCGCGCCCAATAGTATTTTAGGCGCGGCATGCTCGTAGCAGGCTTCGTTCAAGTCGGCTAAATGTTCGAAGTTGAGTACCGCCCTACGCGGCATGTACTGCTCGCGTAGTCCAAGTTGCGGTACAGTGCGCAGCGTAAGCGAGTGTGACGGGCCTCCATTCGTAGCTCGGACGCTTACCTCTACGCGCTGACTCGGTTGCGTTAGGCATATCGAGCCTACGCCTTGTATGACGAGAGGTTTTTCAGGTCCCGTTGCTCCTAGTTGATCCGCCAGTCCCTGATCGATGAGAGATATCGTGCTCCCCTCATCGATCATACAGAATGTTTCGATGCTTCCGCATGGTCCGCTAACGACGATAGGCATTATCTTAAGCATTACCTTCGTGTTTGCGTCGACGGTATTGGCGGTTAGCTCCGCCGTAGTGTGCGCGTGCTCGCTCTGCACGGGCGTCTCGTCTCTACGTGCGGGGCCGGGCGCCGCTTGCGCTGTGCTACGCGTCGGGCGGGCTGGGCGGTCGAGTGCTACGTCGGGTGCTACGTGGGGCGCTACGTGGGGCGGCGCCTTACTCGTAGGCGGCGTCGTATCGTGTAGCAATTTGTGGTGCGAGTGTGGGCAGTTGGGCACGCCGCAACCTTTCGCCGTGCAGTTCTCGCGGCGGTGTCTTTTGTCGAGACACTTATAGCAGATGCGTGCGTCTCGAGCCCACTCCCATCTCGCTCCTATCGTCATACCTAATAACTTGCGGCAGTCCGTGGTTCGGTGTGTGTTGCCGCAACACAGACAGGCGTCCACTCGTTCTGTGGCGTATGTCTGGGCTCTTACGGGTGCGGGGCGTCGTATCGCAGCTCCGCTGTTCACAGGGTTCGGGCGTCGGGACGGCAGCGGCTGGTGATTCACGTTCGTAGCGGCTGGGCGTCGCGACGCCGGGGCTCGTGCGTGCGAGAATTGTAATTCGGCGTCGGATTCGTCGAGTAGGAATTCCGCTAGCATTACGATCTCGCACTCACCTGTTCGCATGTGTTCACGTGCGTGTGTGCACCATCTCGATCTCAGGTGCGGGCTCAGACGGTCGGTAATCTCTCGGATCAATAATGGATTACCTGCGTAGTGTGACTTATCTAAGTCCATGAGCGTCGCGACGATGTTCATTACTTTTATGGAAAAAGTGTTGAGGTCAGTCGCGCTCGGTCCTAGGGCGGGCAATCGTTTCAAGTCCTCCAGCGCCCTGTCGACGAGAATGTCGGTCCTACCGAAATTCTTTTTTAATATTCGGATGATTAAGTCCGGACTCGATCCCGACGCCAGCATGTGTTGGACACATTCTCGCGCCTCACCTTTCAGCGCCGCGCGGAGTCGAGCCATGTTCTCGAAATTTGAGAACTTATACCGCTGCGTGCTCTCGGTGTACGAGTGGTAAAATGTCAACCACTCGTTCGGCAGTCCGGTATAGATCGGGAGTTCGTATACCTGTTTCGGCGGTGGACGAGTTATACTCTCGATGCGATCGGCAAGTCGGTCGATGTCCTCGTTGCGGCTCGCGGTTCGGCTTCGGCTCGGACGTAAGAGTTCGCCTCGTTCAGGCGTGACCGTGCGCTGCCTCATCGGCGTCGGTTTAGCAGGCGCGATCTTGGCTCCGTCACTCACCTCGGTTCGTTGAAACCACGCATCGATACGCTGCGTGGTTTCTTGGTCGGTTGGCGTCCGTCGACCCGCCTGTGAGCCGCCAGCCTGGGACCCCTCAGCCTCGATCTGTTGCAGCTCGGACTCGAGTCGCTTCCTGACGAGGTCCTCTTCGACGCGGAGTTGTTGGCGGCGCAGCTCTGCGATGCTTTCGGCTGCGGCGAGTTCGGCTTGCTTCCTGCGGGCCTCGGTGGTGCTGCTCGTCGCGGACGTGACCGTAGGCGCGCGGGTGTTGCCGATGTTGAAGCGTACTTGGTCGAAAGCACGTTCGCGATCGGCTCGTTCTCGGGAACGATCGGCGGTGCGGGTCGCGGCTTGAGTCGCAGGCGCGCGGGCCGCGGGTGATTCGATTTGCGCATGCGCGGCGAGGGGCGCATTAAACGCGTGGTGCGCGGAAAACGCGAAAGCCTCGGGGCCCTCGCGGTCGCGGTTGTGGCCGGGCGCTCGTGCTTCGGGGCGCGCCGGCAGGTGAGTCGTCGGTGTCGAAAAGCCGGCTGCGGGGTCGTCGCGTTGCCCCCGTAGGCTGGCTCGTCGCAGGTGCTCCTCCAGTTTCTGCCGCCATTGGGTCGTGTCCGTGGGCGGCGATTCCGGGTTCGATCTGCGGCTCGGTTCGTCCAGGGCGGCGTGTTGTGGCTCCCTGGTGTCCGACAGTCGTCGATGCGCTTCGTGCATCTTCGCAGACGTGGATTCCCCTCGGTTCGGTTCGCTGGGGGCTCGGCCGTCTCGTGATGCTTGGCGTCTCGTGTGGACCATCGTTGTCGGTTGGTGCGGCGGTTCTTCTGATCCGGCTCTCGAATGACCAAAATGTTGAGGATAATCACTCAACACTGCCTCTTCGGTAGCTCACGAGTGAGCACAGTGGACTGTATTATCGGCTCTCGGAATTCGTGGCTCCAGTTCGGTCGCCGTGGCTATCCCAGTCGTAGGCACGGCGGTTCAGACGCGGCACGTAGTTGCCACGTAGATGCTGCGTAACACGTAGCAAATCGTACGTTCGTAGCTCGTAGCTCGTAGTTCGGGTTCGGTTTCGTAGCTCCGGATCTGATGCGTAGCTGCACGACGTGAATGTCACGTAGATATCACGTAGGGCACGTAGACCGAAGTTCGGAGATCAACCAAACGAATGGGACCTCAGACGAACTTGGTTACGGCAGCAGGTCGACGCAGGTTCGATGCAGGTTCGAGTTCGAGGTATAGAAACACTGGTTGACTTGTTCGTTGTTTAATTTTCTTCGGCAGTATGGTAAATAATCGAAAACAATAATTCCTTATAAGCTATTTCCTTAAGATCTAACAAGACTCAGGACTCGTAAGCAAACTACTGGCTCGCAGGCCAATAGGAGGCGTCGAACCGTACATTCTACGGCCGGCACGCCCCTTTCGTCAAGTGCGTTCTTTTCTAAGAGTCGTTGTATGGAAAAGTGAACTGGCTACGTGATTGGCCGTTCATTTTCCCATTTTTCAGCCCTAACGGCTTTTCTGGTCTACGGGATGAGCGGTTCGGGGAGGGTCGTGTCTACGTTTACGGTTCGATATCTACGTGAGATGTCTCATTCTGTAGCTTTCATTGCACCGCATTAAATGGCCTTACGTTTTATAAGATAAGAGTTACGGTTCGTTAGCTATTAAGTCGGATCGATCGATAAAGTTAATTTTACGTTGTGCTGGCAAGTCGCGGAAGGCTATAAAAGGTAAGTGCAATGAGTCCAGATGCATTTCTAAGTGTATTCTAAGCGATTAGGTCATAGTGAAGTTAATTTGAATTGTTAAAACGAAATTCCGATACGATTTCGTACTGAAAATGGGCTCTAATTGGACGGTTCATAATTCACGTTAATTTTACGTTAACGTGAATTGCGGCTGACCTAACTACTTTAGAAACATAATAAAAACGGATTCCTGATGGGATTATCCGTTGCTATCGCTTGGCACTATTGCGGAAGCGATAACAGGTGATGTAATATTATCATAACATTGCCACGTGGTTCGGCACCACGTGAATATCTTATGCAATATTCATCGCTATCGAATTGTGATTTTCGGATCGGGATTGGTTTGGGATTAGACCAGTTACATACATATGTCTCTTTTACGGACTGTTATATACATTTGGTACATAATAACTCGACTTATAGCGTCTTTTATGCGCAATAAAATAAATTAAATAAATTAACGTTATGTACATCAAATTTCGCTTATAAATTAACAGTTTTCGGCTTGTGTCCGTAACAATAATCTAAAACAGAGTCGCTTTAATTGGTGTATATTTATTACTGTGACTGTTCAGGTACTGTGACTGTACGGGACAGTCTCGCACACACTTGAGTTGATAGTTGATAATGATAACACTTCAGTTTTCCACCGAAATAATGATTTATTGATACAGTAATAAAATGATATAAATGCGCACTCCGCGGTTGCCGGATATGCACTAACTTAAAGTAAGGGAATAAATGCTACGTGACGTAAAATGCTGACGGGCAGAATGCACCTTTGTACAGACCGTACATGCTCCCCGCGCGAGATGAAGGATGATGAAGTTATACAAAAGTAAACGAACTTAAAAAATAGTAAGTTAAACTAAACTAAATAAATCTTGCACTCGCAATAAAGCGCCCACCGAAGAAAGCTGACGCCGCCTTGTCGAGTACCCGTGCTCCTTGATATTTTAACTCCAGCGTTGGTCATAGAACCATGTTTATTTTAGTCATGGGTTGCTCCTTCGGTTTTGTATTTTGTGTATAGAACACTTATAATTTGTACTTTCCAGATTTTCCTCTATCTCCTCTATTCTTGTTCTGCAAAATTTTCGTCGAAAGTTTTAAGTAAACAGTTCGCTAGGAATCCGACCTTGTTGATAAGACCTCGACCTCGACATTAGCGCGTCGAGCGTGCGGCCTGCTGAGCGAGCATTATGCCGCTGTAGTATAGTTCCGCGAACCCGTGACGTAGTTGTAAGATATCGTTTTAATAGTTTTTGTTCTCGCCAGTAAGGCTCTACTTGATTTGTTTATTAGGCTGAGTTCACATTGGTAGTGTTGTGTCACTTTATACTTTCGGGTTTTTCGGTCCCGGATCTGGTTTTGAATCATTGCCTGATTCTTGACTGGCAAGTAATTTTGATATTTTCGTAATGGGTCTCTCGATAATTCCATTTTTCGTTTTAACTGATACTACGCGTACATACCCATCGTGACCCGGGTGTACGGTTTCAACTCTGCCAAGAGGCCATTTTCCAGGGGGCAGATTAACATCATGGATGATAACAACGTCTCCGACTTTCATGTTTTCCTTAGGTTTCAGCCACTTGCTTCTCTTTGATAATTGACAAAGGTATTCCGACTTCCATCTTTTCCATACATCTGAGAATATTTTTTGAACAAGTTGCCATCTTGTGCGTTCATCTTTTTCAGTTTCAGTGATCGTTAAATTTGGACCACTTGATAGGAAGTGAGAAGGTGTTAAGAAGTCCAGATCATCAGGATCTTCAGTGATTGCACACAAGGGCCTTGAATTAAGGCATGCTTCAACTTGTGCTAAGAGTGTTGATAACTCTTCATAGGTCAGCTTCTGCTCTCCCATGACTCTACGAAGATGATGTTTGAGGCTACGGACAGATGCCTCCCATAAACCTCCAGCACTCGGCCATGAAGGGGCGTTAAAGTGCCATTCAATTTCCATTTCTGATATCGCTGCGAAAAAATCAGCGTCCAATGTGTTTTTCAAATCTATGAATTCTTGATTTAATCGATTGTTAGCACCAATAAAATTTGTTCCTTGGTCACTGTACAGGTGTCGTGGAGCTCCTCGACGTGCCGCTAATCTCCGAAGAGCTGCTAGGAATGCTGAGCTGCTGAGGTCCGATACTAACTCGAGGTGTATGGCTTTTGTCACCATACACACAAACACCGCAACATAGCCCTTAGTTGTCTTTATACCTCGGCCCTTATTTGATTTAACTTCGATGAACCCAGTGTAGTCCACACCTGTGTGATAAAAAGGGCGCGTTGGGTTACACCGCGCGGCCGGCAAGTCTCCCATTATTTGTTCTTGTTTTGCAGCTTTATGACGTATGCATATGACACATTGGGTGATAAACTTTTTAACGGCTCTATTGCCTCCTATTATCCAAAATTGATATCTGAGCTGTCTCAAGGTCAGACGTGCTCCACCATGCAGGGTCATTCGATGTGCATTTTCTATGAGAAGGTTGGTCATATGTCCTTGATGTGGCATGATAAGCGGATGCTTCATATTTGGATCGATGTTTGCCTTGCCAATTCTGCCGCGGACCCTCAGTAATCCATTTCCATCCAGGAAGGGATTTTATGATAAAATTTCGCTGGTTGATTTCACTTGCCCGTTTCGCGACAAGTTGTTTATGTCTTCTCGAAATGATTCTTCTTGTACATGTTTGATTATCATCTCTCTGGCTTTGCGTAATTCAGGTACTGTGATATAAGGTAATTTTTGCTTGCAAGGTGATATAGCGCGCAACACCCACGCCAGTACGCGTGTCATACGGTTGATATTGCTATGTTTACTTATTAAATCACTGATGACGTCGTTGTTGTGACGTAGCGCTGTGACGTTTGCTTGTTGTGATACATTGATATCTTCATTTGTAGTATAGGCATGTTCATGAGGTTTCGCTTCAAACGTTGACAACCATGAAGGTCCTTTCCACCACAATGGGTGTTCCTTCAACTGCGAACCATTGATTCCCCTGCTTGCGCAGTCTGATGGGTTTTCTGCTGATTTAACATAGCGCCAGCAATCTGCAGGTGCTACTTCCTTGATTTGTTGTACTCTATTTGATACAAATGGCTTCCAGTGGTTGATGTCGCCCTGGATCCACCCCAAAACGGCAGTAGAATCCGTCCAGCAGAATGATTTGATATTGTTGCTTGATAAGCTGTCTTTTACGCGTTTGAGTAATTTTGATAATAATAATGCCGCGCATAATTCGAGTCTTGGTAAGGACATGCTTTTCTTTGATGGAATTAATTTTGACTTGGCTGCTACGATAGTGATTTTAGGTGAGGCATTCGATTTCTCACGATTCGCTCGAATGATGCTGTATATTACGCATGCGTATGCATTTTCAGATGAGTCACAAAATGCAAATAATTCAATAGTGTCGTTCTCAGTGTTTTGTAACCATCTTGGGATTGATATGTGATTGATTTCATCTAGATTTTCTTTGATACTTCTCCACTCGTTTTCAATATTTGCTGGTACTTGATCATCCCAGTCTAAATTTTGTTTCCAGACTGATTGAAACAGTAACTTCAATTTGGTTGTGGCGGGACAGAGCCACCCCAAAGGGTCAAAGACCTTGGAGATGTCTGATAACAGTGAGCGTTTTGTAACTTTCTTGGTAGTTGATGAGTCTATGTTGAACTGGAATGTAAACGTATCTTCTCGTGGGTTCCATCGCAGTCCCAGTGTTTTTTGAGATTCCTGATGCTTGAAATCAAATGCTTGTTGATGCGTAGTGGTGCTCATGTCTTCTAACAACTCTGGATTATTACTACACCACTTTCTTAAATTAAAACCACCTGCTTTAAGGAGGTTGATAAGGTCAGATTGAACTTTCTTGGCTGCTTCAAGGCTATGCGTGCCACTTAGAAGGTCGTCCATATAAAAGTCTTGTTCTAGAACCTTGGCTGCTTCTGGGTACCGATGACCTTCGTCTATGGCTAGTTGTTTAAGCGTCATCATTGCCAAAAAGGGGGCGGCCTTGGTTCCGTAGGTAACAGTAGTCAAAGCATAATCGCGTAATGCTTCATTCGGTTGATTTCTCCAGATGATTTTTTGATAAAGTTGATCTTGTTCATGACATAATATCTGCCGAAACATTTTTTCTATGTCAGCACTGTACGCTATTTTATATTGTCTCCATCTCAAAATCAATGTAAATAAATCGGCTTGTAAATTTAGCCCACTGTACATTAGATCATTCAAACTGTAGCCTGATAGCGTAGGTGCACTCGCATTGTAAACAACGCGTAAAGCTGAAGTTGACGATTCAGCACGCTGTACCGCGTGGTGCGGTAGGAAGTTACTAGGTGTTGTGTCTCTTTCACACTCAAGCATATGTCCCAGTTCATGATATTCGTTGATAAATGATTTGTAATCCTCTGCAAATTTTTGGTTTTTGATAAATTTCTTCTCTAGCTGATAGAATTGTGCAACTGCCTTCTGTCTTGATTCGCCCAGGTTTTCATGTATATCGGGTTTTAATGGTAACCGTACTACATAGCGCCCATCCTTTTGGCGGGTAGTTTCGGCCTTGAATTGATTTATACAGTATTGATCTTCTGATGATAAGTCGTCTGAGGTTTCGGCAATATCTTCGATTGTCCAAAATCGACTGATATCTTCAATGTTGTTTACAACGACGTTGCAATGATAAGATTTCATAGTTCCACATAAAATAAATCCAAGACGGGATTCCTGCGCAATGGGAGTAGTTTCGTCTTTTCTGATAATTGTATTTAAAATGATATTTGAGTAGATGTCCGCGCCAAGTAAAATGTCAATGGGTTGGCTGATATTAAATTCAGGATCTGCGAGCTGAAGACCTTCTAGATGAGACCACGATGGCTTGATAAATGACCGAGAAGGCAAATTATTGATAAGACGATTCATGATAAACACTTTCGTGTTAAAAGTGTAATCAGAGTGTAATGAAGTGGCCTTGATATTGATAAATCCTTTGCAATTGTTTTCTTTGCTCCCGATTCCAAAAACTGATCCATGATATTTATGACGTGGAAGGCCTAGCCGCTGGGCAGCATTTTCAGTGATAATTGATATTTGTGATCCTTGATCTATTAATGCCCGTAATTTGATATGGGATCCATCTGCTGATTGCACCTTGATTTGGGCGGTTGATAATAATGTTTCAGGGTCGTCGTCTTGAGACACGTGTCCTGTATTTTTCGATGAAGTCGGTTCGATGGCGGCTTGTTTCTTGTTGCCGACAAAGGCTTCATGAAGTATCGTATTATGTTCGCCGCTACATTGCTTGCAACGTTTTTCTGATAAACATGACTTTCCGTGATGTTTGTATAAGCAGTTCGGACATATTTCCCGCGTGGATATTATGTCAAGCTTCGTTTCAGGTGTCATACCTAGAAACTTCTGGCATCGAAACAATTCATGATTATAATTGCAATATGAACACTTTACTGTATTAGTTGCAAATGCTTGATAATTTTTCGTTGGGGTTCCGTGACTATTTTTGTTGGGCATTGGTTGGTAAAATCGGTTTTCCTTGATATGATTTTCGAAGCGAGGGTTTGGGTATGCCGACGTCTTCATAGGGCCAGACCTTTTTTCGTAGTTGGATGATTGAACAGGTTTAGCTAACTCGTATTTTCGACGAGATGATTCCAGAGCTGTGAATTTATTTTCTAAAAAGCTCAAAAATTCCGCAACGGTAGGCAGCTCCCTTGGATTTAATAAATGCTCAACGTAGTCATTATGAGACTCCGTGTCCAATTTTTGCGCCAATAGATGTACGACTAACGGGTCCCAGGTGGAGGTATCGACGCCCAAGTTTTGTATGGCGTGAAGGGTCTCCTTAGTAGTATCATGTAGCCTTTTTATTGATACAGCGGATTGCTGTGGCATGGTTGGTAGTCCCAGAAGAATATTGATATGGGAACTGAATATTAGCTTGGTGTTGTTGTAGCGGTGATTTAAGATTTCCCAACATACTTGATAATTTTCAGTGCTGATATTTAAATGTTGTATAAGCTTCTCAGCTTCGCCTTTGACCTTGCTCTTTAAGAATTGCATTTTCTGCGCATTTGATATGGAATTGTTTTTGTGTATAGTTTCAGTGAACAAATCCTTAAATGATGTCCACATATGATAATTTCCGTAAAAGGTAGGTATTTCAATCTTAGGTGTCGATCTTTCTTGATGTGAAAAGGCCCACATTTTGGTGTTGATAAGTTTTTTGACTTCCTCGTACTTCTGCTTGCATAAGTTGTACGTTTCTTCATATTCAGGTTTCTCACTTATTTGTTCACTGTCGATCTCCCAATGTAAAGAGTGGACCGTTGCCCAACGAGCTTGTATGGTTCGTAATGCATCTTCGAATTCCCACCTCTCGGTACGAAGTTCTAACTTGATATTGTTGATAGCGCGTTGAAAGGCTTTAAAATTACTTTGTTGTTTTCGGAACATTTCTTCCAATTTGCTTTGATTGCCACGATCAGTAGTTTGAAAGTTAGATTTAGGTGCCGGTTTCTCGGTAGCTGATATGTCCATTCGGCCAGGAGGTGCAGGACCGGCTCCTGCGGGCGCCGATGGTTGGTCCCAGTCAATGTTCAAGTTGAACTGTGAGGAAGCAGGCTTGATAATGGGGTTTTCTTCTTGATATTGTGGTACACATTGGCGTATAGTTTTACGAGCTTCGTTGTAAATGCTTGATATTTGATCGTAGTAATTTTCGGCAAAATAGAGGTAGTCTCGATTTTCAAATTCACAAAGCCTAATATGATTATTTTAGAAATCTTTCCAATATTGTTCGAGAGTGTCTAATCGCCTTTTGATATTTTGAGGAGTCTTACGTTCTGCTCCATCCTTCTTGAAATTGACCAAAAGTTTGCTGATAGCATCTGCAAGTTGACCTTGAGTGTTCAGTAAATCCTCCATAATTGATAAATGTCCAACTTCTATTCTGATTTCTGATATGATATGTATTTGTCAAATGATGGCTTCACGTTTACTTTTCTCTAGAAGATGGTCGCAGTTCCGTGCTTAAGTGTCCTCCGTAAGTATGTGCGCCTCTCAATCAGACGGTGAGACCCGCTTGTAGAGATGTGCGCCGGTCGAAGAATGATCGGCGGCGGCGTCTGTCAAAAATTCGGCGGCGGCGGCGCGAAATCGGCGTGAAATCGGCGTCAGGGTTAGGTGAATAGAAAATAATGATACGATAACTTCTATCTAACACAATTAAATATAAAATTACACATCACAACAAAATACCACATAGCCGTATTTAGGGTTCCGTAGACAACAAGGAACCCTTTTTTTCAATTGAGAGATGCGTTTGTGAAATATTACGCTTAAAAGTGCTCAATTTGTTAGTTTCAAGCGTCACCTCAGCTCCAGGAGTCAAGCCGATCTGAAATTCGCTGGCAGCCGACGATACGAGTCGCTCTCCGTTGAATGTGGTTTAGAGGGAGATGCTGGTACTTATAGGCGCCTCAGCTCACAGATGAGAACAGTATTCCACACATGAGCGAACCTTCGCCTTCTAAAGCTAGGCGACGGGAGTGAACATTTTGGAGGCTAATTTAGCCTCTAAATGACCGCGGAATTGGACTTCACTCGAGATGTTGATACTAAGGATTCCAATAGTGCCTGAGTCAGGTAGGGGAGTGCTCTCACAACGAGGTGATGTGATAAATGCAGTTTTTTTTGCGGTGAACGCACCATATTGACGGTCACTAAGTAGCTGGTGGTCCTCAAGGTACCGAAGGAGCTATCTATCTATCAGCCACAGACGTCCACTGCTGAACATAGGCCTCCCCCATGACTCGCCACAAAGTGCAATCCTGTGCAGATCGCATCCAATGATTCCCCGCTACCCTCACGAGGTCATCCGTCCATCAAGTCGGGGGCTCACCCACGCTGCGCTTTCCAATACGTGGTCGCCACTCTAGGACTTTGCTGCCCAACGACCGTCCATTCTCCGGGCTACATGGCCTGCCCATTGGCACTTCAGCCGGGCAATTCTGTGCACTATGTCGGTTACCTTGGTTCTTCTGCGGATATCCTCATTTCTGATTCTATCGCGCAAAGAATCGGAGTTTCTTTGCGCGATTCATTGCCCTTTTCATTGCACGTTGCGTGACTCTTAGCCGCCTCATGAGTCCCATTGTGAACGAACATGTCTCAGTTCCGTAAGTCATCACTGGCACCACGCACTGTTCGAAGACTTTCGTCTTCAGGCACTGGGGAATTTTCGACTAAAAGATATAACGTAGCTTGCCGAACGCTGCCCAGCCGAGTTGAATTAGTCGATTAAACTCCTTCTTGAAGTTGGACTTACCTAGCTGGACAATTTGTCCCAGGTACACATACTCGTCGACAACTTCGAGGGCAGAGTTCCCACCCAACCACTATCGAGTAAGGCGCAACATGGTCATTCGACATGATTTTAGTTTTGTCCATGTTCATTTTCAGACCTACTTGTTGGGAAACTCTGCCGAGGTCTTCGAGCATAGCGCTTAATCTCTCAAATAACTCCGCCATGACCACGATATCATTTGCAAATCGAAGGTGAGTGAGGTAGGTACTCGCCGTTGATGTTGATGCCAAGTCCGTTCCAATCCAGTAGCTTGAAGGCATCTTCCAGTGCAGCAGTAAACAGTTTTGGAGAAATTACGTCTCCCTGTCCCTCGCTGCAGTTAGATAGGCTCTGAGCTCTGGTCTTGAATTCGGATTGATATGGTGGCGTTTCTGTACAAACACCTCAGCACTTCGATGTATCGATAGTCGATAGGGCACCGCTGGAGAAACTGAAGGACAGCCCAAGTCTCTATCGAATCAAAGACTTTTTCATAGTCCACAAACGCTAAGCATAGGGGCCGATTATACTCCTCTGTCTTCTGTATAACCTGCCGCAGCGTATGAATGTGGTCTATGGTGCTAAAACCTTTTCGGAATTCGGCTTGTTCGGGGGGTTGAAAATCGTCAAACCTGTGCGCGAGGCGATTTGTAATGACTCTGGAGAACAGCTTATAAACATGGCTCAGCAGTGAGATGGGCCTGTAGTTCTTCAATAAAACCGAAGGAGCTGGCAGTTGATAATGGACTCCATTATCTTCGAAAACAGGGAGGTTATGGCTATCGGCTTGTATTCAAAAGGATTAGAGCGGTGTCCCTTTTTTAGGGATTGGGTGCACCAAAGTTGACTTCCACGAAGTGGGGACAACACCAGTGGAGCATGAGAGATGAAAGAGACTCGTTAAAACCAGTGCCAACTCTTAAGCACACATCTTTAGCACACTTCTTTCCCTGGACATTTATAAGTTGAGTGGGCCTATTGTCAATAGGCGAGATTCCATCGGGCCCATTCGACTATTCACAATAGGCGAAATTCCATTGGGCCCCCTTGACTTATGAATGTCTAGGGAAAGAAGTGCTTTGCGCACTGAGCTTTCATGGAACCGCACATCCGATATATGGATCTCGCACCGCGGTATGTTCGGCGGCTCTTATCCTTTGTCATCCAAACTCCAAAGTCGTGTTGGACGCAGTTTGCCCAGAAGATCGGCTTCTCTTACGCATTGTGGGCAGACGGTGAATCCGGGGACAGATCCCCAAGCGCAACCAGACAGCTTGTCTTTTGATTCCTCTGCACAAAACGAGAAACAAATTGCAAGAACGGAAACCAGATAGCTTCCTTCTTATTCTATAAAGTCAACTGAGGAGACGATGAGTGTAAGAGACGGGAGGCTCGGGGGGCATAGCCCCCCACCCAATTAAAGAAAGAACAACGACGAACCGAAACAAGACAGCTTAACTTCTGATTCTATGAAGTTAATTAAGGAGATGATGAGTTTAAGCGAGGGGGATCTCTGGAGCGGGTTTGTACTTACCGTCCATGAATTTCCTAAGAAGCGTATGAAAATCACCTGCTTAATAGACAAAAGCCATCTCTTCCCATCTTGTTTCAACATAAGATTTCCAAAATGCTTCCAGCAATAACTTGGTTTGGCTTTACAATTCAAAGGTTTTATTTTTAAACACTTCACTTTCAATTTATGAACACCTGATGGTCCGTCTTCACCTTGTTCCTCGCTCATTAGTTTGAAATAAACACCACATACACTAGAAACTAGAACCGTAATCTGCAGCGTACACGAACTGACTAAACCCGCTTAATCAACATTTTTCTAGTGTTTAAGGAATGACACTCGAGTGAGTGGTAGGAAGAAAGGCGTGGGCATGTAGCACGATACAATAAAATAGCGCTTATCCGCGCCATCATGATTTCGTAGGGCAAGCCAACGATTTTTTTATTATTACCGAAATTATTACTCATATAGAAAATAGGTGATATATAAAAAACAGTTTACATTATTTGCATGCGCATAAATACAAATAACTGAAGGCCAGGCCGATTTCACGCCGATCGACGAACGGCGGCGGCGGCGTGTCAAAAACGGCGGCGGCGGCGCCGCGCCGGCGCGGCGCACATGTCTACCCGCTTGTGGGAGGCCGTCATAACCGATTGGCTACTCACGTGGGCACAAAGTCCTGATGACCTTGATTTAATATTTCTTTCTTGATAATAATGGTAATCTTGATATAGCTTTTGGTCTTGATATAATTGATATAACACTTGATATTGATATTCACCGATGAAAATTATGATATTAAGTAATGTCACTAAGTCGTAGTTGAAGTCACGTTGCGTCGTCACTCCACGTGGCCTGAATTTCACTGTGCACTGATACACATTTGTTTGAAGGGCGATAGTTTTGATATTTCAAATCCGGCTCGAAGGACCATAAAGATGTACGGGACAGTCTCGCACACACTTGAGTTGATAGTTGATAATGATAACACTTCAGTTTTCCACCGAAATAATGATTTATTGATAAAGTAATAAAATGATATAAATGAATGCACTCCGCGGTTGCCGGATATGCACTAACTTAAAGTAAGGGAATAAATGCTACGTGACGTAAAATGCTGACGGGCAGAATGCACCTTTGTACAGACCGTACAGTTCGGGGGTAATCTATACTCTTGACTAGATTAATTTTTACTGTTTTACTAATTGACTCGTCGAAAGGTTCTCAAACGTTTATTTTTACAATAAGTAAGCTGGTTTTGGAAAAGATGGCAAAAATTTAATAATTCTCAAAGACTGGCACATCAATGTTAAAAACCGGCCAAGAGCATGTCGGGCCACGCTCAGTGTAGGGTTCCGTAGTTGCCCATCCTTCACAATAGTTGGGCTTACATTAGGTACGAGAAAGATTTCAAGCTCTATAAAAAAGGTCGTAAACGCCAAAGTATGTATGTATGTAAACACTTTATTGTACACAACAACTGGTTATAAATACATTGATAACAAATGAAATATGTACAAAGGCGAACTTATCCCTAAGTAAAGTAACTGTAATTGTAATTACTTATTACCTTCTGGAAGTTATACGCGCCAGGTTGAGCGGAATCTCAATTTTCAAAACTGCTGACTTTATCAAAAAATTATGTTACAACACCCCTATTATTTTTAAAACACCTATTCAACGACAACCCAAACACTAGTGTTGAAACGAAAAAAAATTCACCCCCACTTTAGGTGTTCGAGAGGTACCATGGTAAAAAAAGTTATTTTTTTAGTTTTTATTTTACCGTTTTGTCGGCGTCATACATACACATACTCATACCAAATTTCAGCTTTCTTGTACTAAAGGTCACGGAGCTAAGCCGCGGACGGACGGACAGACGGACAGAAGGACAGACGGACATGGCGAAACTATAAGGGTTCCTAGTTGACTACGGAACCCTAAAAATTACACGAATTTGTTTTTTGTGACAGTGAAATTGGAACCTTGAAAAGTTGGTGAGCAAATCGTTTTATTTATAAATTGTGACGCATTCATTTCTAAAGAACTTAGTTACGTCGTCAGGTTCGATTTAGTATAGGTGCGTGTGAGTCACATTAAGCTGTTTCAGTGCAACCAGTCTGATTCATTGTGACGTCTAAGTGCAACTTTGGCATTTTCCCAGAAGTATTAAGCCCTTTCAAGTAGGTTTCATCGCGGCGACCTCGGAGCGCTTTTATCCCATTTCTTTCTACGGACCTTAGGAGCTCATGTTGCTAGTTACTAGAACTAGACCACTAGCACTCTTAACACTGAACATTGGCCTTCCCAAAGAACATCCCTCGGTTCGTCGCTACATCCAGAAATTTATCAGATCAATTCAATTAATCGTGAAGAGGGCCTCACGCCAAGTCTATTTTATCTCGGAGCCTTTGAACACCTAGCTATATTACTACTCTTGATTCGGCTTCCATCATCATCAGTTGTTCACTCTTGTGAGAATGGTCGTGGTTACGGCAATGGTGTCCTCATTTGGGTTCTCGTCCTCGTCCTTCCTCTGGCATGCAGCAACTGTTGCCATGCATCTGCACCACATTTCAGTCTTACAGTCCAGGTTTCGGCGCCATAAAGAAAGATTGGAAAGATACATTTCATTAACCGGACCTTTGTATTTTTGGATATCCTTCTATCTTTCCAAATCTTTCCCATCTTTCCCAATCGCTGCCGACCGTGTAAAGTTGCACCTCCGTTTAATTTCGACTTTGGTTTGACTTCACATCGTGTTTTGCATCTTACTAGTTAAGTACTATAAATAATTAAGTTTAGAGACGTCTAGGAGCCTTGGGAGCCCCCTCCCATCACAAAACGCTGTTCAGCAAATTAAATAGTAGTATTTTAAGTGATAATTATGGTACAAGTCCTACTTCTGGGACTGGGCCCCTAGCCTGGCTGGGCCGCTAGGCCCGGGCCTAGGGATAAATACGACACTGGTGACAACTGAAATGTTTTTAACAGGATTAATTTATTCACGATCCCCGCTCGCCGCACATCGCAAAGCGCCGAGGTGCATCCGCGAACAAAGAGTCCTCGCCGGCATTGTCCACACAAAGCCTGCAGTTTGTCAGCTGCGCATAAATGAATATCACCGGATTTATTAAGCTTGTTCTTTATTAAGCCGATATGCAATCAACACGGTATTGATGCGATGCGATCAGCTATCCACAACAATTACTATTGTTACTGGGCTCGACAAAGTTTCATTTCAAAATTAGGCAATTTTTATGGGAAATGTATGGGAAATGTTCTCGAGAACAGCACATCTCTATGCCTACCTATAGGGGGAAGTCCCCTAACGCCGGACGGCACCTAACGCCGGACACTCGAACTATCTCGGCAACTAGCAACGCGAGCGAATCAAGGACAAGTGGAAGGGGCGCGGGAGTCCCCCGCGCCCCTTCTACTTGCCGAGTTGCCGTTGCCGAGCTTCCAGTTGCCGAGATAGTTCGAGTGTCCGGCGTTAGGTGCCGTCCGGCGTTAGGGGACTTCCCCCTATCCCCTTTTGCCATCAAGCTATAAAAGTATCTTGAAAGTACAATTGTAATGTCTGTCTACCTAAACTACCTCATGGGACGCGCGCCAACTGAAATGTATCTACGCCTAAACTAAAGGTACAGGTCCTACGCCTGCTTCACTCTCCTCACCAAACTCCACTCCTACATCGAAACCCTAGGAAACCCTTCAACGACTACCTAGCCTTCCAGAACCTACAACTAAGCAAACCTAGATATGAAAGGATCTTTATACAGTTGAGCTGAACATTTCTTATAACTGTGACGTAGTGTTTAGCCCCGCTAGGTCGATTAGGACGTAACGGGCCTAGACACTAGTACATATCCCTCGATCCAGACGGGATCTTGAGGGTTTTCCGAGCTAGCTTAGTTCGGGAGGCAAGGAGCGGGGAATAAATCAAACTAGGATATCATATACTAACAAAGTGAGGGCTTTTATGCCTGTTTATTTATAGTCAACTGTAATCCTACCCTATAACCTAGACTACGTATCCTAAATTCCCTAGGGGACCCGGTGTCCCAGCCACGCGTCAGGTTAGCGTCCCATCGGGGGACCAGTTAGTGGTTAGTACGCGTGGGCAAGGGAGCCTGGTCGGTATCCTTCGTGGCAAACCACCCTTAGTCGCAGATGCGGCTAGAAACACACCGCGCTTAAGGATAGATTCCCTGGCTGCTTGGACGACTAGATGCGTGGTAAACACACCGCGCCGGCAACCTGACCCCGGAGCGTAAGCACTAGGTTCCCGTGTCAGCGACGAAAAGCGTGGTAAACACTCTGCGCTGGGAACAGCCCCCGGTTGTAGCGAACAGAAGCGTGGTAAACACTCCGCGCTAGGGACGGCTCTAGGACACCTGAATATCGACCTAACACCATTACCTAGACTTTACGGGGAGACCTACTGCATCTCAAGAAGCGTGGTAAACACTCCGAGCTGCGGGGAGCGATGGTTTACAATGCCTCACAGTTGGAGCCGCTCACACGACCTTACTGTACGAGAGATGGTAACACACCGCTGCTCGAACTGGGCGCGCGTCGGCTTATATAGCGGTCTAACGGTACACGGCGCGTCGCCTTCCCCGCCGCCCGCGCTCCGGTGCCGCGCGCTGTGACGTCATGGCTCTGGCGGTGTGGTCTGCCTGCTGCTCGTTATATAACTAATGGCCAAAAATGTGATCGGTATAACCGTTGTGAACGTCTAGATTATAGGACCCAACGTTGAAGTAGTAACTCAGTTTCTTTTAAGAAATATTTAGCCGTGGTGTGCTGCTACGTGCCTCCAAACCAATATTATTATATATTTTTGTTAATTAAACTAAATGTGTAAACTGTTGTTTATTAATCCCTAGCTTCTATCCTGCTGCTACCTTGGTTCCTTATACTAATTAAATTTCTAACTTAACTCAATGTTATCTATCCTCAGAATATAAATGTAATGTTTCCTATGTAGTCTAGCCTTCAAAAATATCTATAGTTGCTATAGCAAATTCAATATGGAATATTATAGATACTCTTATAAAAGTTATTTAATTCTATATGAAATATAAAATTCGTTTAGTCCATAGTCAGATATAGTTGAACTAGATTAGGGTGATTCTACAAAAAATGGGTAACTCGATGTCATAGGGCAATAAAATAATGTTTTGATATATTTTGTTTATATTTTTAATTTTATTTGAATACTACTAAAAGCCTTTTATTTGGTCACCCAATTTCAGCTATTCATTTTAAATACAAATTTGTGAAACTCTACAATTTATCCTTAAAACGTCAGTACTTTGGCATGTCACAACCTCAAAAGTGGGCAATCAAATGGCTGTGTATTAAATATTACCTCTAATGTAAGAAAACTTACTGTTTCAATACAATCTTTGATGTATTTAATAATGTATATCACTACTTTCATAATATAATATTCTCACTGTTGTTGTAAAAAATACAAGAAACTTTGTGTTCAGTTTTATTCGTCAGTCCGCTGTCTGTTGTTCGAATTGGAATTTCGCGCTAAATATCGGCCACTCAAATTCAAATCCGCGTTAAATTTCAAGGTTGATAGTAAAGTTAGCTGCAGGTCGAGCCATTTTACGGCCACTATTACTGAGCCAGTACCAGAGTTGTAGTTGTCATGTGAACACGTGCCGATCCAGTCAAAAAGTCAGTCCTATGGTAAATCGTTATTTCCTTGTAAATCTGTGTTATACTTGAATTTATACACAGTCAACTTTGTTTTGTTAAAATGTAGCTAGTTGATGTTCGAAAATATCAAATTAAATGTTGATTCTAAAGATAGCCCCAAATTCATGTCTTTTTCATCAGTCCGTTGGCGTCAGTTCTTTGTGTTATATTGCGCCAAAGGACTGACGGGTTTCCAGGGTACTGACATTTGTAGCGTGTTGAAGCTGTATATTTTTACTTATTTCAGTTTAAACTATCATGCCGCCTCTTAAAAAAAGAAGGAACAGGGGTAAAGACATTAGTTAAGGAAATAACACCTTGGGAGCACTGATTAGCCACAAAAAAAAGAAAAAATCATCTGAGTACACGCAAAAAAAAAAAAAACAACTTCTGAATCATACTACTTATATCTTTGTTCGCAAGAACTACTGACCACGAAGCATAATCAATAGATGGTGAACAAATTACCTATTATAAACGACGACCAAAGAGCAAACGAAGCTAAAGACAGAAAAAGTCCAGAAATAGGCAATTAAAAAATATTGAACCAAGCAATGGTTTCAAAACTGAGAACTAGACTGAAAAATCATCGACCAAAATATAGGAGAGTCAAAAAGCAGTCTAAGTAAGTTGTAAAATCTGTGGAAGAAACTCCATAAACCAGAATTGGAGAAATGAGTGAAGATATTACTATAAGGAAAGAAAGGAAACAGTGAAGAAGGGCCTTTTCGGAAGTGTTATTTAAATTAAAATAAAAGAAACTACATAAAGAGATAAAAAAAGTTCAAACAAGCTACAACAAATACAAAATTATAGATAATACCAAAAATAGCAGTGACTTATAAAAATAGGGATGCTGATACTACTACCTCAAAGTAGAAAAGCCAATTAAAAAGCTGTTTGAATGGTGGAGATAGATCTTTCTCACAGTATTACACGTTAAACAGTTTATTCAATTGTTACTTCAGTGAATGAAGACTAAGAATAGGACTAAAAACATAAGAATAAGACTAAAAATAGTTTCTATCGTCTGCAAATCGAAGGTGAGTGAGGTACTCGCCGTCAATGTTGATGCCAAGTCCGTTCCAATCCAGTAGCTTGAAGGCATATTCCAGTGTAGCAGTAAACAGTTTTGGAGAAATTACGTCTCCCTGTCTTACTCCTCGCTGCAGTTGGATAGACTCTGGTCTTGGATTCGGACTGACATGGTGGTGTTTCAGTACAAACACTTCAGCACTTCGATGTATCGATAGTCGATACGGCACCGCTGGAGAGATTGAAGCACAGCCCATGTCTCGATCGAATCAAAGGCTTTTTCATAGTTCACAAACATAGTGGCCGGTTATACTCCTTTCTCTTCTGGACAACCTGCCGCAGCGTATGAATTTGGTCTATGGTGCTAAAGCTTTTCGGAATCCGGATTGTTCGGGAGGTTGGAAATCGACTGTGCGCGAGACGATTGGTAATGACACTGAAGAACAGCTGATAAACATATGGCTCAGCAGTGAAATGGGCCTGTAGTTCGTCAATAAAGGCTATGCTCGAAGTTTCTGTGCGCGAAAGAATCAGAAATGAGGATATCCGCAGTAGAACCAGGGTAACCGACACAGCTCACAGGATTGCACGGTTGAAATGGCAATGCGCAGGCCATGTAGCCCGGCAAATGAACGGCAGTTGGAGCAGCAAAGTCGTAGAGTGGCGACCACGTATAGGAAAGCGCAGCGTGGTAGGGCCCCGACTGGATGGACGGATGACCTCCTGAGGGTAGCGGGGAATCAATGGATGTGGTCTGCACGGGATCGCACTTTATGGCGAGTCATGAGGGAGGCCTATGTTCAGCAGTGGACGTCTGTGGCTAATAGACAGATTAGTTCCTAAGAGATTTATTTCTAAATTTTAATTAATATCAAGCATATGTTATGAAGTTGTGTGTTATGTAGTGTATTTTGTCAGTACTTTGTCAGCCTCATCAGTCCCCTGGCAGTCAAATTCAGAAAAACCGAAATTTCTCCGGTTCTACTTAAAAAAGTGACTGGCCCAATCTCGAGCAATATATTCATTACATTACCTATCTTATATGCCCGAATTTGTAGCATTTTGATTAAAAAACTATCATAAACAAAATATCCCGAAAAGTTACCCAACTTTTGTATATTCGCCCATTACCTTATGTAACAATAAGAATCAATATGTGATTCTATCCAAATATTATTAGAATTCTAGTATGAAAGATAATTTAGTTCTTAAAATTGCATGTTCTTACTCCCGAATGATTAGAAGTCAAGTGTCTATGTACTCGTACAATATGAAACTACACTTCATTACCAATCTATAAATAGGTGGAAGTTACAGGATCTATGAGATTTTGTTATGGATTTAATTGATCTTAAGTTTTCATATTTGACAAGATTAAACAAATTTTGACATTACACCTTAATCCGAGAAGATGGTATACATCCCTTAAATAAACTATAGTAGAACAATCTGAAGTGGATTCTAGACCTATACAATAAGTAGGAAGTTGTTATAGTCTTCACAATTAAGAACTAGTAAGACTAGATTATAGTAAAATGGAGAAGACATCTCAATGAGATTCCTCCTACAGGAAGGACGAATAAGAAGTTTTATTTAGCTAGAATTTCTGGAAAACTGAATATGTTTAATCGATATAGTTAAGGACTAGCAAAGGCTAGTCTATAGTAGAATGAAGAAGGTAACTTTAAGGTGTATAAAAAAAATATATTTTTTTTTTTTAGAAAATCGCCAACCCTTCTAAGTGTGTGAAGGAATAATACTGTATGCCTTACAATGATACTTTTTTAATTGTGTAATCATAATCACCGTATATAAACATGCGTAACATTATATTTTCAACAGACTTCAAAAAATAAGGTTTTAATTTCGGCTGTATTTTTTAATGTTTTTAAACTTAGAATGCCGTATTTTTAGGTGAAGATTATTTGATGACGAGATCCATGAGGGATCGAAAGAGCTTCTCAAATATTGTAGGTTCAAAAAGGAAACTGAACCACGAACCATTTAAGGCAATTGTGACAAGAGCGAGAAAAGTACGCGTTTCAATTTCCTTGACTGAACGTATGACGATTTTAGTGTTTATATAGTAACTTATTCAGTTGGTCTCGGAAATACGGTATCTTCTCGTTGAAGTCGGTTATTTTTTGTAATAAATTGATTATGTAATATTAGATCACAGTTTTGACATCACCCTATAATATTATATTTTTTTATCTAGCCTGTTTATGTGTGTCCCACTGCTGGGCAAAGGCCTCCCCTCTTTTTCGCCAGTCGTCTCGCTGAAGAGCAAGTTCCTCCCAAACGTTCTCAAATGCGTACAGGTCATCCCGCCATCTCCGTTTCGGTCTGCCTCTGCACCGGTACCCATCCTGCGGTATCCACTCAGTGGATAGTTTGGCCCAACGTTCCGGATGCATTCGGCAGACGTGTCCTGCCCAGTCCCACTTGAGCTTGGCGGCCTTGTCACTCACATCTGCAATGCCTGTTTTGGATTATATTATATTATTGATGTAAAAATGTACGTAAATGTACATAAAGGGAGTGAAACCGGAGCCTAACAGGGTTGTTCCGAGATTTTAGGAAACGCATTAATTTCTAAATTAGCTGCGAAGCTCCGAGGGTCAGGTAACTGGAGATACAGGCACAGATTATATACAAGTTTGATACAGGGTGTGCTAACCAACCAGGTATAAGTACATATTGTGCAGTCGCTTTTGGCGGCAGAGGGGTCCCCCAGGGATCAATTTTGGGTCCCTTATTCTTTGTGGTGTTTCTGAACGACATCGTAAATTATATTACTGACTCAGTGCCATGCACCAACCTAATCTTGTTTGCTGATGACACGAACGCTGTAATAGCTGCTGATAATATATCACAGTTAAATGACAGAGTAAATGCTGCCCTATTGTTGTTTGCCAGATGGTTTGAAGTAAACAACCTGAAACTCAACTAAGAAAACCAACGCCATGTTATTTAAGGCTACAGCAAAAAACACGGATACCTTGGATGCAGCAGTTTATGGCGATAAAATATTGCAAACTGATTGTGTCAAATTCCTGGGCATTCATATTGATGAGCTACTGAATTGGAAGCTCGAAGTTCAGGCGCTTAACAGCTCTCTAGGTTCTGCTTGTTATGCTCTTCGTAGCCTGCGAGATGTCTTAAAAACTGAACAACTTAAGTTAGTTTATTACGCCCTAGTAGAATCAAAGTTGCGTTACAGCATAAAATTATGGGGTAATGGCTATAACTATAATGTTGATAGTGCGTTCAAGATGCAGAAAAGGGCCATTCGTACTATTGTTCGCATCTCACAAAGCGAATCGTGTAGACAGCACTTCATAGACCTCAAGGTACTAACTGTACCATGTCTATACATTCTCGTACTGCTCACAGACTTCGTGAAGCACTTAAACAAATGGGAAAGCACGTTGGACAGGGAGCACAGATTGTCAACGAGACGTAAGGACATACCATGCAACATAGTGCCTAGGCTAAACATTGTGAAGTACGCGGCGTATTACCAGTCGGTTGTCCTTTATAACAAGCTATCTGTTGAGCTTAAAATGATCACAAATAGTAAAATTTTTGGTGCAAGACTCAAGCAGTTTCTATTGGGAAAATCGTTTTATTCGATAGATCATTACATGCAAAACAAATAATAATATTAACTTGACATGTCAATAATATTCAATTTATTTATATTAATTAATTGTTGATGTATCTCGAATCACGTATATAATCGCTGACATTATCGCTATTATTATTTATTATTTAATTTTTACCGACTGTGCAACAGTATATTTTGTGACGTGTATTATTAGTATTATGTGGTGACTTTTAATTTGTTTAGATTTAGTAAGTAGCTACCTAGTTTAGAACTTAGTATATATAAGAATTTCAAACACAATTTGTAATTGTTCTTGAATAAATGATATGATATGATGATATTTGGGAAGCGGACTGGGGTATAGAGAGTTACATTTTTAGGGTTCCGTAGTCAACTAGGAACCCTTATAGTTTCGCCATGTCCGCCTGTCCGTCTTTCCGTCTGTCCGTCTGTCCGTCCGCGGCTTAGCTCCGTGATCATTAGTACTAGAAAGCTGAAATTTGGTATGAGTATGTGTATGTACTCGTAGTACGCCGACAAAACGGTAAAATAAAAACTAAAAAAAAAATTTTTTTCGTGTACCTACCTCTCGAACACCTAAAGTGGGGGTCAATTTTTTTTTCGTTCCAACGCTAGTGGGTGGGATATCTTTGAATAGGTCTTTTAAAAATAATAGGGGTCTTGAAATATTATTTTTTGATAAAGTCAGCAGTTTTGAAAGTATTAGCTCCGAAAATAAATAAAATAGCGCCCCCCCCCCCCCTCTAACTTTTAAACCACGGGTCAAAAAATTATGGGAAAATTCATGAACATGAGGCTTTATAATTACTTTCAATGAAAACTATATTGAACAAAATCGGTCGAGCCGTTTTTGAGTTATCGCAAAATTTCATAATTTTCTTAAAAGGACGTAAGTTGATTTCCAAAAGGTAATAAGTAATTACAGTTACTTTGGCACACGCATAAAAGGGTTTATCTTGCAGTTACGCTTTTTTTCTAGAAGTGTGATTTTAACGGGTCCAGCGGTAGTCAGTAAAATATCATCGACCTCGCCGTTCCGAATAATTAATAAATAATCCATCAAACACAAACTGCAGTATGTTATTTTGCAGCATTTATACCAAGGAAGCATAAAATAGCGCCAGTGGAACCAGAGCGTCAGTGGCCCAGTTCCCAGAGCGCATTACCTTAGGGAACTCGCGTTCGGAAGACTGTGTATGCTGGGTGTGCCGTATAATATTCCTATGTATAATCTAAGCACAATCTAAGTTAGTCTAACATTGTAACTTTATAATAACTCAGTTGGAAGGCACTGGCTTACAAGACACAGGGAAACCTACTTTGAAAGCCAGGGTACATAAAATTGTATATCTGAAGTTGCAAATAAAGAGTTATTATAAATTATTATTATTATTATAAATATGAGCAATCAATTAAAACATAGTGTAATGAACCGTTTAAAAGTAAGCACGCAATTTTTAGGGTTCCGTAGCCAAATGGCAAAAAACGGAACCCTTATAGATTCGTCATGTCTGTCTGTCTGTCTGTCTGTCCGTCTGTCCGTCTGTCCGTCTGTCCGTCCGTATGTCACAGCCATTTTTTTCCGAAACTATAAGAGCTATACTGTTGAAACTTGGTAGGTAGATGTATTCTGTGAACCGCATTAAGAATTTGATGCAAAAATAAAAAAATAATAATAAATATTGGGGGCTCCCCATACTTAAAACTGAAACTCAAAAATTTTTTTTTCATCAAACACATACGTGTGGGGTATCTATGGATAGGTCTTCAAAAATGATATCGAGGTTTCTAAAATATTTTTTTTCTAAACCGAATAGTTTGCGTGACAGACGCTTCCAAAGTGGAAAAAAGTTGGTCCCCCCCCTCTAACTTCTAAAATAAGAAAATGAAAAATCTAAAAAAAACATATGATGTACATTACTATAAAAACTACCAACGAAAATTGTTTTGAACGAGATCTGGTAAGTAGTTTTTTTTAATACCTATTAATACCTAACTTTGCACCTAATTTATATGGGGCGCTATACATACCAGGTGCAAACTTAACTTAACCACTTAGGGATGGAAAGTGTTTGTACGGAACCCTCGGTGCGCGAGTCCGACTCGCACTTGGCCGGTTTTTAAATGTATAAAACATTGATTGGACAATATAATTTTGTGATACGAGTGTTTTTGTCATACAAGAAGTTACTAAGGCAACTGAAATGATCTGAACTACGTCACACATAGATTCTACTATTCAAACTAAACGACATTTTGTTCAACGGGTTATATAGTTCTCAGGTGTTCATTATTTAAAATGTTTAAACATATTTTAAAAAGTTTCAATGTACGCCGTGTAACATTGAAGTCGTTTCGGCATTGACGTAGCTTTTACGCTAATAAATATAAAATATTTGGCAAAACATTGCTTACTTGGATAAATAATATAAGTATTATTTAATTCTTATTTTATTTTCAAAAGTTGCTAAACAAATTTTGTTCAGTTTGAGCTATTGCAGAGTAAAATCTGTTTTAATTTATTGCTCCTGTTAGGTACACACCACACCCAGTATAAGGAGTACACGCGCGTCTCGCATGACAACAGGAAAGAACGTTTGTTCTGTGCTTTCTTGTCTGTCGACAGTTCCGTCATACGAATCGGAACGGAATTCATTTACTTACCTATATTTGCAAAGCAAGAAGGGCTCACTAAGCACCGTGAATCGTGTTAATGGCCTAACGCACTGGCGCGCATCGTGGTGCTTAGCTCCTTCCAATATTGTTCGCTAGCCATCAGCGCGTTCATAGCCACTTGCAATAGGTAACACATGCGTCAATCAGTCATGTTTCCACGTCTACGCAACACGCCACGAATAACATAGATATCGTTTCGAAATGGCGGAGCATTTTTTTACATTACGAGTACCCCCATATTTTCGCTATTTAGAACTATTTGGAACAACCGGAATTAAAAAAATCTATAACTATCGAGCCTACTCACAAAATTTCACGAGAGTCGGTTGAGTAGGTAATGCGAAATGTAGGCGAGAACGTTCGTAATACAACTGAACATCCGGACCAATCAGGCCAAGCAGAAACGAATACTACGAATACAGTAGCTCGCTTGGTCAAAAAAAACTCGGACGGCTGTGAAAAAAATACCGGCGAAGTGCGAGTCGGACTCGCGCACCGAGGGTTTCGAACAAATTCATATCTTAACTGGCGAGTTAAGCACCTGGTATGTATGGGGCGCATACAAATCAGTTCTATCAGTTCGTGAGATACAGCCTGGTGACAGACGGACAGACAAACAGGCCAGGGAAACGAGAACGTTGGCGTGTCCCAGATCCCGCGCATTATCTCTCACGCTCGTGAGCCTCGCCTCGCGCCTCGTGTGCGTCGCCTCGCGCCTCGTGTGACGGCGGGGACACGAGCATGTTTACTTGTCGACCATTGTGATGGAACTAATGCGGATTCATGTAAGTTAAACATGTCTACAAAATTACAATCTGGGCTGTTTATTTTTACGAAAACAGCGTTTTGTATTGCGCATTAGTATTAAAAGCATGTCATGTCTAGTGACATGCTTTTAATATCGCTAACTGGTAACATAATGCTAGTTTTCTTACTTATTTATTTGGATTAATCTAAATAAATCTTAACCCCTCGTATGCTTCAACACGGATCCGTGCGGGACATTTGAACCTTATGTTAAATGTCAGTTAATTTCAATTTGATTAGCAAATTTTTGACCCCGCATACGAGGGGTTAATCTGGATAACCTATCTATCCATACATATAATAAAGCTGAAGAGGGTCGAAAGTCTGTACATGGAATATACTCGAAAAATAGTTGGCGGGGGATACTTAGAATCGAAAACAGAACACTTTCGAACAGTTTTTAGAATTTTTGCCTGTTTTCTGTTTATTTGACCGCGCATAACGTGAAAACGGCTGACCGAATATTGATGAAGACTTTATTAATCTATCGAGAAAATCCCCGGCCATATTATAGGCTATAAAAATTTTACCAATAAAAGGGGGGGTTGCCAGTACATTCGATTGAGTTAAGTTTGCACCTGAATCTTATAACGCTACTTAATAATGAGGTGCAAACTATTTTTCAAACATGTGCTACGACTATCGAGTACCTTGATAAACTAACAGATGGTGCTGAAATTAATACCTATGTTGTGACATGAGTAAGCCACTGAGGGAGAATTCTGCCAAATTAATTCTAAGTATAGAAAAGGAGGTACGGATATCAACAAAAATTTAATAATCGCTGCTCCGGGGTATCAAGAAACTGTGATAAAGCAAAACCGACAGACCGATACACGCATGTGGAGCCGCGGGCTCAGCTAGTAATACAAAAAAAAGGGTCATAAAAATAGAATACCCCATCTAAAAGGTCCGCCTGCAGCCCCTAGTGTTTTGGCGGCGTTCCTTAGTCTAGTTCGACTAGTTATTTCTCCCATTTACTCAAGGATGAACACGAATAAATCCCTATCCGCGTTGCCTGGACCTGTCCCATCAAAACTGCAAGATTCAACCGTACCCTAAAAGGTAAATATAGCTCTCATAGGATCAATTCGTCGTCTGTCCCTCTGTCGGTTTTGGCAAACAAACAAACGGACACATTTTAAAAAACGGACAGATTATAGTATTTTATAACCTTCCACTAACCAACCAGCCCAGCCACCAATCAACCGGAACACATAAGTAGTTGAAGTCTTAGTGGTCACTAATACCCTGACTGCAGCTCGAAACTCATCTACCTATTTGGCGTCAACCACCCACTCGCACTCTGACATCTTCTTCTTCTTCTTCCTGGACCTTGTCCCATTTACTTGGGGTCGGCCTTCCCTGTCCTTTTCTTCCACTCGCACTCTGACTCTCTCATTAATTAAACACTCATAATTACCCCAATCTATGACCTGTTGAGAATACCGGGGAATCAATGGATGTGGTCTGCACGGGATCTCACTTTGTGGCGAGTCATGGGGGAGGCCTATATTCAGCAGTGGTCGTATGTGGCTGATAGATAGATAGAATTACCCCCCAATGGAGGGTTACTCCGATGTTCGAAATTGAGGTTTCCTTACGATCATATCCGATTCACGAGACAAGTATCTCCGCGTCATGAATATAGAGTGAAATGTTCTGGGACTATTGGGAATTGAAAACGTCCCCAAAGGAAACAAAGCGGGGCCCAAAAGGAAACTAGCCGGGGTTTTACGGGACGCGCCGGTTCCGCCCGGAAACCCCCGGCGGCGCCGATTGCTTCCCGGCCGCTCAAAGAACAACCCACGCGCTGCGTCGATCGAACACAGTTTGCTGTAACAGTATATTTAAACAAACGAGTTGTGTATCGAGTCAACCACAGACACCAGCACCTCTAGCATAACTGTCATACGCGAGTATTTCTCGCACGAGATAATTGCCAGTCTCTTCCTGTGCAGTAATGTTAGAGAGTGACGGATAGCGCTATGTCGCGCGACAAGAGTCGCGAAGCATAGTTGTCCTAGACGGGCAGTTGTATCGAAGGCCACTTGGTTTAATGGTAGGTATAGTCCTGCTCCCATTTTTTAAGCGAATCCCATTAGCTTTGTACCCGATGAACAATACACATTATCTGTATTGTTAGCTGTGGCCACAACTGCCACTTCAAAATGTAAGGCGTTATAAGTGCAAATTACTTTTACACTAAATTAGTCTTTAAATCAAACAAAATAAGGTTTACTCTTAAACAAAGAGAACACAGATGTTGGTCACTTCGTAAGTGAAAGAGCAGTGAAGCTCGTTTCGATGCTTATAAAGACAATGAAGTGACCAACATCTCTGTTCTCTTTGTTTAAGAGTAAACCTTATTTCGTTTGACTTAAAGACTAATTTAGTGTAAAAGTAGTTTGCACTTATAACGCCTTACATTTTGAAGTGGCAGTTGTGGCCACAGCTAACAATACAGATAATGTGTATTGTTCATCGGGTACAAAGCTAAGTGGATTCGCTCAACCAAAAGAATTATTTCTATATAAGTATATCATTATTTCATTAATTCGTTATTTCATTATTTCATTATTTAATGTTCTCATTATTTTAACTGTTCGCCCGACCACCTGGTGAGCCTGGAGAGTATCCTCAACACATCCCGGTCGTAACCTCCACTGGTATCTCAATCGATGTGGTACCTATATATGTAGTACGTAATACCAACATGATGTGCCGTCATGGCACTACACGTCAAACTGTCTGTTTATCGCAGAATGCATATATAGCAGAAAAAGCAGACTCATGACTCAGCATCCCATCTACAGCGTGATGGGCGCTTCCATCCATTTAGCCGAGTCAATCCAAACGGAACAGACAGACATATTAAAATACTTAAACGGGTTTACTAACGTCGTAGAAGTCGAATAACGAATCGCGTACCGATTCGAAACATGTCGAGCGTTATTCGACTTCTACGACGTGAGTAAACCCGTTTAAGTATTTTAATAGGAACAGACAGACTCGATCGATAAACGGACGACCAGACGTTGTCATTAGTGAGTTATGAATGGGATCATTACATTACACATGTGAAAGTGTTTATATCTTGTTCTTTTTTGAGGACGAAGCAACTGTTTGCTAGCAGCGACAAGTAAATATATTTTTTAAACAATTAGGTATGTATTCTTCAATAAAATGCTATATTATTCGCACGCTCTTATCAGGTATGTGAATCGATTAGTATTCATCACAATCTGATAAGCGCGTACTTTTCCGATTTGCCATTAATTCCCGCCAGCCCGGTCTCCGATGCGTACCTTACCTTTTACGTAAGTTGCATACCCTATCCCATAATAGTAATTTATGCGACTGTGTACTGTACATAATGAAGGGTTTTAAACACGAGTGTGGGTTTATGAAACGAGCCGAAGGCAAGTTTCATAATAACATCACGAGTGTTTGAATGCCTAATTATGTACAGTTACATACTTACACTACTTTATCTAGCCACATATCATAAGCCTCCATGAAGCATTCAGGAGTCGCACATTATGACAAATTTCACCCGATAATGGCGGTAATGAAGTTTTCTGGCAGCTGTCATAGTTTTTTTTCAATTCAGAGACAAACTAGAGTCGGCCCCAACAAGCATATCGTTCGATATATAAGTATCTTACTTACGTGCGACATTTATCAAATTTGATTGCAAATTGACAATTCATTTCGAACTAAACATCATCTCGACTGATATTAGAATAGAGGTCAAATAAAATTTCTTTAGTTTTTCACAGATGTTCGAAATGTGAATGAATAATACTATCGAAATCGATGTTATTATTTAGCAATAATATCATTTCTACAGATAAGAAATGTGTTCTAACAAAACAGTCTATTTCTATGGTGTTCATAATGTGCGGTTCTTGAACGCATCATGGAGGTTTTATGATATTTGGATAGATAAAAACATTTGACTGATTATTAATGGTCACATACGAAATACGAAGGAGAATTCCGATACTGAACCTAGCTAAACTGTAATTACAACTCAAATTCGTCCTACCTTAGGCGTATAATTAGTTCAATCGTATTCCACAATGGCAAAAATAGCCCGATACGCGAAGAGTTTTGAACTTCAATAATATACAAGTGCGTGATTTTTTGTAGTCAGAGTATATTGAGTACTAATGGGTATGGACATTTTCTAACGGATCTTGAGTGTGCGTTTGGTATGAAAAAAAGTTTTTGTATAATTTTTTCACTCGTTTCATATTGCGCTGACATAATCTCTCAATAAAACTGTTAGAGAATAACACTAAATGTTCGGAGTAAAACAGTAAAAGGCGATGTACTCGTAGACCCTAGTGCAGACGAAATGCATTTGAATAATCTTTTCTAAGATTTACAGAGGTTGTTTACAAAAGCTTTTTTTATACCTAACGCACACTCAAGATCCGTTAGAAAATGTTCATACCCATAACTAGTACTCAATATAACCTTGTAGACTTATAAAAAAAACCATACAATGCGAATTATTTTAGTTTGAGGCGCAATTATACCCTTCCCGTATTGAACTAAAACATAGATTAGGTTAATTCGACTTATTTCACGCATATAGGATGCCTGTGCTAGTGAATGGCTCGCTGTGGAACCATATTTGCATGTAAAATTGCATTCAATTTGCTTTACGTGTCCCTCCCCATCGCCGCGCGGTACATGCAAAAATAAAACTTGTAATTAACTTGTTGCCAGCGCAGCCACAAAACTTTTTAATGATACAATTTGCATAAGTTCTGAGATCCTGAGAAAGTGGCATTAAAACAGCTAGGGCCATTTAGGCTGGTCAGTATTGGCAAGTCAGAAATTATAAGACGTAGGTACGTACAGAAGTCTGTTCCTAGGTACCAAGCCATCGATTTTAGTGACAAGGAAAACGGTACCTACTCCCCTACCAGTAGGGGATGTAATAATATTAGCACTTGCGTTATTAGGTCCAGACCTAATAACGCAAGTGCTAATATTATTACACCTATCAACGTTAGCTCTAATTTTCATTAGCCCTAATGTCATTTCACCTAATTTTTATACCCTAATTAGTTGTTAGACCTAATAATCCAATACTCTAATAATGATTTGTACTAATTGTTATCAATACTTATGAAATAACCTAATAATTACCACACCTAATGATTATTAGACCTAATCATTACTGACACTAAAATGTCAAGAGTACTAAAGATTATTTAACAATTTTATTTACGTTGAATCAAAAATGGAAAACCGGATTTGGACAAATATCGAATTGGCTGAACCCCGAAAACTGTAGGTTAGGTTAAGTTTGTATTGTGACCACGTATGTATAGCGGAGCGAGCGAAGCGTCACAAGATTCCCATGTACATCCAGAGTCTATGGCAATCCCAACTCCACGTGGTCTTGTCTGTCTTACCCCTAGAGTGTTATTCCAAAACCGGAGGCGCGGAGGTTTATAGATAATTAGGTTTTAGCATTATTAGGTATTATAATTTTAGTATATTCTAAGAAAATCGGTTAAGTGCAAATTAGGGCTAGTAATTAGGCATTATGAAAATTCAGAATCCCAAAATTAAGGCTATTTATTAGGATGATAAAAAATTCTGGTTAGTGATTTTCGGGTTACCAAAACTAGGGCCAATGAAATTAGGATGAAAGTTTTTCGGGCTAACGGAGGGGAACCAAGGGAAACAGTACTGATTGAAAATACAAAAATGCTAACGGTAATGGTAACTGTCAAACACAAAACATTTCCTTCCCATTTACATACCTTACACTTCGTAACGTTTGGTTAAGTTTTGGAGAAGAAAAACTCTTTTTCTATCAAAAATCGAGCAGTGGTAAATCTTCTTGACCGCCGGCCCATTAGTGCGGGTAACGTAAATGCGCCCTAGCACGAAGGTCGAGTTACTTTAGCCCTGGGGGGGTAACATTGTTCAACCATTTCAATTAAAGAATACTTTTAAAAACAGCAACAGCGATCACTCAAAAGTGGATATGTCATAAGATATAGTTTTTCAGAATTTACTTATTGAATAAAGTTGGTTATAATGGGTGGGCAATGTTACCCCCCAGGGCTAAAGTAACCCGACCTTACGGTATCAAAGGATTGTGCTGTAAACATAGTATTTTCATTTGCAAGCGGTCTACCACGGCTGCAATCAAAAACTTACTACTTGGAGAAAGACAGATCACAATTGAACATTCTGTATAAAAGAAAGAAGAAAGAGCGTCATTCGACTTTTATGACGTGAGTAAACCCGTTCACGTATTTTAATATATTCTGTATAAAGTTACAATGTTCCCATATTTGAATAAATAGACATGTTGAGAACCGATAGTTTTTATCCACTGGCCACACAACCAGTTAGTTCACTTTTATTCCGTGGCGCTTCGAGCGCGCGCGCTGTCGCCGGCGGACGCTGCCGGCGCCATTGCTATTAACGTAACGGGTCTTGAACATTATAACCTCCGTGGTTTCGGGCGATTTTTTGGAAGGTTTACGCTTTAACGGAAAGTGTTGAGATACGGTGCAATTCCTTGTACGGTGGGCTGCTTCGGGCGCCCCAAGGATTGTTATTTAGAGTGATATAAGGACTACTACAGTGTGAACTGTGTTTGGTGTTTTGCTGACGAGATCGGAGCGGCGGCGGCGCAGACCGGGACGTCGTTTATGGTTGCAAGTAAAACATACATACACGTTACACAAAGCAGAAACACATACTTGCGGCCGGGAAGAGATTCGGCTGACATCCAGGTTAGCAACGTAGATCAAGTTAGGTTAAGTACATAGGGCGCGTATCGCGTCCCATTGTTTCGCGCTAGGCAAGATTGCTATGATAATTTTCCATCATATGGGCCCGTGGGAAATTCAATTTGTGTCTGGCGGAATCAAATTTTGGTAGCAGAGCGTGGTTCATATCCACAGAAAAGATATTTGATTCATTTACGTTCGAATAAGTAATTTAGTTAGCATCAAAATCATAATTGAAATTTGAGGGTGGATTGCGCTTGGTTCGCATTCCAATCTATTAACGTTAAGTTGCATTTGCGTAATTAAGAGTAACTAAATTATAAGAATATTAGTTATTACTTTCAATTAAATGTTAGTTGAGTGAATAAAGTAAATATAGTTGCGTTTCGATACGGAGAAACGTATTAATAAGTAATTAATAATTGGGGTTCCGCTGAACTATTATTCACTCAAAATACATTTAATTTAAATACATTTAGTGTTGTTTTCCTTTGCGTAATATATTGGTGTTGGGTGAATAACTTTGAAGTTGTCGCGTTTGGTACGAAAACGGATTGTTATTGTCGAAAATCGGGGTTCCACGGACAAAATTATTCACCCAAATTAATTAATTAATTAATTTGTTTTCGGGTTATATTATTTTATTGATCCGCGTTATCGAGGTTGGTACCATGGCTCCCTCAGTAGTTAAGACGGTCGCGTCAAGGGTCGAATCGGAATTAAGATGGTTTTCATTAGTCGTTACGTTAATTGGTCGTACGGATCGCGAGGACGCATTGTTGTCGCGCGCGCGACAGGTAGATGAAAGGTATGACGCGGTATTGAAATTGCATGCCGAATATTTGGCCCGTATTGACGAAGAGGAGACTGGGGAAAGTCGGACCCAGGCTGTTGAAGTGGTGCAACGCAATGTAGACCAGTGCGGTGATATGGTGATGAGTATCATCCAAGCGGCAGCGCATATCGAGCGCGCCCGAAAAGGGGATGTTGGGGTAAGGCGTGCACCCAGTGGTGTGGCACTAATGGCGCCGTTGCCACCGGTGAATGTCCCGGAATTTTGTGGTGAATATGCCGACTGGCCGAGGTTTCGCGACATCTTTAACAGCGTGGTGCACTCGCGCACGGATTTGACCCCCGCGTATAAAATGGCGCAGTTGATGGGGAGATTACGCGGTGAGCCTCATGATATTTTGACTCATTTGGAGATTACGGATTCCAGTTACGAGACGGCATGGGGCCTATTAATTGACCGATATGATAATCGGCGATTAATTATTGATGGGCTCATCGAAAAAATATTTAGTATATCGAAGGTCACTAATGTACACGAAATAAGGTCGAAAATCCTTAATCCCGTCACGGTGGCGGTGAATACGCTGGAGCGACTCAAGTTGTCACTAGGGGACAACAAGTACATTGTTGTGAACCGGGTTTTGCGCAAGTTACCTAGCGAGGTGGTGGCGCGGTTTGAGCAGTCACATGGGGGTGATTCATCGAATCACCTCCCAACATTTGATGAATTGAGGGCGTTCCTGGAGGGTGAGTGCAGGCGGGCGGATTGCCAAGGGGCAACCACGCCGCAACCCCCCACGTCACCCCGGCGTACGGTCGGGCCCAAACCGGTGGAGCCCCGTCGGGGAGGACAGCGGTACAGCGCCCTCCAATCGGAGGTGTGCCCCTTCTGCCGGAAGGGGGGACACGCGATCACCGCGTGCGCGGATTTTGGAGCACAGCGGGTGCAGAGGCGCAGGGGGGTGGTCAAGCAGCGAAACTTGTGCTTCCGCTGCCTAGGCGCACACTATGTGCGTGAATGCAGTAAGACCACCAACTGCCGAGTATGCGGAGGAGCCCATCATGAACTTCTCTGCCTGGCTGTGAGTGGGGAGCGGTACGGGGCCTCATCGGGAGGCCATCCCCCCTCTCCTAAGCCAGCCTTGGGTGGACGGTCGCCCCCCCCCACACCACACGGGTCACCCAGAGACCAGCGGTCGCCGCCCTCCTGGGGTGGGGGGTCACCGGGGACTCCGGAGTACCGCCGGATGCCGCAGTCTCCTCCGCGGGGGGGGGATCGGCGCCGAGATACGGGCGGGTGCCCGGAGATGACCCATGGGGAGCCGGGCTACGCGACTTACTCGGCCGCGCTGGGGGGCAGGTTGCCGCCCCCGAGTAGTCGCTTCTCCCCACCCCTCGCAGAGCGCCCACGTTTGATGGCGCGTCCGCCGCAGATGGGACGGATACCGATGGGTTATTACCAGCCGGCGCGCATGGCACCGATGGGTCGAGGGGTGTACTACCCGGGGTGGGACCCATACCTGGGCCAGGGGCCCTCTCCCCCTCCAGCAGAAGGGGAGGGAGGTGCCCCCTGCTAGCAATTAGCAGTCTGTTCATCCGTCGTGCCCACCCCGCCAGTGACGGTATTATTACCGACGGCCGTGATTACCGTCAGGGGCACGGATGGACAGCCAGTGCCAGTGAGGGCACTACTGGATTCGGGGGCACAAGGTTGTATCGTGTCCAGCCGCCTAGTGGCCAGGCTGGGCCTCAGGTTGGAGCCATCACGGGATGGCGCAATAGGTATAGGTGGCAATCAGGTGCCTCACATCAGGGGTCAGACGGACCTCCTGTTTGAGATGGGTGACTCGGCATCGATCACGCGGGTGAAGGCCACGGCTATTGTTTTAGATGAAGTGGTCGGGGTTCTTCCTTCGGTACGGTTACCGCCGGCGGTAAAGGAGCTGACCAATGGATTGGAGTTGGCCGACCCTCACTTCACGATTCCCGGACGGGTGGACGTCTTACTTGGAACTGACGTCCTCGGGAAGCTGCTGCGGAGCGGTAAGCGGGAGCTGCAACCAAACGGGTTGGTGGCCGTGTGTACCGCAGGTGGGTACGCATTATTGGGCCCAGTACGGGGACCACAGGACGCAACGGATTATAGCAACATATACTACGGCAGCGTGTTATCGGAGGTCCTGCAAAGGTTCTGGGCAACAGAAGACCCACCCACAGCTCCCAGGACAAACCCACTGGACGAGGAGTGCGAGACATTTTATCAGTGCAACACGGTGCGCCTCCCGTCGGGCAGATTTATGACACGGCTACCGTTTCTATCGACGCGACCTCCGCTGGGGAGCTCCAGGGGCCTGGCTGAGAAACGGATGATGGCCATGGAAAAGCGCATGAAACGGGACTCCAACTTTCGGCGAAAGTATGTTGAGTTCATGCGTGAATATTTGGCTTTGGGTCACATGTCGGTATCCAGGGTAGACTGGCGTCGTGAGGAGCACTACGTATTGCCTCATCATGCAGTCCTGAAGACACCTGACTCCAAGATCAGGGTCGTGTTCGACGGAAGCGCGGCGACATCTAACGGGGTGTCTCTGAATCAATGCCTGCACGCTGGTCCTAAGTTGACCAGAGACATTGCAGACATTCTAACGGACTTCAGGAGACACCAAGTTGTCTTCGTTACGGATGTGAGGATGATGTTTCGCCAAACGGAGATCCATGCGGATGACCGTCGGTTCCAGCTGATATTGTGGCGAGAGAGCCCAGAAGAACCGATGATCACGTATGAGCTGAACACGAACACGTACGGATTAAAGCCCAGCCCGTATGTAGCGATGCGGACGCTACGAGAGCTGGCTGACCAGGAACGGCTGCGCTTCCCTCGCGCAGCTGCAGTCATCGACCGGGATGTCTACGTGGATGACATTTGTACGGGCACGGACAGCATTGAGCAGGCGCTCATCCTAAGGGATGAATTGGTGGCGCTCATGGCCTCCGGTGGCTATGAACTCAGGAAGTGGCTGTCAAACTGCCCAGAGGTGCTGGCAGGACTACCAGTTGAGCACCAACAAGACCTGCATTTGTTTGAGGACTCGGATAATCCTCATGCGTTGGCAATTTTGGGGGTCCAGTACCGACCGACTCAGGATGTCTTCACATACAATTGTGAGGCCGAATTGCTGTCGAAGACCTGGACCAAGCGATCAGTCCTTTCGACTATCGCACGAACGTTCGACCCAAATGGTTGGATCTCTCCGGTCACGTTCATGGCAAAGTTCTTCATGCAGAAGCTTTGGTTGGCCCAACTAGGCTGGGATGAGCAGCTCACGGACGAGCTGCTGCACGAGTGAACGGCATTCGTGACCACATTGCCGCATATTAAAGAAATTGAGATCCCGCGCAAACTGCTCCCTCAGGCGGGAGCCAGGGTGACCCTGCATGGGTCTGAGAAAGGGTACGCGGCCGCGGTCTACCTGAGAACAGGTGAGACCGCTGGCGAAGGCGTTGTACGCTTGGTCATGGCCAAGAGCAAGGTTGCGCCTGTTCGGACTTGGTGGACGATTCCGAAGATGGAATTGGCGGGTGCCGCGCTCCTGACCCGCCTCCTGAACCATGTGGCGCAGAACTTGCGTGGCACGGTGGATCTGAATGACACGGTTTATGGCCTGACAGCCTGCATGGACGGACAGCCAGATCGTGTTGTGCTGGCTGCAGACTTCGGTCCATACGCTTGAGGTATTTGTGGCCAACCGAGTGTCACAGATAAATAACTCAGAGACTCCTCTGGTCTGGAGACATGTTCCAGGTGAAGTTAACCCGGCAGACTGCTCGAGTCGCGGCTGCCCGGCGCCTGCTCTGGTTGAGCATTCTCTCTGGTGGGGGCCTCAATGGCTGGAGCGGCCACATACGGAGTGGCCTTTCAATGACTGCGGACGCCAGCCACTACCCCCTGACCAGGGTCTGAGAGTCAATGTGACTACAGTGGAGTCTGTGGCAGTGGACCACACTCTTTTGGAACGGTATAGCTCACTAGGGAAGCTACTTCGAGTCACGGGATGGATAATGCGGTTTTTCCATAATTGTCGAAGCCCTGCTGCACAGCGCAACCTGTCACCTGTAATGGGACCTGAGGAGCAGCAAAGGGCTCTCTCACGTTGGGTGGGGGTCATTCAGGGGAATGAGTTCCAGGATGAACTTAGGATTTTGCGGACTGGCGTGGGCAGAATGAAGAAGAGCCTTGTCCGCCTCAACCCGTTTATTGATGAGCACGGAATGCTCCGGGTGGGAGGCCGACTACGGAATGCCGAATTGCCCTATTCAGCGCGGCATCCTTTAATTCTTCCCAAGAAGGGAGCTCTGGTGGAGCTGTTGGTTTGGGACCGTCACATCAGGAATTCACATGCAGGCTGCAACACTCTGCTGGGCATTTTGCAGCGGGAGTTCTGGATTTTGTCGGCACGGAGAGTGATACGGAGCGTTGTGTTTCGTTGCTTGCCTTGTTACCGGCTCAAGGCAGCCACAATGCAGCCACAAATGGGAGATCTCCCGCCCGACCGAGTTACGGAAGCTCGGCCGTTTGCTGGTGTGGGGACAGACTTCGCGGGGCCTTTCATGGTCAAGACATCACGCCTTCGCAATGCGAAGTCGGTTAAGGCATATTTGTGCGTCTTCGTGTGTCTGGCGACCAAGGCCGTTCATTTGGAAATGGTAGCTGATCTCTCTACGGAGGCCTTCTTGGCAGCGCTGGACCGATTCGTTTCTCGACGGGGGATACCGGCCTTGATACGATCGGATTGTGGTACCAACTTCAAGGGCGCCGATCGTTGTCTAAAGGAAATTGTATTATTTTTAAGTCAAAATGAGCGAGAGATCGGCACGGCCATCGCCAGTCGGGGCATTTCGTGGTATTTCAGTCCACCTGGATGCCCCCACTGGGGTGGAATATTTGAGGCAGTGGTTAAGTCTGCCAAGACTCATTTGTATCGGGTCATCGGCTCAACGATCCTCTCTTTCGAGGAGTTGTCAACGGTGTTTTGCAAAATTGAGGCAGTTTTAAATTCGCGCCCCTTGTGTCCGTTGAGCGCTGACCCGAATGACCTGGAGGCCATTACCCCAGGTCATTTTTTGATTGGCCAACCACTCAACGCCTTGCCGGAGTATCCGTATACGGATGTTAAGTTGTATAGGTTGTCACGGTATCAGATGCTGCAGCAAATGACTCAAAATTTTTGGAAGCGATGGTCGCTTGAGTATTTGCACATTCTTCAGCAACGCGTTAAGTGGACGGACAGGACGACCCCACCGTGCGTTGGAGACCTCGTACTGGTTAAGGATGCTAACCTATCACCGTTGTGCTGGCGACGGGGGCGCATCGTTAACTTGATAGCGGGCAAGGATGGGTCTCCACGGATCGCAGATGTACAAGTGAGGGACTCGATCCTTAGACGGGCGGTTTCAACGTTATCCCGACTACCGGGAGTTTGAGCGGACCGACGACGGGTCGGTCCGGGGCGGGTGATTGTTGAGAACCGATAGTTTTTATCCACTGGCCACACAACCAGTTAGTTCACTTTTATTCCGTGGCGCTTCGAGCGCGCGCGCTGTCGCCGGCGGACGCTGCCGGCGCCATTGCTATTAACGTAACGGGTCTTGAACATTATAACCTCCGTGGTTTCGGGCGATTTTTTGGAAGGTTAACGCTTTAACGGAAAGTGTTGAGATACGGTGCAATTCCTTGTACGGTGGGCTGCTTCGGGCGCCCCAAGGATTGTTATTTAGAGTGATATAAGGACTACTACAGTGTGAACTGTGTTTGGTGTTTTGCTGACGAGATCGGAGCGGCGGCGGCGCAGACCGGGACGTCGTTTATGGTTGCAAGTAAAACATACATACACGTTACACAAAGCAGAAACACATACTTGCGGCCGGGAAGAGATTCGGCTGACATCCAGGTTAGCAACGTAGATCAAGTTAGGTTAAGTACATAGGGCGCGTATCGCGTCCCATTGTTTCGCGCTAGGCAAGATTGCTATGATAATTTTCCATCATATGGGCCCGTGGGAAATTCAATTTGTGTCTGGCGGAATCAGACACCTCTATTGCTATGAATGGGTTGAAGGTAGGTACCTATTGGGATAGTTGTTAAGCACTGGGAACATTTATCTGTATAATATTATTCGATTATAATCAACTCAGCAGCCAAATTCGACACTTAAATTGACATCTGTTCGAAATATCACCCTTACATGTTTACTTTTGACCAAATGGGTTATTTAGGTATCTATAAATGACACTGTCTTTATTTTATGGTCATATAGGTTGGCCGTGATATGGCGAATACATATTTTTTAATAGGTTTTTCGAGTTAAAGGTAGCCAAAGTTAAGTGTGTTACAAATGATTAACTGGATTAATAATAATAAGCATTTTAGATGTGCATTCCGTTAATTTGTTGGTTTGTGTGCCTAATTATATTACAGTCTTCAGTTAATCTTTCTTTTCGTGCTCGTAATTTACTTTCCTTTCGACAGTTATTATGTTAGTGAGGGCACTACGGCAAATAAAGTACTAAATTACATTATAAGTTGGCCTGAAGCCAAACACATTGACTGAATCTCATGGAAATGACAGATTATATTCCTATGGAATGAAATAATGACGGGAAACACCAGTGCATTGGATTTACATAATAAACCTTTAATTTCCACAGACCGAACAGTCTTCAACAAAGATTCCTCTATTTTTTTTAAGCCAATTGAAATTTAGATCATGCAATCACGCTTGAGAAGCGAATAACCGATAGTGAATTGTAAGATAAACTTGTGTTGCCATTAGTCTCACGTGGGATGCAGCTGAAAATCAATAGAGCGAACTTGTTGCACGGGCGAGGTTGCTAACCGTTGCCAGGATACGGCCTCCTGTCCGCTTCTGATGTCCTGGTACTTTGCGGTTGGACTCCCTTTGGAATGGCTTAAAAATGCACATTGTTTTAGGAACACCCTGGGATTTTTGCAAGTTTCGCGTTTGTGCTCCTGTTGTTCATGATGCCCTGGTGTTCTGCGGTTGTGCTTGGCTGCTGTTTGTTTTTCTTATTTCATTATTATCTTTTTTAAACAATTCTGACAATTTCAGATCTGTTATTTCACGCCTGATTAAACCTTTCAATCGAGCAACACAATTAACAAAAGTGACACGAAATTAAATTTCCGAGAACTATTTTACTAAGTTACGTTACCGTCTAACTAGTTCTGTTACCAATCCTTGGACAATCGCACACCAGACGACCTACGAGTATATACTATATAGCTAAGATACGAAGGATACGATTAAATCCAGTTCTATTGCGATATTTATGTGAAAATCGAAATCAATAACAGCCTACATGAACCAGCCCAATATAATTGTAACTAAGGTAGTGTTACCTGTGCCTGGAACCCATCCAACGACCTGTGCTGACCTCCCGGGCTGCCTGCCGAAGGCAGCCCCGCCGGAATCAGGTCACCTAGATAGGTTTACCTGTTTACCCGCGTGTTTTGGGGGATTACTGTGTCAACCACATTTTGTATTATAAAAGACACTATCAATTTTATAGGCAATGCGAGATCGAATTACGAATAATCGCACCAACTGCGACAGCTCTCAAGCTATCGCCGGCCTGCAACAACGTAGGCATCTCTTATCGGCGCATGGTTGCCTGGTATTTGTGAAAGCCTCCTTCGTAGCCTGTTAGAAGAAGATGATGATGATGAAGATGATATTTAAAAACAACCTTTTTTGTTGACGATATTTCGATTTTATTTAATTTGAAGAATATACGAATTGAAACAGATTAAGTTTCTTGTAATATTAAAATTGACCATTTTCTATAAGTAAGTACAGAATAATAGCACCGAAGTCAACAAAGAAGTATCTTTCTCTAAATACGTAATTAATTCTATTGCTTCGATAATTTTCGATCAAACAATCTTTGAATCTCCAAGATCTTGCTACTGTCCTGGTACTAAATATCTCCGTCAAAAAACCAACCAGAAATAAGATATTGAAAACCATCGTTTTTAGGGTTCCGTACCCAAAGGGTAAAAACGGGACCCTATTACTGAGACTTCGCTGTCCGTCCGTCCGTCCGTCCGTCCGTCCGTCCGTCCGTCTGTCACCAGGCTGTATCTCAAGAACGGTGATAGCTAGACAGTTGAAATTTTCACAGATGATGTATTTCTATTGCCGCTATAACAACAAATACTAAAAATAAAATAAAAAAAAAGTGTGTGTGTCAGCTCCGACGCACGACTGGAGTTTACTCTTCAGGCCAGGCGCGCACCACGATTTTTTTTTAGTCGCGCGATAATTTTGTCGCAGAAATAAGCGTACTTCTGGGTTTATGAAAATCGTGGTGCGCGCACTCTCATATAAACCCATATCTTGCATTTATGCGACAAAATTATCGCGCGACTAAAATCGTGGTGCGCGCCTGGCCTTAAGAACGATTATAAAATATATACTCAATACTCAATACGTTTATTGCACAGATTTATTAAATAGATTAAGTATCACATTATGTACCCTGTTGGGTGCTGCAAACAAGAACGAGAAGGTAGGTATTTACATAATATTAATATACGAGTATAATATACAGCAAAATTACAATATTTTACAAGGAAAATTTACTTCCGATTGATTTTTAACAAATTGGAGAGATCATGAGTAGTAACTAAATAAGGAAGCGTGATGTTAAAGCGCCCTCGAGCGGCTAGTTTAGTTACTAGAGTCTGCAGTGCTACGGAAAAAAACCGTATCTTACTATGAAATCCATACAAAGATACGACCTTTCTACCGTAGTATCGCAATACTTTTTGGAGTTTACTCCTTAAGAATCGATTTTCATATATAAGCCCGGGGTATGAAAATTATGGGGTATAAAATCGAACGTATCTGCCGTGCTAATTTAAAAAGTCGTATCTCAGTATACGATCGGGGTAAAAATACGACTTCTTAATTTAGCAGGTTATGCGTTATGTTAAGCGTTATAGACTAAGATCCCTATATAAAATGACCTTCACCGAGATGTTTATTTCATGAAATGTATTTTAAATGTACTTAGCAACGGGAAAACATGGCTCCCGTTAGAGAAAATTAATATTAATTGTTCTCTGCCATTTATTTATTTTAAATTACCACAAGAGGCTTAACAAATAACATAGACAAGAAACATATTCATAATTTCTCCGCGGAGACTGCGGCGGCGGCCGGCGGCCTACACGGCGCGCTGCTGCGCAAGTGCGCATCGGGCAGCTTGACTGACAGTTGTCAATCTACAACAGCTGAGAAATGTGTTTTTGTTTTCAAGTTTTTGCTAATATTTTGCGTGAATCTCTATCATGTTACGAGTGTGATTGCTATCAGTGCATGAGTACTATCTAGTAATATGTGCAATTATAAACCACCGCTTCCCCCAGGAACTTTATGGGGCAATTTGTATGCCGAAACTTGGAGCGGTTTTTTTAAATACTTTATTTGTTATCGTAGCCGTTAGTTTTTATCTATTGCGTTTTTTAATAGTTTACTTGATGAATCCTAATAGCACGGGCTCCTCTCAGAATGTCGCTTCCAGGTCTGTGTCGCTGTCGCTGGAGAATTCCGTACAGTGCCCACATTGCTCCCAGATTCGTTTCTTTAAAGGTCAGAAAGGACTTAATATACACATCAGTAGAACCCATGGCATTCGTGCTGGCGCAATTACGTCGCCACCAGGCAAACAATTCACAACCAAGTCAGATCAGGCCTTTTTCTGAAAAAATCAGTGAGCTTAAACATTCAATTCCAGTGGTCAAACGAATTCCTCGCAGCGCTCGAATTCAGGTTGCACAAAAAGTGTGCCTACCTTTTCGTTCTTGTTTGAAGCGCCCAACAGGGTACATAATGTGATACTTAAACTATTTACTTTCACCTGTATAATCATTATGTGCAATAAACGTATTGAGTATTGAGTACCTATATATTTTATAAACGTTCTTAAGGCCAGGCGCGCACCAAGATTTTAGTCGCACGATAATTTTGTCGCATAAATGCAAGATATGGGTTTATATGAGAGTGCGCGCACCACGATTTTCATAAACCCATAAGTACGCTTATTTCTGCAACAAAAAAGTGGTGCGCGCTTGGCCTGAAGAGTAAACTCCAGTCGTGCGTCGGAGCTGACACACACACTTTTTTTTTTTTTATCTATTAATTAAGGAGCTTTGATCATTTTTATGAACATGCCAGCTCCAGCAGGCCTAATACACAACATCATTCATCTAAAAGACATAGATAAATAAAAACATAAACCGTATAAACTTAAAAATAACATGTACACGAAAACAACTAAATTTGTATACACTATTTACATAAAAACAACTGTATACAAATTTAGCCGATTCCGATAAGGGTTCCGCCAATATTGAATTGAACATTACATTCAAGAAAGATCTGGTATTAGACCTAGCCATTTACATTAGACAAAAACAAACGTACAAAATCACCTTCCTTAAAAAAATCCTTAAATAAATCCAAAATCTCCTTAACAACAACTCCAAACAGCGTTTTGAACTTCTCCTACCAACTTTCGGTAGAAAACAAAATATCCTTCGTCTTCTCAACCAGCCTTTCAAAAGTAATACGTCTCTTCTTCTTGTCCTTATTTTGTCTTTTATCTTCCATATCAGCCCGCTCAATAGTAGGCTGATTGACCAATAGACACTCGGACCTCTTCACATCTGTTACTCTTTTTGAATTCCGCGGCTTACGAACCTCTTGTTGTGGCTCGCTCTCTAATCTGTACTGACTTACTGATCGCTGGCCCTCAGCCTGACAGACAGAATCTTCAGACTCTTTAGATTGTAACGGCTTCGACAAAACAGCATCTCTATATGACTTTCCAAAACTTAAGTCATTCTCAAAAACAGATGGCGCATCCTGACTACAAACATCCGTATCATTTTTTTCCTTATTTTGCATATACAACCAAAAAGCCCGTTTATATATACATCCCTCAGCAGACATAATCCTGCGAATTTCTTACTTCTTCACAAAAACCGGGCACGACTTATCTAAGGCCATATGGCTGCCTTTACAATTAATGCATCTAAAAATAGTCGTTTCGCAATTGGCATGCTCCCCGCCGCATTTCGGACAAGTAACTTTGGTAGTAGGACAAAACCTGCTCAGATGACCGAACTTCCAACATATTGAACATTGGGTAACCGGGAAAGTGTACTGATTTACCTTAAATCAGCAACCGTAGGCATAAACATATGGCGGTAAAGAAGTTCCCTTAAAACACAGACGAATAGCTTCAGCCTTAACCCAACGCCCATCATGATCCAAACGGTTTAGTCTACATATTGACAAAATGTCTTCAGACCCTTCAATATTCTTTAAAAATTCGTCTTCCTCAACCTCCAACTCAACCTGCCTTATAATTCCATAAGTGCAGCATGCCATATTAGACCAATAAGAACGTCTCGTCTCATTGTTAAACTCCTGAGAAGCCAGAAGCTTCTGCGCATCATCCTTAGAGTTAAACTGTATGCGAACTTTACGTGGACCCATAAACTTGACGGATAAAATTCCTTTTATACCCTTAAATTGCAGCAACTTTGCCAAACCAATCTGTTTCGGTAAATCTTCTTTTGACACTATATAAACTTCAAATAGCTTGTCAGGCACAGGCACACCGTCCGGCTCCAGCTGCGTTTTGGCGGTTGCTAAATCCCGCAAGCGTTAAGGTTTCCTGCCTATTGTGATAAAACTATCACTACAACCACAGCTTTCGTCGCTCAGACCACAAGCACGCTTCACCGCTATATGCCGCACATCCGACATGGACTCAGCGTTCGATACAATATCCGATTGACTCGGCCCTGCCTTATTATCAAACTCCACTTCAGATAGCCACGACGGAGCTGCCCGCTGCCCACATTCTAAAAGTGACGTATCACTCACGACACCTCGACTTGACTCACTCATCGCAAAAACAGCGAAAAGGACTCTAAAACTGAATTAACTTATAAATAAAATAAAATTTGATAAAATTTTCAACCGTCGCCTTTGACAACCAAACGTCAATCCTCGCAATACTTATATTTTTGGAACGTATTTGCCGTGCTAATTTAAAAAGTCGTAGCTCAGTATACGATCGGGGTAAAAATACGACTTCTTAATTTAGCAGGTCATGCGTTAAGCGTTATAGACTAAGCTCCCGATATAAAATGACCTTTACAGAGATGTTTATTTGATGAAATGTATTTTATATTTAGTTTAATATGACAATAAATATATTGGATATGGGTTGCATAAAAAATTTTAGTCCGGGGTATGTTTAGTTTAAAATTAAAAAATTTTTTTTTTACATTTCACCGATTTGATTATTAGATAAATTCATAATTAAATAATCTTTAATTTTATTTAATTTCAATTCAACAATCAGACCTTTGCAAAATGCTAGTAGGTATAGATTTACCTGTTTATACCTGGCTACCCAATAGTTGTGACGGGAAAAGAATAGGCAACCTAACGTTTGCATATTCTATGGGCTTCATACTTTCGATTGGTATAGAATTTATCTAATATTAATCAAACCGGTGAAATGTTTAAAACAATTTTTTTTTATTATTAATTAAACATACCCTGGACTAAAATTTGTTAGGCAACCCATATGCAATATAATTATTGACATATTAAATTAAATATAAAATACACTTCATCAAATAAACATCTCGGTGAAGGTTATTTTATATCGGGATCTTAGTCTATAACGCTTAACGCATAACCTGCTAAATTACGAAGTCGTATTTTTACCCCGGTCGTATACTGAGATACAACTTTTTAAATTAGAACGGCAGATACGTTCGATTTTACACCCCATATTTTTCATACCCCGGGCTTATATATGAAAATCGATTCTTAAGGAGTAAACTCCAATAAATATTTAAGGGGGGCTCCCATACAACAAACGGGTTGTTTGCGTTAACTTTGCACCTCATTTGTATGGGGCGCTATACATACCAGGTGCAAACTTAACTTAACCACCTAAGGATGAAAAGTGTTTGTACGGAACCCTCGGTGCGCGAGTCCGACTCGCACTTGCCCAATTTTTAATATTTTCTTCGGTTTCCCAATGTATTAATAACATCATTGATCTTTTGAACCAACTAGCGATTACCCGCGCCAGGCCGTCGTACTAGTTTCAGGTTGAACCTAGAACGGCCTGGAAAGCCTAGATGCAACCAATTTCGAGTAAACCATGTTTCATCGTAATTTCACAATATAATTTACGCCATGCCGCGCTTTTGCTTTGTAAGAGAAAGGTCAGCCCGGGCGTAACGTCAATAAAGCTATTCAATATCCTCTTGTGTAAAACTTAACAGGAACAGGTTAGCTATTTTTTATGAAATAAAAAATCTGGACGACGTAATTAAGCACTAAGTAGGCTGTTTCGCAAGATTGAGTAATAAATTCAGTGAAGTTTTTACAAACCATACTTATATCATAATCAATTTTACTTCCTTGAGGAGACTACCGCAAAATCGGAAACCGTCGTCAAAATGTGACCTCGTCCTCGAAATAGGTCACCCTATCAAGTCAAAAAAGGGGTTTGTCGTTCTCAATTTCCCAGACCCTTCACAATGGATTGAGCGCGAACTTTTGGGTTCCCGTAAGTCAGAGCGGGACAGCAAAAACGCGAGTGTGTTTATATGTTCGCACTGACTGACATTTGATTTCTCAATTATGTTAACTATGTTTAGATCCCTTAACTCCCTAAATAACCTAAGGTAAAGTTTTTCGGGGTTGTTGACTTAGAGATCAATTAAATAGGCTAATTTATGTTTTTTAAATACGCAATTTGCACAGTTCTCAACAGACTTATTCTCACGAGGCATAACACCTTAGCATGCGAACTAATTCAAGACTAAAGTGTGAATAATTTAAAAAACTCGTGTGACTCAAAAATCTTCAACCTGCCTTCTGAGTGAATCCCTTGAAGACCATGAACATATTGCCACAGCCGGAACATCGAGATAATTAGAAAATTCATATTTATAGATACGCGATTAAATCCGTTTGGGGACATATTCAAAATCATTAAATACTCGGTCCTTAAGGTCCATGGGGTCCATGGGGTTCCAGCGCCCATAGTGACCGGGAGTCCAGGAACTGTCGAAATGATTAGCAGATACTCCGCACCATAGAACTGGCAGCTTCCTCGCACAAAGTATCAGCATAGCGATACAGAAAAGATATGTTTTGCTACCATGCCGTGGGGGAAACACTTTCTTAGTTTGTCTCTTTTCTTTATTTTATTGAAAAATATTTAAAACATAATGTGTGCAAATTAAGAGCATTGGTTTTAGACGGTAAAAACCTTGTAAAAGATTTACGACCAGGCCGAGAAACCAGGCCAGAGACGAGCATTTACTCCCTAAATCTCCCGAAACATTCATTAATTTGCTAAAACCAGCTAAATTGTTTGATCCGGCCTAAGCTGCGCTCTCATTTCGGCCAACCGGATAAAAATGTCATTTGTCACGTCACGTGGTCGCGTCGGTAAACTCGTTCAGGAAGCTTACCGGTAAACTCGTTGGGTAAGCTTAACCGTAAGCGGTGTTGTGACCCGGCTATAAGTCTTGAGAGCAACAAGTTTGTCACAGAATAACTAGTTAAGTCTGTTTGCTCCACGAAAGGTAAGTATAAATAATGTCAATCCAATGACTATTAAGGACTAAGGACCGGCGCAATGAAAATGAGAATTACGTTGCTTTTATTAAACATGAATTTCACTGTTGCCTCACTGTTACATAAACTAACTACATCCATAATCATAATTCATATAATTATAATTACCACGTCGCTGGAAATATAACCCCATGTGAAGCAGATTAAAAAACCAAAGCATTTTAGCAAGTAGTGGTAGAGTTTTAAATAACTAATATTACTAATCGAATGTTAATTTATTTCAACCTTGTTGTTAAAGTGAAGAACCGTGTAAAAATTTGCAAAACCTTTTCTGCTCACAGCACTCGCCTAAACTCCTAAAGAGTAAATTTGCAGTAAGTCCGTTAAGCGCTGATTTATTTTTCTCATCAACCTAGGCCGCGTAGCGGGCAGAAAATCCCACTTCCTGCCTAAGGCAAGGCGTAAAACTTTGAACAAACCACGGGCGCCCTAGTGTAACGTTATTTTTGTAATAATAAGTTACTTACAAACTGGAGTTATTTAAGTACGCTTGACTGGCCGCCGCGCCTAGTAACCCGTCTAAGATGCGCCGGCGCGCCGTATAAGGTAATAACGAAAACGGAGATCTACGATTGGTGGTGTCTTATCGCAGCACCGCTGCCCGTTGACCTCCGACGACCGCTAGCGTCATTATGCATTTTTGCACTCAGACCACTGCCCGCGTCTATTTTACGTGGTGTCTGTGTGTATCTTTTTTAATTATATATGGCGTAATATATCGCGTGGTGTCTGTGAGAAATTAAGTATTTAACGGACAACATTTTATTTTGTTTCGCTGTATGTTTTGACGCCGCTTATTATTAGCGCCTCGAAGTGAACTCGATCATCGTAAGCAATTAAAATTGTGAGTGTGAATTCCCCTCTTGTTGGGTAAGTGTGAACATATACCTGCTTAAACTAATTTTATTGTGAACCCAACATCATGTATGGTAAAATACCCAATCCTCGGCACCCTTTATTGATTATCTTTAACCTTATTTTAAGGCGGTAGTGGTATATATAGTAGTATATAGGTACACGAACTTACAGATTTTCGGTGCCAATTGGATATTTTGCCATAATGCATTCAATAGATGGTAATCGCATTGTTATATTTAGTGTCGAGAATTCTAGATTCATTTTTATTTCATGTTGCTGTGAAATCTAAGTGTTATAAAATTCTACTCATAACATTTATCTTTCAAAATTGCAAAGTAATTCATATCGCGCTTTAGACCTTACGTTTTAGAGTACCTTATTGTATTTACTTTAATAGTTATTTTGTTTATAGTACCTATCTTTGAAAACTGTCTAAGTTTGTTAGCTATAATTTGTGATCTTGATAGTTCTGGTCATGCCAAGCCTAATTAGCTATCCGCAATCTCCGTTTCTGCTTTTGCTTACCGCCACACTCAATCCCGTAGGTCAAAGACACTTCCTTACATTTATTAAAGGAGGGCGCTAAATAAAAGCAGATTAATTTTCCACTTATGCCTTACGTTGCCGAAATTTCTCAGGAACTTGTTACCGGATCAACACACTTTCTAAGTAAACGCAACCTTCCGACTCGGCACTGGACGTTTCGAAGAACTCCCGATCGGCGTGAATTGCCTACAACTTAGCGCGCTCGCGCTGTCGACGCTCCGTGCGCACGTACTTGCGTCCGTCTCCACAAGCGCATTTAAAAGGGAAGTGTCGTTAGCGGAATCCCGAATTTTATTGTTATAGATATTTCTTAGTTAGATAAGTCAACTGTCCGATTAAAAGGTCGGGTAAATCCACGTCCGCTTTGTAAATTTTTATTGTTATTAAAATCGTAGTTTTTTTTAAATTTGTCGTCTTTTATTGAGCTCCCTGGCTAAGGCCAAAAAGCTAACGCGACACTAGGTATGTATATGTAATGTACGAAAATAGCCTACGGGCCACGGCAAGGCACAATCGTCCAAATCAGCACTGTCCACGCTGTTCATTATTAAGGAAACAAAAGTAAAGTAGTGGCAGGTAACTTAGTGAGATATGAAAGAAGAAACGCCAGGTACTTAGATACTACAACAGTCTAAGATTTGGATGAGTGAATGTAATTTCTAAGTAAATAATAAAATAGAATTAATAATAAACAAATTATAATACGTATTTCTTACTACAAGGAAATAATGTACCTACATTGTATATCTGAATCAAATCCGCTCGGTCTAAGATCAAAAGAAATTGTGATTACTTAAATAACGCAATCACCCACGTCATGGTTTTCCCTTATAATAACAAAATGGGCCTTAATAGCGTTCAAAAAGTGTTTAATTATTACCTCGACATTTCGAACGTGATGTTACTTCCATTGTCTCGAAGGGACTCAACCCTATATAGTCCCTTCCCTTAATAATGTGTGAAAGTTTACCCTGATTTAATTATCTGAAACAGCAGACAGTCAATTCACCTCCCATCATTCCAAAATGTACAGGGCATTGTCCCGATGGGTACTAGTGGCGACTAGCAACTATCGCGGCTGTCACCTCGTGGTTGTCGCGTCATAACTAATAACCCTCATTAATCAGCGTCGGGCGGTAAATACTAAATAGCAGGCTTGATTACGCGAGGGCTGGCCGGTTGATGACGGTTTACAGCCGAATCAGTAAATTAACGCTTTCGGGCGTTTTCACTTATCGTTGTTCATTTTCTTGTTTTTGAAGTTTTAGGTTATTCCGACTCAGAATCCTGAGCACTATTGAATCTATTAGGCTTATGTCCTAAGCTGTGCTAATATTTACGGCACCCAAGGCCGTCCACGTCCTCCCCGCCTAGCGGGCAGAAAATCTCACTTTCGAGCCCAGGCAAGACGTAAAACTTTAGACAAACCACGGACGGTAGTTCGCATAGCCCCAGATTGCATATTTATGCACAAACACCTGCATCTGGGACATTCACGAATTTACCGCCCGGGGTATATATTTTCTACTATTTTCTACCCGGCTACGGCAAAACCAAGAGGAAGTTTATTTTCTTAACATAACTTTACATCCACGCAAATGTGCCAATAGAATCACTTTGAAAATGACATGCTTCGGCACAAAACAAAAGTCATACAAAAATGAATGTGAAAGTATTAAAAAAGTAATCGGAAAATTGGGACGCTATTTTTCTCCTACTAGAATCAATAGTGCTCAGGATTCTGAATTGGAATAGCCAAAATATTCTCCAAATGCAAAAATCAAGAAAATAAACTACTATTGCAAAAGCTTGTACAGTCAGATGGAAAGGTACAGTCGGAGGGTATAGGTACGTAGGGTAGGTAAAGTGAACTGGACAACGATAACCTGTTGACCAGAACTGTCAAACCTTGTTCTGTGATTGGCGGATTTTGACATTCGAAATAAAATGAAATAGTTTATTCAGTAAGTAAGTAGGCCACAGGGGCACTTTTACAAGTCAGATTGTGAATCTACCGGCATTTCGCAAGAGGAGACCGCTGTTGAGAAGAAAGCCGAAAGAAACTCAACAGTACTTAAGTATTTTTTTCGTAAATAGTCATTGAGGTATTATTTATAATAGAGCCACAGACCGGAACAAAATTGTCGAAGAAAGTGGCACTGCTGTCATGTTTAAGTAGATGCCAATAACGCTTATTTATAATTTACAGCAACATAATTACTTCGTACAAAATAACTCTTTACTCAAACGTTTAAGTGTCAAATTGGCTTACGTACTTATTACCACAAATATTTTTCGTGTAAATTAACTTTTTTAGCGTATTCTGACTCATGTCTCTTGTCAAACTTGGAACATGGCACGAATGGAGCAGATTTTAATAGTTTTACATACTAAAAATATTTTCATTATTATTTTATTTAGGTATTAAAATATATTTGTTGTTTGAACTAAATAAACTCGTAAATTGATAATAACAAATTAAGTTACGTTTTTATTTAAAAACTGCATAAAAGGGTCCCGACACTGCATAGAAGGGATCAGTAATAATGACATTATGATTTCTCAGCTCATCTTGTTCTAGTATGTGAAATGAGAGTAAGGCAAGTGCAAAACGTTTACATTTTTAACCCTTTAAAGTTTGATGGCGTGGCGTGAAAGTCGGTGGCGTAGTATGCACGGCAGCACACATTGTCTTTAGGTGTTCTTGTCGTTCAAAGGTTTAAACTGACAGTGTCTAGACTCTGAGACAAAATAAAACAATGACAACAGAGCAATTTTTTTATTAATTTATTAATGTAACCTGTAGGATCTGCCTGTAAAAGGCATATGTTCATAACACTGGCTCACTCGCCGCCGCACACATAGCAATGTCATGCGTCCACTATCGCCCTCGGCTCGCGTGTAACTAAACGCAGCATCCTATGTGACGTGCGCCTGAGACAGTGTATATCTTTTTATGTATAGATACCTACTACTACAAATACTACATAACCATTTTACACTTCTTTTGTATACATTGTCATTTTTTACGTTTTTATTGAGATATTAAAGCTGTGTTGAGTGCAAGACTTTTACGCTTCTTTTGATTAAACATAAAAAAAAACATATGCCTATGATTATGCCGAACGAACACACGAGAGACGAATTATTTGGCTGAAATTATTCTTGACGTGGGTCTCTTACTAAACGTGACCTCAATTTTTCACGTTGTTTAAGATCGCGTGGCAATCTTTAATAAAAAAATAGGATAATTATTTATTGCACTCCTTTATTAATTAATAAAATATAAAACTATAGCGACTCCTTAGATTTTTGTTCTGTGATGAGGTGCATTTTGTAGGGACAAAGTTAATAATTCTAATCTAAAATATGCTATGATTTTACATAGGATTCGTTAATTAATCAATAGAATCTGCGTAAAAAAGGATATTCAGACCTTTTTCTTTATTTTATAGCTGTTATTTCTGCAATTTTTCACTGAAAATTAAGTCATTTTGAGATCCGTCACGTGTCATGGTCTAAACGAGACTGATCGCCCAACTAATGCGATTTGTGATTTTGCATTAGTTGGGAGGGTGCCATTTTTTCCGTCGGATTGTGTGTCCATGTAATTAATACGTCAATGTAAATAGTACTTAAAACAATTACATGATACATTTGTGTTATAAATAATTACACTAGTACACGTAAAGGAGATGTATAGATACTCCAAATCAATGTTAAGTAGGAACATAAAATAAAATGTTAACGATAAATTTATAATATTAAATATACCCAGAGATGTATAAAGTCTCTGGGTGTCACAACATGCAATACAAAATGCAGTTTACAAAATGTTACGCCATATTTTCGAGTCACCGAAAGTTATCATAAAAAAGAAAATTGAGATTCCATGCCCTTTAGGTGTAATCAATATTGCGTGCGAGAAAAAGAAAGGAGATACAGCAATAATCAATCATCAGGGCAAAGTTTATCTCGTTTCGATGACCTCGATTTACGGTGTATAACGCGAATCAATTTCCGCTGCACATTGCGAATAAAGTAAAGGCAAATGTGCATGCGTAGAGCCGTGATCGATAGACACCGGGCGCCGACCCCTGACCTTCTGCGGAGCGGGGGCGGACCGCTCTTGGCGCATTTACCCTAGTAGCTGCAGCAGCAGCTAACTATCATCTTTAGGTATATAGACTCGGGTTACTTTACTGGGGGTCCATGCCATGACAGAACTCAGAAGCTGTGTAACATCAGTGTTTTCGACACAAAATATGCATAGAGAAGGAAGAAACAGATGCTTTGTTGGTAGGTAATTGAAATAAGTAAATATTCTCCGACTATTTTGTGGTGGATTGCCGGTTGGTTACGCAGTCAACAAGTACATTGGTCTTTTACGGTCGAGCGACTGCCAGGGCACTAGGACCTAAGAATAAGGAGCCTTTGTTCAATCGGGACGACGCTACCTGAACCACTCAATAAACAACTCCCCTAGTGCACCTATTGATAGCTATTAGGCCATGCCCTGAACTCGGCTTTGTCAATGTTCCACCAGTAGCGAACCGATAAGTTTTTCACATCATCATCATCATCAGCCTATTCTTGTCCACTGCTGGACATAGGCCTCTCCAACTGCACGCCATTGTACGCGATCCTCGGCTACTCTCATCCAGCTTTTGCCAGCCACCCTGCACAGATCATCGCTCCATCTAGTCTGAGGGCGTCCCACACTACGCTTGCCGATCCGCGGTCTCCACTCAAGAACACGTTTACCCCACCGGTTATCGGTTCTTCGGCTAATATGGCCAGCCCACTGCCACTTCAAATTGCTAATACGGTGAGATATGTCGGTAACTTTGGTTCTCTGACGGATCACTTCGTTCCGAATTCGATCCTTCAAAGAAACTCCGAGCATTGCCCTTTCCATAGCTCTCTGAGCGACTTTAAATTTCCAGGACCAGCCCAACCGTGAGTGTCCACGTCTTGGCACCGTATGTCATTACGGGTAGGACGCACTGGTTGAAAACTTTCGTCTTCAGACATTGTGGAATTAGCGATGTGAAGACCCGACGAAGTTTGCCACGAAGTTTTTCACGGTTTTTGACAACTTTAACACAATGATTGATCAATTCTGTCGTAGCGGGGAAAGTAAATAAGACAATACGGCCAACTAACCAATTGGGCCATTAACTGTCCCCGCTAGTGACGGATTAACGTACCCTACTTCCAGAGACAATATTCAAAGGAAAGACGGATGTGAAAGGGTTACAATAGTTTACAAAAGTTTACATCGCTCCGCCGCAAGTAACCAACTACTTACTTCGGTAGATGGAAACTGAATATTATATTTAGAAAACCAATTCTAATATGGATTTGCTCTTAAACAAATAGACCCTGAGCCATCATTGGTTTGGAACAATGTTTTTGCTGGCTGTTTTGCGCAAAGGTTGTTTGCAATTTGTAAAGTAACTATTTGGGTAAGAATTGGCGGTCAGCCAGGAAAACAGATACGGTCTAATTGCTGAGTGTCATCCTGTAAATCACACCTGGAAGTGTCGTAACTATTAATGCTGTATCAAACAGACAGGGTTTTTTAATGTAGGTAAATTAACTAGTGAGCTTGTACCTCGCGAGTTTGTTCTAATTTGCTGAGTCATTTCTTACATTGTCAATCAACATATCTCCGACATCATACAAAAAACGAGAAAATTAATCGACAAAATCAATATAAATATTTATCGAACCTAAGAGCAGTCGCAAATAGTTTGGACATCCGGATATACGCAATAATTTTAGGCCAAGCTGAAGCGGATGCCGCTCGCTCGGTCAATAAACCCAAATAATCAGGTCACAGGCTTATAAAATTGAGCTCGGCTGTATATGCTGTGAAAAAGATAAGGGCATTAACCGATGAGGATACTGCAAGACTCGTCTATTTTGCTTACTTTCAGAGTGTCATGTGCTATGGATTGTTATTGTGGGGCAGAGCTGCAGATGTGGACGCAATTTTCATATTACAGAAACGAGCGATTCGTGCAATATATGGAATGAGAACCCGTGACTCCCTAAGAGAATTATTTAAAACAATTAATATAATGACTGTACCTAGCCAATATATCTATGAAAACATTATGCATGTAAGAAAAAACGTGACTTTATTTCGAAGGAGATGTGACATTCATAATAGGAATACTAGAAATAAGGATAAACTGTTAGGAATAAGAACTAGACTAAGTAAGATCCAAAAGTCATTTGTGGGACTCTGTACAGTGTACACGCTGCTATAATAAAATACCTGATCATATTGTAAATATGAATGAGAATAGATTCAAGACTACGGTAAAGCAAACCTTGAAGAAGAAAGCTTATTATAAAGTAGACGATTATTTTTCAGACGAAAACATATGGTTGGAGAATTAATGTTAATAATAATTGTGTTAGTGTTAATTATTTAAGTTTGTTTTTTAAACAAATTTTGATTGTAAATCTCATAAAGTAATATGACTTAGTATTTTAGGGTATTTATGACTCAGTTGTAAGATGATTTGAATTGTATATGTATAGCAATGACCTTCAAAAAGCATTCTACATGGATCTATTTTGAATAAAATGATTTTGATTTTGATTTTGATTTTATAATTTACCTGGCGTTATTGTCTAGACACACGGACTGTTCCGCAGAGGAAGGCGGCAATATTCGGAGGGACAGGGCTAGCGAGGAAACTGGCACAGTCAAACACAGTTTATTTTATTAATATAGGTGAAGATGCATCGCTCTAATGCGACATGACATTGCAATGTAACCATTTAAAAGGTATATATGTAACGTACAGTGAAGGCAAAGGAAACAGCAATAAGAGTTAAATTGGTACGCATTTCAGTGTTCTTTACCTAAATGATTTTGGACATTCAAGTTGCATGAAACGGTATGATACTGGTAGTAAAATTAAACTCGATATAGCTAAATATGCAAACGATATGGCTATAATTTTATTAAAACTTTCGTGAGACATATTTAATTATTGTATTAAGCGGTTTACACTCACGTGAAATTGTCAGGAACGGCCCGACATGTTTCGAACTCGTATGGAGCTCTTCATCAGGGACGGCTGCCCGTACACCGTCGCGGCAAACTCGTCACATGTCGGGCCGTTCCTGACAATTTCACGTGAGTGTAAACCGCTTAATACAATAACGATATGGCTGTCAAAGCTGCTGTGTATTGTCTAGAATATTAGTTTGCACAATAGAGTTATCCCACACGTCACGTGGTTAACTGCCGTGTCGTAACGATCAATTGATCCGTACCCTTTACCATGAGTTAACGTGACCGTATTCGCTAGCGACAGCGCCAATGATTTGTATGGAGAATAGTACAGTGCCCCTAGCGATTACTTTGTAGAACTACAACTCTCCATACAAATCCTTTTCGCAGTCGCTAGTGAGGTACTGTCACTGTAAACTCATGGTAAGGGTGCATATGTGTGTTGTTTATTCGCCCCATCTGCGCCCGACGGGAAGCGACTGATAATTTGATCACTCCACAATCGCGGATCTGTCTCGAAGCCGCAAACTATTCCCGAGTGGGCGGAGTGGTGTAAAGACACTTACGCGATGCTTAACTTAGTTGGAATTGCGATTGGAATATCTAGTTAAATTGGAAACGCGGGCTGCATTAAGTGTTATCTAGATACGGGACTGAATAAGTAATTATAATATATAGAGAACTATTAGAAGATGCCTGCAAACTTCATCTGCGTTATGCTTTTTCTTTACCGTAATCGAGTTAAAAGTATCTAATGATAATCTTTGCAACCCTTGTAGTTTGTTTGTACTGAAATTGGTCATCCAGCCGTTTTGACGTGATTAGAGCGGTAATACTCATCCATCACGCTGTTAAGATTACTCCCGCAATCAGATTTCCTTCCCAGATCGCATACATAATTGATTTGCAATACATTTAGAGTTTTGTAAATAGTATAGATAATCTGTGGTCTCAACACTCACCCTGCGGCGATGCCCCACTGGCCAGAAGCTGCCTCCGCGGCGTGGTCGAACAGGGTTAACCCCACCAGCGCCACGGTCGGCGCGATGGTCAGGGGGGTCACGAACTTCAGCACGGAGCCTATCACGCCGAAGTACCCTGCCGTAATACAATAAGGTAAATGCTAATCAAATAATACGACATATTGCCGCGTGCTGCATGGCAAAAATGGCCCCGATATTCGTGATTTTGAACCTATGACTTTTCTGAACAAAGAGGTGCCTCATCTTCTCCTGCTAGCTCACGATTTTTTGTCTCCAAATGCGTGTTGTCCTCTGAAAGTGTTTCTGGGGGTAGGTATCATTGTTTGCCCCCTGCCTTTTTTTTGCTAGGCCCTGTGTAAGATTTGACAATGGCGTCAGTGGCAGACAGAGAGAGCGTATTAAGATTGACTTCAGAAAATTATTGATTAGTAAAAATCTACCTAAAAACCTTTCGAACAGTACCTCACTTACTGGTCTCACCACCCGCCTCTCCCCAGGGAGAAGATCTGAGTACTTACCTAGAAACATCTGGAACAGTGCCGACACAGCGATGGCCCCGGACAGCTCGCACATCCGACTGGTCCACACCACCCTCCGTTCGTCATCCGTCATAGCTTCCAGCTCCTCAGCAGGAGGGCACCGCCAGGCCGGGAGCCCCAGGATAGCCAGGGTGGGGACTAAGAAGGAGATGGTACCACCCTGAACGATCGGCAGCCGGCAGCCCAATGTGGCCTGCAGCCAGGTTATGAGTCCTGGAAGAGTCGAAGTTATGGGTTTTAAACTTTATTTAAAATTCATTCGTGTCCCTGGTATGGCTGATATTTGAACTATAGCACACTATAGAGCCAAAGAAAGAGCTGTGTGGCATAATATGTAAGCAGAATAAAATTATGAACTCAACAAGAATCACATTTAAGATGCCGTTCAACGACCTTATCTCAAAGGATTAAGATCTGTTACAACTTGACTAGCTGTCTGTACAATACTAGGAGATCCATACAAATAGACAGTAAGGACATACGACTTTCGAATGCTCTTAATTCCTTCTAGTTTTGGATGGTAGTGATGGTGTGGTGCCCGCGGCTATGAAAGTTGCTACCGTTTGCGATCGAGGACACAATTGCTGCTCACAAAAACTACAGAAAGTGCACTCGAAAAAATGACGCTTATAAAACGCCTCTCTCGTACTCGTAGATCCATTATTTAATTCAGAAAGAAACCTCTAGTGTTCGGAAGTCCACGAATAGGGGATCAAGGAGTTATTGCTCATGATTATATTAGTACCATGTATTTTATTGATACCCTCATAATTGGCAATGCTGACATCATATTCAATAATCGGCCAACACTCCCAAACCGACCGACCAGCGATTGACCCCAGTCTCGCCAGAGGGTAAAGTGGCTTACCTACCAGAGTCGAAGGAGAAACTCTCTGGTTCAGCCTTCACCTTTTCCTTCACCTTCAAACACGTCAAACACGTCATATAAAGAATTATTATTCAAAAAAAAAAAATTATGCCTGTGAACATGCAGTGTGGTGTGGCGAATCCGGGTCACTCAAATTGAAGCGTTTTAGGTTTAAAGTGGACAGTCTGTAAATATTATTTACCTATGCTGTGCATACATAGGACAACTAACGCAATGTGTCTGCAGTTTTCGCAGTTATTGCTAACCGGGGGTGTAACTCAGTGGTAGAGTGTCTGCTTCGCATGCTGAAAGTCCTGGGTTCAAATCCCAGCACCTCCATACGTTACTTTTGGGCAATGAAACCATGTTTCACAAATTGTTGCCAGTTATTTATTATTCATCTCTGAAAACGCAGTTTAGTGTGTTCTTTTTTATTTGTTTTTTTTTTGGCAATTTTGGCAATTTTGAGTAGCTTTTGAAACAATGAAAAATTCAAACTGAAGGTTTCAAATATACACCAATAAATCCTAATAGCCCTGTTCTAGGTAGTAACATCAATAATATGTTAAGAAACATGTTTGATCATAGAGAAACATGTCTAAAACAATCAGCATTTTTAAAGGAATAAGGACTCTGTCATTTCAATGATATTGATTGTTTTGTGGATTTGATATGGCCGTAGAAGGAAGTGGCCGTAGGTGACCGGATCCGATCGTTTTCGTTGAAAGGCGTCCTGTTTAGTTAAGTTTTTAATGGTACTAATGTTAACCAAGTGAGTGCAATAATAGCCAATAAACTTCGTGTTTGGCGAAATTTGTTATATAATGTGTACCATGCTTGTTTTGGAATAAATAATTTGGTTGGATGGCAACAAAACAAAAGGCCGACCTAAGGCCGCTGCGGGATATGCAACAATCAACGTAATGGTGTCCCATACGGCGGCGCCATGTTAAATTACACCATATATTTTTATTTTGCCTCCGGGACCAGTGTTCATGAGGTGTACTCCATTATACGAGAACAACACTCATTCCATAATATTAGATCAATTTACTTCCAGTCAAATTGTTGCATTATTGCTAGACAGTTTAATTGTATGGTCGTTATCGTAATAATCTTTTGTATTCATATCTGTATTCGTATTTATTGTGGGGGTGCGCAATGAAGGGTACTCTTACTCTGTTCTATTGGCTATTGGTAAAGGTACTCTGCTCTATTCTATTCTGTAACAGTTTCTGTATATTGTTATAACCTGAATGCCGAAGGGCATTGATGAGGTACTGACGTTGCTTTATACATGTTATAATTATAAACATAAATAACTCAATATGTCAATAAAGAATAAAAATCAAACAACTGGTGTGTGGTTATTATGTGACTTCAAATGTACGCGAATTCCAAGTTTTTTTTAAGTCCAAAAGCTAATTTGATGTTGTTATGAGAATCCTCATAATTCATCAACATCAAAACATTATTGTACCATGTATTTAAACGCAATTTTTCACGGCCATAATGGCTATTTAGTTATTTATTCATTCTTTACTTGGATAAAATTGTTACCTTTTGGGGTGATGACGTCAAAGCACGCTCTCCATTTGTATGGAGCGTTTTCAGCGCTCCGTAAGAATTTAGAACTTTAACAGTAATTTTTGACGATTAGAGTGCTCTAAATGTATTTACGTCCCATATAGACATTTGATCCCAATAAAAAAAAAAAAAAACAAATGTATTTTCAATAAAATAAAATAAAAACACCGTATTCCGAGCGTACGCCTGGCAGGATATAATAAGCAAAGTTGCTCCGCCGCGTCCGGCGCCGGCGCCCCGCTACAGGCACTGCGTGGTCAACTGCCGGTAATGAACTAGAATCTAGCTAGTCTCACTAAGCTGAATATTGCATATTGTTGGAAAATTTCGTTATAGAGGAGTATTTGCGTGATATTATACCATTAATTTATTACTTTCAATAGTACTGCATTGCGCCAATTCTTGAGGTATGGGATCAACGAATTGCAAAGGACCTGGGCCTTGGGTTTTTATTCTGGAGTAGAAATACCTTCATTTCATTAAAAACCCGCAGGTATTGGGTTAGTTGGTATTTTAATCATGGTAAATATACATCTTTTTTGACACAAGCATGCGGCCCGCCGCAGTTACCGCCGTATATGGACGATTGCGACGCCAGGAGCATCACCCGCGCGTTGCCGACCATAGAACCTAATTTACTCCTCTTTAGAACCCCATGTAGGAAAACCTGCCTAAAACCCCGGGAAAATTCCTCTGAACCGCACAGTTCTCGACCATTTAGGCTCCAGTGTGTGAGGATGAACACCCTGCCGATGGCGAGCAGTGCGATGGTAGAAAGTAACCGTGGGCATCATGTCAAAAAATTCCCTACCTTACCTAACCTACCTACCTACTATTAGCTTTTAATCTAATTTAAATTAAGTTTAATTTTGTATACTTTAACTCTACCATACGGCATTGCCTAATGACGTAAATTTGTTTTCACTTCTCATGCTCTAAAAGCTCGACTTTATGCTGTGCGTAGGCGACATAAAGTCGCTTTTTATGCTCTAGAGCATAAAGTAAAATCGTCGTCGAAGACCAAGGCGATCGGTCCAATACCAACAGCCAAAGTACACAATAAAACTTCTTGAAATAAATATGTAATTTTTATTTACTATCATTTATCACTTTTTTAATTTATTTCAATTTTACTAGGTAAATCAATACTATATTTAAACTCCAAAAATAATTTATCGTAGATATAAAAAACTAAATGTTTTTAAATTTTAATTAAATTTGATTCTAAGTATAATCATGACGTAGTTTAATTTTCTCGCAATCGAAGTGAAAAGTAGAGTGTACAACTCGTCCATAAAACGCATTTTATTCTCGACTTTATATTCATCCTCGCTCGCAAGCTCGCTCGGATGGATAAACGTCTCGTCTAAAATGGTGCGTTTTACGCACTTGTTGTACAATCTACTATATCGTTTCGTATTACAATTAGCAAAACCATAAAGTTCAATTATACAAATTAATCACTACAGCGTGGTCCTTGCAACCGGGAAATGGATTTTACTGTTTACGATATTTATGCTACAACTGATCGCTGATAACAGCTATTACAATGATTAAAGGCAATCCTTTGTATGAACATCTAACTACTCATTTATTTAATCAGTTCTAGTCTAGGTTACCTACAATGTTTAGTTAATCCAGACGCATTACGGCATGTACTCCTCACATATTGTTTTCAGATAACGTACACTCACTTCCTGATTTTCGTCATAGTGACTAGATAATACAATTCTGAAGTATCAGCATCACCTCTAGCATAAATAATAAATAAATCTGAAATAAATAAATATTATAGGACAATCATACACAAATCGACCTAGTCCCAAACTAACTAAGCAAAGCTTTTACTATGGGTACTAGACGACGATATACATAAAATATAAATACGTATATAGATAACATCCATGACCCAAGAACAAATATTCGAGTTCATCAAACAGATATTTGCCCCGGCCAGGATTCGAACCCGGGACCGCCGGCTCAGTAGGCAACCTGCGCCAACCGCGTCGTCAACATAACTGTCATACGCGACTATTTCTCGCGCGAGATAATTATCCGTCTCTTTCGGTAATTTGAGAGAGTGACAGGTAGCGCCATGTCGCGCGGCAAGAGTCGCGAAGCATAGTTGTGTCGTTTAGGGCAGGGCTGGCATATCTTGCCACGACTTCGAATGTCGCGCGACTTAACATCACCTGTCTTGCTCCAGCGGTATTGAAGAGAAAGTGACAGGTAGTATTTGTCGCGCGAGAAAGAGTCACGTGCTGATTCCAAAGGCAAAGTAAAATCTGACGGAATGTGAGATGCATTGATATGACCTGATCCGCAGTAACACGCAAACCGTCTAACGGACTGAAATTGAATATGGAAGATATTTAAATCGGATCACGGATTCATACGTACACCGGATAGTTGTGTTGTGTTACACATTTGATATTTTGCTTTACGATTTCTGAGCAAAGCTTATGTAATAATGATAAATAACTATATGCAATGTAGTCACTAGCGTTAAGCTCTGTTAAAAATGGCCACTCCTTTAGCATCCGGGCAATTCCACGAAAATGTAACACAACGTATCAATTCAATGCGTGTTCTTTTATTTATGGTGCAAAAATTGACGAATTTTTCTCTAGATACGGTGTTAGGCACGGTAGCTTTTTTTACTCTACGTCGCGGTATTACCAATCCGTTATTACGTGGTAGGTACTGTACTATTATCTATTCTGTGGTGGTACCTACTCGTACCGTGGTACCTGTGACGAAGATCATCGTGCAGATGATGTTAGAGCGGTCAGGGTCTGTCTCCAGCATGCAGAGCGCAGGGCACAGGATGAACGGGATGGCCACTATGGCGCCGATCATCGTCAGGTAGTGCTGGGAACAACATGTAACCACTTATAGTCCGTGGCGGCTTTAGGGGGAATCGGGGCGGCCGGCCGGGGAGCTGGCTCCTAAAGGGCCTTTCTTTAACCAGGACTAGGGCACCTAGGATGCCATATCGCTAAATAATGAATAACTTGCCCAGGGCGCCTCTATGGCTAAGGCCGTCCCTGGTCCTTTCAGTTAGCGTTGTGTACGATCCACGATCCTCTTAAGCAAAATAATACTATTTTCTGGTTTTGTATCTCATTATCGTCCGTCATAAAAGAAAAGCGTGCGAAGTAGATAACGCCTCGTCCTCGTCATTGGTGGATTAAATATCAACTCTAAGGCCTTTGCCAAAAGTTAAAATTGCTTACAAAACCACAAAATAGTATTGTTTTGCTTAAGTGGATCATCGCTAACCGAAGGACTATACTTACACGAAAATTAAAAAGGGAAACAATAAGGAAACATAGAAGATATGTGTGTGTGCATGTAAATGGTATTCACGGATTTGTTATACTTACCACCTACTTTTTGTCTACACAGAAGTCGGACAATATTGTTGTCATTTCCCGATCTGGCAGACGTAGTCGGTTCGTTGACAGATCGGTTACGGCTGGACGTCTGGAGATAAGAGATTGGCTCTTATAGGTATTGATTTCACTCAGACCAATCTACTCATAAAATTCGGAGTATTACCTACACACAAGGAACTTAGGTATGTAACTGAGGAATCATGGTTCAGACCAAATAAAATAAAAGCTTATCAAAATAATTATTTGAATTACCAAAACGTCCAAAAACACTAGTAGGTTATCAAATTATGACATCAAAATTAATATCCGTATACTTATGGATATCAGATCCGTATCCAAAGTTATTGAGGTGAATGTTTTGATCCGAATATGAATCAGTGACCTAATTTAATTACAGGTACTTACCACCGTCACTCACGTATACCCCGGGACCGCTTAGTATTCCGCCCAAGCAACCTTCATTACGTCTAATTAATGACGTCATTCATTACCCGAGGATTCACTCAACCACTGGCAACTTTTAATGAACCGAATAGGAGTTGGAACGTTTGGACGGTTTGTTTAGCAAGTTTAATGCTCTGGGCAGTGAAAAAAAACCTGAGGTCGCCATAATATCTATATACATCATCCTACGGGAACAATGCTCTTTTTTCAGGATTAAAAGTAGGCTATTTGTTAAGTTAGGGTATAATCTGCAATCTGCATTTCCCTCATGCTTATCCGTCCAGCCGTTTTAGCGTGAAGAAGTAACAAAACATACACAGACTTTTGCTTTCCTACCTAATATTACTGGGAAATACTTTTTAGGGTTCCGTACCCAAAGGGTAAAAACGGGACCCTATTACTGAGACTTGGCTGTCCGTCCGTCCGTCCGTCTGTCCGTCCGCCCGTCCTTCCGTCCGTCTGTCACCAGGCTGTATCTCAACAACGGTGATAGCTAGACAGTTGAAATTTTCACAGATGATGTATTTCTATTGCCGCTATAACAACAAATACTAAAAATAAAATATAATTAATATTTAAGGGGGCTCCCATACAACAAACTTGTTATAGATTATATATATGTATAGGTACAGAACCCTTCATGCGCGAGTCGGGCTCGCACTTGCCCAATTTTTATTTTATCATAACTCCACTTTATCAAATCAAACCGAAAACTCAAGTACTCAAATCAAGCGATCTCAGCTTTTACTGTACCTACCAAATAAAGTTCACTTCAAAATTCATAACTCGAAGTGAAGCTAAGACACCGGGATATGTGTGCATTTTATTTGTATAAAGCTTTTATAATGTCCCGAGCCTCCGCTTATCGATTTGGGATATTCGAGATTGGTTTAATGATTCTAAGCCATGCTCTAAGTTACGTCATGTTCTATTGTAAGATATTGAGGTTCTCTTCGTTGATGAATAAAAAATGTATTATTCTGAGCCAGATAAACGTAATTCAGAATTCTGAAATGACTTATTATTGAAAAGCTTGAATGTATTTATTACGGATGCAGGAAGTTTCCCGATCATTACTCCTCCCGTCCCAACGCGCCGCCCGCCTATAGTACCGATTGACGACGATCGAGATGCCACCAAATACTATTTTTAGGGTTCCGTAGCCAAATGGCAAAAAACGGAACCCTTATAGATTCGTCATGTCTGTCTGTCTGTCTGTCTGTCTGTCCGTCTGTCCGTCCGTATGTCACAGCCATTTTTTTCCGAAACTATAAGAGCTATACTGTTGAAACTTGGTAGGTAGATGTATTCTGTGAACCGCATTAAGATTTTGATGCAAAAATAAAAAAATAATAATAAATATTGGGGGCTCCCCATACTTAAAACTGAAACTCAAAAAATTTTTTTTCATCAAACATATACGTGTGGGGTATCTATGGATAGGTCTTCAAAAATGATATCGAGGTTTCTAAAATATTTTTTTTCTAAACCGAATAGTTTGCGTGACAGACGCTTCCAAAGTGGAAAAAAGTTGGTCCCCCCCCCTCTAACTTCTAAAATAAGAAAATGAAAAATCTAAAAAAAACATATGATGTACATTACTATAAAAACTACCAACGAAAATTGTTTTGAACGAGATCTAGTAAGTAGTTTTTTTTTAATACCTAACTTTGCAAGTTTGCACCTAATTTATATGGGGCGCTATACATACCAGGTGCAAACTTAACTTAAACACTTAGGGATGGAAAGTGTTTGTACGGAACCCTCGGTGCGCGAGTCCGACTCGCACTTGGCCGGTTTTTTTTTAATCTATTAGGATAACGCGGGTCTCTATCCATACCTCAAAAGCAAAAAAAGAACCCCCTTATAGGATCACGTGTAGCTGTCTTTCAGTCCGTCTGGTACAATCGATTTGCTGCAAAACTACTGGACCGATTAAATTGCAATTTGGCGCAAATGCTTTCAAGAATTTTCATGACCACAAATAAAATTTCAAAATCAGTGGCATTTTCATAATTAACGTCCCAACAAACCATAAAAATTACACCCGTACTCATATTTAGTCATTTCAACCCCATCGCACCCCAACAGGCGACCCGACCCGATAAACCATAAAAGCATTACCAATGGATTTTCAGACTTTGTCACCACATTTCTCCCTTTTAGGGGTTGAATTTTCAAAAAACCTGAAACACGTGTTTACTCATTTATTGTTAAGAATACTCCTGTGAAGTTTCGAATGAAATAGTCTAACTAATCTTGTTTCCCCATACAAACTTTGTAACCCTATTTCACTTTAGGGGGTGAGTTTTGAAAAATCCTTTCTTAGCGGATGCCTACGTCATAACATCTTACCTGCATGCCAAATTTCAGCCCGATCCGTCCAGTGGTTTGGGCTGTGCGTTGATAGATCACTATGTCAGTCAGTCAGTCACCTTTGAGTTTTATATATATAGATAGATGACACAAAGGTAAGTAAATTAAGAAATAAAAATTGATTGCGATCCACTACAATCTAAGCAGGACTCGAACCTGCGATCTCTGCGTTTCCGTTTCTTAATAAAATTTACCTTTGTCATTATAAAAAAAAAATGTGGTATTTCCACACAAAAACATAGAATCGATAAAAAAAGATTCTTTATAAAAAAAAATATTAAAAAAAATATATATACGGAGTTTAATATTTGAGAAACACTTTCGATTATGCTACGGGGGGTTTGAAATTGAAATCCTTCAAATACTGTAAAGCAGTCCTAAAAGCATCATGATACGACATTATGTTTCGCGAACGGCTCTGAGGACGTTACGTGCTGTTGTAGGTAACATACGGCGGCGACGCCTCACCGTTCTGCTCGCCTGTTACAGTCGCCATCAGATATATCGCAGCATATAAGGCGTTCAAAAATATCTGAACACGGCTCTTATTGACTGGGCGTTACAGTACATGTTCAGATATTTATGAACGCCTTATATGCTGCGATCAGATGGCGACTGTACATCCTCGCCGCCTTGGGCTCACCCGTCTGCGGAAACCAAGAGAGCTTCGTACCTGCAGAGCCATGAATGCTTCGTACCTGCAGAGCCATGAAGGCTTCGTACCGTCAGGCTACCACAGGTACCAGGCAGGCACGTCGTCGCTGCCGTAGGTGACGTTGCCTGCGCGACCTGTCTCGCTGTTCTGCTCGCCTGGTACATCCTCGCCCGCCTCGGGCTCACCCGTCGTCTGCGGAAACCAAGGGTAGCTTCGTACCTGCAAAGCCATGAAGATGCACAGGTACCAGGCAGGCACGTCGTCGATCCCGTAGGTGACGTTGCCCGCGCGGCTTGTCTCGCCGCCCTGCTTCCCACTGCTTGGTACATCTTCAGCCGCCTCGGGTTCAGCTATCTGCAAATAAAGTAAATTAATTCTAGTAGACTTCTCATGGCTAGGATAATGTCCGTGTTATGCGAAGGCTCACTTCACAAACACATAATATAATATGTAGTTATTATCTGTTTGTTCGACAAAATGTAATTGTATCCATATCTATCTTAACATTAATTCAGCCCTCCACTGTTGGACAAAAGCCTCTTCTAAGGATTCCACGATGACTGGTTATGCGCTACGCGGCTCGATCAGCTTCCTATGATCCTCACAAGATCATCATAACTAAAACTATCGAAATAGGTTGGGAAAATATACCTCATCATTGTCTGAAAATCACTATTATCTGTCCACGTTGGCGATTGGCCTATTACAATGCCTTCGGCTGTTCTCTTGTCAGTACCCGCTAGACAGCTCTATCTATACCTAAATCATCGCTCCTCGTAACATGGGGCCTCTGTTCAGAAATTACGTCATTTCAAATTAGTGTTTTCTTTCCAAAGATAAAATCATCTCTCGCATCTTTAAAAAGTGCTTCAAAGAGTAAAAAAGTAAGTACCTATAAAATTCGTGTTTCTATAAACAAAAATACTCCAAATCATAAAAAAAAACCTACTATTCAAACTAGAATGAATAATCCATTAAAATTTAACTAATATATAAATAGCTGATGACATTGCATTATAACATGTATAGGTAGGTACCTATTTGATGCGCAACATTTATAAGCTGAACAAATTTTTTACAAATAAGAAGCAACTTCAAAATGAACTGAAAACCCAAAAATATATAAGTTGGATTATTTTGGCCCCCAAAATCATCAAAAATAGGTGACATAATTATGAACATCCCATGGCGCCATACACTACGTGTGATAATATCTATATTCGCAAATTCAATGTAAATGACCTCTTAAGGAGCCTCTTATTGGAACAATTTGTTTACATCCGTACTCACAGTATGACAAGGACAAGGACGGGCATGCCATCGACTTGTTAGAGTTGACAGTTAGCGACTTCGTGTTAACAGTAAACATTGACTCAATAAGGTCGGTGGAATACTACTGCTATTACTGTGCGCATGTGGACGCATGGTCGTTAATTGCTTATTAGAGCACTGTCGATAAATTTAATGAATAGCTCTGTTGAGATTACTTGAGATAAATAGAAACATTCTCATACTATCTTGAATCAAACCATGGGCGTCGCCAAGGGGGGGGGGGGGGGGGGGGAGGAGCTGCCGCCCCGCCCCCCCCCCCCCCCCTAGAGATCCAAAAATATGTCCAGTCACTTGACTTTTCTGATCGATCATTCCGGCACATCGAAACTCAAATGAATTCAGTACCAGGTCAGGGGCTAAAGAAAGATCGTTGGGCTACCGTCATCAGTAAAGCTCACAGAAAGTGACTCTACGAAACGAGTGGCGACGTGTCTCACACTGACAGGTTACACTTTGTAGAGTGTACCGAAGAAGAAGAACTGGTCTATAAAATATAGGTACTAAAAATAATAAAAAAATATAACTATTCTAGTGGCTCTGAGCTGAAGACCTTGCGAGTTTGTTTCGAAATTACTGAAATTTGTATTTTTTTAACGTTTCCTGTCCTATTACTACCTACCCGTCATTTTGACAAGAAATGCATCTGGTAGGCGAGAACATACGAAAATACGAAAGAATATTTTGGCCAAGTTGTAACGGATATGCTTCACTCGCTCGGTTGATATTATGAAGCATAGTGATTTTAACGGCGGTCTTTTGGGCAACCTCGAGTCTTTACTGGTCGCGTCCAGTTGATCTTCGGCTCGTGAAAGGTGATGACATTAAATCATATGAATCAAATGTAAATAAGGCTTTAGCAGACATAAATAACTGGACATGTAGTAATAATTTAAACATAAATATGTCAAAAACATACTATATTCAATTTCATTCATATAATAATAATCCAATGCAATTAGATATAAATTATAATAATCTTCCCATAGCGAAAGCAGATTCTATTAAGTTCTTGGGACTACATGTAGATAAACATTTAAATTGGAAGAATCACATCGATTATGTTTGTTCGAGATTAGACAGATTTGTATATGCTTTAAGGAAATTAAGGAACACTGTTAATGTTCAGGCAGCTACCACAGCCTATCATGGCTATGTTTCATCAGTCCTCAATTATTGCCTATTACTATGGGGCAATTCTGTAGACGCTGAAAGGGCATTCTTACAGCAGAAAAAGTGTATTCGTGCCATAGCTAAAGCGTGGATAACAGATAGCTGTCGGCCACTCTTTAAGAAATTTAATATCTTGCCACTGCCATGTATGTATATAAAAAAAAGCGTGCATACATGTAAAATGCCATCCACAATTATTTAAAAACAGATGTGATGTTTTTGTGGGTAGACAAAGAGCCCAATATCAAAATCTTCTGTATCAACCTCCATCTCGCACAGCGATTTACAAGAAAAATGCCTACAATATGTGCATAATTATATATAATAGTCTACCGGAGGATATTAAATTATTACAGGGTACTGATTTTAAAAAAACAATTACCAAATTTCTATCCGAACATTGTTTCTATAGCGTCAACGAATTTTTGGGACATAAAAGGCAGAATATAGAATCATACTATTAAATTGTATCTACATATGCGTTTAGATTTTTTTATATTATTCATACTGTGACATTTAAATTATAATTATGCTCTGCTCTCTATTTATTTTGATATAATCATACTGTGACATTGACATTATTATAGCCTAGTAAATTATTATTATTGTTATTGTTAATGTTACATGTTTTAATTTGTTTTAATTTGTGAATCTGATTTGATTTTGCATGTCGACATCGTTCGATAGAATACTGGACTATGTAATAATTACAATAAGACCTTGTACCTAAACTTAAGTATTCCTGCAAATAAACCATTCTATTCTATTCTATTGTATTCTATTCTATCCATTCTATTCTATTCTATTCTATTCGTGGCAAGATCTCTCGGTGCCGTGACTCGTGATATTCCGCACTTGCAACAAAATGTACTTATTGAATGATTGTCTTTCAATTTACGTTATTGCTAACGAAAATTTTCGCGCTCGCTGCGCTCGCGTCAATTTTCATCTGCATTTGTTTTAACCCTTCCTCTCGAAAAATGTCGCATTACGCTCGCGTTTGATATAAGTATTATTAACCATCGCCTTCCAAAAAATTTTCGCGCTCGCTTCGCTCGCGTTTTATCTGTCTATGAGTATTATTAACCGTCCCCTTTCAAAAAATGTCGCGCTCGCTACGCTCGCTTTTCCGTCTCTGTATATTATGACATTTATGATTATGACTGTAAACCGAAATCCGCTTCTATTTTTACGTGCTTGGTGGAGCTTCCTATCCTCTAGCAAGGCTGTATAGCTTCCTTCCTTTTTCTTATCCTGCATTTATATCAACTTGCCCCCCCCTGGACCTTCGGCTGGCGACGCCCTTGAATCAAACACAAAACGAAATAAAAAGTATCGTTGTTCATAATCTCAGTATTGTAGATAATCATTCGACACTTCACAAAATGCATTGAAATGTTAAATTATTCTCATTTTAAAAATAGGGATTCTTCTCACAAGTAAATCCTAAAGGTATACCTACGTACCTATGTAGATTATTTAAAAAAACATCGATCCAGTCTTATTTCCAACATAACTTACATCAATTTTCATTCTGCAGCCTTAATATAAACACAATGCACGCATCCATTCCATATATCGGAAAACGCGAATAACTCCGTCAAAAATTTCCACAAAAAGGCAAACACCCTTAAGAACTAAATAAACCGATTAAATCTCGGCATATAATGTCATCCGATCGTAAGTACCACACTAAACTAGGAACCTATTGGTAAAGTTTATGTTGACGACATTAACGTTGGTGTAGGTACTTTCTCGCCATTTTGTTTATTAAGGCTACGGCAACGATTCTCATGTTCTGCGTACAATTAAAGTAAATTGAGACCATTGTCATAGCGCGTGTGCAGATCATATTACATTCCAAGTAGGTAACATACATATGTGTTACTTTACTTAGTGTCCCATTGCCTAGGTACTGGCTAAATGAAACTGAAAGAAAATGTTGTAAAAAAAAACATAACTCGCTTTTGATCTTTGCCGTAGGTACTAGAAATAGCACATTGTTGTAGTGTAGTTAGAGGCTGAAAAGAAACAATAGATGGACGAGTTAGTCGCACTTTACCTACTATGAAATCCATGTAAAGATACGACGTTTCACCATAGCACTAGTACGGTACGGCACATTATTGGCGATATAATATAGGTAGGTTTTTATAGTAATTAAATGATAATTATTTTATAAACAGTAATCTTTTTTGGACGAGTAATCAAAATATAGCAGATTTTTGCGCAAAAATGTATGAACTATTTCTCGTTCTATACCTCCTACAGGTTTCATGTCAAACTCTTTCACTATCCAAGTGGCCCGCCTCTGGAACCGCCTTCCTCTTAAGATCAAGCAAGCCCCGAACAAGTTAAATTTTAATAAATCCGTGCGTGACCTCTTCTTTAGCAGAATGAAGAAATCTTAGCATATCTGTTTTGCTTTTTAGTCAGTATATTTATTTATATATGTATATACAATAAATATATGTATTTATGTAAGTATTTATTTATTAAAACCTATATGTTAGTTGCCCCGCCCACAACTTATCTGCTTTGCCCGATGGTTGACTGGTAGAGAATGCCCAATGGCATTAAGTCCGCCTTTTGTACGATCTGTTTTTCATTTGTGCAATAAAGATTAAATAAATAAAAAATAAACAATTGGCATTGTTTTGGTGATCCTTTTGCCAATTCCCCAATCAAGGGAGTGGTGACTTGAGAGGAGAGCGACCCGTGCGGCTACCAAGGCGGCTCCTAAAGGACGTTCCTTCAACCAGGTCTAGGGCGTCTAGGGCGCTATACAGTGAATGACTTGCTCAACGCGCCGGTATGGATGAGGTAAGCCCTGGTTGGCCTCCACACGATTACAACGCCGACAACGAGGACTAAATGTTAATGGTAACAGTGGTATAGTTGAAATGTTTAAGCTACCGGTTTCCACTTTGAAGGCTCTTGTCAACATTGTCGCACAATGCGTTTTGAAAAAAATAAACATAAAAAACGCAAACTTAATATCATCTTTTCTAAGTCACAAGTTTGAAATTGCTATATCCTACCCATTGAAGTCGTAACAGCGTACAGTCCGTGAGAAAACTGAGAGGTTCTTATCTGGATCGCGTAAGAGCCAGCGAGACAGGTATAAAAATAAGCGAATCGCATTTGGACATCTCACCCACTGTACTTATATACACATACCGCATCTCTCACGATGTTCTCCAGACCGATGTGCACGTTGTGGTGCGGCATGGCTCAACTGCAACAATACGAGAGTACCTAATGCCTATTATTGCGATTTTGAAAAATATCAAAGCGCAAAGGAATACTTAATATTGATAACACAGGGGTTGCCAGACGATCACGATAAAGATGTGATGTGAGGATAAGAATAAGTACAGAGTTAAAGACGCAACACACAATAGTGCTTTCTAAAAAAGACTGCCTGGTATATGTGTGCAATAAAAAGTTTGAGTTTGAGTTTAGTACTTTTGATGCTTACTGTACACAATTAAAGAGTTTAATAAAAGTTAGGTTCTGTTATACTTAATAAATAATCTTCTCGGATAAGCTCCTCACTATTCTCACTCACTTGAATAGCTATGACTGGAAGAAATCCCTTGTACGAATAAGTAGATAAGGAAGGATTAAACATAATAAATCAAATTAATAAACGACATAGTAATACCTACTCACCTTAAGACTAATCCAATGTAACCAGCGTACAATGTCACTGACATATAAAATACTTCATCACGAGTAACACCCCATAAACACTTACTTAACTTTTCAATTTTAACACGGTTTCATGTCCATAACCCTAGAGGCATCTCATCGGGAATCGTGGAAGTCAAGGGGAGAGGCAATGCCAGCAATGGCACACTCAAACAGGCTAACAAAAATGTAGTTGAGATAAATTATTGAACCGCGCGGCTCGAACATTGACGAGACGCGGAATGGGTATGAAATAAACAGAGCAGCAGAGAGCACCGTAGGTATACCTAAGTGACACTCCGATAATGAATGGAGAAAACATTGGTTTACCCCCTTGGTTAATAAATAAAATTAGCGCAAGATTTGCTTTATTGTTTCAGTCAATATTGACGTTTTAACCAAGGCGGCGTAGGTATATCTAGATATCTCCGTATTAGGACTATAAGACATGTAAGTACTTTTTGATATCGTATTTATCGCAGAAAGCGTTAGAGTGCCTGTGTGTGAGTGAAGCGAACCGCGGCAGACTGTGGCACTGTGCTCACGATAAAGGTCCTCGGAATAGATATCATATACCGCCAAATTAATTCCAGAATCCCAAGTCACACTATTATTTTAAAGGTGTACGTGTGTTTTTTACTTCTATTTTGATAAGATTCGGTACTCACGGAGGTATTAAGTAGCTGACAACGGAAAGACATCGGCTACTTTTTATCTCGAACGCGGGTATTACCGCAAGACGCGGCTGGTAATAAATAAAAATAAATACCAAAAGTTGATTCTAGTTTACCTACACTTGCACATTTTGTCACTTAGGTACCTATCTCGCTTTACTAAGGAACGCATTAAGTTGAAACTGGTTTAAATCCTTAAATATTAGTACTTGAGAAGCCCGTTTTCTTAATTAATAGTATTTTATGCAATCGTTGCACAATGGAGGTTCTTAAAGTCGAGTACCGCGTTTAGGTCACGAGGCTTGCCGAGTGGCCTATGTAAGGTACGAGACTTTAAGACCTAATTGTGTAACTATTGCATACAATACTTTTTATACGAGCAAAACTCAGAAAAACATTTTTTACTTTAATCGTCATTCTCCAATATATATGATTTCCTATTTTTGATGTAACCTTTTTCGTTCAACTAAAACTGACCTATTAAAAAAAAAAACATGATCGCGATGGCCATGGCGGGTGCCTCATGATTGGTGAATTTTTTTGACAAGTAATTTCAACCAATCAGTGAGCATCAAATAATCTTGTGTTCTCTTTTTGAAATTATTAGAGTTGTGTAGAGAGATGTCTTATGAATATTAAAGTTCTGTAGCGGGTACCATAGAGTATAAAATTTTGTTACAGGATTAAAATGTGCGTTATTGTGATTTTGTCTGTGAAATTATAATTGACAGATTAAAGTCTGCGAGTATAAAAACTAACTTAGTTTAGAGTTATCGTTGTCGTTATTTTCTGATCGCGACAAGCCGACTTACGAGCGGCGGATTGGCCTCACTAATGGACACTAATAAAACATTTGTCTATTATCACAAGTCGCTAAATCATATACCTACGAATAACGAAAGGCGTAGAGACGCTGTCCTCTTTTAGATCTTTCAGCAATGGTCGTGTAATAAATATATATTATATATTTTTTTCTCTTTATTGTTTAGGGGCGTTTGGCCCCATCGTAACTTAACCTACTTATACATATCTTATACTTAATTTACGGGTTATCCGCGTACTCACTTAAATAATTTCAATGCACTTTGGCTGCGCCCAACTCAGCAGAGTCTGCTGAGTTGGGCGCAGCCAAAATGTATTGAAATGCACCTATATCTCACCTATTAAGATTTAGTTCGACTAACAGCGCTTGTCTTTCGCGTTCGTTCCGCGCACATTCCGTTAATACATGTTCCGTGTAATAAATAGTTAAGACAGACTAGTCACTCATTTACTAGATAGCTGGATCAAGGATCAGATACAGAAGGCAGTCTCCTACTCGCATCGTCAGATTCCACACACACACCACCGTTAGCACGGGCAGCGCTGCCGACGGCATAAGCAATTTTTTTTTACAATATGTTTATTTATTTTCTTGTACCTATTTTACACTTGATAAAAGCTGCCAAGTTGTAAGTATTTTGCGACGCGATAATTGGTTTCTCCTTCTTCAGTCCGTCACTAAGGGACTAGACGTTGATTTGGGTTCCACTCCTTGTTGATCTTGATATAACTAGGAAAGTGGTAGGGTATGCTTCATAGAAATTAATCGAATGCATACTCCATGCGGTTTTTGTTATTTAATTGCCGTATACGGTCTAAAAGAATTGATTCTCATTCTAGAGAACGTGTTATGACATCAATCAAAATAGTTTTAAAATGTAAGTTTACAATAACACTTCTAAAGATTAAATCGTTGATGATAAATAAGTATTTCATATTTACAACGTTTGTTCTTACGTAATTATAATACGTTAGGTTACCCTACAGCTAGCTTTATTGCGGTAAAGAAGTCGATGTCTCTATTGTGAACTTTCGTAGGTATCTGGAAAATCTACAAATTCAAAACTAATTCTAATCAAAATCCAATATTATTTAAGTCCATACTCGCCAGTTTGCCACGGGGCAATGAAAAACAAACAATTGTAATCATATTTTTATTAAACATACAAAATTAAATAAATGTATCAACTAACAGACTTCAAATCAGCATATTTAGGGCAACATTCTTTCCCATATGAGAAATTTTACATCACCCATGAATCACACCTTGACTCGACAAAATTTCTTCCTAGCCATTATATCACATGGAGGCGGGGTCAGCTTTTCTTTAATCTTCAAAAATCGCACAACAAAAGTGACAAACATACATATATGTACCCGGAGTAACAATATCTAGGTACATAAACATCTCAGTTTTCAATCTCAATTAAATTGAGTCCTCTTTTTTTTCATCGGTTTGAAACCACTCTTAATCCAGTTAATATAATCTATAATCCTTAGCTTTAGCTTACATAGCTAAAATTTGACTACACTGAATCACTTGCCAGTGATTAACAGGCATTTTTCTCAAGACATATTGTATCTTGGAACAATATTATTATTTGCTCTAATTTTAACCCTCAACACAGATAGTACAATTGGTGTGCATTCTTAACACTTTCACGACCAGATATAAATGCAGTGACACCCCAGAAACCGACAGAGCCCTGTAGACGAGTTTACACAGCTACAGCCCGCCCCGCGAGCCGAGCAGCCACCCGAGCAGAGCCCACTAGGCGGGTTGTCGGTCGTGATGTTAACCGTAGTTGGTCCGTTACATTTGTCCTTGCCACCCGCACTATGCGGACCATTCCTCGGGGTTGTGGGAGCGGGAACGATTTGACGCCTCCTGTCCTTCAGGCTAGTGGCAATTCATTAGTGGTCTGAAAACCCGGGGTGTGATTAAGACTGCCGCACACAAAACCGGGTCAGCTGGCCGGTTCGGCAATATTTGTTGTATGACTTGCCGGCTGAACATAGGTACATGTCTAATCATTTCGATTTTACCGCCCGGCTGTGCCGATTAACCTTTTCAACGCCTCCAAATACAATAGATGTATACACGAAATGACACAACAATGTCAAACGCGACGTTCAACCCTATAGAAATATATATGTCTACACGCCGTGATACATCAATCATTGGCGTCCAAAATATGAATGGCGACCCGCTTATAGGTATGTAGCAACCCTTACATCAAGGCAACTCGCACTTTGAGTTATATTTATATAGTCATCCATGCACAGAAGATATCACTTTATTTTTCAATTTGGCAGTAATGCGTTTATTTTAAAAAAATGCGACATTATAACATCGTTCAGCAGTGCTTTTTTGGGCAGTAGACTATAGATTCTTCCAGACTTAAGTAATTTACACATATGTTTATATTACAGTTGGTCTATTTAAGACGTCGGCCAAGCAAATCTCATTTGTCGTTATTCATTTGCCTCCTTTTGAAGAGTGTAATATTCAGTTAAAAATAAACACTAGCTATTTTAGAAAATTAAACCGTCGTTTTTATTTTGATCAGTTATTTATGTCATTTATTGATTATTTAGCTTGATAAAAACAACTTAAATAACAACAACATCCTGAAAGCAATTTTCACTTCTATTTAGTGTCAAAAGCCTTTTCCAAACCAAAAAATATTCAATTTCTGACAATTAAAACTTTAAATTAATTCAATATTTTTCTACAACCATCACTAATCCTAGTTAAAAATTTAAAACTAAACAAACTCAATCAACTTTAAAACAGAAATTCGCGTGATCGAAAAATACTACTTTACTAAATGCATCTAAAATCACAGCCTTAATCAGCAATCACTGAAATAAGAATAAACAATTTTATTCATTGATAATCGTTGTATGAGGTTGAAAATCGTAATTTGAATTAAGAATCCGGTTAGACACAAAATTCTTTACGAATAAAAATATATAAATATTTTTACAACTTAGTGATGTACATACGACGATATTTGCATATTTATTCTTGCATTTAAAATGTTTTAAAATTAGTAAAAAACTGGTTTACCCTTGTTTCGATCACAAATGTTTTTTCGATTGTTTAATTTCATAGAAACCATTTATTTCTGAAAACGCAACATATTTAAAATTGCTAAAAATCAAACATTATCAGGACAATATTTTTTAGAATTGTGAAATTTGACTTCAGAGGAAAAATGCTGTCAATGAAATTAACCAAGTGTACCCACACTTATATAGAGATTCCGTAGAAACCAAATTAAAAGTTATTCGATCGCGCTACGAAGCGACGTCATATTTTGTATCGGTTTTTCTATATTCGATATCATTCGGGCGTTTTGACGCTTCACAGACAAATAAAGTGCCAGAATATTATGTAGGGTGCTTGACGAAAATATCGGGAAGCAGTGTACAAACGTAGAAACAGTTAAATATATCATCTAAAGCCTGACCAGAAATATATGAGGATGTGCCATATTGCGGAATTTCACTGGAACTAATTTCTTACACTGGCCATGATTTTATGATGGTTTGTCAACAATGTCAATGTCATTCGTCGTGATTTCTTTAAAAGACAAATATTTAAAATTATCCAAAGAAAATGCCGAAAACCATTCAGTGAGGTCGTGAACGTAAGATTATAAGTAAAGTGTACACGTGTTTACTACACGAAAAACAGCCAGGAAAAGAGTGCATTCCATTAAATGATATTACGAGGTTAACATAGCGGAACTGACAGGTATTTAAAACTAATGTCATTATAGTGAGTTGCGATTGGTTGCCAAATTGTTGCCATATAAATCTTATAAATAGCGCCCTCTTGACAATGATCATATATTCTGGCCAGGCTTTATATATATTATCGAGTACAAATTTTAAGGTAATTTCGGGTCAGGCTTTATATATATTATCGAGTACAATTTTTAAGGTATTTCGCCAGAAAACGGTGTCTCAGCCGGCGCAAGTACCAGGAGCTCAGAAGCAGGAGAGAGCTCGGCGCGCGCGCCCGGCGCCGCGCACGCCGCGCACGCCGCGCACGCGGCCGCGGGCTGCAGCAGGTGGCGGTGAGCAGGCAGCACTATGTGAGCTATGCCTGGAAACCACAATTCAAGAATACAGTTTTTCATTTATAAAAAAAAATGTTTCATAAATTTATGAAACATGTAGTAATGTCTCATTTTTTTTTAATGTGGGTACACCACAATTTTTATTTAAACCGTGAATACAACGATCAAAGCTTAAAGAAAAATTGAAAGAGGAGAGTACCTCTGGATTAACGCGCTGGACCGGTAATCCAGAGGTACCGGGTTCGATTCCCGGTCCCTTCCACCAGGTAGCTCCTTTTTCAATTTTTCTTTAAGCTTTGATCTTTGTATTCATGGTTTAAATAAAAAATGTTTCCTTTAAATAAAATGACCTAACTTAAGGATTTCAGTTTTCGTCCAAGGCCTATCAATTTCCTGCCCCGTAGTGTACGTGACCAGTTCGATGTCGGCGCGTGTACGATTTCTAGAACCCACAGACCAGTAAACCTACTAGAACCTTAATTTAATTGCGATTTGGGCTTGGCCAATTATTTCAGTGCGAATTCATGATAAAGTTCTCAGTCACCGCGATTAAACTGTTACTTTTCAGGCGAATACTCGGAATGACGAGCATCCTTGCAGGTACTAAATAAAGACTACCAGTTGACTATCAGACGCGTTATTTTACAATTATCTCATTTGAAATCTTTAACCGATTATCTATACTATATTTTTAGTAATTACTTTTAATCGATTACTTTCTCTCTAACTCACATCGGTGTCCCACTAATGAGTTTCTTCTCTCGATGTTTTTTTTTTTTTCGAAGATTTAAATGGTATTTTTCTTTAATAATAAACCTTTCTCACTAAGTAAATATCAGATACATTTCACATTTATATTATACATATGTTATAAGTGAGATACCCATTTCTGGGCAAAGACCTCGTCTGGGTCCTTCCGGTATTTTTCTTTACCAGTGTATTATACTATTCTACAAGTTAACGTTTCAGTTTCTACAAATTACCGTCTGAGATGTCCTCACTAAGGGTTTCCTTCACGGTAGCATTGTCACATGTGTCTTCATCTTTGGTTTCCCCGTTCTCCACAGAACCGTTCTCCCCGTCGGCAGCGGGTTCCGTGGCTAGCGCGGCGGCCAGCGCGGTCGCCTCCTGCTGCTTTCTGGAACATTCACGGCCATTTTTTAAATATATCTTGATATTATAAGCCATATTCATGTTTTAATCTATCGATCGCCAAAGATAAAAAAGATTACCATCAAACAAACATTAAAATATAAAATTATTTATGTTATGTTTGAATATTGGTTTTAAATGGTGGTAGGATTAATATTTGGTTTCATCACGGTCGGCCAGAATTTGAGGTACAATACTTTGACTCTCAATTTGCATGTCATAAAAACTACCATTGCTCGACACAAACAGATTTATTAATAATTTGATTAATCAAATGTAATTTTTGCCTTTTCAACCTATTAGAGTATCCAATTAATGATATTTCAGGAAGTTTCATTATAAGTCAGCATACAAGGAAGTGACTGGTTGATCGAGAATTCCCTACCCATGCCCGAGGTGCATCTATGAACTGTGGGCTTGATACTGCAACTTACCTAAGTTCCTCAGCTTTATCTTCATCAATTTTCTTCATAACCTTCTCAGCTCTCCCCCACACATCGTTTCTCACCAGGTCCCGCATGTGACTGCGGTTGACAGCCTTTTTATAATACTCGTCCGCCCAGCTCGACGGTTGGTAAGGCTCGTTCTGAGGAGACACACGCACACTACTAGACTTCTCACTCTCATCCTTTTGCGACTTGACTGGAGACTGTTTAAACATTGAAACCATCCCACAATCAAGTGGACTCATTTGCCCACTTGACGAAGGCACTGAAGATTTCTTTTTAAACATAGAGTTTGTCGTTATGTCTTGAGAGTCTACAGACTGTAGCCAGTTTGTGACTTTGTCTATTGAGTCTTGTTGTCTTTCTTCAATTTTGTCATCATCTTGATTGTCTTTTGACGTCATGAAGTCCTCCGGCTTGCACAGCTTGAGGGGCTCCTGAACTTCGGCACTCTGATTGTTCCGGGCTATGATGGACGCTATGGCCACGTTTCGCGCCCGACGCGGCTTGTTTGGAGCCGGATCTTTATTCTCCTTCACTTTATGTGACTTTATTTTTGAGACAAAAGTAACAGCTTTGGGATTTAACTGCGGTATCTTTATGATGGGACCAGCCCGATGATTCAACTTTGTAATCTCAATGGGCCCTGACGAGATGTTATCATCTGGAGCCTCTTCATCTTGCATCTGTAAAGATACAATTTAGATGATAAAAACCTTGTCATATTATAATTGAAACTCTTGATTCTATTCAGTTAAAACTAACTTTCTCAGGTTTATTATGACAAAGCTTAACAGCTACATACTATCACCTTGTCAGATTATAATAAAATTAACAGTCTAGATTATATTAAGTTAATTTTTTCTTAGATTTTAGAGAGATTGCGCAGGGTCGGGTAAAGTGGCGAGGTCTTGTGTCGGAGGCCAAGACTCATTTTGGGTCGCTGAGCCAGTGCAGTTAGTTAGTTTTAGTTTTTAAAATTTTCTTAAGTTTATTATGAAAAAGTGCTGATCAGTGCCATACTAATAACGGTACTGAAAATACACTGGATTAACCTCAAGAACAAAAATACTATACATTTTTTTACTGTAGTATAGGTACAGCATAGGGTACTGTATTAAATTGCATGGGTTAAATTGGAGACAATTTTCATAAAAATTTACAAACAGGTTCTCACCAGTTCCAGCATTTTCTTAATTCTGAACAAGTCAGGGCCCGCACTGATGTCACCATCTGTGGTCCAGCGCTGGTAGTACTCCTCCTCCGTCTCTGTAACATGTGGTTTACACAATAAACACTTCAATTCTGAATCTTCCATGGTTCAGTAGTCAGTTGTATGATGTTGGGTTATTGTTTTTATACACTGACTGGAGATTGAACAGATGTTAAGTAGCTTGCTGGTTCTGCAACTGCCTCATGCCTTGAGGAGACCGACATTGTAATTTGCAGGAAATACACATGATGGGAGCGAGTTCCATTCCTTAGAAGTTTGCATTAGAAATGACAAAGCAAATCACTTTGTGCAAATAAGCGTTAAAATAATAACATAAGGATAAGGATGGTCCCCTTGCTTGGATGTTCCTTGATTTTAGTAGGATACTGATCTTTTAACAATTAACTGGTATCACTAAAATAGGTCACATATATTTTACTATGCAGACTGGGGTGATTTTAGACAAGTTAAGGCCTTTACATCAACTACCCTATTCAAGCAATTATTCTATTCAGTTCTATTAGGGATTCTTGATATGCTGGGGAGAAAGAATATGTTTACGACTGGCTATGTAAAATATTTTAACCCATAAAAGTATGTCTCACCTTCTGTAAGATTGAGGGTCGGAGGCCTCCCGCCAGCCACAGCGGAGTCGATGCCGCCCGGGACCCAGCGGCCCTGCGCGAACGACAAATCCCGCAGGATTGCAGACTCGTCCGTCCACGGAGATGCCATTGCAGCTAGTGAAATACTTTTAAACGAAGATTTAAAGCTGGTAGACGTCGGATTGTTGATTAGTTGTTATATAGGTAAGTTACCAATTTGTTTTCTTCACTGGAGAACAAAATAAACACACAGATCTAATAGATCAAAATCAAAAGTAAGAATCCCCCGGTTCCAGCCAGTGGCAGAAGTTATACCCGTACCTTAAATTAACATTTTAGGAGGAAATGTTAATAATTTGTTATTAGACATAATTAAGCTTATTAGTATAATTAATTAGTGCTTTTTATTCACTTTTACGCACGGGTAGGTGCAAAGTTTGCAAACATCATGCCATAGCAGTGTTGCCAGAGCCATTGTGGCTTAAGTTACGTTTCATTCCTCAAAAAGTTACATTTTTCCTGCGAAAGTTACATTTTAATATTAATAAAAAAACCGGTCAAGCGCGAGTCGGATTTGCGTACCGAGGGTTCCAAAGGTACAAACTATGAAAGTATATAATATTTACTGTAAATAAGTTTGTAATATCAAAAAATATGATCGTCACTACCCAAAAATGTGTCATCAATGTCATCATCATCATATCAGCCAATATACGTCCACTGCTGGACAAAGGCCTCCCCAAAGTTCTCCAGAACGATCGATCTTGCACCGCCCTCATCCAGTTTCTGAATTTTTAATTACCCTATGTGATTTGACAGATGTCGTAATTTATATTTTCGTTATTCAGAAATTATAATTTAAAACAATGAATGAGAAAACACGTAATTGCTGATATTAGATTGACTTTTATGGATAAAAAGTGATATGTTGAAACCAAATTAAACTTAATTAAATTGCGCTCGTAAAAAATTGCGTCAGTTTATTCCGGCTAATTAAAATCAGACTTTAAAAACCGGCCAAGTGCGAGTCGGACTCGCGCACCGAGGGTTCCGTACAAACACTTGCCATCCCTAAGTGGTTAAGTTAAGTTTGCACCTGGTATGTATAGCGCCCCATATAAATTAGGTGCAAAGTACCTTAATACCTATATTAAAAAAAAACTACTTACTAGATCTCGTTCAAAACAATTTTCGTTGGTAGTTTTTATAGTAATGTACATCATGTTTTTTTTAGATTTTTCATTTTCTTATTTTAGAAGTTAGAGGGGGGGGGACCAACTTTTTTCCACTTTGGAAGCGTCTGTCACGCAAACTATTTGGTTTAGAAAAAAAATATTTTAGAAACCTCGATATCATTTTTGAAGACCTATCCATAGATACCCCACACGTATGTGTTTGATGAAAAAAAAAAATTTGAGTTTCAGTTCTAAGTATGGGGAGCCCCCAATATTTATTATTATTTTTTTATTTTTGCATCAAAATCTTAATGCGGTTCACAGAATACATCTACCTACCAAGTTTCAACAGTATAGCTCTTATAGTTTCGGAAAAAAATGGCTGTGACATACGGACGGACAGACAGACAGACAGACATGACGAATCTATAAGGGTTCCGTTTTTTGCCATTTGGCTACGGAACCCTAAAAATTAAGGAAAACGCCTCAGTTTTAAATGTTTTAATATGTTTAGGTACTCCCTAATACAGTCTGTTAAGCGACTCGTGTAGCTTGATAAAAGCAGCCAGGTAGCTCCTTTTTCAATTATTCTTTAAGTTTTGATCTTTGTATTAAAGGCTTAAAAGCAGCCAATTCAAAATTCTTACTGGTATCTGCACTGATAGTGCACCGAATATATGCGTTAGATAAATTACAAATTTTATTTTAAAAACTTAATGAAGGAATTGTATTATATTTGTGTTGACTGTTGATATTGATATTTGTTAGGTTTTTTGAATTTATCGCGTCTTTCAAGGGACACGACTCGTTAGACAAACTTGGTGATGATTTAAAAAAAATATTTAAAAAATTAAAACTGACGGGAGAAACATAATGTTAATCTTGCGATATTGTGTAAATATTTATTTTATTAGTTGTTAAAAGCATCATATACATACTATTAAATATTATAGTGTCTTGGCCGAAAGTGCAATAGTTGGACTTGTATTACCTAGGGCCTCATCTTTGCCCTCGAACTTACTCATCCATCCGTTGTTTACTTTCCAACCTCTACAAAAATTTGTTTGCTTCTTTTTGCTATATAAATACAAATTTACGGATTTACAAATTGACATTGTGGCGTATCTAATGAAAGGGCTTCGTTAGCTGATTCCGAATATATACTGGATTATTACATTAATGGTACTTATTTTAGAAAAAATTGAAACACATTATCGAAATTTTCATTAAGTTTTTTTTCAGTGGTACATATTTTATATTTTTGCCCGATAGTACATGTTATTTGGATTCAGAATCTAAATTAATGTTCCCACTTTAGTATTTTTAACAAAACCTATTGAAAAATTACGAAAATTCCCCAGAAATCAAAAGTTACTTACATGTTACGAGAGAGGGTCAAAAGTTACGAAAAATGTAACAAATGTAACCATCTGGCAACGCTGTGCCATAGATAAGAATGTAATAATCGGAAATAGATACGAAACTCTTGCTAGTTCACGTCGCTACTAGTGCTGCCCATGCAAACAACATCTTTCACAAAAAATAAAATAAACGTCAAGTTGAAGTGAGACCATAGACTAACTAGAAAAGACACAGAGTAAGGAATAAAACCCGCTCCAGACCTTCCGATCCGATCCGACCGATCGGAAGTAATCGGATAATGTGTAGTGCAGTTGTCCGATTTATCGGAAGAAATCGGATAATGTGTAGTGTAGTGCAGTTGTTAGGAAATTTCTTCCGATAAGTCGGATCGGATCGGAAGGTCTGGAGCGGGTTTTATTCCTTACTCTAAGTGTCTTTTCTAAAAGACCATCATGCTCACATCTAACCGTTCCAGAGCACAAATAAAATATTACCTAGGCTTTACACACTTGTCGAAAGTGAGTGGTCTTTTTATTTAATCTGATTATTCCAATGATGCAAAAATGTTAGTCGAAATCGTGATTGGTTAAAAGTTACTTACACATAACTATTTCATAATTACTAATAACAACGTCAAAGTCATGCAAACACTGGATGAACTGGATCGCGTAAGTCGAAATGGAACTTCATCTTTAGATGTCCCATCGCCACCAATACGCCACGACTTTCCGCACGTACTCCTCACCCTTCCTCTGAAGCACAAACCCGCAGTCGTACCACCGCGCGTGCTGCTCCCAGGGCATAGCCTCGGGCTCCCAAGACTTGAGGCCTCCACCGCAGAAGAAGCACTGCGTACGGTCTCCAAGCCCCGTGTAAAAGAAACCCGCCTCGGCCAGCGCTTTAGGCCTCGGACGAAAGTACAGTGGCCAGTGCTTATAGGTCCTAAGCCTCGCAGTTTCGGTCTCGTAATGAGGGTATCGACATTGGGACCGCGATGACATCTAGAAGAATGCACGTTCAATGTTCATTATCATTAAGTTGCTTAAATCTACGATCGCGTCGAGATGCTAATTAGTGTTGACAGTGTTAACCATACTCTATTGAAAGTTGTTATCAGAATCAGATCAAGGGGCACAGTAATGTCCCCGCCTATACAAGTAAAAAAAATAACAAAAAAAGAACCGACTTCAAAGATACTGAAAGGCCAAAAATAACCCGTGCATGTACAGATTAACTTTTTTGTTTTTCAGTTTTTTTGAAGTCGGTTCTTTTTTGTTGAATATTTATTTTTTCGTTTTTAGTGATTCAAATAAATTACTTATGGTGGCGGGGTGATCGGGGCGGTCTCGTTTGCATGCATCTCGTTTGAATCATCCCCAACTGCTAACCGTTAAGGAAGTTTATATACCTTCCATCATTAGCTCAGCATAGGAAGATGATGACTACCATATGCAAATACTTAAATTGCTTTAGAAAATACACGATGATTCTTAATCGGTGATCAGGAGTAGAAAAATATTAATATTCAGCTAAAATTAAACTTAATAGGCGAGGTCTCACTTACGAGAACAAAAATATCTGAACACGACTTTATACTCCTGACAATAGGGTCGTATTCAGATATTTTTTTTTCTCGTACGTGTGTAGATGTAAATGAACTCGACTGTTCAAACATAATTAAACCAATAACCACTAGATACATCATCCTGCATAAATTATTAAAGTACGATGGGCATTTTTCAAATTAAATATTTGATACAAATATCGCTGTCCCATGACTTTGGACTCCTTTTTTTCTATAAAATATTGTTCTAAAGTATAATGTTTGTTTGTAAAAATTGTAAAGTAACTTATATACTATTCAATTAAGGTAAATACTGCCTTTAAAACCCACTTAAAGTATTTTTTTTGTCAAAAAAATCGAAGAAAAGGTACCGATTTTTGAGTGTCCCACGTACACTTTGCTAACTTTGAAGCGAATTTTAAGTATATCTGTCTCGTTCTAGGCCTGAACATGGCTAATGTGTGAAATGATTATATAGTCTTAAACTGATTTTAAACCTTATCTTTTAACGCCTAGTGTAATAAAATTGTAAAATTACAATTTGTTTTATGTCCTCCAAAACCACCTAGGTGGAAAATTCTACTACGTCACGTCATTTTTACCTACTTGACAACAAAAAACTACCAAAATAGTTGTGTTTTTATATCAGTGGCAACATTTCGATCCTTACTATAGCCCTTGTTTAGGTATGGCAGTCAGTATCGCTTTAAAAATGCAAAAAGTTGGACGTGCGTCACGGAGTGTCATATTTTTTATCCAATACGAACGGGACGTACTGAAGGTAAGGAGCCACTTTGTGATTTAATTCTTATGAATTTTAATTTATTGACTTGTGCAGTAACTTATTAAGACGTTAAAAGTAGTAGATTGCAAGAAATCAAAGGACTAATTCACTTTAAGTAACTGCCGGCATACTTACGTCACATCCACTACGATACGTGTTGTATTAGGGGAACAAAAAAACGTGACGTATGGAACGAAAATGCATGGTTTACATGCCGCTGGTTTTAAGTGCACGGATTACCATTAGCATCGTATTTTTATTTATTTACCCTATAAATAGTAAAGTTGGGCAAAATTAAATAGTAGTAGTAGGTAAGCAATTTTAAAAAGACTTACATACCTAAAAAGTTGCACCTATAATTAAATTAATCTTTTCATCGAAATAAAAATCTCTAATTTATGAACAAAAATATAATACAGCTACTACTATTATGTTACACCTAAACCTAATTTAAAATTACAAGATAAATGAGCCAATTTTACAGGCTTCAGCAATACCACGTATGAATATCTTAGGCTTGCCACACAATTTATTGTTTAGTTACGACGGCACACAAAAGAAATGGTTAGCACAGTGGGTACACATAAGCAGTTTCTACATAGTAAAAGGAGTAGGTAAGCAAAAGCAGAAAGAGAGTCTTAGAAACTAGGTTTTCAGAGTCGTTCGTTACGCGTTTTCGATGAAACGAAACATCACCTCTTATTGACAAGTAACCGTTTCGAAAACAAGTTAATTAAAAAACAGTTTCTTTATAAATTCCGGCATGGTTCCTATAGTTATTAGATGTAACACTATTTCAAGAACCAGCTTTTCATAAAATGTTTAGTTAGCTATTGTTATACATATACATTAACAAAGTTTTTTTTTATTTACATCGATAATATTTTAGAAGACCCATTTATACAGGGTGTAACCGACAGCGTACCGAAAACGAAAACTGTAGTTTTAGACCATAATCACGAACTGAAAACGAGTGTTCATTTTCTCGGAAAACTCAAGGATAAGACTTTCTAAAATAAATTATAAAACTCGACGCGCAATGTATTGCGTCCAATTCTCTCGGGTGCAGACGCGCGGGGAGGGGGCACGCGGCAAGCATCGACCGTTCAAGGCACTCCCCACTCCACTCACGCGTCGGCGCAAAACATACCGTTACGCCAATGCGCATCGAATGACATGAATGAATGCAACCACAAAAACAACGCAACCACAGATCACAACTAGTATGTAGTACCTAACACCAATAACAACTGACCGATAAATTAGAACAGTAACAAGATTATTTTCATTCAAGCAAGTAAAGCAAATAAAATGTGCGGGTAGGTAAACATTAAACATGCGTCCGACCGTAACGGCCAACGGGCGCGCACTGACGGATCAATGACCGGCCAGTACCGTTATCTGACCCACTCCACACGCTTACATAATACTGTATGTGATACGTTGCGTGTTTTGCGGAAAATGCTATTTTCATGCGATTTTTCATGAAAAATTGTTACCGGTAGAGTTCGATTAACGGAAAAATAAAGAAAAAATGAAAACTCGCGAGGAAAATTTGTGAATTTTCTCAAAGAAATTTCCACGATTTTCCAGCCCAGAATAATGGTCTGAAGCCATGGCTTCAGTTTTCGGTACACCGTCGGTTACACCCGGTACAACAATTAATTAATTAATTAATTAGTCCGCAATGAAGTAATGTTTACTCAACTAAAAACTTTCATCGAATGCAAAATTCCGAAATACAAACGAAATTTCAAATCAAAACAGGCTCCAATAAGGAGCCAAAATAATTACTAAAGTTAATATAGTTTTTTACGTACACTTTGTTTGAACTTTTTGTATTAGCGGAGGCCACATCTCATTATATCGTAAGATCAAAACGAACATGAAAAGACAACGCTTATTCATAATCAATATAATCATACTTATTATTATTTTTAATCCCGAAATGACTTTATTTTATAGCCATCCTGAGTTACGATCAAAACTAACTAAAGATTAAAACCTATACATATACAGATAAAACAATTACAATTAAAAAAAAACAGTTAAAGAAATAATAACATTATTAATACATGTTATGTACATTTAATTAATTCTAATATGAATGAGTATGAGTTGTCTTTTTATGATGCCTCCATAGCTGGCTTTTATCTTGCCTTGAGAGACCGAGATGCCAGATGAGATGACCTTCCTCTGATTATATTAAACTTTTCGGGTTCATTTCCATTATTGAAAAAAAAATATATATTTGTGACTTATATTTTTGACATATTATTACTATTTTCATGTTTACCCAACCATAAAAATATAATTTTTTTAAAGTTTAGGATTACATAGAAAAATCGCAGAAAATATGTACATAGAGGTATAGGAACATTAAAGCAGGTATTGATGCGTTGCCTTCCGAGGTTTGGAAGTATGGTGGTGGAGCGGCTCAGTCCAAACTGTACGAGCTAATATTAAAAACCTGGGAGCTCGAACGACAACCTCAAGAATGGAATACAGGTATCATCTGCCCGGTGCATAAGAAAGGCTGCAAAAAGAGGTGTTTCAATTACCGGGGAATTGCTCTGCTGCCGACAGCGTACAAGGTCTTGTCATATGTACTGCTCAAAAGGCTGGAACCGTACATAGAAAAAATCTTAAGCGATTACCAGTGTGGCTTTCGCAAGAATCGCAGTACCATTGACCAGATCTTCTTACTAAAACAGCTGATGGAAAAAAGATGGGAGTACGCGCAGAGCATTCACTCGCTATTTGTGGACTTCACAAAAGCATATGATAGCATCGACCGGGGCGCCCTGTATTCCATTCTAAGAAGCTTTAATATCCCCGAAAAACTGGTCGATATGATCCAAGTTGCGACCAGCGAAAGCCGGATGCGGGTTAGAGTGGGCAATGAGCTGACAACAGAATTCACAGTGAGTACCGGACTGAAACAAGGCGATGCTCTGTCCCCTATGCTCTTCAATTTAGTTCTGGAATATGTTGTCCGGAAATTACTGACACTGGATTCCGGAATAGAGCTGAATGGAAGATATAGGGTTATAGGGTACGCAGACGACTTAGCCTTACTTGGGGAAAACCGTGAAGAAGTGGCAGTATCGATACGAATTTTGGAGGAAGAAGCAGCAAAGGTAGGTCTTAGAATTAACCATGGGAAGTCGGAATACCTCCACATGAAGCGATACCGGAACAGTCGTGCTAAACGAGAGGACCTACTTGTAGGGGGAAGCTCTTACAAGGGTGTGGACAAATTTAAATACCTCGGGTGCACTGTCACGGATACGCATACAAGAGAGGACGAAGTCAACATCCGCATCCAGAACACCTTGCGATGCAGCGCTGCTCTCCACAAGGTCTTGGCGTCCAAGCTTCTCAGCAGATCTACGAAGCTTCGGATATACAAGACCGTTATCCGTCCCATTCTAATGTATGGGTGCGAAGCTTGGACGCTAACGCTTAAGGAGGAGCATAGCCTTTTAGTAGCGGAGCGCAAGGTGTTTAGAAAAATTCTGGGACCGGTCAAAACGGACGATGGTAATTGGAGGATCCTCAAGAATGCCGAAATACAAGAACTGGTAGCCGAACCGAACATCATTGGTGAGACCAAGGCCCATCGTCTTCGCTGGCTCGGCCACCTTGAGCGAATGGGAGAGGATCGGCAGGTGAAGAGAGCATACCTTGGGCGACCAACGGGGCGTCGTCCGGTCGGTCGGCTAAAGTACCGCTGGATAGATATGGTAGAGAAGGATCTGCGTGAGCTCGGAGCCACAAACTGGCGAGAGATTGCGCAGGATCGGGTAAAGTGGCGAGCTCTTGTGTCGGAGGCCAAGACTCATTTTGGGTCGCTGAGCCAGCGCAGTTAGTTAGTTAGTTGATAGTTTCTTAGTATAATCTCAGTTGAAGATGATAGTTAAGCTATGATGAAGACCAAATAGTAACGTAATGGAAAGATTTTGTTTTATATCTTTATTGTGATAATTAGAATTGCAAATGTTATTCATTTTTAAAAGAGTATTATTGTGTTAAATTTCATTTAATAAAGACTGATTTTCAAACAATACATTGATCTTTACTTAAAACGTACCTAAAGGTTGTAACGTAATGGAACGTCCCAGTGGTAGTAGTTAGGTTCAAAGTAGATTATTTGCCAAATTAAGTAATTTACATTGAAACACGTAGTATTTTCAAAGAATATAGAAGAAGGAGAATTTATTAAAAGCGTTTTTATCATAATTTTTTTTTTTTTTTACTGGGTGGAATTCCAATACGTCACGGAACATATTTTGAAAAATGCTCCGATACGTTCGTCAAAGTGCCATCGCAAAAAGATTTCGAAGGAGGAGAGAAGGCGGAGTAATCGGTGGACATACCTACATAAAAAGAATACATACAGTTGAACATAGAACCTCCTCCTTTTTTGGAAGTCGCTTAATAGTCCTATTTGTTATGAAAAAAAACTGCACTTTGTGATGGAAGCAAGCCGTTTTGCACAGTGATAATATAGACCAAAATAAATGATTTCACTCGAGGAGAAATTAGTTTCGTTTCACCCCTTAGGATAAGAGATGGCGCCACTTATTCAAAAAAAGTTTAAAAAATTGTAAATCCTGAACGTATACTCCGATAATTACCCAATTTAACATAAAAAAAATTGAAAACAGGGAAAAAATGATTTTGAATACCCAAAAAAATATAATTTCTGAAAAAACTATTTAAAATTTGTGATTTTTTGGAATTTAACTCGTAAAAATGTATGTACATGGTACTTTTTTTATTTATTTATATTAATATACAACTAATTTTACATTTATGGAAAAAAACCGCATATTATTAGCTCGTATAGTTTCACAGTTATTGAAGAATACAGACATGGCGCCGCTGGGTCAAAAAATCTTACAAAAAAAAAAAAAATAAAAATAAAAATTAGTTTTATAAAATAAAATAAAAATTCAAATAGGCAAAAAGTAATAATAAATACAAAAAAAACATACATTTAGAAAAAAAGAATTCATTTTTTTGGGGGCTTTATGTAATTTCATACAAAAAAATGTATGAATGTATGGCTTTATTTTACTTATGTATATTATAACACTATTAATTGATCGATTAATAAAAAACCGCATATCAAGAGCTTGTACAGTTCCAAAGTTATTGAAGATTTTACTATAGGGTGCTGCCGGTGCGATGTTGCCGCCGCACGTGCAACTTATGTAAGTACATGTATTTATAAAAGTATTCTCCCGTTTCAAAGGTACTGATTGCCCTGAAAATATAACCACAATTGAAAGTACAAATAATAATCATCACGAAAAAAAAAAATTAACAAAAAAGGAACCGACTTCAGTAAAACTAAAAAGCCAAAAATAACCCGTTCAAGTACAGATTACATTTGACTCACCTTTTGAAGTCGATCCCAAACCACTCAGTTATTATATTTATATATTATAGTTTGTGAGGTTTGGCACCGACTTCAAAGGGTGAGTCAAATGTAATCTGTACTTGAACGGGTTATTTTTGGCTTTTTAGTTTTACTGAAGTCGGTTCCTTTTTTTGTTAAAAAAAATTTTTTTTTTTGCTTTTTTGTGATTTATATAAAATACTTATGGCGGGGTGATTAGGGAGGTCTTGAAGGCATGCATCTCGTTTGAATTATCTCCTAACTCCTAACCGTTAAGGAGTTGTACCTTCCATCATCAGCTCAGCATTAGATGATGACTACCATATGCAAATACTTAAATAGTTTTAGAAAATATATGAAAAATATTACAATTGCCTATAAAATTTCAGGAATTCCTTGGATTCCTCATGGATTTCGTCATCCGATGTTCACCAAAATTTAATGGGACCAACCTTGAGATGTCTTTTCATGAACCTTAAAAGAATTTTTCAAATCTATTCATAAATGACGGAATTCTGAGGTAACAAACATTAAAAAAAACATACAACCGAACTGGAGCCTTACCACGATCTTTATAAAAACTATCCAAACGCAGTGCAGTTCAGTTTAGGCACCTAAATTGAATCGCTGAATTTCGTACCATAACAACTTTAAAGCAGCGCTGATTCTCGATCGCATAAAGTGAATGAAAGACCGATATTTGTCTCTGGTCCGCAATTGAAACGCTACGGCGCGAAAGGGATGCCGCTATGTGAGTTTCGTATATGTTTATCTCTTTCTGGCTTCTATCCGTTCGGTAAATAAAATATTATAAATTAATTTCGCAGCACTCTTCGTTTGAAACTATTTAGTAATTTTTAAAAAGAAAAGACATATATTTCATAACATACTTATGTTTTTCAATTTAATATCAATATTTGCAATACCAAATGCATTATTCAAGGAAATAAAATTTTTAATGTGTGTAATTCTAAAGAATTGTATTTAAGACTTGGAACGTGTACCGCCTCCCAGCCTGTCACTGAGTGACATGACTGTCTCGTCTCGTGCCGTTTAATTTTTGAAAGAGTTTTAAAAGTTTAAACGTTGTGCTTTAAAAACAGATTTAAATATAATGGCGTAAGTATGAAATATCAATTAATTCAATATTATTCCATCTTATTTGACGCTTATACACGATCATTTTGGTCTTCCTAGTTAGATGTTTGTTTTGCCATACTCTTGTATTTAGCCTTCCGAACATCGTCGCTGCTTTAGGCGCGTAGTTTAGGTACTAATTAACTTGCATGGTTCTAGTTCGATTCCTCTCCTCATGAGTATTCGGGAAGACAATATATCTCCTTCGCATTTCGACAGAATTTAAGCAGGCCGTTACTTGCGCAATAGCTGATGATACCGTTTGTTGGGCCATTGAATGTGCACTTATATTTCCTATCGGTCTTTGATACGACCCAACGGCATAAAAAGACAGGGCAGTCAAGATCTAAAAGAAAAAAACATTGGTAAGCTCTTTTATGAAAAATAAATATTGTACGAGCATCAAGTACGTAGGTACGTATTAAAATATTAATACTCTCACTAACCTTCGTCTCTAAATCGATATCAGTGGATTTAGACGGTTCTTTCATTAACGGCCACAACTCTTGACATAAATCCTCTGTTAATTCTTTAGAAAGGCGATACCGTCGTATGAATTCTAAATCGCCGAGTTCAAATGGATCATTATCTGTACGCGTTGAGAATCTTTTTTTTTTTTCGCGTTGCATTCTCCAAGAGATCGCATTCTAAGAACTCAAATGAAATTAACTCGTCCGACATCTGAAAAACCAGCACCATTATGAACTTTAAAGTATAAAGATTTCTGAGATCAAGTTTCATATTAAACATTAAAACCACAAATGAAACAGAAATATCACTTTAAAATTCCTAGTCCGTGAAAACACAATATTTCTATTATATAATAGATTTCCTCACAAAACTATCCAGAACAATAAATTCAATGAGGAACTTTTTAAGAATCGCAAAATTTGACACTCGCGCGATTCAGTTTCATCTCAAGTGACACATCGTGGTACGAAAAGCACTTGAAATGAGTGAATGAAATAGTTGAGACGCTCTTACTGAACTGTCATCTGAACTGAGTCGTAAATACAATGTCATGGTATGAAATAGCGATACAGTTCAGTTTAGGGCCTAAAGTGAGTCGCGTTAAGAGATCGTGGTAAGGCTCCTGAGAACCCCCTCCTTTTTTTTAAGTTGGTTAAAAAGTGTTATGTATGAGCTTGTGTCTTGCATGCCAATTTAACACTAATAGTACATTACATCAGAGGTCGGGAAAATTAGGATTTCCGGCCAAGTAGGTATTTAGGCCGGATAGTGATACGAAGCCGGGAATCTGTTTTCACGACTAGGCATGTATAGTGCTTTTCTCAAACATACAATGAAATAAAAAAATATACTTCACAGAACAACATTTTATTAATTGACAAATATGACATTTTAGTCTAACAACCAACCTTTAAAAACAAAACCTGCTTTTTGTCAAACCAGCTGTGTGAATGACCTTGTTGTTGAAACAAAAAAAAGTTACTTTGCAGGCCTAGGCCTGAAAAGCAGTATGAAATCCCTTTACAGTCCTCTCGAGTTGTTGCGCCCAAAAAGCGATACTTCCGAGCGTATTATAAGGAACGTAAAGACAATATTTCATTGCATGTTTGAGAAAATGTTTTTGGGGTTCCCACTGTTACCCTATTGGCCGGGTGCAGAGGTCGTGTAGGAAAAGCGAAAACGATCGCAGCGCTTGATGTGGCCAAAAGCGGTAACTTTGGCCGCTCTGTTAGTGTCAACCATACCTTGATAGAGACGAGAGAAGACGACAGCGACATGACAGGCACACTACAGACGTCGCCTTCGCCGGCGGGGGCGGCCGCCGCGTTAACACTCACACTTGCCTTCCACAAAATGTAAAGCCCAGCTAGATAATGTTTTACAAACTGACAGGACAAGAGACCAGTGGCCTATCCCACAAAACTTTACAAGCGTACAATTCGACAAAATTGTTAAATTGTAAACAAATAAATGTAGGTACCACAATAATCACAAATATCTGTTCGTTACAAGTTTGTAGTATACAAATATGTCACTTTTGTAAATGGGTATCACAAAGAATGAAAGGTATGTTACGCCAGCTACATAATTGTAGGATTGTTGATTTGTAAATATACAAGCGATAAATTGTAATGTTACAACTAGAAATATGTAACAATTTATTTAGCTTTTTTATGTAGAAGGTAGTTTCACTTTATACGCAAAACGATACAATAATTATAAAATAATAATTTTATAGTGATCTATCTACGAGCTTTAGCCTAAATCCCAACTAACATTACAATGGACTTGCAAGCTAAACTGATCTTTTTAGAGTTCATAAAAGAAAACAAAAATATTAATTTTGGTAAATTTAGTGACAAATGAACGCACACTCTGAAAATTAACAAATGGAATTTAAATGATTTAGGAATAATGGAGAAAGACTGGAAATACTTAAGGGACACTATGTGGCAAAATTGGAAACGGCGTACAATGGTAAATACCTACCCTTTTTTACCGGATTCTCAATTTGAGTGTATGCATTTTTTTCTTATTTCGTTAAAAATAAGTAAAATTGAGGTTATTAAATTAAAAATAAGTAAAGGTGGAGGTAATTTATATGAAATTCGTGACACCTACGATCTCCAATTTTTACGGCTTTATTTTTTCTTACAATTCTTTGTTCTTCACTATCAGTGCTACTGGAACTAAACATTTCGTAGTACAAAGTGTTGAAATCGCAAAAAATTATAAAATATACTGCAATTACTAGTATTCGTATTATGGTAGCAAGAGGGTGTGACACATGTTTAGAGAATTGTTAACATGTAGGTACAATTCTACATATATGTATAATTATTACTACAATTGAATTTCGCACAAAACAATTGTCAGCTACAAATTTGTACATTTTCCGGAAAATATATGTATCGTATGTAAAGTTTTGTGATACAACAAATTGTAGACTTGTCGATACAATTTACATATTTGTAAGAATTTTCCTCTACAAATTTGTTACTTGTACATTTCGTGGTACGCACACTTGTATTATTACAAACTTGTAACTTGACACTTGTAAAGTTGTAATTGTAAGTTTTGTGGGATAGGCCACAGTTGCCTCAGCTAGGTAGGTACTCATCCGCTGTTCCGAGCGCCCGCGCGCGACAGCTTCCCAGACGTGGTGCCGAGGTTTATGCTGCGGCTAACCTACAACCACAACACAGCGACTTACGATAACAGCCTAAGGGCTTTTCGAATCAGCATAAAAAAAAATAAAAAAAAGTGTCAACCATCTTACTTTTCAGTTATAATGCTTAGGTTTTCTGCTATAAACTAATAAACTGAAATAAAATGGGTCACGATAGCAGTTGAGTGGTAAACTGCAATAATACAGGACGAAACAGCAATTGCAAATTGTACCTATCGCTTCCCTAGAACACTTTCCTCATACACAGAGTTGGAACAAGATCAGAGAATAAAATGGATCGAATAGTATTCAACTGAACATATTTTTATCTATTTAGTGCAATAATAATATTATGATAGAATGATTATAATCTTTCAAAAATATAAACTGTAGAATTACCTACTTATAATTTGTAAATGTTTATTGTTTTAGTACTGATGTGCCAAAACTAACAGCTTCCCTTTTACCTACTCTCGGTTTGAGGATGAAACCTTATGTTATGACCGATGCTTTGGAAACTAGTTTTGATACCTAATAGTAGTCATTTTCAATTATCTGGACACAAACATAATAAAACATTATTTTTTTCGTTTAATTTGTAAGCAAACAAAAAAGAAGTAAATTTACATAATAATACTCAACACACCACACATATAATAATTACGTACTTTCTTCAATAAAGCTAAGAACCAAATGTGTTTCACATTAAAAACAAACATATTTAGCACTTGTTAGGTGCTCTACAATCAATTTTTTCAATTATTTACCTTCATTTTGTTGCGTCCATTATTTACTCGTAAGTAACACTTTTGACAGAGCCATCAAAGTTGCGAACGCTAGGCGGCGCTGACGTCGTGCACCCGTCGAACGTGGTGTAATAATGTGGAATACGATCCTGTAAATCACAATAGTAATGAAATGAAATGAAATAATTTATTTGCATAAACATGGTTGTAACATTGTGTTTGTCTTAACATAATTAGTATGAGTATCACATGTTTAGCCAACATGGCATGCAAAAATTAACAGCTTAAATAGTATGAATGTCGAATTTATATTTATATCCAGGAAAATCATCTCTAAATTATGTCTATTCCTTAAAATTAAAAAAATCTGTCAACGTATAGAAACATTTGTCTATTAACCATTTTCTTAATTTAATTACAAAAATTTTGTCAGGCAGCAATCTTATTTCGTAAGGTATCTTATTGTAGACTCGAATACTCATTATGTAACCATTTTTTTTTAATAATGAAGTTCTACATGGTGACATTAGCAGCTTATGTTCGTCCCTTGCTCTTAATTTATTATTAAATTGCGGTTTTTTAAAGTGATGATGCAATTTTCGAACGAGACATGCTAATTCTAATACATATAAGCCAACCAACGTGAGTAATCCAAGTCTTTGAAATAAAGGTCTACAAGAATCCCTAGGGTGTACTCCACACACTGCTCTAAGACATATTTTCTGTGTACTGAAAACTTTGCTTGCTTCTGTGCAGTTACCCCATAATGATATTCCATATCTTAACACCGAAGCAACGTAACCATGGTAAGCAAGCAATGCTGTTTTCTCTCCTGACACTAACCTTAGCTGTTTTAACGCATAAACGAATCTATCAAGTTTGTCACAGATTGACTTAACATGTTGTTTCCATTAACAATGTTGATGAGTAATGGAATAACTGGAAGTTTTTCATGATCTGATTAATGTTTAGGTAATATTAGATTTAACTGTGTTCCTTTTTGCCGATTAGAGGCCGAGGAAAGCGAGGCGACGACGACGAGGCAGGGAAATGAACACCTATTTATTTGCATAGTTCGACACATAAGACAGAAGCCAAACATTTAATTTCACCCAAATACTATCTGCCCACATAATTAGCGCACCGCACGGGATTTCCTGCGGGAAATCAGCGTGTCCCAATACCTCCCCCCCTCACGTCAATACGACAGTTCACACTCTTGTGAGACGTCTTTCTTATTCTTTCTCGGGTATATTTTTATCAATGTACTGACGAGACTAGAATTTATTAACCTTCCATATGAAAAACAAGATAGCTTCTGAAATATTTCTCAAGAATGTTTATAAATTGGAAATTTATTTTACATTTTCGTATTAAGCTACCATATTAAGTAAACGAGTAAGCATACGATGATGACAGCCCTGACAATCCTTTTCAACTTAGTCGCATTATAACGTCTGTTTTTGGCGAAGAAAAAAAATATTAATAAAGTGTACACGGATTATTCCAAATGTCGGGTAATTCCGAAAATTACTGAAATCTAATAAACGGGGTAACATTTTTTGCGCTAGCAACACTTCCTCAGATACTATACACTTCTACAGTAAGAAAAAATGTTGCTAGCGTAAAAAATGTTACCCCGTTTATTAGATATCAGTAATTTTCGGAATTACCCGAGTACACTTTACCTATTTGTGTTTTTAAATTAAAAAAAACCGGCCAAGAGCATGTCGGGCCACGCTCAGTGTAGGGTTCCGTAGATGCTCAAGCTCATCCTTCACAATAAACTGCTGTTTTATTTTAAGCCCGAGTTTTAAGTTAAGAAAGATTTTAAGCTCTATAAAAAGGTCGTAAACACCCCAGAAACTGTAATCACTTATTACCTTCTGAGAGTCAACTTACGTCCTTTAAAAGAAAAGATATGAAATTTGGCGATAACTCAAAAACGGCTCAACCGATTTTATTCAATATAGTTTTCATTGAAAGTACTTATAAGGCCTCATTTACATGAATTTTTCCGTTTTTTTTTGACCCGTGGTTGAAAAGTTAGAGGGGGGACACTATTTTTTTTGTTTTCGGAGCGAATATTTACAAAACTGCTGACTTTATCAAATGATAATGTTAAAAGACCCCTATTATTTTTACAAGACCTATTCAACGACACCCCACACACTAGTGTTGAAAAAGAAAAAAAAATCACCCCCACTTTAGGTGTTCTAGAGGTACCCGAAAAAATATTTTTTTTAAATTTTTATTTTACCGTTCTGTCGGCGTTATACATACACACACTCATACCAAATTACAGCTTTGTAGTACTAATGATCACGGAGCTAAGCCGCGGACGGACAGACGGATAGACGGACATGGCGAAACTATAAGGGTTCCTAGTTGACTACGGAACCCTAAAAAGAGTGTGAAAGTGCGTGCAAAACTTAGAGAATGTCGGATATTGTGCGTGGATGCAATTCGCATTCTGGGAGAAAAGAAAACTTGGGTGAAAATATAAGTTTTCCTTAGTAAGTAATTCAGCATTGTTTTTTAAGAAATTGCACGTAAAATTATGTTATTATTAAAGCTATACGCTTAGAAAAAGGATTATTATTGCACGCAAATGATATCTAAGTAGGCTAGTAGCAATTAAAATAAACATAGAAATAGTGAAAAAAAAAACAATTATGTTAATTTCTGTCGTGAGGTTACTAGTGACGTAGAAAAAGTTATCGATACACGTTTTAACGCCAGCGATGCCGACAGCTTTAATCGAAATAGCAGGTCAATTTATTTGTGTCAAAAACCCATCTTTATCAGGGCAAAAGTAGGAGATATCGGAGTCATGACAGCATTTCATGTTGGGTTTTAGAAGTTTTCTAATCTACTTAAAATTTCCCATTTCCCAAAAATCACATGACGACGATAAGGATGAATATTTGGCCCAAATAGACGTATTATTTCCATTAAAACCACAACATATCTCGCACCCTTGGTAAAACAAAGCCACATCTGCAAAATGTGTACTTTACAGGAGAGCACTTTAAAAATTCTGCAAGTGATTTTTGCTGATAACATTTTTGCGTTTCGTCGAATTGTCATGTACTTTTGCATATAGGTTTATATTAATGTAATCAATTAAATGTGTTATGTCCCATTTAATTAAACGCATTATTTTTCAAAATAATGTAACGGATGTGCACATACGGCTATTTATTACCAAGCATCAGCCGACGTATCAGCAGATCCGTCATTATTTTACAAAAATCTACGTGACGCATGTGCACATACGTCTTTGTTTTATGAATAACCCTTGAAATGATGAGGTCGTATATGTGTAAAATATTATATTTCTATAGAATCTGAAAGATTTAGGTATCTGTAAATTAATATTATTTCATGTGAACTTATTTTACCGAACTATTTACTTAAATAACTAGGCAGCAATGAGTAAAAATACTGTGGTTTGCTACTAGAACACATTAAGTGCAAGAAGATAAAACAATGTTATTAATTTTAATACATATTAACTTTTTATCGGCATGATAAGGTATCACCACTTACATAATATTTTCCATATAATATGTACTCCACAAAAAAATAAGCGTTAAAAACTGAAACTAGTAAGTAACAACTCGTTCATACTAAACACTATATAAATTTTATTTATAAAATACCCGTACTTGTATTATAAAACTTAATAAACGAATAGATAAGAATATTAAACTTTTTGATAGTAATATATACAACTGTTACTTAATGATAAGCCTTTAAACATGAGCATTGACCTGAACTTAGTTTTAGGAAACACACGAGTGTTTTAAGACCTAATAATTGTATAAGTCATAAACTGTTTTCATCACAGGCCTTAAAATTTGTATCAGATGATTATTTTACTATGCAGCGTTTTATGGCAGTGTTAAGATTAAGAATGACTATAAAGTCCGATGCGGGAGTGACAGTGATGAAGATTGACATTTCAATAAAGGGTCGTTAGATGATCGAGCTGGTGAAACAACCCTCCTCTCATTATGGCGTCTCCTCTCGCGTTTTGCGGCTAAAACCTGAAACAAGCTTTGATTTCTCAGTCTGACAGTCTTCGGCTAAAGACTTTCTCCACTTGCTATGCTCGTCGGCTAGAGTTTCCTAGTCTGCTGGGCTGATGCTAAATGCCGGCATTGCTCGCTTAGTGCAGTCCTTGAAACGCAACATGGGTCTCCCCACATTTCAGGTTACACAGTAAGCGAATGGCATCCATACGGTGCACATGCTTCCCCAGCCACCACAATCTACGCTGTTTAAGCATTGCAGAAATCCTGGAAAACTGCGCGACTTACAACACTCATTCGTGACCCTGTGTCGCCAAGTGATGTTTAGACTGCTACGAAGGCACCGCAAGTGGAAAATATTCAGCCTTATTTCTTGCTTGGATTACGACGTACTGGTTTCAGTTCCACACAAAACTATACTCAGAACACAAGTTTGATACACAAACACTTTGTTCTTGATTGTCAGATAGTAGACTAGTCTAGACTCCTGCACTGAGCTTCCCAAACATTGTAACCGCTTTACCAAGCCGGTCCCCGATATCCACATTCAGTGACAGATTGCTTGACAAGTGGGATTGCTAGATAAGGGAACTGATCAACAACATCAAGGGACACGACACTATCCAACAACATAGTTGGCTGGTGAAAACCTTGCGCCAGAACAACTGTCTTCTTTGCATTAATGGACATGGAAAATAGAGAACAAGGGTGTGCGAACTTATCGAAAAGAATCTGTAACTCTTGGGAAATTTTTGGCAACGAATGCGGCATCATCGGAAAATAACAGTGAATCTATGTATACGTTTACGACGAAAAAATCAAAAAGTTTCCCTTCTGCTCTTGTGTGTAAAGTGCATCCCCTAAACTAAAGTTCCCAAATGCAACCTTCAGACGCAGGGAAAAAGATGTCGAAAAGTATCGGTGGCAATACTCGGCCGCAGTCCCTCCGCATGTCGAACAAAGCAGAAGTGCGGCTGTCATGAACAACAGCATCGTGCGTGGAAAGATTTAACTAGGTTTAAAAGTTTTGGTGGACATCTGTCGAGAGCAGGGCATCCTTCTTATCTTTTTTTGCTTTTACTGTTACAAGCACATTATATGCTAGCATGATGAATGCAGTAGTAAGTAGTAACAGGTTATTTTTTCACTGATAGGGTCGGGTAGAGCAGATTCTTCCAAGTTCGCTTTGTCGAAGATTTCCTCGTGTCCCAACATTTCGAGATTCCTTTAGAAACTTCAAATAACGAAAAGAGTAATCACTTCTCTAAAAACGGCATCATAGAAATAAATACAATATGATAAATATGTTAAGATCTACAAATAAGTAGATTTTATTAGTAGGTAAAGTTCGTACAGTTCATATAGGTAATAAAAATAAAAATACGATAAATGTAATGGTTTAAAATGGTTGGAATTACAGGTAAGGCATTTAGTTATTACATATTAATAAAACGTTAGATTTTTTTTACAATAACATGCTTTTTTATACCTTCAAACTTTTTGATAACGACGCATCTTAAACTACGTCCTAAAATAACGCAACATGTTACGATGCGACTATGAATAGATTGTACAACAACGACGCAAATGAATATACGACCATAATTTAAAAAAACAATTAAATTACCTTAAACTCTTCTTATAACATTATGGCAATATTGCCTAACATGTTTGTTAAAAAAAAAATTAATTAGTTAAAAATCGATAAATAACGTCGAATGTGATCATGCGACTGGCTATTTAATCTCAAGAATTAGAACTCAAACAGTCGTATGTGCACATATGATTGTTTATTACAAGATCATTTTCTTGACCTGTAAAAAGTACTTATCATTACCGGTTTCGTTTTCCGCATACATTCTCGCCGATTTAGATCCAAAACGCAACGCATGATCACAGTCCGGTAACACCGACGCATCTGACTTTACGACAACGCGCGCGCCGATATGCGCTCACAGGAACGACGTCAAAAAAGGACGCATACGCATATGTAGCATTATTTTACGTCACCTCTTCACTTGCGTCGTTTTCCGCTTAAAATATCTCAGAAACGACAAAAGTTAAAATTATAAAAAAAATCTACCGTGTAGAACGCATAATTCTATAGTACATTACATCAGAGGCCGGGAAAATGAGGATTTCCGGCCAAGTAGGTATATACGGCCGAGCGAGCGTGCGAGCGAGGCCGGATAGTGATACGAGGCCGGGAATCCGTTTTCACGACGAGGCATGTATAGTGCTTTTCTCAAACATACAATGAAATAAAAAAATATACTTCAAAGAATAACACTTAATATTGTTTGTCCGATATTTTCCGAATTTGACCGAATTTTAAAAATCCGATTTCAGATTCTGTCTCAGGAGCCCCAAAAACCCCCGGATACCGAATTTCAGCCTCCTAGGACCAATTTGAAATTTTCTCCATACAAATGGTTTTTTTTCGACATTTTCCGAATTTGACCGAATTTTCGGACAAGAATTCAGATTCATATTTTTGAGCCCCGAGAGCCCCCGAATCCGAATTTAACCGAATTTTAAAAATCCGATTTCAGATTCTGACTCAGGAGCCCCAAAAACCCCCGGATACCGAATTTCAGCCTCCTAGGACCAATTTGAATTTTTCTCCGTACAAATCGTTTTTTTTTTCGATATTTTCCGAATTTGACCGAATTTTCGGACCAGATTTCAGATTCATATTTTTGAGCCCCGAGAGCCCCCCGATACCGAATTTGACCGAATTTAAAAAACCCGATTTCAGATTCTGACTCAGGAGCCCCAAAAACCCCCGGATACCGAATTTCAGCCTCCTAGGACCAATTTGAAATTTTCTCCATACAAATCGTTTTTTTTTTTCGATATTTACCGAATTTGACCGAATTTTCGGACAAGATTTCAGATTCATATTTTTGAGCCCCGAGAGCCCCCCGATACCGAGTTTTAGCCGCCTAGCACCAATTTGAAATTTTGAAAAAAAACAACCAGCCTTTAAAAACAAAACCTGCTTTTTGTCAAACCAGCCAGCTGTGTGAATGACCTTGTTGTTGAAACCAAAAAAAAGTTACTTTGCAGGCCTAGGCCTGAAAAACAGTATGAAATCCCTTTACAATCCCAACAACTGAAAAATATGTACTTATAGTAATAGTAGTTATGTTAATTATTTGATAAAGTGGACATCATCAGTACCTGTTAATTAATTAATTATTAATATTTGTTAAATTATTTAAATGTTGACATTTTAATTATTGTATATTTCATTGTATTACGAGGGGCAAACCGAAATGATCGGGAATTTAAAAAACTATGTGCACTATATACATAAATTATATTTTATTGTTTTTCGAAGTATTCTCCGTTACATTCAATGCACTTTTGCATTCTTTTAAACCAGTCATTAAAACAATAATTCCAGTTTGAAGTAGGCATTGCCAAAATGGCCGATTTATAGGCTTCCACAGCGGCTTCTGGGTTCTCAAACCGCTGACCACGCAATAAATCTTTAATTCTAGGGAACGTAAAAAAATCATTTGGACTCAGGTCAGGGCTGTATGGAGGATGGGACATCAACTCAACGTTTTCGTCGTTCAAAAATTTAGTTGTTTTGTGGGCGGTGTGGGAGCTCGCATTGTCGTGGTGTAAGATGACGCGGCGTCTCGGGTTCCCTTGGCGAAGTTCGGCCAGCACCTCCGGCAAACAAACTGTGATATACCAATCAGCGGTAACGGTTCTTTGTTCTTCTAGAGGAATTGTGGCAACATGCCCCTTTTTTGAGACGAACGAAGCCACCATCTTCTTCGACACGCTTCGAGAACGCACAACTTTCGTTGGTTTGACCTCGTCATCGAAGACCCATACTGCCGACTGGTGCTTTCTTTCAGGCTCATAAGAATAAATCCAGGATTCGTCACCCGAGACCATATTATAAACGGCTTTTGACTTTCCTCCATTGTAGCATTTCAGAATAGATCGGCACCAATCAACACGAGCCGCCTTTTGCTCTTCAGACAAATTATGGGGTACCCATCGGGAAATCAATTTTCTGACACCCAATTCACCATGCAAAATAGTGTGAATTGCAGTCATTCCAATGCCTATGGTTGCCCGAATCTGCTCGTATGTCACATGTCTATCTTCTTTTAGTAGTTTTTCCACAGCCGCGATGTTTTCAGGCGAAACCGCCGTTTTCGACCGACCTGATGAAGGTACGGTGCCAAGAGAGGCACGACCCCGTCGAAACTCAGCATACCACCGATATATTGTCGTCTGACTAGGTGCTTCAATGTCGTATATAGTAACAAGCTCATTGCGACATTCATCTGGAGATAAGCCACGACGAAAGTTATGGTAAATAATTGCACGAAAATTTTCACGCGTCAGCTCCATTTTGTTCATCGAGTTGTCAATTTAAAAATGGAATTAAAAAAATATATCGTTCTTTTTTTAAATTGTAAAAACGGCATCGTGATTGTAAGTCGCCAGTATGCATGTGACAAAAAAGGATTTAATGTAACTCAGTTTAAAGTACTCTATTCCCGATCATTTCGGTGTGCCCCTCGTATCTAATTTTATTGAGTATAGTTGTTTAATTTATTGTTATTGTAATTTTTTTTTTTTTTTATTATTAATATGATTTCAAACGCAATGTAAATTGTTAAATGAATAAATACTTATGACTAAATACTTATGACTTACAGTCCTCTCGAGTTGTTGCGCCCAAAAACCGATACTTCCGAGCCTATTATAAGGAACGCAACTCGTATTTCATTGCATGTTTGAGAAATAGTAGATTGTTAACCAAGGGTAGAAAGTGACCCATTGCACCCGTGATATTTCTGGCGCTCGAACGAAGTGAGAGCGCCAATAGTTCGAGGGTGAAATGGGCAATTTCACCCGAGTTAAACACTACTTTTCATTTCGACTGCGAGGAAAATAAAATACTACACGCACATAAATGTCAAGAGTGATTTACTTATATTAATGTCCATGTCATTTTTAACAAATAATCAATTAAAGACACGGTATTTATATTTAATCTCGTGTTCCCGCTTTTTCTACTGCAAACTTTCATTCTTCTTACTTTTAAATTCAAATTCAAATTATTATTTATTTCGGATCACTGATCCATAGATTGTTAGTAAGAAACAAAAAACAAATTAAGGATAGTAACAGTCATACATACATTAAACATAATAATTATTATTAATAAATAAAAAAAATTAGTAGATAAAAAAAAGTTAAGATATACAACATTTAAAAAGTAAAAAAAAATCCAATGGTTTCAATTTTATTTAAAAAAAATGTGGGACGGAATTATATGTAATTAATAATTAGATAGAAATAAATGAAGCTTGCCTATATCTAAACTTTGGATACCTTTTTTCAATGCCACTTACCACGGCCGACTAGATTGTACCTAATTTAGTTGGTCACGACGTGCATCTATTGCCTTTGACTCCGTGGCAATTAAAAAAAAATACTTTCCACCCTAGGGATGGAAAAGCTATTTTCCACCCGGCTGTCTACTCATGAAAATGATACTTTCCGAACAGGAGAGATGAAAAGGATATTTTCGTAATAAAACCACTTTTGACGCAAAGTCACATGTTGCATTATTTTACCAAGGGTGCGATCTATTGGACACGACGGGCCCTGTCATCGGTAAACCTAATAGCACAGAAACAACAATCGTGATCATAAAAAAAAATGGTTGCCTGTAAAGTCGGTTTTACGGGCGAAGGAAGATTTTACGTGACAACGTCTTTTTCTCGGTAGAATATTTATTTGTATCATATCCATTCACAATTTCCCTAACAACATTTTAAGTGTTACTTTCTGAACGCACCCATCACATGTGTCATTAATGTCATTATAGTGTCTTTATTTTACATGTTTTAAATCTAAATATGCGATAATCAGACTATTATGCGTGTATGTTGTCGATCCCAAACCCTTATTTAGTCTAGATCTACATCACAGATCACCTCCACGTGGGGGTTGTCTGTGATCTACATGTAATTATTTTAAAAATACCGAACCGACGGAACAAACATCATATGTTTGACAGGTAAGTACGAACAGTTTGTATTTGTATGGGAATATAAAATTATCGTTTTTATTATTTTCCACTCATTTATTCAATATTTTCTCACCGTTTAAACCTTCCCTTGACTTACACGAATATTTCAATACTAAAATTAGCCAAATCGGTTCAGCCGTTCTCGAGTTTTAGCGGGACAACTCTCTCGTATCAGACGCGAGCGGGCGTTACACTTTTTCATGAGTGACTCCCAGCGCAACCTAATTTAAGACGTTGTCACGTCAAAAAAAAACAATTATTCCAGTACTAGCGTGATTTATACAGACATGTTTGGTTTCCTATTTCGTTTGACCGTTTGCCGTTAGTGTAGGAATACTTTATCGGTTATGAAGATTGTCTGTAACAAAATTACGTATTAGGGGAACCCTCGTCCAGAGGTGCGGAAGTACAGTTGCCATCAGATATATTGCAGGATATAAGGCGTTCATAAATATCTGAACACGACTCTTATTGGCTAGGCGTTACAGTACCTACATGCTCAGATATGAACGCCTTATATGCTGCGATATATCTGATGGCGACTGTACTTAAAAGGGAAAAACTTACTCGAGAAGATTGATTCGAACCTCAAAAAATTGGGCAAGTGCGAGTCCGACGCGCATGACGGGTTCCGTACCATAATCTATAACAAGTTTGTTGTATGGGAGCCCCCCTTAAATATTGATTTTATTTTATTTTTAGTATTTGTTGTTATAGCGGCAATAGAAATACATCATCTGTGAAAATTTCAACTGTCTAGCTATCACTGTTCTTGATAATACAGCCTGGTGACGGACGGACGGACGAACGAACGGACGGACGGACGGACGGACCGTGAAGTCTCAGTAATTGGGTCCCGTTTTTAGGGTTCCGTAGTCAACTAGGAACCCTTATAGTTTCGCCATGTCCGTCTGTCCGTCTGTCCGTCCGCGGCTTAGCTCCGTGATCATTACTACTAGAAAGCTGAAATTTGGTATGAGTGTGTGTATATATCACGCCGACAAAACGGTAAAATAAAAACTAAAAAAAAAAAATATTTCGGGTACCTCTCGAACACCTAAAGTGGGGGTGATTTTTTTTTTCATTCCAACACTAGTGTGTGGGGTATCGTTGAATAGGTCTTGAAAATAATAGGGGTCTTTGAACATTATTTTTTGATAAAGTCGGCAGTTTTGTAAATATTCACTCCGAAAATAAAAAAAATTGTGTCCCCCCCCCTCTAACTTTTCAACCACGGGTCAAAAATTATGGGAAAATTCATGAAAATGAGGCCTTGTAAGTACTTTCAATGAAAACTATATTGAACAAAATCTGTCCAGCCGTTTATGAGTTATCGCAAAATTTCATAATTTTCTTAAAAGGACGTAAGTTGACTTCCAGAAGGTAATAAGTAACTACAGTTACTTTGGCGTTTACAACCTTTTTATAGAGCTTGAAATCTTTCCTGTAACTTAAGTCTATAGTGAAGGATGAGAAACTAAGGAACCCTACACTGAGCGTGGCCCGACATGCTCTTGGCCGGTTTTACCCTTTGGGTACGGAACTTTAAATACGTTACCAGGGGGCCTATGATGGTTGCTTTTATCACGCGATAAATAAGTGACAAAGCATCCGTCACGTTTTGACAAGATGCGAGTGTGAGTGACAGATGCTTTGTCGCTTATTTATCACGTGATAAACGCAACCATCATAGGCCCCCAGGTGATCTACAAATGATTACTTACCTTAAGCATAGGTTTTACTAAAAATAAGTATATAAATATTATATGTTAAATAAACACATTCACAGATTTCGTTGGTAGTTTGTGAGAACTGAGTGAGTACACGTTAATGAATGTATTATTTTTATTTATCTTTTTACAAATTCATTAATTAGTTTTACAATTATTTTAGAACTTTTACTAAATGATCAACACATTTTTTTTTTCATTTTTGAAGGGTGTTCACTCAATCCACACGCACACGATAAGTTGCGCAATATTTTTTTTTTTTCTATTAAACTATATTTTAAATGTATCTAAAATGAATTTCTCATGCCCGATTTATCAGAAAATTACACCACACTTGTAGTATTGGGTAAAAAGAAGCTGATATGTTTTTTTCTGAAGCGCGGCACCGTGAAACTTTAACTGTCCCCCCCTTCCTACCCGCCAGGGGGTGGTGTATGGCTACCGGGCTAAATTAGCTAAGTCTTACGTTTACTACATCTGGGCCAAGTGAATTCATCCGATACCAACATTTGCACGTTGTGACACTACTTCCGGCACTATCAAGACGATTGATGATGAATATTGTTTGTAAGTATTATATCTATGGGTACCTTTCAAATTAATAATATTCTACAAACCTTAAGTTCCCGAATTGCAGAGTAAACTGGATCATGGTCAATTGTTGTATCAAAAGATCATGGTCGTTCAATCTTGATATTATTTAATCCATTTCATCTGCTTGGTCTTGCAAAAGTTCAAGGAGTTTAAGAAGAAAATCTCCTCCGTTAATTTTCCCTTGCTATCTCGAACGTGGGGTAAATAATGTGGAATACGATCCTGTAAATCACAATAGTAACGGAATAACTGGAAGTTTTTCATGATCTGATTAATGTTTAGGTAATATTAGATTTAACTGTGGCAGTATACGTTTTGACGCCAGCGATGCCGACAGCTTTAATCGAAATAACAGGTCAATTTATTTGTGTCAAAAACCCATCCTTATCAGGGCAAAAGTAGGAGATATCGGAGTCATGACAGCATTTCATGTTGGGTTTTAGAAGTTTTCTGATCTACTTAAAATTTCCCATTTCCTAGAAATCACATGACGGCGATATGGATGAATATTTGGCCCAAATAAACGTATCATTTCCATTAAAACCACAACATATCTATCGGACACGACGGGCCCTGTCATCGGTAAACCTAATAGCACAGAAACAACAATCGTGATCATAAAAAAAGATAATTATTCCAGTACTAGCGTGATTTACAGACGTGTTTGGTTTCCTATTTCTTTTGACCGTTTGCCGTTTGTGTAGGAATATTTTATCGGTTATGAAGATTGTCTGTAACAAAATTACGTATTAGGGGGAACCCTCGTCCAGAGGTGCGGAAGTACAGTTGCCATCAGATATATTGCAGGATATAAGGCGTTCATAAATATCTGAACACGACTCTTATTGGCTAGGCGTTACAGTACCTACATGTTCGGATATGAACGCCTTATATGCTGCGATATATCTGATGGCGATTGTACTTAAAAGGGAAAAATTTACTCGAGAAGATTGATTCCAGCCTCAAAGAATTGGGCAAGTGCGAGTCCGACTCGCGCATGACGGGTTCCGTACCATAATATTTAACAAGTTTGTTGTATGGGAGCCCCCCTTAAATATTTATCTTATTTTATTTTTAGTATTTGTTGTTATAGCGGCAATAGAAATACATCATTTGTGAAAATTTCAACTGTGTAGCTATCACTGTTCTTGAGATACAGCCTGGTGACGGACGGACGGACGGACGGATCGACGGACGGACGGATCGACGGACGGACGGACGGACGGACAGCGAAGTCTCAGTAATTGGGTCCCGTTTTTACCCTTTGGGTACGGAACTTTAAAAGTACGTTACCAGGTGATCTACAAATTATTACATACCTAATGCATAGGTTTTTACTAAAAATTTGTATTTAAATATTATATGTTAAATAAAAACATTCACAGATTTGGTTGGTAGTTTGTGAGAATGAGTGAGTTCACGTTAATTAATGTTTTATTTTTATTTATCGTTTTACAAATTCATTAATTAGTTTTATAATTGTTTTAGAACTTTTACTATATGATCAACACATTTTTTTTTCAATTTTGAAGGGTCCTCACTCAATCCACTAGCACACGATAAGTTGCGCAATATTTTTTTTTCTATCAAACTATACTTTAAATGTCTCTAAAATGAATTTCTCATGCCCGATTTATCGGAAAATGACACCACACTTGTAGTATTGGGTAAAAAGAAGCTGATATGTTTTTTTTTTCTGAAGCGCGGCGGCGTGTAATTTTGACTGTCCCCCCCCTTCCTACCCGCCAGGGGGTGGTGGATGGCTACCGAGCTAAATTAGCTTAGTTTTACGTTTACTACATCTGTGCCAAGTGAATTCAACCGATACCAAAATTTGCACGTTGTGACACTACTTCCCGCACTATCAAGACGGTTGACGATGGATATCGTTTGTAAGTATTATATCTATGGGTACCTTTCAAATTGATAATATTCTACGAACCTTAAGTTCCCAATTGCAGAGTAAACTGGATCATGGTCAATTGTTGTATCAATGGATCATGGTCGTTCAGTCTTGACATTATTTAGTCCATTTCCTCTGCTTGTTCTTGCAAAAGTTCAAGGAGTTCAAGAAGAAAATCTCCTCCGTTAATTTTCCCTTGCTATCTCGAACGTGGTGTAAATAATGTGGAATACGATCCTGTAAATCACAATAGTAACGGAATAACTGGAAGTTTTTCATGATCTGATTAATGTTTAGGTAATATTAGATTTAACTGTGGCAGTACACGTTTTGACGCCAGCGATGCCGACAGCTTTAATCGAAATAACAGGTCAATTTATTTGTGTCAAAAACCCATCCTTATCAGGGCAAAAGTAGGAGATGTCGAAGCCATGACAGCATTTCATGTTGGGTTTTAGAAGTTTTCTGGTCTACTTAAAATTTCCCATTTCCCAAAAATCACATGACGGCGATATGGATGAATATTTGGCCCAAATAAACGTATTATTTCCATTAAAACCACAACATATCTATCGGACACGACGGGCCCTGTCATCGGTAAACCTAATAGCACAGAAATCGTGATCATAAAAAAAAGACAATTATTCCAGTACTAGCGTGATTTACAGACGTGTTTGTTTTCTTATTTCTTTTGACCGTTTGCCGTTTGTGTAGGAATATTTTATCGGTTATGAAGATTGTCTGTAACAAAATTACGTATTAGGGGGAACCCTCGTCCAGAGGTGCGGAAGTACAGTTGCCATCAGATATATTGCAGGATATAAGGCGTTCATAAATATCTGAACACGACTCTTATTGGCTAAGCGTTACAGTACCTACATGTTCGGATATGAACGCCTTATATGCTGCGATATATCTGATGGCGATTGTACTTAAAAGGGAAAATTTTACTCGAGAAGATTGATTCAAGCCTCAAAGAATTGGGCAAGTGCGAGCCCGACTCGCGCATGACGGGTTCCGTACCATAATCTATAACAAGTTTGTTGTATGGGAGCCCCCCTTAAATATTTATTTTATTATATTTTTAGTATTTGTTGTTATAGCGGCAATAGAAATACATCATTTGTGAAAATTTCAACTGTCTAGCTATCACTGTTCTTGAGATACAGCCTGGTGACCGACGGACGGACGGACGAACGGACGGACGGACAGCGAAGTCTCAGTAATTGGGTCCCGTTTTTACACTTTGGGTACGGAACTTTAAAAGTACGTTACCAGATGATCTACAAATTATTACAATATATCTTATTTAAATATTATATGTTAAATAAACACATTCACAGATTTCGTTGGTAGTTTGTGAGAACTGAGTGAGTACACGTTAATTAATGTTTTATTTTTATTTATCGTTTTACAAATACATTAATTAGTTTTACAATTGTTTTAGAACTTTTACTATATGATCAACACATATTTTTTTTTTCAATTTTGAAGGGAGCTCACTCAATCCACAAGCACACGATAAGTTGCGCAATATATTTTTTTTCTATCAAACTATACTATGTCTCTAAAATGAATTTCTCATGCCCGATTTATCGGAAAATGACACCACACTTGTAGTATTGGGTAAAAAGAAGCTGATATGTATTTTTTTCTGAAGCGCGGCGGCGTGTAACTTTGACTGTCCCCCCCTTCCTACCCGCTAGGGGGTGGTGGATGGCTACCGAGCTAAATTAGCTTAGTTTTACGTTTACTACATCTGTGCCAAGTGAATTCAACCGATACCAAAATTTGCACGTTGTGACACTACTTCCCGCACTATCAAGACGGTTGACGATGGATATCGTTTGTAAGTATTATATCTATGGGTACCTTTCAAATTGATAATATTCTACGAACCTTAAGTTCCCAATTGCAGAGTAAACTGGATCATGGTCAATTGTTGTATCAATGGATCATGGTCGTTCAGTCTTGACATTATTTAGTCCATTTCCTCTGCTTGTTCTTGCAAAAGTTCAAGGAGTTCAAGAAGAAAATCTCCTCCGTTAATTTTCCCTTGCTATCTCGAACGTGGTGTAAATAATGTGGAATACGATCCTGTAAATCACAATAGTAACGGAATAACTGGAAGTTTTTCATGATCTGATTAATGTTTAGGTAATATTAGATTTAACTGTGGCAGTACACGTTTTGACGCCAGCGATGCCGACAGCTTTAATCGAAATAGCAGGTCAATTTATTTGTGTCAAAAACCCATCTTTATCAGGGCAAAAGTAGGAGATATCGGAGTCATGACAGCATTTCATGTTGGGTTTTAGAAGTTTTCTAATCTACTTAAAATTTCCCATTTCCCAAAAATCACATGACGACGATATGGATGAATATTTGGCCCAAATAAACGTATTATTTCCATTAAAACCACAACATATCTATCGGACACGACGGGCCCTGTCATCGGTAAACCTAATAGCACAGAAATCGTGATCATAAAAAAAAGACAATTATTCCAGTACTAGCGTGATTTACAGACGTGTTTGTTTTCTTATTTCTTTTGACCGTTTGCCGTTTGTGTAGGAATATTTTATCGGTTATGAAGATTGTCTGTAACAAAATTACGTATTAGGGGAACCCTCGTCCAGAGGTGCGGAAGTACAGTTGCCATCAGATATATTGCAGGATATAAGGCGTTCATAAATATCTGAACACGACTCTTATTGGCTAAGCGTTACAGAACCTACATGTTCGGATATGAACGCCTTATATGCTGCGATATATCTGATGGCGATTGTACTTAAAAGGGAAAATTTTACTCGAGAAGATTGATTCAAGCCTCAAAGAATTGGGCAAGTGCGAGCCCGACTCGCGCATGACGGGTTCCGTACCATAATCTATAACAAGTTTGTTGTATGGGAGCCCCCCTTAAATATTTATTTTATTATATTTTTAGTATTTGTTGTTATAGCGGCAATAGAAATACATCATTTGTGAAAATTTCAACTGTCTAGCTATCACTGTTCTTGAGATACAGCCTGGTGACCGACGGACGGACGGACGAACGGACGGACGGACAGCGAAGTCTCAGTAATTGGGTCCCGTTTTTACACTTTGGGTACGGAACTTTAAAAGTACGTTACCAGGTGATCTACAAATTATTACAATATATCTTATTTAAATATTATATGTTAAATAAACACATTCACAGATTTCGTTGGTAGTTTGTGAGAACTGAGTGAGTACACGTTAATTAATGTTTTATTTTTATTTATCGTTTTACAAATACATTAATTAGTTTTACAATTGTTTTAGAACTTTTACTATATGATCAACACATATTTTTTTTTTCAATTTTGAAGGGAGCTCACTCAATCCACAAGCACACGATAAGTTGCGCAATATATTTTTTTTCTATCAAACTATACTATAAATGTCTCTAAAATGAATTTCTCATGCCCGATTTATCGGAAAATGACACCACACTTGTAGTATTGGGTAAAAAGAAGCTGATATGTTTTTTTTTTCTGAAGCGCGGCGGCGTGTAATTTTGACTGTCCCCCCCCTTCCTACCCGCCAGGGGGTGGTGGATGGCTACCGAGCTAAATTAGCTTAGTTTTACGTTTACTACATCTGTGCCAAGTGAATTCAACCGATACCAAAATTTGCACGTTGTGACACTACTTCCCGCACTATCAAGACGGTTGACGATGGATATCGTTTGTAAGTATTATATCTATGGGTACCTTTCAAATTGATAATATTCTACGAACCTTAAGTTCCCAATTGCAGAGTAAACTGGATCATGGTCAATTGTTGTATCAATGGATCATGGTCGTTCAGTCTTGACATTATTTAGTCCATTTCCTCTGCTTGTTCTTGCAAAAGTTCAAGGAGTTCAAGAAGAAAATCTCCTCCGTTAATTTTCCCTTGCTATCTCGAACGTGGTGTAAATAATGTGGAATACGATCCTGTAAATCACAATAGTAACGGAATAACTGGAAGTTTTTCATGATCTGATTAATGTTTAGGTAATATTAGATTTAACTGTGGCAGTACACGTTTTGACGCCAGCGATGCCGACAGCTTTAATCGAAATAACAGGTAAATTTATTTGTGTCAAAAACCCATCCTTATCAGGGCAAAAGTAGGAGATATCGGAGTCATGACAGCATTTCATGTTGGGCTTTAGGAGTTTTCTGATCTACTTAAAATTTCCCATTTCCTAAAAATCACATGACGGCGATATGGATGAATATTTGGCCCAAATAAACGTATTATTTCCATTAAAACCACAACATATCTATCGGACACGACGGGCCCTGTCATCGGTAAACCTAATAGCACACAAACAACAATCGTGATCATAAAAAAAAGACAATTATTCCAGTACTAGCGTGATTTACAGACGTGTTTGTTTTCCTATTTCTTTTGACCGTTTGCCGTTTGTGTAGGAATATTTTATCGGTTATGAAGATTGTCTGTAACAAAATTACGTGTTAGGGGGAACCCTCGTCCAGAGGTGCGGAAGTACAGTTGCCATCAGATATATTGCAGGATATAAGGCGTTCATAAATATCTGAACACGACTCTTATTGGCTAGGCGTTACAGTACCTACATGCTCAGATATGAACGCCTTATATGCTGCGATATATCTGATGGCGACTGTACTTAAAAGGGAAAAACTTACTCGAGAAGATTGATTCAAACCTCAAAAAATTGGGCAAGTGCGAGTCCGACTCGCGCATGACGGGTTCCGTACCATAATCTATAACAAGTTTGTTGTATGGGAGCCCCCCTTAAATATTGATTTTATTATATTTTTAGTATTTGTTGTTATAGCGGCAATAGAAATACATCATCTGTGAAAATTTCAACTGTCTAGCTATCACCGTTCTTGATATACAGCCTGGTGACAGACGGACGGACGGACGGACAGACAGCGAAGTCTATAATAGGGTCCCGTTTTTACCGTTTGGGTACGGTACCCTAACAAAAAGGGTAAAACAATATCAAGTAGAATACAAGTGGAATAATTTATTCTTTTATGCTGCGATAATAATTTCTTGGGAACAAAGTGCACTCACTAAGGACTCGCATGGGTCAAGTAGCCGGTATCGGCATCGAATTACAAAGTGTTTAGCCGACTCCCAGCTAGCGTACTGTTCGCAAGTAAGTAAAGTATGTACATTGTAGGTACATTTACACAATGCCATGTACATTCGAGACTAACGACCACTTGAAAAGGCTGAAAATGATCTAGTAAATCTAACTCTAAAATACAAAATATTTAAGAAAAATTAAGTACCTAGAAGAAATAAGTTTTACAAACGAGAGTTCGACAGCGGAACTTTGCTAACGCAATATGAAAACCGGTGAAATAAAATAAATAAAAATGGTGTCTTAGAAATAATTAACAGTCGACTTACCCGATCTAGCCGGATATTTTTCACTGAGCACACCTTAGAAGGTTCCGGACTGTTTGAAACATACCCTGGAAATGTATCTTTGTGAGTTGGACCACCAAATTTATAATTTTAAAGGGGCCTATCTACGCATGCGCTTGTCTTGGTACAGTCAACGTCAAAATAAGTTACGTTATCGTTCAAGTACTTTGTCACTGTAAATAACCTAGTTCAATACCCAACTAGCACACAAGCGCTATAAGAAGCCGTATAGTAGCCGCATAAAGGATTTTGATAACTCCTTAGGCTCCTAAATAAGTGCTATAGTAGTTCTATATCCAGATATAGATCCCTTGTAGCGCCAATTAGGCCCCAAATTATACAGCTTATAGTTCTACACTAGCTCTACAGTGGTCGGATATGTATGTTATAATGGCTCTACAGAAGTGGTTTAAAAGGGATGATCAGCGCTATGAGATTTTGAAAAAGTGCTTGTAGCGCCGTAACGCCACCTTTACCTAAATTTGTACCGCTAATACCGCTATATTAAATCTCTGGGTTCTAAGTTAGTAATTTAGTAGGTCTACTGTGGGCAACACAAAATATATTTTCATAAAATCAAAGAAACTGAAGTGCAGTGACAATTGAAGTCAAAGGAACGATACGAATGGGATCTGTGGATGATACAATAACAAAGTTTAGCATTGTTTTACTTCGACGTGCCGTTAAATATCCGTGCGAGTGCCAGTTTACTGTCAATGTATACGTATATTCTAATCAAAATTTTCATGCGCCCTCGTAATATTCAGTTTTTAATGTATAAAATATATTTCTGCGTTGTTTACAAAATTGTGTTTTAGCAAAAAGAAGACTTTTAAGGTTACACACAGTTTTGTACGGTTTGATGTGTGTAAAGTACTGACTTTAATTACATTAACAGTTACAAATTACGCATATATACGATGTCCAAAACTTTATCATAACCTTAAAAAAACACATTTACTAAACAAATTAATGGCGTCTCATTCATGCAGCTTTCAGTGTTGGCTATATCTATTATGCAGGTTTGAGTCGTACAACGGCTGTAGTGCTTGCTGTTGTAGACTTATAGGTTTAACAGTAGTGTTACAGTTGTGCTATTCAACTATTTAGGTGGCACAGCAGGTTTTTGCGATTAATATTAAGAACCTAAAGTTGTATAATGGTGTTCAAGGTATCCTTTTATAAAACTATTTTAGGGGTCCATCGTTGAATATTAAAAAGTTTGCAAGTCAATTCAAGTATGAATTCAATGTTAAAATTACCTGTTGACCGAGTGAGTCACCGCTCCAAATTGGCTCACTCACTAAATTTTAAGACAAAACTGAGATTAAAAAGACTGAACTGAGAGATCAGTTATTGGCTGTATAATGACTCTACTATACGTCTGTAAATGACATAAAAGTGCCAGTAAGGTTCGTTCCTCCGCCTTGGGCTGCATAAAGCAACATATACCAAACGTTTTACAGCTTTACGTCACAATTCCGTGCTATAAATCTCTAATATAGCGCTTCGAGCTCTAATATGAAGCTATGTTCCTCCTTTGTAGATACGTAGTTACAAGAGCGCTAATGGATTTTATTAAAACACTTAAGGTGCCATAAGACTATTCTGTAACTCCCACGCCTGTATAAAATACTTCGTATGGTTCTTTATACAACTACAAGCCGTACAGTAGCCATATAATTCTCACAAATAGCGCTTAAGGCGCTATTCTAGCGCTACTTAACTCTGTTATAAATAAGTGTTACAACAACCGAACACAACTCCGTTAAAGAACCTCTGGCTTTGTAAAATGTCTCTGTACGCTCTTAAGCGCCATTAAAGCGACTTATAACTCTTTTTAAACTCTTTTGCCTACTAAAGCACTCCTTTACGTCTTATGGTGGCACAATGGTTTATATGAACTCCATAATACTTCTCATGGCTGTCTTGCTGCGGTACTGAATGCTCTTATACCACCATAAGCTATTCCATTGCCATTAATCGGCTACAGTACCACCTTCTGTTAAAGGGTTTTCCAAAATGCTACTATACGTCTTAAGGAATATTGTACAGCACTTGAACGACTCCTATACAACTACCAGGCTGCACAATGGCTGTATAATTCGCTTGTGTGCTAGTTGGGTAGTTAGAACTTATCAAAGCACTTGAAGTGAAAAACCAAAGTTTTATTTTGTCGGCACTACCAAAATATGCCATGAGATTGGAGTTCCAACATGATATTATTAGGTACATTTACCGATTCGTCCGTATGTGGATTTATGCATAGTATAAGAAAATAAGGTATGAGTATGACACTCCAACTAGTGAGATTTTCTACGTCACTGTTTAATTGATACTTTATGGTACCTAATAAAATAATTAAAAGGAAAAAATGTGTGCCTCCAGTCGTACAAAAATTTATTACTTAAGTATTAGGTATGCATAATTACCTATTATGAATTTAAAGAAATTAAGTTTTAACTTTACCCAACCAATGACAGCATGATGACGTCAAAAATCTCGGCTGTCATTCCGGAGTGCCATACCTTATCTTGTTATTATCAAGCGATAAATGCGATTCTTGAGTAAATAGACAGGTGTTGAATATAAAGACTGAACCGGGCATATAACCATGCTACTTCTCATGGGGAAAACTGCATGATTCCCAATGGCAAAACCACGCGTGAAGCCGCGAGAAAAACCTAGTGTGAGTAAACTATGTCTGACTTGTATTTATATAATTACTTACTGGATTAATTCTCTTATGGCATTCTTAAGCCGGTTTCGGGTTCCGTTTAACACATAACTTATACGAAACCTTCACAGTCGCAATGGGATTTCTTGCGCAAGTAGGTAATAGGTATCTGACCGTTCGTTTGTGCGTCACAAACGAACAACACGTATCTTATTACGTGTCGAACACGTGTCTTTATTAACCAGAATCTTAAGGTACCTACACAAATAAGTCACTCCATTGAAACTATTTCAAAATAAGGGTGTCAGTCTAAATAAATTTGGGTTAGTTTAGTTTGGGTCTCAACTTCTCAAGGTATATGCTTTAGTTCAATAAAATTAGCTCAAAATTTGGCAAAATTAAAGGACAACTTTTATCTATCAGGATATGTAGGTTATAGAGCCAAGTTTAACTACTTGCCTAAATTGCGTCAGTGTATGAGGTTGACACATTAACTATCGGATTTATTTTCCTTTTCGGCTGCCGAGCTTAGTTTAAATCTAGACACGCGCAGTCAAGTTCACCCCAGGAACTGGCGAGCAGCAGCCGTGTGTTATATTACTTACACGAACCGTTTGTAAAAACATGAAATTTGGCTTATGTATTTAGATCCTTTAGAACAACTAGAACCCCAAATTTCATATATATAGGTGAAATAGTTATTGAGATATTAAAGTCCAAAAAACGGCATTTTTACCACTGATTGACTGACTGACTGACTTAGTGACTAGTAATCAAAAGCCTAACCCACTTCCAGGTGACCTAGAATTGTGAAATTTGGCATTTAGATGGTAATTGTGTGTGTACACATAAAAAAATCGAAAACAGTGTTTTTTTTTTACTTTTATAATAATAATAATTATTATTATGTATGCTTCTTGTCTCAGAACTCCGTAATTTATTAACCGATTTGGAAAATTCTTTCATTGTTTTAAAGATGTAGTAGCATAGCATACACACTCTCTCTCTCACACACACACACACGCACGCACGCACGTTCGCACGCACGCACGCACGCAAACACACACACACACACACACACACACACACACACACACACACACACACACACACACACACACACACACACACACACACACACACACACACACACACACACACACACACACACACACACACACACACACACACACACACACACACACACACACGCACGCACATAAAAGTATCCAACACGTACTAACCGATTTGGAAAAATCTTTGTTTAAAAGATGTACTACAATAGCACACACACAAGTAATTAACAATTAATAATTAAATTAATAATAATAATAATAATAATAATAATAATTTATTGATAAAACATAATGTACAGAGGTGACGGTTAAATTCTATACTTAAAAAACAAATAAATTCACAATTTACATAACCTGAACTAGGGTTGCCCCTGTGTTTCAGGCAATGGGAAAGCCTTTACATTATTTAATTTAAGTACATATTCATCTATCTTACAGTAATCTTATTGTAGCTTAACGACTAAAATTTACACTAAAGAACTAAATTCAACTAAACAAATATTTATTTCATGACAGCCAGTAAGTTCTCTGTATCTTCGTACGTCATAGTTTGTAGTGACTCACGAAGCGCTTTCTTACATTGAGCGAAGCTTAGTGGATATAGGTCCAATTTCGCATTTAATCTATTGTAAAGAAATGGACCCAGAAATATGAAAAATCTTGTAGAAAAAGCGTGTTTTGCTTGCATGTTATAGGAGCAAACAATATCTTTACGCCTCTTGTTTTTATATTCGGTGCTGTAAGGAGTTATGCAGTGCTGCCTTAATACTGTGCCGTGGATAAATAACTGACGAACTGTTAGTACTCTACATTCACTGTATATAAGGTTAGTAGGGTAGAGGTAAGGACGATAGGTATGGACCTTTAGGATTGCTCTTTGGGCTCTTTCTAATTTTAGAATTGTGGTTTTAGCCAAACCTCCCCATGACGTTATGCAATACGTTATTATTGATTGGCAAAGAGCAAAATAAACCGTCTTGAGGAGCTGCTCATCCGCAATTGACCGCAGTTTTTTGAAAACAAATATTAACTTACGGATTCTATTACACAGCGCTTCCACATGGAATTTAAACGAGAGGGTTTCGTCGATTAAAACTCCGAGATATTTAATTTTGTCGGTACGCGTTATGTCCGGGCAGCTGCATTTGACAGTTGAAATGTTATTACATATGTGGGCATAGAGCTTGCGGTAGGTTATGTCTACGCTAGGTTTACGCATGGAAAATCTTACATACTGAGTTTTATCTGGGTTAAGTGTTAGTAGGTGATGCCGTAACCAGGTGCTGACGCTATTAAAGCCTCGCTGTGCATATTCATGTGCGTCATCTGCTGATTTAGCGGAAAAAAGCAGTACAGTGTCATCAGCGTACGAGATTATTTTACCATTTCCTATTTTTAGATCACAAAGGTCGTTAATATAGATCAAGAATAGGGTGGAAGCGAGCACGCTTCCTTGTGGAATTCCGTAAGCGGTGTTTTTTAAGTCGGAGCTGATATTATTGTCTATCTTCACGCATTGGGTGCGTTCATCTAGATAATTTGCTAGTAATTTGAGTTGGGTACCTCTAATACCAAATGCTTCTAGCTTTTGGAGAAGAATGGCAATGGGGACGGTGTCAAAAGCTTTTGCGAGGTCCATAAAGATTCCTATTGTCTGATTTCCTTTATCAAGTTCTTGGACTAGGTAATTAGTTAGTTCATGAACAGCGTCAGCAGTTGATAGCCCGGCCCTAAAACCAAACTGATTTCTTGATAGAAGACTTTGTTCTTCAAGATATTTAATTAGTCTATAATTAATGATTTTTTCTAATATTTTTGATATGGCAGGTAAAAGTGAGATGGGTCTGTAGTTTGCTACCTGGTCCTTACTGCCGGATTTGTATACAGGAACAACTACCGCTTTTTTTAGGCATTTCGGAAAAATTCCTTCCGATAGGCATTTTTGGAAAATGTGCGTGAGAGGTGGAATCAGGATGAGTTTGTATTGTTTAAGCATTTTGTTTGAAATGCCGTCCCAGCCGACCGCAGAGCTATCTTTTAAATTATTAATAATCCTTTCCACCTCTTGTTCGTCTGTATTTAAAAGCACAAATGATTTCAGCATATTTTTAGATGAATGATCGCGGGGAGAGAGAAGCGGCTTGTTTTTTTGAATTTTATCAGCTAGGTCTTTTCCAACATTTACGAAGAAATCATTTGCACTCTCAACGGATGATGACTTCGAGGGGTGAGCTTGTAACAATTCACAAGATGTTTCTCGTTGGTTTGCCGTATAAGTTACATTTTTAACACACTTCCAGATCAATTTACTGTTTTTTCCAGCCATTTCCAATTGTTTTTTGTCGTAGTTGTTTTTAATTTTTTTAAGCAGGTTGTTACAGAAATTACGATATCTTTTGTAGGTCACTTGCAATAACAAATTGTTCGGATTCTTTTTGGCTTTAAAATGCAATCTATCTCTGTGTCTCATACATCGTACGAGCCCCGGTGTGATCCAAGGTTTAATATTGCGGAATTTACAGCTGACACGTACGTATGTTGTATTATTTAATATTGCTTGTTGGACACTTTTAATCATGTATGACATGCTAGAGTCAGCGTCAGCAGAAATACTATAAACTGTGTCAAGATCGATGTTACCTAAATCTTCTTCAAGTTTGTTATTATTTATTTTCGAGGTTATTGTTGTGCGATAAGTATTAGGATGATTATGAAATAAGGTTAGTAGGGCAGCATGGTGGTCGGTAACCGAAGAGTTGGTGACTAGTGCTTGTGCTGGGCACATTGACTTGAGCATAATGTGGTCTAAACAGGACCCACTTTGATGGGTAGGAAGCGTGTGTGCAGGGAGTAATCCGTGGAATGAGCATATGTCTAGATAGCCCTGGGCCGCAGAGTCGCTACTTTCAGGAAGGATGTTTATATTTATATCACCAATAACTATTATATTCTTATAAGAGGCGAGGCCACGTAGGGTCTCCCCTAATGACTCGCTAAAGATATCACCATTTCTGAAGGAAGGTGGTCTATATATAGCTACGAGTATTATAGCATAATCTGGATTAATCTTGATCAAAAGTCGATTACACTCCTTTATATCTGGTTCCTCAATGGTAACAGTCAAGTTATTTTTTATGAAAACCACCACACCGTCGTTCTGATTATAATTAACCTTATTGCTGTGTACTTTATAACCTGGAAGGTGGGGAAATTTACTATATTTACTTAACCAACACTCCGTTAATACAATGACGTCGCAACTTATAGCAAGTCTTTGCTGAAAAACTAGAAAATTATCATAATTTTTGTGAATACTGCGGATATTCTGTGTTAGTATAGTCAGTGATGGATTACGGCCAGTGTAAATGTACTGTTTGCAACTTTCAACATCACAAGCATTAGACTCAGATACAGAGAAATTGTCAATGTCAGCAATTAAATCATTATTCATACGTAACTAAAGTGAGAAGATAAGTACTAGGAGGATAAAGTTAAACTGCGACGCTCTTAGGCGCCTTCATAGTCTATAGAGTCGATGTACCTCTTTTCGGCTAGTTGCTTGGCGGGGCAAGCGGCATCACCTGTTTCATGGTCACAGGGTTTCTTGAAACGCTGGCAGGTAGCGCATTTTGGCTGCTCCGTCTTCTTGCTGCAATCCTTTTTTGTGTGACCTTCAGTCCCACAATGCCCACAGGTCTCGACCTCCATCTTGCACGACTTCGCAGCATGCCCGTATTGCTGGCATTTGTAGCATCGGGTTACCAGTGTGAAGTCCCTCACATGACACGAGGACCAGTTAACAAATACTCTGTCACTAGTTATTAGAGCCTTCCGAATAAGGGCGCTAACTTCTATCACGTAGTTACAGGTCTCCGCGTCTTTTTTTCCCGACTTGTGGCTTAATTTGATGGAATCTAAAAATTGCGCCAAGGACAGATCTTTTATTTTGTCGGCTATATTTTGCTGGTAGATGCATTTAAAAACATCCGCATCCTGCATGGACGAGGGCACGCCAATCACAACTATTCTCGGTCGCCGTTTTCGCGCATCATCTACTGTAAGGCCAGAAGTCGTTAACTGCTTCGATTGCTTTAGCTTCAGGACATCTTCTTTCGATTCTGTGCTGATGACGACGCCGCCGTTTCGTATCTTCCGTAGTCCACGAACGTGGAGCCCCAGCTCCTCAGGCCTAATAATTTGTTGAACGAGTGACTTCGTCTCTTCACTCGTCTTTAATTTGTCGGCCGGATATATAGCAACCGAGCTTGTGGTAGAGGGCTGGATGAATTGCGTTGAATTTTTCTTAATCATTTCGGCAAAGGTAGGGGGGCTCGAAGAAGGCTTTGTGGACTCTTTCATGCACTGTTTTAGTTCTTGGATGCACAGAGAGAGGTCATTTCTCTTCTCGACATCCCGGAGATAATTGTAGTTCTGAATGGCCTTTTGCTTCAGGGATTGGTATTCCACGGCTAGTTGAGATGTAGCATGAGAGACGTTGCGGCATAAGGTACTTATCTTGAGCTTTTGGTCGGTGTTGAGTTTGCCCTCAGATGAGATTGAGCACACATCGTTTAGGCACTCCTGGATCGAGTCCATCCATTGTTGGATTTCAACTGTGGACACAAGTTTTGGGGGATCTATAACATGCTGGGCGGGCGCGGATCGGGCAGGGTCCGACGCCACGGGAGTCGAGGGCGGGCTACGTTGCGTTAGGCCACTTCTGTTAAAAGCACTATTGTCTGTCATTTTTATGCGCCTTTCGTTAAACTAATTTTCATTATAAAAAGTGTTCACTTAGCAAAGACACCGAACGATTCCGCGTGAGTAGTGCACTAGGTCACTAGGTAGGTATGTTACCGATGAATATTATATTTTAATAAACGACACGTCCGATCTCCAATACGAATCCAATAAGAATGAAATTATTTACACATCATAATAATTTCGGTACAAAAAATAATGATATCCCGTCAAAAAAATAAATGTTAAATGAGAGCCAAGTTCATAATCAACTTTAATCTCTTCGGTAGGTATCCTTATAAAATGAAAATATATGTATATCATGGTAAATTAATGGTACAGTTAGCATTAAATTAACTGTCAATTTTAGTATGCAGTTTGACATACGCCAGTAGTAAAATTATAAATTCAAATTTTTAGGGTTCCGTGCTCACAGGGAAAACGGGACTCAATTACTTAAGACTCCGCTGTCCGTCTGTCACCAGACTGTATCTCATGAATACTAGACAATTGAAATTTTCATAGAATTGTATTTCTGTTGCCGCTATATCAACAAATGCTAGAAACAGTTAATAAAATAAATAATTAAGTAGCCACTCAATTGCTTTTGGTAATTAACTACGGCTATTACCTGTCAACGCTCTTATTTTATTATATAAATAAAGTCCAACTCAAAGTTCGAAGCAATTGAGTGGGTAGGAATCCAATACAACAACGTGATCGGTTGCGTTAACTTTGCACCTCATTTGTATGCGGCGCGACACATACAAACTTAACTCGGCCAGTTAAGATAGGAAGTGTTTGTACGGAACCCTCGGTGCGAGAGTCCGACTCACACTTGGTTAGTTTTCAATTTACGTAACAACTTACGTAGGTAGTTTACGTTCTATTACCGTGGCGTTTACGACCGCATCCGAGATTATGTTATAGTTTAATTAGTATTTTATTGCGGTCGGATAATTACCTTTTACCAAGAAAGGGACACATGACATAAACTTAGGTATCTCTGTGCTCTAGCGTCACCTGGAGTTATGTGGGTCACGATTGTTCACTGAGCGAGCGAGGCGGCCCGTTTCAGCTTCGCTTAAATATCTTTCGTACGTCCGGATGTCCGTATTTCCGCTTGTTCTCGCCTACAGGCCGAATTTATCTATACCGATTTTCGAATTATGGCGGGTTCAATAATTATGCCTATAGAATGTTATTGTCGGGTCTGTTTTTCGAAATTTAAGAAAGTATGGGGTTTGATGGGTAACGAAGGAGTCAGACGTGAGGCGTTTACCCTGCCAAAACAGGCCTCTCGATCATCAAACGCCAGTCTGCATTTATGTGGTGAACAACATGCATTCAGGACATTTAACAACATTTCAATTTTCAATCAAATAAAGGATAAAAAATTGGGCAAGTGCGAGTCCGACTCGCGCATGAAGGGTTCCGTACCATAATCTATAACAAGTTTGTTGTATGGGAGCCCCCCTTAAATATTTATTTTATTTTATTTTTAGTATTTGTTGTTATCGTGGCAATAGAAATACATCATCTGGGAAAATTTCAACTGTCTAGCTATCACCGTTCTTGAGATACTGCAGCCTGGTGACAAAGACAGACGGACGGAAGGACAGCGAAGTCTCAGTAATAGAGTCCCGTTTTTACCCTTTGGGTACGGAACCCTAAAAATTGACGGAGAAGTTTTTAGTTTCGGGAATTCCGAAATGAAACACTTAAGAAAAATAATTCAGCCAGAAGAAAGTTTAAATGGTTACATATGCGTCATTGTAAACGTTTGATATCATGGCAACAGATGGTGCAAATGTATGTATTTGTGGATATACGATCGATGGTTATCATCAAGATACGCTAAATAAAAAAGTGGATTTCTTCTCCAAACTTGATCCATATAAATTACTCTCACAAAACTTTTTCTTCAGATTCTGGTACAAACCTTTTAGATCAAGATCGACAAAAACGCATGCTGAAAATACTTAAATAACGCAGCTGCTACTGAAAAGTTCTACATATAAACTCAACTCACGACAAGGTGTGGAAATTCCACGAATAAACAGTAAAACAGATGGCGAAGAAAAAGATTCTTGGAAAAATCTTTTCACGACACTGCTCGAAAATGTGGTTATAGATTTCCTGAATCCAGTACACAAAACAGCTCTTAGGTATATGTTCATTTGTAAACTGTATATCTATGTTAGCTCCCAACACGACAACAATGTAGCACCTTACGGTCACAGTTCGTATCTACACATGAATTTCATAGTAAGATACGACTTTTTAGAAAATATTTCAGAGTCATTTTCTCGGCCGGCTCAAACGACAATTTAACCAATCAAAGCTTAATCATCTGCTGCATGTCAAATTAAATTGACCAATGAGAATGCGTCATTTATGAGGTGTATTTTTCTCTTAAATTTATAAATACCCGCTAAGGAGTTTATTTTCTTAAGTAAGATAATACTCCTCAGGTTTACTTTTTAATACGTTTTCGTTAAAAAGGTTTTACCCTGAAAATCATGAACATTTATATTTAAAAATTAGTAATGGGGCATAAAACAATTTCCTAATTTCTACAATTACTTATTTTTCAACAAATTAACAGTTTTCAACAAATAAACACATTAAATTATTATTATTATTATTTATTTCTTTATTAATTTTACAACAAAGATTACATATAATCTAAAGCCCTGCGAAACTGTTATGACAGTTTGTCTACAGGAAGACTTTTCAATACCTAATTAACTAAAAGTACAATTCATAAAAATCAGTATCAATTTTTTAAAGATTACGGTAGTGTATCTAGTAAATGCTTTTATATATAGGTATATTGAGTTCATAATATTTTTTTAAATCGGCTGAAAAGCCAGCATGACTCCATTGCGATGCGCGCATGCGAAACGGGGCAGCCGCCATATTTAAAAAAACAAATGTATTGTTTAGTAATAGTTATTTGTGCAACAAGAGAGCAAAGTTGTTTTTTGTTGCGAGTGCTGATTTTGAGTCCCGAGCAAGCGAAGGATTCTATGTTTGAATCACGAGCGTAGCGAGTTTACTCATAAAGCACTAAATAAAATTAATACAAAAGAAAATAAAAATTTGAACTCGATATTTTAAAATATGATTAGAAACTGCGTCTATGATAAATTGGTGGTCATAAATTATTTGTACAGGTATTTACAGTATAAAGTTGAAAAATCTTAACTTATTTAAACAATAATCTATTTGATTTATATTAAAGACACAATTATTTAAACATTTGGTCGTTCAAAACAGTTTTGTAAAAAAAACTTCTTCGGGTATGGTTTTTTTTTTGGTACAACGCGTCGATTGGAACGTGTTCTTATTCGAAGTCGGATTCGAAAATCAAATTTCGAATCGATATGTCTTTATCACTCTCTTTTTCATATAGATATGAAAGAGACAGAGTACATCAAAATTCGAATGATTCAAATTTTATAATTAACCTGTGGCTGAGAAATGACAATTACAAAGTAGACAAAAATTTAAAAAAATAAAAAAGCTACTTTCTACTCACACTTGAAACAAAATCGCATTTTGTTCTCTGTTATCTCGCAGCAAAGCCGCCATGTTTGAGCTGGTGAGGTGAAAATATTAAATATTGGTTTTGTGATGTGCTTAATTTAATAATGTTCTCATTGACTCACGAAATAAATAATATTAGGAACGTATATTAATATTGACGTAACGTTACAAGGTTACAATGATCTTTCAGTGTAGAATGTATTGTTGAGTTGTTTACCTGGGTGTAACCTAGCTACATGTTTAGATTTAGTTGAGAGTGAGGTAAGTTTGAATATTTTTGTTCTTTCTTCATAAATGGATTGAAAATCGCCGTTGCGTTGTTTGAATCTGGGGGCCCAATCAGCTTTACGTATACAAATAGCCCTAATTTTTACAAAAATGAGGCTGCAACAAGGCGCCTCATTTTTGCAGGAGTTTACAAATACAAAAAACTCGTATTTTAATGTATTTCCTCGCAGTAGTCGTGAAAAGCACTCTGTTCAGTCTCGGCTGAAAGTACAATAGATGAACTCGTATTATCGAAGGCCTCCCTTGCGGGTCGGCCTTCGAAATTTACTCGTTCATCTATTGCTTACTTTACAGCCTCTACAACAATGTACTATACCTTCCCTAGCCGTAATTCATTTTGCTTTTATCGTGTACTTTTATGGTTGGAACAAGACAGAACATATTAATTTTACAGTTTTCTTACGTGCTGCTTTCAAAAGTACCAAACATAAGTGAGTGAAATAACTGTATTTACGTCAGCGATGAAAGCTACAGTATAATAATATCTACGAATTGATAAATACTGAAAATTTTAACAAAAACAACACAATGTTTTGAATCAATCTGCATAATTATAAAATTGAAAATAATACATGAACATTATGGATTCTCTGCATGACTTACCAAATGAACAAAGCTTTAGCTCAATTGGAAACAAAATATACATCAAAGCTTCATTTAAATATATTTTCGTGAAATGTAGGTATTCAGAGTAAATCTTCGGGCCCTCCGTAAATTGTTATTTACCGGGGCCCGAATATTAACAAGCCGAATATTAGCTGTTGCTATCACACAAATTGTGTTTGCGCTCATTTATCAGCACAATACGGGCCAAAATGAACACTCTGAACCACTCTTTGGATTCAAACGATTTGTAACCATTTAACCCTCGTTAGCGAAACATCGATAGGTTTGGTTACTACTCGTAAATATTATAAATAAATATTATAAAGCTGTAAAATGATATATGTATATATTGGAATTAAGCCGTTTCGTTGCGGCCTTGTGAGAAATAAACCTTTTTGATTTGTACATTACAAAAATAAACTCTTTTGAAACGGATACCTTTTTATTGTGAAATTAACACTACAGCAAGTTTAAGCAGAATACATTTAATCTATTGATACAAAGATATCAAAGCTCAAAGAAAAATTGAAATGAGTTACCTGGGGGACGAGACCGGGAATCGAACCCGGTACCTCTGGATTGCCGGTCCAGTGCGTTACTTTACCTGTTATTTTTAGATGGCCAGCTTCAAATTTTGGAGTCTTACAAAAAGTTCTGATTCAACGTAGATAAAAAATAATGTATAATATACACTTATAAAAAGGCCTATTTTTTCTCATATTATAGGAAGAAAATACTAAGGCCTTTTGGGGTGTGTAATGATCGATATAAAAATAAATGGTATAAGTATGTTGGATATAACAACATTTGATATAATTTCAAAGGGTATAATGACTCATTTGATATAATAAACGTTTGGTGTAATTTCAAAATATCTATTTCATTTCGTATATAATGTTCATTTGGTATAACAACATTTGGTATAATTTCATATGGTATAACAACATGTATGTATGTATGTATGTATGTATGTATGTATGTATGTATATATGTATGTATGTATTAATAGTTTATATGTGTAATTATTAGTAGTCTTATTATTTTTAATACCTTTTTGTACACGGTGTTAGTTTGTCTATCTTCTTCTCGTACTCACTCAACTGCTCAAAGGTTAACTGGAAGAGATCCCTTATAGGGATAAGTTCGCCTTTGTACCTATATGTTAATTGTAATAGATGTATTTTTTTACTGTTTTTGTGTACAATAAAGCGTTTACTTACTTACTTACAACATTTGGCATAATTTCATATGGTACCTATACCTAATGTTCATTTTCTTCGCCGAATTCTCGGTGTATACAGGCCCGAGAAAATCTCCAACGTAGACCTGTGGGAACGCTGTGGTGAGACTCCGATCGACCAGCAGATCAAACGCCGCAAGTGGAACTGGATCGGCCACACGCTCCGAAGGGACCCTGATCACATTCCAAGGCAAGCCCTAGACTGGAATCCCCAAGGAAAGCGGAAACGTGGTCGCCCTAAACAAACCTGGCGGCGGACGATCACTGCAGAAGCGAAGGCGATAGGAATGACCTGGAGCGAAGTGAAGCGCGAAGCCCAAGACCGTTCGGTATGGCGACGTACTGTGGACGCCCTCTGCCCCATCCAGGGGACATAGGACATTAAGTCAAGTAAGTCATAATGTTCATTTGGTATAACAACATTTGGTAAAATTTCATATGGTATAATTTCAATTAGTATAAAATACATTTGATATAACAACATTAGGTATACTTATGCTTAAGTAAAAATGTATTAATTTTTGTGCACGAATTGCGTTTTATTTACCTAACCCAAAGCTTTTTTTTTCTCTTTTTTTCACTTCTTTTTCACTTTTTTTTTCATTTTTTTTTCACTTGTTTATTTTTTTTTCTAACCTAACCTAACCTACTGTGGGGAATGCACTCAGATGGAGCTGATTAAAAGAGCAGAGGTACGATTTTTATATATTTATTGCCCGAAGGCCAAATTAAGAATGAATATACATTTTATATTTATGACGGATGTCACTCGCTAATCCAAATTCATAAAATGTATTTATTTTTATATCGGTGGCCAACACCACTGAGAGTGAAGTCCAACCTTCACATTTCCCGCCGTCTCGGGGTGGACGAGGGACATTCATCTTACTATAGAGACACTAGACAAAACTACTCCTGCCTAACACATAAGAAGTCCCTACCTATGCAGGGATACCCGTACATTTATACCCAGATGGTCTCTTGCTAAGAGATAACCAGGGTCAGAACATGGGCGGACACAAGCCTATGGCATATTACGTATTCCGACATGTTGTCTGACACTGGCTTCGCCTTGACAAAAACCCCGCTTAAAAAGGCAAGGCACCAACTTGACTAGCCCCCAAAAGTCATTTGACTTAATAGACTAGATCGTAGACCATTCGATACAATGTCAAAAATAACAAGCTTTTTTTTTTTTAATCGCCTGGTGTGTAACTGGCTTAAACATAACACCCGATTTAATCGTCTCGAATGTTCCCACCTTAACTGCCTGGAGTATGACACATGACACACGTCGCATGCCCCAAACAATTGTACCACGATGTGTCACTGCCCTTATATTAGATGCTTGAAAACATTGTCTATGACACTCGCCTCAAACATCCATACAGGACTATCAAATAGTGACAACAGTCTACCACTACCTTTATATTAGAATCCTGGCGCATATTAATTATGCCCCAGAAATCTGTACCATTAAATAATAAATATCTGGAATAAATATCTCTAATTTATTCCAAATACTTGTACCAATACTAAATAACAATAAACCTCATAATTAAATTTACGATCATAAACTATGGCAGTACATGTCATAATTACATGTCAAATGTTATATCATTGTCAAGTCGCAAATTTAATTATTAATAAAACTCAAAAGATCAAAAAGATCTTTTTATTTAAAATCCTACCTAATTCCTAGTTAAAATTAATAAAATTATTTATTTATTACAGCCGTAAAAATAAAATAAAATCTTCAGTCTGCATTGGCCTGATGCAGTGTAGGTGCAGGTGCAGTGAGGTCCCTGGCCCGACAGGCCAAGACCCCACGGTCCTGCCGCCGCCTGGATGAAGAATGCGAGCCGCATTCAGTCACACCAGTAGCTGAAATCCCAGGGAGCTGGGACAGCCATGGCCTCCGCAGTGTGATACATGAAAATAAAAGATTATTATCATATGTGTAAACATTAAAGTGCTGAAAAAAAAAACAAAGTGTATAACACTTTGTTGTCCCGGGTCCCGTTTTTACATTTGGGTACGGAACCCTAAAAATTAAATAATTCCACATTTTTACATTTTCGAAAATATCCAAAGTCAAAGTCATATAATTTATTTGTAAACATAGGTTTGTGGATGTTACATTGCACTTATATGTAGGTGTATCACTATGTTTTGCCATAAGGCATACAAATATTTTGAGTCAAGATGGAGCATGCATTTTCACGAATATAAAATTAATCATGTAATTTAAAACTAAAATTAAATTAAATATTCAAACATTAAAATGTCGATACTGAAATTAAAATTGAAAATTCATAATGAAATTAAAAATAAAATATAATTAAAAATATACATTCAAATCGAACGGTGGCCGGTGCATTAAAATTATCAGGAACGAGATTAGTACTTTAGGACCATGTCCTTTGTTAGGGTCTCGTGAATACCACCATACTTTGCGCGGTTATCATGTGTTGATTCCCTGAGAGCCCTCAAAATTCCTTATCGAGTTCTGGCTCTGGCAGCGGCGCCATGGGGCGTCCGTCCGGTTTTCGGAGGCCAGGAGTTCATTATTTAGTTCCGGCCTCGTTATAACAATCGGATGCGAGAATTTCGCTGTTAACTTGCGATTCCAATGCAAGATAGATAAGCCAATTTTGTTACATTTTATCATGTTAGACAATAGAAAATTGATTATTTAATTTTATTAGAAATATTTTTCTTAAGAGTGCAGGCCAAGAAAAATATTTCTGCCGCCGAGTAACGTGGATTCTATCGAAGAATGCCCGTGTAAGGCTTGATAACATCGTTGGAGACTCGCGGTCAACCCCGATGTATATTTAAACATAGTTAGAGACTCTCAGTCAATCCCTATGTAGGCCACGGTAGATTGATGAAAATAAATTTTGTCGCAAATGGACGTAGATTCTACCGCAAAATGTCCATATTTTCGGCATGCTAACATCGTTGGAGACTCGCAGTCAACCCCGATGCGCATTTGAACATAGTTAGAGACTCGCAGTCAATCCCTATGTAGGCCATGGTAGATTGAGAAAATTAATCTTGTCGCAGATGGACATGGATTCCACCGCAAAATGTCCGTATTTTCGGCATGCTAACATCGTTGGAGACTCGCAGTCAACCCCGATGCGCATAAACATAGTTAGAGACTCGCAGTCAATCCCTATGTAAGCCACGGTAGACGGAGAAAAATATTTCTGTCGCAGAAGAACGTGGATTCTACTGAAGAACGCCCATATATGCTTGCTGACATCGTTGGAGACTCGCAGTAGTCGCAGTCAACCCCGATGCGCATTTAGACATAGTTAGAGACTCGCAGTCAATCCCTATGTATTAGGCTCATTTCATTATAATCACTTATTGTCACTGAATTATTTAAAATTAATTTACTTCTTTCGTCGTTAGATTATGATGGTATATAAAACATATTATTCTAGACTATTAACAGATAGTCTTCAAGTATTTTAATTTGTTCGTTGTTAACGGAACTTCTCATCGGAGTTGCGTTTCGACAGAATTGACGGTCTTCCGCATCCTCAGAGAAGCGCGTGCGCTCGTCGCGTCGCCGTGCACGAAAAAAGAATGAGGCAATATGGAGGTGGGGCCTGCCGGGAGGAACGGAGTGAATGAATGAATGAAATCTGTTTAGTTAATAGTCAATTGATTGTCTCTTAAAATCGTGCAATGTCGCCTGTAGGTTTAAAGGACTACCTTGTTATATATTATATCATTTATATCTGAAGAATGAAACGACGAAATATAATTGGCCATCAGCTATAAAAACTTTATGGATGAATATTTAAGACTCGGCCATATGAAACCGTGTATAGAACAAAAACACCCTAGCTGCTTTCTACCACACCACGGAGTCATCAAGCCTGACTCCACAACATCAAAATTACGCACTGTTTTTAATGGATCACATCCTACAAAATCTGGATACAGTTTAAATCAGCTCATGGAAAGCGGTCCAAACCTGCAACAAGATCTACAAGCTTTGATTTTACGATGGAGGTCATTTCGTTACGTGTACACTGCTGACATTGAGAAGTTCTATAGACAAATACTCGTAAAGGAAGAGGATCAACATTTACAAAAAATTGTCTGGCGAGACTCTCCATCCGAACCAATCCAGGAGTTCCAGCTCTGTACTTTAACCTACGGAACCAAGGCTGCTGCCTATTTGGCAATGCGGACTATAAAACAGCTGGTCATTGATGATGGTTTACATTATCCTCTCGCTGCAAGCATGTTAAATAACCAACTATACGTGGACGATCTTCTTGCTGGAAGCAATAACCTTGAAGAGGCTATCACAGAAGCAACTTGTCAGTTTATTGCAAGCAGGCGGTTTCAATCTTCGCAAATTCGCTAGTAACCATCCAGGTCTTCTTGAAGACTTAACTTAAAAGCAAATCAGTCAAACTATGCTTGACTTTAAAAACATAAACAACAACGGTATTTTGTGGAATCCATCTACAGATCAATTTACATTTAACATCACCGACTTAAATGTAAACAAAAATGTCGCAATCACTAAGCGTTCATTATTATCAGACTTATCAAAGCTATTTGATCCGCTTGGTTGGCTCGCGCCAGTGAATATGAAAGGAAAACTCATTTTTCAACAAGCCTGGAAACAATCTCAAGCCTGGGACGAACCCCTGCCGCTACCAGTACAAGAGGAATGGAAAGTCTTCAGAAACGAGCTAACCACACTTAATGACATAAAAATCCCTAGATGGATCGGGGATACACAACGAAAGTGTGAATTACATGGCTTTTCAGACGCTTCTGAAAAGGGTTATAGCTGCGTCATATACTGTAAAAGCAAGGATGGACACGGCCAGATCAGTATCACATTAATAGCGGCAAAGACTAAACTCGCGCCGTTAAACAGACATGTCATCCTACCGAGGAAGGACCTTTGTGGGGCACTTTTACTAGCAAGATTGATGCAAAAAACCATAGAGTCGCTAAACAATCAGACAGTACAGGTGCATGGGTGGACAGATTCAACGGTGGTGTTGGGTTAGCTGCAAGGTGATATAATATAACACGGTGGAACACATATGTGGCAAACAGAGTCACGAAGATCACCCAGGTCATGCCCTCTACATGTTGGTGACACATACGCTTTGAAGATAACCCGGCAGGTTGTGCCAGCCGTGGCCTGCAACCATCGCAGCTACTAGGACACCATTTGTGGTTTCAAGGTCCTCAATGGTTAGCGAATGAGTCGAAAATATTGCAAGAAACAACATTATACGAGGAGCCTGTCGAAGAGCGAAGAAGTAACAAACATACATGTTCCCTACAAATAACATCACCGGTTATAGAGACGCTTTTGAATAGGAAGTGTAATGTTTTGCATAACAACAATTTGCGAATTTTCATTTTGCATAAAACGAATTGCATAATTTCAACCTGCATAAGTGATCATATAGCATAAAAACAAAATGCATACAAACGAATTGCATAATTTCGAAAATTATAATAGTTTAATTGCATAATAGACTAATAGCATAATAGACACTTTGTATACTATACCATTGTCATATCATACTTTTTTCATAATAAGTTAAAGCATAAATGTTGCTTAAATAAATACATCCAAAAAATATAATATTTTTTTCTTATTCATTCTTCCCCATTGCCGAGCCAAATTAGGAGCAGTTACCTTTTAAGGGTCATAAAAAAAACCTTAACCTACCTATCTCTGAGAGCAGTTTCGTTTTTAGGGTTATAAAAAAAAATAACCCTAACCTACCTATTTCTCGGAGCAGTTTCGTTTTCAGGGCACAACACTCTAACCTACCTATCTCTGGGAGCAGTTTCGTTTTAAGGGTCATAAAAAAAAACACTGACCTATAGTACCTATCTCTTGGAGCAGTTTCCTTTTTAGGGTAAAAAAACCCTAACCTACCTATCTCTTGGAGCAGTTTCGTTTTTAGGGTAAAAAAAACCATAACCTACCAATTTCAGTGCTCACAACAACTTTTTATTCAGGACTTATTTGATAGGTATGATATTTATGCAACTTGATAATTATTTTAAGTGTTTTTATGTGTTTTTATAATTATTCTGAATGAATGTTATACCAAGTGACATTATGACTTATTAACATTATAACGAATGTTATTATGATTATTAATGGTTATGATGTTTAAATATTATGCTTGACAAAATTATTAATTTTGTTTTTATGCAATGTGTTTATTATGCATTTTGAAAGTAGTTAAATGAAAATATGCTAAAAGTTTTTATGAAAATTGAACCGCACCCTTCTGAATAATAACAGCTCTATGACGCGTGCAGTACGAACACTCGGCTAGGTGTCAGGTTTTGCTAACAATGCAAGTGAAAAAAAAAAATTGCCGTACCTAACCACATCGGAACTGGAGAATGCACATAACGCAATAATTCGAGCAGTGCAAAATAAACACTTTGCTGAGGAAATTTTGCAATTGCAGCAACATAAATACATATCACCGAAGAGTAGACGGGTTCTCGAGTGGAGACCACGACTCGGCAAGCGTAGTATAGGACGCCCTCTGGCCAGATGGACCGACGACCTGAAAAAAGTGGCTGGTGGTGACTGGATGGCGAAAACGGGAGATCGGGCCATGTGGCGAACCCTAGGGGAGGCTTACGTCCAGCAGTGGACTGCAATAGGCTGAAATGATGATGACTGAAGAGTCGGCTATTAAACTTATATCCGATTTTAGACCAACAAAACGTTTTACGAGTCTGTGGATAATAATAATAATAATAATAATCGTTTATTTGTTCAACATAGGTAGGTGCTAAAATACATTAGGGTCTTAAAAATTAAATACAGTAAGTATCACTATGTTGGGCCCTCAGGCGTACAAAATTTATGTGTAATTTCGGATGAGCCGTGTGGTACACATCTCCACTATAACTACATGGTGTCTGTTCAGAAATCTGTCACTTTATAATAGGCTTTACTAACAAGAAATTTAAACAATGCTTTTTTAAAATCAGCTGTGCTTTCTATATTAATAATTTCTTTTGGAACCTTGTTGTACATTGTAGGGGCTGTACCAAGTACACTTTTACGACACAGAGCGGTTTTACAGGACATTGCGACTAATTTATTCCTTAGACGTGTACTATTAAAGGTCTGGAACAAATGCAAGTTACGTTTTACAAACAATATGACTTCGTAAATGTACAGGCAAGGTAGAGTTAAAATTCCTAATTTTATAAAGTATGATTTACAAGAATCACGATGGTGTAGACCACACAAAGATCGAATGCACCTTTTTTGGGCTTTGAATGCAATTTCTCTATCAACTGAGTTTGCCCAGAATATAACTCCATACCTCAAAGTTGACGTTACATATGCTTGATAGGCATTTAAAACTACATTTTCGTTAACAACTTTTCTTAATTGATATAGTGCGAAGGAGAATTGATTTAACTTTTTACATACTATGTCGATTTGATTTCTCCACGATAGCTTATTATCAACACTTATCCCTAAAAATTTTGTAATGTCAGTTTGTTCAATTTTCCGGCCCTTATAATTTAATATTTAAATTTGTAATATTATTAACTCTTTGTTGGAATGTCATTATTTTAGTTTTGTCCAAATTTACTTTCAAATTATTATTAGTAAGCCAATCTATAATATTTCCTAGAGTTTTACATATGTCAGTTTCGAAAGTGTTGAAGTCTTTGCCGGTGAATATTATTGTACTGTCATCTGCAAAGAGAACCATGGGAGACTTGGTTACTCTTGGTAAATAGTTTATATATATAATGAACAATAATGGACCTAAAACACTCCCCTGTGGGACACCACACCGAATGTGTCGCAATTTCGATGAATGGACTAGTTCGATTTTAGTTTTACTATTTAATCTATTGATTTGAGTTACTTGCCTACGATCACTTAAATAAGATTTGATCAGGTTATGTATGTTTCCCCGTATTCCATATGTATATAATTTGTCCAAAAGTATTTTATGGTCAACAAAATCAAACGCACGAGACATGTCCATATATAGAGCCGCTACTGGGATTTTACGATCAAGATTTGTTAAAACTAAATGCATAAAATCATATATGGCCATATCTATAGATTTTCCTTTGCGAAAGCCCTTTTGTTCTTTTGCAAATAAACAGTTGCCTTCGAAGTAGTTATAAATACAGTTATGAATGTATTTTTCTATGATTTTTGAAAAAATTGATAGTAGAGCCACCGGTCGGTAGCTACCCAAGTCTTCCCTATTACCTTTTTTAAAGAGAGTCTTTATGATAGCTATCTTTAGTCTTTCCGGAAACTCACCATATTCGATACATAAATTTATTATATAGCTCATTATTGGAGAAATTATAAGTGATGCAGCTTTCACAACATTCGTGCTGATGCCATCATAGCCAGTACTATTACTATTTTTTAACGATTTAATTATTAATAAAATGTCATGAGAAGTGGATGGATTCATAAATATAGATTGAAATAAATTACATGTCATTGTATTTGTAAAATTAAATTGATTATTATTGGTCTGTCGATTATGATTATTATTAATGTTATTAGATGTCTGTTCAATAAAATAGTGATTAAATTCGTGGGCTATCTCATTGGGGGATGTTAAGCATTTGCCATTTGATTGTATTCGTGATATAACATCATTTGGCTGTTTAGTTTTATGCTTATTAATAATGTTCCATGATGCTTTTGTTTTATTATTAGATTTTTTTATATAGTAATCATTTTGAGCTTTTTGCGTGAGTTTAATAATCCTTTTAAGGTTCTTGGAGTAATTTATAAATTTTAATTTGTTTTCTCCTTTATTATTTTTAGAAAGCCTGTATTTCCAAAGACGACGACGCTTTTGCTGACAACATGTTTTTATTCCTTTACTGATCCATTTCGGTTTTACCACTTTTTTCTTTTTCATAGGAAAACACAATTTATAAAACAATTCAAATTGATCAGCAAAATTATTAAAGGCCTCATTAGGAGTGTTTGCCATATATACGTTATTAAAGCTAAGACATTGTAAGTACTCTACGAATCTCATAATGTTTTCTTCACTCAAATCTCTTTGCATTTTAAACCAATGTGTGAAAATACTTGTTTTTTTTACCGGACATTTCAAAAGCTGAGCTGTGTGATCAGAGAGGGCTAAGTCGATCACCTCAGCTGAGCTGCCGCGCACGTTATGTATGATGTTGTCAATGCAAGTATTACTGGATAATCTGGTCGGTTCCAATATTGATAATTTTAAGTTATAACTTGTAACTAAGTTTTTAAATTTTATTGATTGTTGGGTCCTTTTTAAAATATTAATATTAAAATCCCCGCATATTACATTTTTTTTATTCTTATAGCATATTTTATTGCAAATTATATTTAATATACTAAAGAAAACATCAATACACTGTTTACTATTTTCAGGGACTCTATATATACTTACAATAATAATCTTGTGATCAATTAATTCGATAGCTGCACATTCCACAACATTTGGTATGGATATATTTTCAAATACGTCTAACTTACTATATTTGTGTATGTTCCTAACCAAAATACATGATCCACCGTTTCGGTTGTTTCTGGAGTAAAACGACACGAGCTTAAAATTAGGGATGGCTAAATGATATTCATCACCCAATTGCATATTATGCTCTGTAGCACAAATAATATCTATCTTTTTGCCCATTTCCATTAACTCCTGTAAGTGAACACTAAGAAGATCTGATTTATTTATAGGTTAGGTTTAAAGATCATTTATTCTCATTAAGAATTTTACAATTCACTTATTATGAGAACTTAAAATTATACTTATAATAAACAACGAGCGTTAGAAAAAAGTAAGAAGGTACTTCTATACAAAATACGCGGACAAGTTTTACTAATGTATGCATACCCGTTAACTAAGCAATGCGTTCATGCGATGCGCTTACATTGTAAACAAGATAACGAATGTTACAGAGATACTCGGCCTGGAAGTGGCTTAGCGTAGTTGGTTATTGTATGAAGTATCTAGTATGAAATATATTTAACAATTATTTATTTACATATTTATTTATGTATAAATATTATGAAGTGATAATATATATCTTTTTTATTATTATTATTTTTATTTTACATAGTTTTGTTTTTTATTTTTTTATTTGATGAATTATATTGAAATATTATTATGCTTACTTCGTTTTTTAAGAAATCAATACCAAATGCACCTATTATATCTAGCTGTATATATTTCTGACGTATTGCATAAGGCTTTTTTTAAAGCGATATATTGACTTACAATGTTTTATATTTTTTGGTAGCTTGTTATAAAGCTGAGCCCCTTCATACAACAGACTTTTTTTGCCATAATTGGTGCGTGATGACCGTAATATTATATCGTTTGCATTTCGAAGATGAATTTTTTGTTTGGTTTTCTTTTTGATGAAGTTTATTTGGGTATGTATTGTTTTATTAAATATTTTACGAACTAAAATACAAGTCTTATATATATATGATTGTTTTATATTAAGCAGCTTGGATTCTTTGTATATTTTACTCGAGGGTGTTAGATAGTTGTACTGAAACAGTGTTTTAATTAATTTGTTTTGAGTTATTTGTAATGACTTAAGATTACTTTTAGCAGCTGTTCCCCAAACTTCAACCAGGTAGTCTAGGTGAGGCTTGACCAACGCGTTATAAATAGTGTACCGAACCTGCTGGGGGAGAAATTTAGCAGTACTACGTAGTGCTCCTGTTACGGATGATATTTTAGTTTTGATTTTTTCTATATGTGCTTTCCAATTTAGGTTCTTATCCAAAATAAGGCCGAGGTATTTTTCTTCATCTACTTTCTTAATAATTTGACTGTCTATTTTTAAAGGATCGTAATCAGTAATTTTCTTGTTCTTTGTGTGAAAAATTATGTAATTAGTTTTATCAATGTTAATTGTAAGCAGGTTATCACGAAACCAGTCGTTTAGAAGATTAAGGTCTTTTTGTGCTTCTTGTATGACATTAGTTATATTATCACCAAAGTAAAATAAACTTGTGTCATCGGCGTATAGTGTGATATCTCCTTTTAGTCCCACCTGGTAAATATCATTTATATAAATAAGAAATAATAAAGGACCCAGAATGGATCCTTGAGGCACACCGCAAGTAAGTTTTTTTGGGCTACTTTCGTGATCCCCTATTTTTACAACTTGGTAACGGCTAGATAAGTATGATTCGAATATTTTGTATGCAGTTTTCTTAATGCCGATTGAACTAAGTTTGTTAAGTAGCATCTCGTGACTAATTGTATCGAAAGCCTTTTTTAGGTCTATAAAGACTCCGAGTACTATTTGCTTTTGGTCAATGTTTACTTTAATTTTTGTCACCAGGTCTATGGTAGCTGAAAGTGTGTTTGATTTATTTCTAAATCCGTACTGTTTTGTGTACAAAAAGTTTATTGCATTTAAATATGTGACAAGACGATTATGGATTATTTTTTCAAAATTTTTTGACAAGACTGGAAGTATTGAAATTGGTCTATAATTTCCTGGATCACATTTTTTTCCCGTTTTGAACAGAGGCGTGACTTTCGCGATTTTTAAAGTATCGGGGAAAGTTCCCGTTTCTAAACACTTATTTATACATCTAGTCAGCTCATCAGTTATAAGATCTTTTACGCATCTGATGGATTTTGCGCTTATGCCATCCAGTCCAGTACTCACATTTAGTTTTAGATTATGAATGATGCTTCTAACTTCGTCTGATGTAGTTGATGTTAAATATTGCAGTTCGGTGTTTGGTGGTACTTCACTTCTATAAGAAGCAGGTGTTGAGGTCATTTGATGTTTACTGGTGATTTCATGGGCTAATTTGGTCCCGATACTTGAGAAAAATTCATTGAAAATTTCGCAAATCTCTTTTTCTTCGGTAACATTCTTGTCATTAATTTGTATGGTTGTAGGAACAGAAAACTCTTTTGTTTTATTAGCAGTAAGATTATTAATTAGTTTCCACATTTTCGCCGGTTTTCCTTTACATTCGTTGAACTTTTTGTTGTAGTACACGTTCTTTGCTATTTGTATATTCTTTGTTACCATATTTCTTGCTTTTTTAAACTGTTCTTCGTCTTTTTTATTATGAACATTATTTTTAAATTTTCGCCATAGTATGTTCCTGTGATCTATTTGTTGTAAAATTTCTCTGTTTATCCAATCTTGTTTTGGCTGGTTCAGCATTTTAGTCTTATAGATTTTGCTTTTTTCGATGTTCAGGGAGAGTTTCTTTTCTAATACAGCATATTCACTGTCTTTATTATTACTGTCATCTGCTTCCATCCTTTCATATAACTTATCATAGTTTGTTGCCGAATATTTTACTTTCTTAACTGACGGAGGTTCATATTTCTTTGCTTCAAAATAAAGCTGCTTATGGTCGGACATTGCTGAATCCATAATTGCTATGTGAAAATTGTTTTCCATAAGATTGGAGCAAACATGGTCTATGATTGTTTTTGTGTCAGAAGTTTCCCGTGTACAATATTTTTTATTTATTTTATTCAATATTTTGTATCCATTTTCTAATATGACCTTTCTGTAATCGTTAACCTTATTGTCTTTATTCAGCAGATCGAAATTGAAGTCACCGAATACAATAGACCTTTTATACTTTTGTAGTTGCTGTGAGAGAGTTTCAAGAAATTCGTCGACGTTTCCATTAGGAGGTCTGTATACAGCACTAATATTCACGCTAAATTTACTTATATACACCCAGAGAAAATGATTGCCATTTAGTGATAGATCCTCAATTTGGTTATGTTTTAGATTGTTATGCACATAAATTGATACTCCACCGCCTCTAGTCTTGGTTCTATGGTTAAAATAGTGGGTGTAGCCGTCTAATTGCATTCTTTGTGCTTCTTATAATACCATTTATAATGCCATTTATATTCTGATGTAGTATATGAATATGGTTATATACAACGGGCTCTTCCACCATTAATTTTATCGAATTATTACATGATTGTTGAGATTTCTTATGGATAAAAAATGTAAGCTATTATAAAATGCCTTATTTACATTAATTAAAGCGTCATTTAAACAGCATGCTAATTTGTATTTCCCCCTATAGTTCAGCTTAAAGCCATTTAAGTAGTAATCTTCTATTCCAAAATAAACACTATTAGGTTTTTGAAGCCACACATAAGAGTGATTTACATATTTTGCATGCAACGCTGAATTAAACCTATTGACATAATTGTTGTAATTTTCTGCAAATTTATTTAAGCTATGAGGAATGTCACATATAATTACATTAGTGTGAGCACATTTGTTAACAATGTTTTCTAAGTTACTCATAAGTTTTTTTAGCGGAGTGACGTTATAGTCGCTCCCTCCACACATGATGACCAAGCAGTCACTTTTGCCGAAATTCACGATTTTCATCTCTACATCGCGAAGTACACGTTCCGTGGTTCCTTGATTAATAATGTCTGCCATGAAGTCATAGTCGTTCTTGCGCATTTTCGATAAAGGTTTTAACATGTCCGCTCCATGAAAGTCGGATAAAAGTAACAGTTTTGGCTTCTCCTTAATTATTTTTTTTTCGGATAGGCTGTTTAGTGGCGTTGAGGCTGGAGTTTTCTCGACGGGTATGGTGGACTTTAGACTCTTATCAATAAAAGTTGAGTTAACATGATTCTCTAATTGCTTCACAGTTTTTTGTAATGAATTAGTAGTTAAATGAATTCGAGAGAGAGCAGCCTCGCCTTTCATCGCCGTATCAGATTTTCTTTTCAATTCATTATTAGATGTAAGTGCCCTACTCAACTTGATTTGGAGGTTTTTTATTGTTTGTCTCAAAGATGTAATTTCATTTTCTAAGTGTTTTATTTTACTTTCATAGACCAAAATCGCATTGTCCGCACTGCTGTTGTTTGTTGTTGTCGCACAGTGCTTTGAAATTTTAATAGGTGAAGTTTGTCTTGTGGAGTCATTGTTCAGTAATTGTCTTATATACATTCAGTTTTTTTCTCAAGTTATTTTTATTTTTTTTTTATTTTTTATTTTATTAAAAACACGTTTACATGACATTACAGTTTCTTAACTAATGCGCCATGAAACTTACATTATTAGTACAACATTATCATAGAAAAACCAACATAAACATAAAAAAAACAGCAACACAAACAAATAATAATAATAACAATTATCATCGATCATCCAATTCCTCACAAAATCTCAAACATTCAGTGCACACATTATCTATCTCTTTCTGTTGTGTTGCATTTTCGGTGTTTAACCTTGCTACTTCATCGTGAGCGGAAGACAGCTCGGCGTGGAGTTCTTCTACTTGTACCTTTAATGTTGCAACTGAAGATGTATCCACAGTTGACATATTAGGAAGGCTACAAGGACGGTGGACGGCTGAAAAACGCGAAAATTACCTACAAACAAAAACATCCCATTATTTTGCCGCACAAGGACAAGATTACGGAGCTACTGATTCAGCAAGCCCACATAACAACGCTTCACGGAGGCCCGAGACTTACGCTTTCGCACCTTCGAAACAATTATTGGATACTACGGCGGTCCGAACGGTTAAGGGACGTCTCCGCAAGTGTGTCAAGTAAGTGTCATCGCTTCAAGCCGACTAACAACAATCAAATAATGGCTGATCTTTACGACGAGTTTGTTTTTTTACGTTTTCAACCCCCATATTCAAAAACTGAATCGACTAATTAAATCTATATAGTTTTCGAATCTTCTTAAAATTTCACGAGAATCGGTTAAGAAATACGACTTGTAGGCGAAAACAGCCAGACAATTGAACATTCGAACACCTGGACATACCAAATAATTATAGGCCCAGCTGAAATGGAGCCGCTTTGCTCGCTCAGTCAATTAAAGGCGAATTAACTTATCGATCCTCGACGGTGAGAAAGAGCTAAGACTGATGATGATGGGAATTGAAAATGAAAATAGTAAAGATTACTATTAATAATCAGTTTTTTGTGGGTGGGAAAGTATTCTCTAGCAATATTTTTGAATTACAATTAGTATACACAACCTGCATCATGCTATTTAGATTTTTCCTGAAATACTGACCTTTCAGGAAAAGGCTAAATAACATGATGCAGGTTGTGTATAATAATTGTAATTCAAAAATATTGCTAGAGAATACTTTTTACCCAACTACAGTATATAAAAAAGTTTTACAAGGACGAAACAGCAGAATTTCCATCAGTTGGTCATCATAGTCCTAATAGGACCTACGCAAATGTCTAGCCGAAAATATTATAACGTGTCTTGACTCCATAAATTGATGAATACAAATGATCATAAAATATTTTCAGGAACCTGCTACTTTTGAACAGGTGCCAGTATAAAATCTGCTATCTCTCTTTTAATATATCATGGCAATCTTTTTTGCGGTGAAATTCGCTACTATCTCAATAAATTCAGTATATTATTCTACCGAGTTTATTTTCCGTACACCTGCGCTGCTCACAAATTCAAAACAGCGCTCCCCTTTGAAGGCGTTAAAATCAGAACCTTTCCAGATTTGTCTCCATACATGCATAAAACGCTTCAGATTCGCACAATGAAACTTTTTTGACCTTATATTCTGATAAATAGAGTTAAATTTATCTGTTAAAGTTGTGTTTAAAACTGCTGTCTATTGAGTATTTTAGTTGTGGACTGTAAAAGGGAGGACCAACAGTGCCGTATCTACCCCTAGACCCCTAAGGCCCGGGCCTAGGGGCCCAGCCAGCCTAGGGGCCCACTGGGGCCCCTATAGGCTGTATATATATAAGTATGGCTGTATGTATATAAGTATGGGACTGCCCATACTTATATTCTCCTTATTTATCACTGGACCCCGAGTTACTCCATCAAGATTCAAGGCCATTTACGCACACTGGCGTGGACTTCACTGGCTATGTAGAAGTCAAGGCTAACTGAAGTAAAGTGAAACAACCGTTCGGACAGCTGACTGGTTTATTACTGGCGTAATGTAGGTACAGCAACACAATACATATCACTCCTCCCAAGTTATTCGGGGAACCTGAAGGAGCAAAATGAACCATACATTAAAACTTACTTATCAAAACGTAATACATTTTAGGTTACTTATAACTAATATTTTTATTCCTTGGTCTTAAAATACATCGGCGCGGAACCAAGTCCGACTGTTCTGTTAAGTTTGTTCGCGCTGGGCCGGCTGTTGTGCGAGCTCAGCGCTCACGGAACCCTCGGCTGACGCGGCCGCAGCGCTTGGCGCGTCGGTACTTGACTCCAGTCAAACTGTGTCCCCTCCTTCCCCACCGTGATCCACGCATTCATAGAAATCGTTGTCGGACGTATTCCCCTGTGTCTCCTCAACATGATCAATATATTGGTGTCGTTTACGTCCGGCATCGATCTTAACAAAGGCGAAAGCGAAGATGACGGAGTAGGTCCCTGCGCTGGTGACGTCAGCGCGGGCACCCACTCGGGTGCACCGGTATGGACAGGGCAGGGCCGCACGGGGCAGAAGCAGAAGGCGGCGCGGGCGCGGGCGCGGGCGGCGGGGGACTCGCCTGCGACGCGTTATTATCGACGTGCGAGCCTGAATATCGCAACAGCTGATCCACATGCCGTATACATTTACCTACCGTTATTTCTAACATCTACGGTAAACATTCGATTTCCCACCTTATTTATTATTGTTCCGACTCGCCATACGGGCTTTTGTGCGACAAAACATCGAACCCAGACGACTATTACGAGCACCCGTTAATTTATTGGCGATTCTCCGGGCCGAGCTATTTTGCTTGACTTCGGTGGTCAATTTTTTTTTTCATATTTTTGATTCGTGACTTTAATATATTAAAACGGCCTAATTTTAAAAAAATATTGGTAGCAAAGGCCCTCTTCTGAACTTAGTGGTTCATAAGATATTTAAGATTTTACAATCACCGAAATCAAATGCTCAATACTTCAGAGTTTTCGATGTGTAGCTCGCTGAAATGACGACCCTTAGGAATATTTGTAGTGTCAGGCTGTTGAGGCATAATACCCTGATGCACCCGTTCAACGAGATGGGTAAACCATGTGCTAAAATGCCAATGAGATGCCGGTGAAAGCAGCCTAACGAACAGCAACCCACCGAAATTAGTAAACAAGGGAAGCACAGTCAGAACTATGCTGCATTAACAAAATCACGATTATAAGCATTGAGGAACCGATTGAGGGGCATGACAATATAGAAATAATGTAAAACCAGTTGGTTTTATCGTAAAAATTGATAGCGGTGGCAATTTTTATTGACTTCAGTGGTCAAAAATTACACCGAATCAATGGAAATCAATTCCACTGATTTCAAAATTTAATGTTTTTTATCGATTTAAGGAATACTAAAAGTAATATAGACACGAACAAATTATTATGGACTTACATTCTCCCGGAGATAGTTTATTCACTTATAAAATTGCAGACACACAATCACTGAACAACACAAATTGTTCCACCGAATTCAACAAAACACGTAACCAAATCCACCAAGAATGACGAACGAACCCACACGAACTCTACCTACAAGCCATTGAGCCGACGTCTACTCTCGGCGGCGGTGAGAACACAACTGAAGCTAGTTGCTTGCGAGCTGCGGGTTTCTAGTATACTTCTTTAAGGCAGTGCTGACGTGTTTTAAAGTTTACACTGAAATCACTAGTTACCCTCGGACGCTCCGAAAAATAGTTTTTATTTAAAATGTTTAGCAGATAAATTATATCTATAGGAACAAAATGATTAATAAACTAATGCTGAATACGGGAACACATTTGAAATCATAGTATCCAGACCCAATATCCAGTTATGATTTTTTATTTCAACAAATCTGGCAAGCGGACGCTCCCAGCGAACGTCAATTTTTGTAATAACTTTTTTTATTGTCATGTTAATGAATTATCATGAAATGTTTACATAGCTCGCCAGACGAAACAAACCGTTAGGTACTAGCTTGATTTTATTGTGAAATTTTCTATGGTAAATTTAACCATTTTCAAGCCCGGGCACTTAAAAATGCCACTCCTGAGAAATGCCCAATGTTACTTGTATTATCGCTAGGTATCGTATGGTTTGTTTGGTAAAATTAAATCGATCTTACTACGTAATTCCCTTCCAAACATTAACTTCGCAGGAGTCTCGTTAGTACTGCAATGGACTAACTTAATAATCGCTCATTGATACACTCTGTTGACATGCTGTTGTCACAACTAGTAATGCATTTGATCATTTTCTTTGAAATTTTGGCACATATTTCAGCCTGACCATTACAACAAGGGTGGTAAATTGGCGAATTCAAATATTTTATTCCATTTACTGCACAAAAACGTCTAAATTGCTCACTATTGATTTTTGGATCATTGTCGGTAACTATGGTTTTGGGTAAGCCAAATACCGAAAATATATATTTTAACTTTGTGATTAGCGATTTAGACGAAACATCTTTAGCCATCGTAGCCATCATAGGCATTCTAACCACTTGCTGAATGCATCGACCACGACCCTACCCTTTGCCCGACTTGGACATAGTCGAGGTGCAGGCGCTCCCAGCAGGCGCCGGCGCGGGGCCACGGGAGAGGCGCGCGGGGCGGCGCGGTGCGTAACATTACTGGACCAAGTTTTCTCAAGTGTATTTACACCTATGCAACACTTCTATAGGCCATCTTTGCCTTCACTACACCTATAATTTCGTTCTATACACGACTATAAGTCAACTTATAAGAACAGTTGTACTCGTTGTACTATAAACCCAAGCGAACTCCGTGTAACCTGTTATAAGCTTGGTAGTAAAACCTGGAACCACTAAGAGAGAGGTACTAGTGCTGTGAGCCTGTAAACTATGCACTACAGGAGAACTTTGTTAGTTGGGAAATATACGAATATACAGTATAAAGTGCGCTTCCCTGACATTATCATGTTGAAACTGCTCGCACCATTGGAATAATACCTAAAACAAAACATATTTTTTTTTACATTTAACGATATTATTTAACGCTAGTAGTAATAAACAAGTAACATTAATCTTAACCGACAGAATTGTACAATAATTTTTATTGATTTTGGATTTCGATGACAGCTAGCCAACCGAAAAACTCGCTCTACATCTGCTTCCGAACGTATCTAGTGTGCTTCTTGTCCTTGTGCCTGGCGTAGGGGAGCAGGGCCCAAAACGAGCATAGGGCTCAAAGCGAGCATAGGGCTCAAAGCGAGCATAGGGCTCAAAGCGAGCACTACGGCTCAAAGCGAGCATAGGGCTCAAAGCGAGCATAGGGCTCAAAGCGAGCATAGGGCGCTCTATGGGCTTGTAGTGACAAAAATTACGATTTGATCCGTTCAGATATGAAAAATACAAACTCAAACTCAAACTCAAACTTTTTATTGCACACATATTACAATTTACATCATAATATGCACCCTGCAAGGGCACAGCAATCAACTTAATTAACTTAATTCTAATACATTATTTTCTATTTCTATTTTAGCCTAACTGCTTTCTTTTACTTATTGTAGGTATATTAATTTCATTGAACATCATCTAAAAAATCTTGTAGTGAATAGTAACTTTTGTCTAATAGGAATTTTTCTAGTGCTTTTTTAAATAATTTACATTTTTCTATGCTTTTTATTTCAAATGGTATCTTGTTATATATTTTAACACACATCATGTATGGTCCTGTATTAAATATTTGCAAGTTAGAGCATTTTGTAGTAGGTAGAGCTAAATTGTGTTTCCTACTCAGATTCAACCGTTTTGAGTGGTGATCTGCTAGTGGGAAATAATTATCATGCGTCCTGACGAAATTACAGACCTCGTAAATATACATGGATGTTAGGGTTAAAATTCCCAGTTTTTTAAAATAAGGTCTACAACTTTGCATACTTCTAATGTTAGCCAGAATTCTGATGGTTTTCTTTTGTATAATGAACAAATCATTGGCATCGGTACTATTGCCCCATAGCAATATACCATATCTTAATAAAGAGTGTGCGTATGCATAATATGCAGGTTTAGCAGTTCTTAGGTCTGTTGTTTTTTTTAGTTCATATAGGGCATATAGGAATCTGGATAATTTACTTGTGACTTTATGGATATGTTCCTTCCAATTTATATGAGTGTCGATGTTTAGGCCCAGTAGCGAAAAGGTGTCTACAATATCTAGTTTATTGTTCTCAAATGAAAAGTTAATAATATTTAAAGGTTGTTTTTGATGTGGCCGGAAAATCATCAATTTAGTTTTTAAAAAATTTAACTCTAGATTGTGGTCCGTAAGCCATGATATTAATTTTTGTAGGATGTTGTCCAGATTGGGCTTAAGATGATTTTCGTTGGGGCATGGAAAAACAACGGATATGTCGTCGGCAAATAGGATACTGGTGGTGTCTATTACTTTTGGCAAGTCATTTACATAAATTAAAAACAATAAGCATCCCAGCACACTCCCCTGAGGGATTGATCGAGTAACATATTGTGGCGTTGATCTTACTTGAGATATTATTCCGGACTGTTTATTGTGGTATTGTATTTCCACGTATTGCACTCGGTTTTTGAGATATGACTCAAACCATTTGTGTACAGTTCCTCTTACTCCTACAAGGTATGAATCGAGTGTTTTGTGGATTTGTGTGGACGTTGTTGAATAACATTAATTGTAACATGGATTGACGGCTATTTAGCTTTGCTTTGGTAAAATTTTCATCCATATGCGCGAAATATTTAAAGGTTATGTTTGAGTACAATGTGGATTTGGTGGAAAAGGCAAAGCGGGCAGGGCAAAGTGAGCATATGCCCACTTATATGTACCTAATATATTGGCATTGGATAATTTTACTGTAAGATAAAATAAATGTTTGTTTGATTTAGAGTTTATGTTTCTGAAAAGAAGAAGAATTTTCGTCAAGGCTGTGATTTTAGCCAAATGTTAAGTCTATTTAAAGTACTTAGCTATGTTATATGTTTGATAATAAGTACCATTTTTTATTTTGATACTCATCAAAGTCTATGTTAAAACATTGGAGTATTATTGATGTCATCGACGTAGTTTCTATTCTTAAAAGCTGTGCCCGCTTTAGGCTCCGCCTCGGCACGCTCTGTGGAGTATGGATACCTACTCTGTATTCAACTCCTAAGTCAAATGAAATAGAAATCGTAGGTAAGTAGCTACTTTCGGGCACATTGGTACAGATCTACGTATAGAGAGATAGGTTATAAAAAAAAAAACAAACAAAGTTTTGGTGTTAATTACCTACCATAACTTACCTTTTAGCCATCTTCAAATTAAACATTTGAATATCTTAATAGGTGGATTAACAATTCTTATACATACAAATAATAATATCACAGTAGGTAATATATTACATTTCCGTGTCCATCTTGAAGTCTATAGAGACGCGCCTAAATCAAGTGAGGGCGTTGGTTGCGATAAAGATAAAGCCAGTGGTATGTGAGGATTTCAGAACGGGAATCTGACATATTCTATTTGGAATAGATTTTTGATTAGATTTATACAATCCAATGAAATCCGTTTATTGCGTTTCATGTTGTACATAAGGTCATATATTATTGAACAGGTCCAGGAACATGAACGCGTGGATAATGATGTCATTCGGTTGTCCCCGTTCGGGCAATACGTTTCCATAATTAAATAATTTATCTCGTCTAATTTGAGTCGAAGCAAACTTTACGGTTTCACCCGACTTACATCAATACTAAAATGTATGCATAGATATTCGATGCTGAATCCAGGCAGGAAGATAGTTAACGTAAATGTGAATTAGCTGCAAAAACGTACCGATTTGAAAGTATCGTACAACACTTCTGAAATCCCATATTATTACCAAATGATCAGATTTGATATCATATCCTGGAGGCCTGCATTTGTTAGCTGGCGTTCTAAATATTTTTTTTTGTATTCTCTGGTTTATATTAGAAACACTAACCGGAATCTTAGTAATTTTTTCGGTTTTTTTCCTAATTATTCGATTACAGACTTCCCTCCTCTACATATGTCCTGGGTGTCGAGAAGCTATGCGACAGTCTTTCAATCGAAGTGGTACATCACAAGAAACGGTGTGACCCGTATGCTTGGATAGTTTCCCGACGGTACTTATAGTCCAGCAATATGACGTAAAATATTGGCAATTTTGAGCCAGATAAGTAATCATGACACCTCGGATGTTTTTAAAACCACAGTTTTATCATTCTTATCCGAGTAAGTTACCAGTGTAGTACGTACGATACACTTAATAGTTATACCGTTCTGCCTTATTAGTGTTACTGAGAATATAGGACACTGGCGTGAAACGCCTGCGAAAAGCAGCAAACTAGCAGATACCAAATGCTCAAAAAACTATACTGAGCAAATATATGGGAACCGCAAATCGGCCTAAATTATATTTGTCATTGGTACCCCAATAAAACATATTTTTGAAAGAATGCCACAAAAAAGGTGACTTTAATACTTAAAATCTAGGTATAAACATATTTGTAGGCACACAGGATACACTTTTTAGCTAATCGCATTTGAAGTTGTTGTTTTTTCAAAAATGGTGATGATTACAGATGTTATTAAAACATTAGGTGCATGTCGAGAACATTCGGTCCTCTTCCTGCTCTTCCTTTGAGTACGGTGCTATTTGTAGAGCTACGACTCTCAAAGGTTATAATTTTTGACTAAAGCTGCTACCTCACAAACAATCAATAGATGGATTAAAGAGGTTCTGTAGGGAATTGGCACCCCGGCAAAACATGCACCCCGGTAACATTTAGTACGCGCAGATACGAACATCTGCCGTGAACGGCGCTGAAGTCAGCGCTATCACCATCTGGCGCGCAGTGGGCTATACCGCTACGTCTCAGAGGTTCGCTCGCTTTTGTGATAGACCAATTTCGGATGACGAATAATAGTCGAATATTTATAATAATTCTAAAATAAAATTAACATGTCATGTTACTTTAATTATTCTGTGTCAGAGAAATAATATAACTATATTCTCTTATCATGTTTTAATCTACAACAAGCAAAATATAAAATAAAAATAAAACTCTAAACATCTACCTTTTATTTATATCTGATGAATGAAACGACGAAATATAATAGATGATCAAACGAACTTCTCAAGCGAAGTTCGATCATTATTATATGAGTCTTGAGTTGAGTTGAGTGATATAATAACCCCTACTGTACCTACTCCCCTATATTTTAAAGTTTTGCTTTTTCTCTGAAAAGAATGAGGCAATATGGAGGTGGGGCCTGCCGGGAGGAACGGAGTGAATGAATGAATGAAATCTGTTTAGTTAATAGTCAGTTGATTGTCTCTTAAAATCGTGCAATGTCGCTTGTAGGTTTAATGGACTACCTTGTTATATATTATATCTTCGAATGAAACGACTCATATAATAATGATCGAACTTCGCTTGAGAAGTTCGTTTGATCATCTATTCTTTATCTTTAGTTAGTCGTTTTTCCAATTGAAGTAATTGCGCAACTGCCTGTGGCTTAGAGGCGCCGATGTTTTGTGCGAAATCGGGTTGCATTGGGAGCTTCACCACGTAACGTCCGTTTTCCAGTCTTTGTGTTGTTGTTTTGTATAATGTTTCGCAATATTCTTCCATTGGTGACATGCTGTTGGCCGGCTCGGTTATGTCTTCGCCTTCCCAAAATTGAGAAATCTCATCCAAGTTGTTAAGAATTGCGTGGCAGTTGAACGGCTTCACGTTACCAAGCAGGATCCACCCCATTTTTGTTTCTTGACCAATAGGAGCGTAGGCTGGACCTCTGAGAATGCCTCCCATTACTGTCTGCGTAAACACCAGCGTCGAGTAACACGTGAATGGACCGAGATATGTTGTAATCAGGATCCGCCAAGTTGATGTTTTCAAGGTGGGGCCATTCTGGTTTTTCAAAAGAATAATTTGGCAGGTTGTTTATCATATGGGTCATTACTAGAGCGTCGGTAGTAAACACGTGATCTCTATATAATCTCGCATGTCAATTGAACAGTTCCGTTGCTCTGCTTCGCGGAGAGGCCTATGCCCGATACCGTAGCATTTTGTTTCTGTCTTTTGAGTCCCAGTCGTTGAGCTGCAGACTCGGTTATTACCTAAGTTGATTTGAGATCCTTGACCTAAAAGACATCGTAAATGTATATACCTAAGTTCTGTCAGCCGCCCTAACCTTCATTTGTATCGTGGCCAGTAAAACTTCATTAAAATTTCCCGCTACGTGGTTATTTGCCCTCCGTTGACTATCCGGAGTTCCTGTTTCATAAGTCGCCACCGCCGTTGAAGCGGCCGGCGTCGGCACTTTGTTGTCGGCACGTGGGGCGTCGCGTAACAAATCATGAAGTGAAGTATGATGTGCAGAATTGCATACTCGACAGCGTTTAATTGAACTACATTGCTTTCCGTTATGTGAAAATAAGCAATTATCGCAAATGTTCAATTGCGATTGCGACATTGTTGTTTTCTTCATATTCGGTGTCATGTTCTGGAATGTTTTGCAATATAGTAAAATATGATTTGTTTTGCATATAGGACAATTGCGATCCGTGTTGGCATGATATGATTTCGCAATGAATCGCTTAAACTTTCCATTGTTATGTCCAATATTGTGCGATCTTGAAGGAAGTTCTCTAATGTGTGTGCTGGATTCGGCTTTTGTTGAACTGTTGTTTGCTTCCGTTTGATGACCGGTTCCAATGCCGTAAACTTGCTTTCCAAAAATGCAACGAACTCGTCAAATTGTGGCAATTCACGTGGTTTTTTTCTTGTTTCCATGTAGGATGCATAGGTATCTGAACTATCCGAGTCCTACTTGTTAGTAAGGATATGTACCAAAAAAGGATCCCAGGATGATGTATCGATACCAAGATTGTGGATGGCGTGCACAACCTCCAGGCTAGTATCGTGAAGTCGTTTCATCTCAAACGCACTTTGTTGTTGTATAGTTGGCTGATTGAGGAATGTTTGCATTTGTTTGGTGAAAAGTAATTGTAAGTTGTTGTATCTGTGGTTGAGAAGTTCCCAGCAGGTGTCGTAGTTGTCCGCCGAGACTGACAAATGCTGGAAAATGCACTCCGCTTCACCACGACGCTTTCCCTTCAGATGTTGCATTTTTTGCGCTTTAGGTATCATGTTGTTATTATGGATTGCTTCGGAGTATAGATCCTGAAATGTTGGCCACTGAGAGTAGGTGCCCGAAAAAGTTGGAATCTCGATTTTAGGGACAGATTGATGCTGATGAGCCGAGGCGTTAAGTTTATGATGCAGTTGTTTCTTGGTGGCCTCGTAGAGAGTTTCATGTTGGGTATACTCGTGCTCATAGTCCACGTCAGCGCCGATGAACATGTTATCTAATTTCCAATGTGTGTCATCAATCGCCTTCCACCTCGACTGCAACATTTGTAACTTGTCTTCGATCTCCCATTTTTCAGAGATCTGATCAACTTTGATGCCTTTTACCAAACGGACGAAAGCTCGAAAATAAGTTGTTTGTTGGCTGAACAATTCATCAGCCTTAGACGGCATACCTTTCTCTTCTGTAACTGTCACCACAAATGTCTGTAATTGTTTTTGAAATGTACCGTACAAGGACTTAACTCTTGTCACTAGGTTGGCGTAATCGTCGTTTAAAATTTTCTTGTCTTCCGTTTGTTCGAGCTCCTCGTGTTTCGAGTTAAATTCTTCCCACAGAGCTTCTAATGTCGATAGTCGTTTCTCGATGTAGTCAGCTGTTTTACGATTCGCGGAGTCCTTTTGAAAGTTGGTCTTCATCTTCTCGATGGTTTCAAAGATGATATACTGCCTCTTCAAAGACTCCATTATGTTAAGTTGGTAGGATCTAGCTTGAAGCAACCGTACACCTTCCACGATTGTTGCGTTCAGTCTCAATTAAACTGGTGAGACCCGCTTGTGGGAGGCCAGCTAATCGATTCGCTACGTAGAAAAGCACAATCACAACGAATTAAATCCAATCCGAACAGTCCGAAGGACCAAAAATGTAGGGTGTAATAGTTTATCGCACCCTACATGTACGAATGTAGTATGTAAATTGTTATGTTAGTTTATTATGTTATAACGGGGCGGAATGTTAAGTAAAAGATGTGACCGTTCCCGATGAGTACCTTTATTGCACTAAAGTTACATATAAGTAAAATATATCAAATAAAGTCGATTGCGACGCATACGCTAGGTGCGTCGTCAGCTTAATATTATATTGTCGAGTAAGCTCGTACACTTGGGTTATTTAATTTGGTTTTTATTGAGCCTTCTGCCCGCCATAAAGTAGTAGTATTTGCCAGGGTGACTCGTATTTTTACATAATTTATGCCGATTAGCCCATACTATTCACAGAGTTTATTTTACCTTAAGGCGCCGGCCTCCCTAATAAAAAGCATTTATTTGTTGGGCTATTCAATGCTGGATCTGTAGGTACCCGACATGACGAGTTTATTGTCGCTATGGGACGCCATTCTGTCGATATTATGGCTATTAACGAGACATGGCTCAGACAGGATGAGGAAAACCGTGCTCCTGTTGTTCCCGGTTATCGGCTACGACACACGCGAGGGGTGCGAAACCGAGGAGGTGGTGTCGGTTTTTATATCAAGAAAGGTATAAATGCACGCATAGTTTCTCACCCTCTCTCAGTCAACGCAGAACAAATTTGGCTCAGCTACTCGATTAATTCTATTAACCTTTTTTGGGATGCTCTTACAGAGTCTATATCATCTATGACCTGTACTGATCAAATTATACTGCTAGGCGATTTTAATATAGATGTGAAGAGTACCGATGCTAAAAAATCATCACTAAATAATTTTCTTCATACTATGAGTCTTAAACAAATAGTTACGGAGTCAACCCATTTTGCTGAAAAAAGTGAGTCTCTAATAGATATAGTATGCACGGATGCAAAGGCACGCACTGTGACTGTAGACCATGTTCCAGATCTTGGTAGGAACGCTTTTGTCTGTTCAAATTGACCTGAAATGTAAAAACCTATCCCTCGAATGTTAACATTTAGACCCTTTAAAGATATATTATTGGATTATTTCATCAGAGATTTGAATCTAATAAACTGGGAAACAATTAAGTCACTGAGTAGTGTAAATGATATGGTTTCAACCTTTAATGCTTACCTCTAGGCATGGAATATCGGAGCTATTTCTAATACCGGTATTCTCACCGATATTGAAATCTATTTTTTCGATATTAATGTAAAACATCAAAAATTTCTAGGAAAATTTGTTTAAATACGTTGAAAGTCTAGAATAAGACTATAAACATACCGGAATGGTTTGTACAAAAAGTCAATTATGTTTTTTTTTTTATACTACGACGGTGGCAAACAAGCATGCGGCCTGCCTGATGTTAAGCAGTTACCGCCGTCTATGAACGCTTGCAACGCCAGGAGCATCACACGCGCGCTGCCGACCCTTTCAGAACCTATTTACTCCCCTCTTGAAGAACCGCATGCTGTAGCCCCCGGGGAAAACCTTTTATGTTCTCTCGCTGTTGAGGTAAAAAGTTGTGTGTGCTACACGAAAGCAAAGTTGTTTGCATCTCATGCTGTTGGGTCTCTACGCTCGCTACGCTCGTGATTCAAACATAGTATTCTTCGCTTGCTCAGGACTCAAAATCAGCACTCGCAATAAAAACCAACTTTGCTCTCTTTTTGCCCAATTAACAATATTCAAACGGCCTTAGGTAGTACTCGAGCGACCTCAAGCCTGCTGGAACAGGGATCACAAAAAACAGAGCCAATCTTAAGGCGACTCCTAACGTCGATGACCTTGAGGATCCGGGCGCCCACCCCCCGCCAGCCACGCTGCTCCGCTACAATTTTACGTAACTTTAACCGCCATACTGCTCTGTAGGCCGAGATCCTGCGTCGCGGACTCATCTCTGTTACTTCGTTGTTTAAAAAATGTTAATGTATAATATTGAAACTTTTTAATATTGTTTATGATGTGATTTCATAATTAAGGGACACAATAGTCAAATTGTAGATTTTAGCCGTTTGATTTCATAATGTTGTGATATGTTTAATATTATTTTTTTAATATTATAATAGTTTAGTTTTACTGTATGTTTCAAAAAATATAATTAAATTTATTAACACAGTATACGGATATTTGTGAACTAGAAGAAATAAACGAATGAATGGAAAATAAGTAAGTAGGTACGTTTAGCTCGACTTGCAAAATATGCTGACCATAATATTATTTAGTTGTTCTATAACACCGTATTGGAAGATGAGTGGTACAATAAAGCAAGCCAAGGCACTATTATTATGTAAACTATTATTATATAAAGTTGTTTATTTTTAGCATATATAGGGTGCTTTGCAAACCTAAAATAATACTATTTTAATATTTTTTGTATCTCCTTACTCGTAAATATCAGTTTAGGGATAAATATATGAGCATTTTTCCATGACTTACATAAAAAAAATACTTGTATCTGAAACCTTTGCGAATTGTACACAGTGTGACCATATAGAGTAACATTGTTTTTCGTTGGAGCAAAATGATAAGTACAAGTTTTTTTAGGTAGCGACGATAGTATTGGACAAAAAATCATAATAATACAAATGTACAGCCTCGTATAAACCACACCCACACGACATATTTGTTAGTACTTAGTACCTCACAAAGTTATATATAATATAATATTTTTATATTTTATGTAATATTCATTGTTTCTTTTTCTTTTTCATATGGTTAAACTCATTAACTTTCAATTTATTCATTTAATTTCATAAAATTATTTTCGTTTGAGAAACGAGATTTTTAATAATATAACCATATTAAAAATATTATAAGCATTTTCTTTTATTTGCATGTTGTCGTCATGAAAATACATGAAGGGATTGATAAATTTTTGTGCAAACACTAATCGCAGAAAGAAATGGGTCGTTCTCAAAATATTTGCACCGCTGCGTTAATTTTGCATTTTTTTTTAAAGTTGCGATTTCTTCTTTAAATTTTCATAGGATCGCTAGAAATATATTCAGACAATTGATATCACGTCGAGGGAAGTAGTTAAATTGAATATCTTAGAAGATATAGGTGTTTGAAATTTTAGGTCGACAGGTGAAAGACATCGATGTCAGGTAAACGACGTTTGTTACCAGGTTATCGACAATGGGTGCAGGTTTGCGACAAATATGTTCCAACTTAACTGAATTTGTTAGCAGGTTAACGACGACGGTTGCAGGTAAATGACATTTTAAATAAAACCTACGTTGAACTGTCAGCTAGTGTTTTTTTGATTGTTTTTTATTTTTATATTTTCCTTATGTTAGTAATTTGCATAAAGAAAACAAGCATTTAATTCTTATCTCATAGGACATTTCTCAGGAGGTTTTTTGAAGCCTGTACAATCCAGAAAGGTCACAACCGGCAAAAAGATGCAAAATTCAAGCATACCCACGTAATTTTATAAATTTCTTATGAAATTTCAACAGGGAATCATATAAATATCTGCATCCTAATGCTGCCTGTTTTGAGATATTGTTTCTTACCCGCTGAGTTACCTACTGCTGTTTTCGTCATCTTCTAGGAATTCCTTCACATCTGATGACCAGAAAGCCTTCGGCTGCGTTAGGTGGGATAAGCTATGGGAGGTATTGTCTGAAGCTGCCAGCACATCTGGTAGCACTTTATAAAGCCTTTACGAGTCTGGATACGGAATGGTAACGATAGGAGATGTCACATACAAGAACTTTAAGTTCCGGAAAGGCGTACGACAGGGATGCTTTAATATCTATATATGGAGCCCTTGAAGGTACGTCGAAGACATCGCCTATTTTGCATCACCCGAAGCAGAAGTGGCCCAACTTTTGGAATGACTCAAAACAACCAGCCTCAGAATGGGTCTTGATATTAATTTAAAAAAAGACCAATCTGATGATAGTCGACCATTTACTAGTCGACAAAGTACTAACCTGCTTCAAGAGATTAAACTGTTGATCGCTTCCAGTACCTTGGCTCCATTGTCACAAGTAGAGGCACATATAAACCAGAAATTCACAGACGAATCGGAATGGCCAAAACAGCGATGAACCAACTCGGCCAAAATATAGAAAAATAGAAACATCCCTAACCGGACTAACATTCACCTCGTCTGTGCACTTGTCTTCTCGATATTTCTTTATGGGACTGAGACCTGGACGCTCAAAGCCGCTGACAGGCAGAGGATTGATGCTTTCGAAATCTGGTGCGGGCGCCGCCTGCTAACGATTCCTAAGACAGCTTGAAAGTAAAATGGAATACTCAAACTAAGCTATTTCGGTAATATATATGTTTTTATAACAATGAAACATAAGTTGAGACACGGCGAGTGACCGATAAAACCTGGTTTTTAAATAATTTTGTATAAGTGTTTAAATAATTGTCGTTCGCCTGCCGTATGTGCGTTCACCTGTTTTTTTATAGGCAAGTGAACGACATACAGGAGATGGACAAAATGACGGTTATGTCATCAAAACAAATAAAGTATTTCGTTGATGAACTGCATATTTATACACATAAAAGTAGACCATACTTTACGCGTTATAAGTTAAAATGAATGCAATAGTACACACGTCAACCAAAATATGGAAGGCAGAATATAGACTACATACCCATTACAAACTCCCGCTCGCGTAAGTGTATGTATCATATTTTTTTAGTGCAGCACACTGACGACGTGTTACTCGGGACAGTGTTAGGTGGAAACTGAAGGTCTCGATTTATGCGGGGTGAGGCAGGGGAAACGTAATAGTAGTCGCACAATTGTAATGTTTGTCTCATGACAAGTGAACGACAAAAAATGGGGTGGACAAACTTAAATTGCAAATAATTCGCAACATAAGCATAGTATTATTATTCGATATGTTAGTATTTAATCCTCATCATATATGAAAATAAAATGGAGTACTGAACTTAAGCTAAGTCGGTAATGTATATGTTTTTATTAAAACGAAACATGAGTACCTCGCGTTGGGACACGGCAAGTGACCGACAAAATCTAGTTTTAAATCGTTTTTTTGTCTATTAATATACTTTAGTTTTAATTAAAAACATTTGGCCTCTATGTAAAAAGTGTCTATCGATATGTGTAGATAATTGGATATTTAAAATAATGCGGTGTAAAAAACTTCTTCTAAGACAAACCTGTTGACAGGTGGCGGTGCAAATATTTTGAGAACGACCCAAATCGACTTGCTTATTTAATCCCAGTTTTGGATACTTGACTAGTGACTACCTATTGGAATATTTCAGTCTTCGGTAAGTCACCTAAGACTTTGAAATAGACCATATAGGGACAATAATTTACTTACGGCAAAGTTAAGATTGTCCCTCAATCCAGTTTATCTTTTTTGTTAGAGCAGTATTCATTTTTGAGTTTCGTTCGGCTTTTTTTCTCAGCAGTGGTCTCCTCTTGTGAAATAGCGGTAGATTCAAACATGTAAAAGTGCCCTAGTGGCTAAAGTTAATTATTTATTTATTTACAGAAATGTAAATAATCATTTTAAACTTTTAATTGTTTAGCTAATAAATCTCACCATCAGACAAGACAGAAAATTTTCGATCAAGGGCACGTTGCGCAAGCATTTATTAGACAATACCTCTGATTAATTTACTTTGTACGTACTAATATTTTTTTCTTTTGATACACATAATATAATACATATTTTATTTAGTTAATTATGAGTTGAGTTTGTATCACTTTGTTTGCACCGTAACTGTTAAACCCCATGGTTGACTAGTAGAGAATGCCTTAAGGCATTAACATACATTCGTTAACATAGATCTATAAGTTTGTGTATTACTAACAATTATATGGATTGCAATAATTCGAGATAAAAGATTTGAATTAAGACCGCTATTTCTATTTCTTTCGTATATTATGCAATAATGATGGCCTCGTGAGAGTAGCGGGGAATCAATGGATGTGTTCTGCATGGGATCGCACTTAGTGGCAAGCCATGGGAGGCCTATGTTTAGCAATCGACGACTGTGGCTGATTGATAGATAGATATTATGCAATAAAGTTTGATAATTTAAGTAGATACTTACTAGAATTTAATTCAAAATTCTAACCTACTTTAAATATTATGAGTCAAAATAATTACTTTCAAGCATTTTTACTCATTTGCCGCGCAATCATGAAGTTAGTTTTTTATATGGCTTAGACATGAGAAACCGTAACACTTGTAAGAAAAATCGACATAGACTCGTAAGTTAAAGCAATTTTTATACTTTTGAATTTAGATTTTTTTAAATAAAAGTAAATTTCAAAACTCAATTTGAATTTGTACTATATAAGTTATTAACCATGTAGAGACTGACGAGATTAAGTAGGTAAAATTTAATATCGACATGTTTCTGAAATGTATTAAAAAATACAGGTACGAGGACAGATCAAACCTCCGCAGGATCTGGTACTATAACCATTTTTCGTAACATGATGGATCGCGAGAGCAAGAGACACAGCCTTCCCCTTCGACAGCTAGATTTACACTGAGCTCGCAGCCCGCGCACGGCCGCGCTCGCGGAAATTCAGTTTTTTTGATTCTTTATTAGACCGAATTTGCATTTTACTAACTTTTAAACAATACGATTGAAGATCAAACAATTGCCAATGTTTTTCCAAAAGAGCCGTGTAAATATCACATGTAGTTTAGAAGCCTTAGGGAAATAAAAATTGAAAACGACCCTATTTCAACATTATTTTTGGCATAGTATTTATTAGTTTAGGAAAAAATCCAACTATATTTTTTTAGAAGAAATAGTCAAAAATAACATATATTTTTTTCAGATTTTTCCGTTGGCTAGATTACGAGCCTTAGGACTTTAAAAATCACCATTCCACATACGGAGTCGCCTTAAGTGTTGTCTGTAAAAGACGATCTTATTTTGATGCAGGTGTTGGCAACAGAAGAAAACGCTCGTTCCGATTCTACACTCGTAGGCCGTGGGGAGCGATTTGTAATAGTAATGTTGTTATTTTGACTTATGAATTAATGTTGTATTTATTACTTCAAAACTTCAAACAACGCATCAATATTTTAGGGAACTAATTACATAATTATAATAATTATTTACCTCCCCACTATTGTTATTATAGGAATATTATTACATATAATATAATAAGATTTATTTGAGTCCCCAAAAAAGGAGACCGTTCTGACCCATCTAAAATTACCGTCCCATTGCTGTAACCTCACTCAGTGTTGTGCAAAGTTATGGAGCGGATCATCAACGACCAACTGATCCGATACCTTGAAGATCACTCCCTAATTAATGATCGTCAGTATGGCTTCAGACCGAAACGATCGACGGGCGATCTTCTAGCGTACGTGACACACCTCTGGGGGAGGCTATTGATAAGCACCCGATCGAAAGCCTTGACATTGCCAAAGCTTTCGATCGGGTCTGGCATAAAGCACTTCTTTACAAGCTTCCTGCGTACGGTCTGCCCATCCAGCTATGTAAATGGATGGCTGACTTCCTGCATGAGCGTAGAATCCGCGTCCTCGTCGAAGGGTGCGCTTCGCAGTTCATGATCATGACAGTGAATGCTGCCGTCCCACAGGGCTCTGTGTTATAGCCCACCCTCTTTCTTCTGCATATCAATGATATGCTACCATTAGGGAACATTCATAGGGGTCATGGATGTTATCTATATATGTACGAGTATTTTATATATTATGTATATCGTCGTCTAGTACCCATAGTACAAGCTTTGCTTAGTTTGGGACTAGGTCGATTTGTGTATGATTGTCCCTTAATATTTATTATTTATTTTTTATTGCTATGCGGATGATAATACGGTCCATGGTCGATATATTGGCCGGGAGCTTGTAGGGCGGAAATCGGCGCGATACGTGAGAATCTTGTCGTTGAACTGGACCAGGTTCTGGACCTTATTAGCAAGTGGGGTTCTGTTACCCTGGTTGAGTTAAAAGTCAAGAAAACCCAGGTGTGTGCATTCTCTACCAAGCCGTCTTCGTTTCTTCCTACATCTAGTCTCCAGAGCACTCCTCTTGGTTTGCGTGATAGCCTGAATATGCTAGGCATGGATATCCACTGCAATCTTAAAACGAATACATCGAGTCACTGACTTACAAAAAACTGGGGATCCTGAACAGGGTGCGACAGTTCTTCACGCCGGACCAGCTTTGCCTTCTTTATGAGACTCAAGTTCGGTCGTGCGTTGAGTACCTACTGCTCGCATCTTTGGGATGGCTCCGCCCAATATCTACGATGCTCTTGACAGATTGCAGCGTCGGCGGTGCGCATCATAGGTGACGAGAAAAGTACCAGATACCTCGAACCCCTTCAATTACGTAGGGACATTGGGTCGCTGAGCGTTTTCTATCGCCTATACCATGGCGAGTGTTCTGAAAAGATATTGCCTCTTATCCCACCCTCCCCTTTCCGTCATAGAACCACATGTGCCGGTTTGCGATGTCATCGCCTCACCGTGGAGAATATTCCCACACGTACCAAGAAGTTTGGCAATTCCTTCATCTGCCGAACTATTCAAATATGGAACTCCTTGCCGGCTCATGTGTTTCCTCCTTCTTATAACTTAATTGGGACCCTTCAAACGAAGCGTGAAGAAGCGTCTCTCGGGCCAGCATGGCAGTGTCATCCCCTTTTTGCTTACCATCAAATGAAGTGGAGCCACTATGTTATGCCGTTATAAAAAAAATCCTCGTTCTAATGTCGAAAATATCAAAATACCGATATTGGGAAAAAACAAAATCGATATTTCAATATTAGAATTTTGGTCCGATATTCCGGTTTTTCGATATTATATTAAGAACTTATCAAAGTTGGAATCTTATGAAGAACAAGAGTCTCGGCTTCAAACGCGTACCAAGAATTTAAAGGTAAATTTTTGTCCCAAGCGAAAGATTGCTGAGCATTGCTCCAGGTATCAAGCAGTCAGGCTTTTTAATAAGTTGCCAACGGACCTAAAGATCCTTACGAACCATCGAATCTTTAATGTGAAACTAAGGTCATTTCTGTTAAGAGGGTGTTTCTATAGTTTGGATGAAATTTTTAGTGATTTATAGACATTGTAATTTGATTTAAGTGAATTTATTTATTTATTTTTGTATCACTGCTTTTTGTTCTAGACTTAAGTTTTATTTCAAACACAATCATTGTATTGTTATATGAATAAATGATATCTACGAGTATCTATCTATCGATTTTTTTTTTTTTTTTTTTTTATTTATTTAACTTTAAACAATAACATTTAACATGAGACGCGACGCGACGCGACGCGACGCGACGATACTGGAAGAGGCCGGTGATTTCGCGCTGCGCCGCGCGGCGCCGCGAGACGCATCGCGGCGTAGCGAGGCGCATCGTAAAATCGTTGGCAGCACGACGCCTCGCTGCGCAGCGAGACGCCGCGCGGTGCCGCGTCCAACCGCCCCGCAGTCTACCTATTGCAAGCGCATGAGAACGGCGGCCTCGGGCTGCGCCTCGCGGCGTCGCGCTGCGCCGCGCGGCTTCGCGAGGCGCAGCGCCGCTCATACACGCCGCGCGTACCGGCGATGCACCGCTGCGTCTCGCGACGCCGCGCGGCGCGGCGCGGCGCCGCGAGGCGCAGCGCTGCGTAGCGCAACGTATTTTTAATTCTCACGATGAAATGTGTCCCTTTTAGGGTCAGCTCACACCGAGACGCGACGCGACGCGACGCGACGCGACGATACTGGAAGAGGCCGGTGATTTCGCGCTGCGCCGCGCGGCGCCGCGAGACGCATCGCGGCGTAGCGAGGCGCATCGTAAAATCGTTGGCAGCACGACGCCTCGCTGCGCAGCGTGACGCCGCGCGGTGCCGCGTCCAACCGCCCCGCAGTCTACCTATTGCAAGCGCATGAGAACGGCGGCCTCAGGCTGCGCCTCGCGGCGTCGCGCTGCGTCGCGCGGCTTCGCGAGGCGCAGCGCCGCTCTCACACGCCGCGCGTGCCGGCGATGCTCCGCTGCGTCTCGCGACGCCGCGCGGCGCAGCGCGGCGCCGCTAGGCGCAGCGCTGCGTGGCGCAACGTATTTTGAATTCTCACGATGAAATGTGTCCCTTTTAATGTAGTAAATAAAGTATAAATTTGAGTCACTCTATTGAAATGTGCGCGCAGCGTCGCGTCGCGTCGCGTCTCGGTGTGAGCTGACCCTTAGGGTCAGCTCACACCGAGACGCGACGCGACGCGACGCGACGCGACGATACTGGAAGAGGCCGGTGATTTCGCGCTGCGCCGCGCGGCGCCGCGAGACGCATCGCGACGTAGCGAGGCGCATCGTAAAATCGTTGGCAGCACGACGCCTCGCTGCGCAGCGAGACGCCGCGCGGTGCCGCGTCCAACCGCCCCGCAGTCTACCTATTGCAAGCGCATGAGAACGGCGGCCTCAAGCTGCGCCTCGCGGCGTCGCGCTGCGTCGCGCGGCTTCGCGAGACGCAGCGCCGCTCTCACACGCCGCGCGCGATGCACCGCTGCGTCTCGCGACGCCGCGCGGCGCCGCGAGGCGCAGCGCTGCGTGGCGCAACGTATTTTGAATTCTCACGATGAAATGTGTCCCTTTTAGGGTCAGCTCACACCGAGACGCGACGCGACGCGACGATACTGGAAGAGGCCGGTGATTTCGCGCTGCGCCGCGCGGCGCCGCGAGACGCATCGCGGCGTAGCGAGGCCCATCGTAAAATCGTTGGCAGCACGACGCCTCGCTGCGCAGCGAGACGCCGCGCGGTGCCGCGTCCAACCGCCCCGCAGTCTACCTATTGCAAGCGCATGAGAACGGCGGCCTCAGGCTGCGCCTCGCGGCGTCGCGCTGCGTCGCGCGGCTTCGCGAGGCGCAGCGCCGCTCTCACACGCCGCGCGTACCGGCGATGCAGCGCTGCGTCTCGCGAAGCCGCGCGGCGCAGCGCGGCGCCGCGAGGCGCAGCGCTGCGTGGCGCAACGTATTTTGAATTCTCACGATGAAATGTGTCCCTTTTAATGTAGTAAATAAAGTATACATTTGAGTCACTCTATTGAAATGTGCGCGCAGCGTCGCGTCGCGTCGCGTCTCGGTGTGAGCTGACCCTTAATGTAGTAAATAAAGTATACATTTGAGTCACTCTATTGAAATGTGCGCGCAGCGTCGCGTCGCGTCGCGTCTCGGTGTGAGCTGACCCTTAATGTAGTAAATAAAGTATAATTTTGAGTCACTCTATTGAAATGTGCGCGCAGCGTCGCGTCGCGTCGCGTCTCGGTGTGAGCTGACCCTTAATGTAGTAAATAAAGTATAATTTTGAGTCACTCTATTGAAATGTGCGCGCAGCGTCGCGTCGCGTCGCGTCTCGGTGTGAGCTGACCCTTACGGAAGGGCAACGGTGATACCTTGAACTCTGATGCTTACGCTGTCCACAGAGGCGTGCCACAAGGATCGATCCTAGGGCCGATCCTTTTCATACTCTATAGTGCCGATATTATAGAAAGCATTAAGAACTGTAGGTATCATGCATACGCAGATGATCTGTAGGTGTATTTGTCATTTTTGCCATCTGAAACCCTATCGGCGACTGAAAAAGTTAATGAAGACCTAAAAAATATCGCATCCTGGGCTGATAAAAACTCACTTGTTCTGAATCCAGCCAAGTCAGTTTATGATACTTGGATCCAAACAGAAAATTGCTAAGATATCAGCTTACAACCCATATATATAGTGTTGGGAGGAAATCACATTGGGTGGAGCTCGTAATCTAGGTTTGCTCCTAGATAGCAATCTGTGATTTGAAAATCATGTTCTCAACACAGTCAAAAATTGTTTCTTTCGCTTGAAAATAATGTACGGTATACACATTTACCTGAGCACCGATCTTCGCGTTCGTCTTTGCGAGTCGTTAATTCTATCGAAACTAAACTATGTTGATGTTGTGTATGGTCCGTGCTTGCTAGCCCGAACGCAGCGACTTACAGCGCATTCAAAATGCGTGTGCTCGCTACTGTTTTTTTTGTTCCACCTAGAGCACATGTTATCCCCTATTTGGTCAAATCTAACCTGCTTAAAATGGATGCCAGGCGTAAATTGCATTTAGCGACATTGTTGTTTGGGTTGGTCAAAACTGAGAGACCAGCATATCTCTATGAGAACTGACATGGCTTAAGAAGAAAACCATGTACCAAACTAGGGGCGCTCTGTATCGCCTCTCGATGGCTGCCCACAAAACTACTGCTTTTCGGGGCAGTTTTAGATACGCTGCTACCAAGTGCTGGAACAATTTGCCTCCACCTATCAGAAACTCTATATCTGTTGATACCTAATTTTAGACGTAATTATAAATTGTCATGTCTTCGCCTCAAGATTTAAATAATTAGACAAATGTAGTTGCCCTGCAACGTTCGGACCTATTCGCACCTAGTTCGGTATCGTAGAAAGAGAAAAAAATATCTCCCTTCCTCTACGACACTGACGACGGCTGCCAACCTCATTCCTGTCCGTGCGCGCGCGGCGAACGCACCTGGTCAACATTACACTAAGCTCCAGTATAACTATTACGAATATATACCTACCTACATCCGGAATAAGCAAGCTTAGATTATGCCGAAAAGGAAATCGAATTCGCAAGAGGAGCGATGGAAGAAGAAAATAAAGAAATATGAGTCTAAATTAAAACGAAAATCTTCTCGAATAGTGTATTCAAGTGAAGAAGAAATCGAAAATGGTGAGTACTAATTTATCTAATCGTGGTTTGAAAGTGGCAATTACATACTGCATTACAAATTTATCCCCGATCTAACACGAGATGTTAGGCAGTGGAAATATAGCTCCGAGTCATTACGAGATAATGACCAGTAGCAAATTCACAGAGTTAACACGAGATGTTAACCGTTATTTTTCAAACGATAATATCAGGTTTTAACCTGTTTTTATCCTTTGTTTAATATGTACCGCCGCCTCTTGAAGATTTATTGGCACCGGAAATAGACGAACAATTGGGTGTGCCGGCCGGGGCCGCGCCAGGGAACCCTGAACCCACCTTGCAGCCCCCGGATCCAGTTCAAGACCCATCGCCACCGGCGGTTCCTGTAGCGATCGAGCCTCCAGCGCAGCAAGCGGAAAACGTTCCGGCACCAACACAACCTGAGCTCGATGTGATCGATCCCGAGTTACTCCAGGCGATCAGAGATTTCGTTCCCGAGGCGGCGGAATGGGGCGACGACATTAATGACAATTTGTCAAAAATATGGACACCAATTTTAAAAGACGGGCTTAAAAAAGAAATTAAAGAAGAAGTTTTGAAAAAACATTTATTGCCAAAAAACTGCCCCTTGTCCAAGTCGCCCATTCTCAATCCCGAGGTAGCCGCTATGTTGACCGAAAATTAAAAAAATAGGGATTTAAGATTGCTTAAAAAACAAAACCAACTGGGTTGCGTTTTGTCCGTTCTTGGCAAGATAATCACGGGTATGCTAAAAAAATCACTAGATACCCACGGGGCGCTTAAATTGTTAAGCGAAGCTTCAAAACTAGTAGCAGATTCCCACTTCACAGAAACTGAAACTAGGCGTGCTCTCATAACGCCATTGCTGGAAAAAAGTTTTGTCGAAGCTTTTAAGGATCGCAAACGTGATTCACACTTGTTTGGCGATAAGCTTGGAGAATTTATTAAGTCTTCTAGAGGGATCAAAAAAACAGGACAATTAATTCAAGCCGTTCCAGCAGCCTCTAGCTCCAGTTTAAACTGGAAGGGCCCACCGCCTCGCCACTTTCAGCGCGGCTCGAGAGCGCCGCTGAACCGCAGCGGTGCCGGTGGGCCGCGAGCGCCCCCGCCCCTGCACCAGCAGCCCCTCCCGCGCCGGCGCACGTCGGCCACGGCGCCCACCGCGCCGCGCCCGCCGCCGCCGCCGCCAGCGCAGACGACGCGCCGCTCGTACACGACGCCCGCGTCGCGCCGACGCTAGCTAGACGACGAGGTACGCGCTGGGCGCTTAGCTTGCTTTGTTGATAACTGGCGGTCCATAACTAATGATAAGGTGGTCATTGATGCTATATTAGGATATAAAATTCCTTTTGCCAGCGAACCATATCAATGTCCGAGCATTCGACCTAAATTGTCACTGTCAAAAAATGATCACATTTTAGTCAAAAATGAAATTATTCGATTGATTCAAATAAATGCCATAAGGCAATGTAAACCGGTACCTAATCAATTTCTATCTGGCATCTTTCTTGTTCCTAAAAGTAACGGTGAAAAACGTCTTATTTTGAACCTAAAGAATTTGAATAAATTTATTAAACCAAACCACTTCAAAATGGAGGACATAAGGACCGCCATCAAACTTTTAACGCCTAACTGTTACTTGGTAAATTTGGACCTCAGAGAAGCATATTTTTCTGTGAGAATTTGTAAAGAACATAGAAAATACCTTAGATTTTATTTTGATGATATTCTTTACGAATTCCGCGCTTTACCTTTCGGGATGTGCTCGGCACCACATATTTTTACCAAAATAATGAAGCCTGTATCCGCTTTTTTGAGGTCACGTGGTCATCATTCCGTTCAATATTTAGATGATAGCTTGCTTATTGGCAAAACTTTTGATGATTGCTTAAACAATCTTAACGAAACGATCGATTGCTTAACAAGCCTAGGTTTCGTAATAAATTACTCGAAAAGTTCCTTGATTCCAAAGATGTCCTGTCAATTTTTAGGTTTTATTCTTAGATCAGATAATATGACCCTAGAACTACCCGCAAAAAAGAAATGCGACATATTGTCGCGCACCCAGATTTTGTTAAGTACCAAAGCTATGTCTATACGAGTACGTTGTTTCGCTGCTTACTTAGGTACCCTCACAGCCGCATGTCCAGCAGTCGCTTACGGCTGGTTACACACGAAATCGTTGGAAAGGGCTAGATATGTTGCTTTACTAAATAATGAGAATGATTATGATAAAATAATGGATATTTCGAATAATTTATATGACGATCTGCTATGGTGGAAAAATAATGTTCTAAATTCATATAAATCATTAGTGGCAGATGACTATCGTCTTGAGATTTTTACCGATGCTTCCCTGAACGGTTGGGGGTCCGCTTGTAACGGGGAAACCATCGGCGGTTCCTGGAATAATGACGAGTCTAAGGAACATATAAATTATCTAGAATTGGTAGCTGCTTTCTTTGGTCTCAAATCCTTTGCAAAAGACTTAAGTAACTGTAATATTTTGCTGCGCATTGATAACACTACTGCCATTGCTTATATTAATAAAATGGGTGGAGTGCAAAACGTGCACCTGGATGACATTGCAAAAAAGATCTGGAATTGGTGTGAATCTCGGTATATACACATCTTTGCATCGTATATTAAGTCTTGCGAAAATACCGACGCAGACAGGGAGTCGAAAAAAACATCGATATTGAATGGGAATTTGATAACTGTGCTTTTATGCAAATAGTCGGTAAATTCGGCAGGCCCGAAATTGATTTATTTGCATCTAGGGTGAATGCAAAATGTACTAAGTACATTTCTTGGAAAAGAGATCCTTTTGCATTTAATATCGATACTTTTACTATAAAGTGGAATAAATTAGATTTTTACGCATTTCCGCCTTTTTCATTAATATTAAAGGTATTAAAAAAGATTGTTTTGGATCAAGCTACTGGAATCATTGTGGTACCATTATGGCCATCACAACCATGGTTTCCTCTGTACAAGTCCTTAATCATCAGTGAAGTTATAACTTTCACTCCGAGTAAGAAATTATTATTTTCTAATTTCAGGGAGGTTCATCCAATGCATCAGCGCCTTTCCCTGGCTGCGTGCATCTTATCAGGCAAGCGTTTGCCGGCCGTCAAGTTCCCCAATCAACGTTAACCGTTATGATTTCCTCTCTTTCTCAGAATACTATATCACAGTATTCTTCGAGCTTAAAGCTTTGGTGGAATTACTGCAATAAAAAAGGCATTGAAGCACTGGATTCACAATTTTTTTATGTATTAGATTTTTTAACAGAATGCTTGGGGAAGGGGGCTTCGTATGGTACACTTAATAGCCATCGCTCGGCTTTATCGCTTATTTCAAGAAATAATTTGAGTCAAGACGACCGTATAAAGAGGTTCTTTAAAGGTGTATTTAAGTTAAAACCAACCTTCCCCAAGTATTCTCATACATGGGATCCTACTATAGTTCTAAATTACTTAAGTAAGCTGTATCCACATGATAATTTAACCCTCGAGATGATTAGCAAGAAACTTGTAGTTTTACTAGCCCTGGCCACAGGCCAAAGATGTCAGACTTTGTCATTGATTAAAGTTTCAAACGTTAATATTTCCGATGAACGGATTGTGATATATATTACAGATTTAATTAAGACATCGGCCATAGGCAAAAAACAGCCAATCTTAGATTTACCTTTTTTCCACCAACGAACCTGTGTATCATATCATATCATTATCATTTATTTATTTGTATTGGTCATACATCGTCATTGTTGTAAATTATTTAATTAAATTAAATTATAAATTATTACATGTCAAATGAATTAAAATTAAAATACAATTACAAAACCATAATATTGACAAAACATTAACATTAATTAGAATTGTTCATTCAAGTATTCCGTTATCGAGTAAAATGCTTTATTAATTAAAAATCGCTTTAATTTATTCCTAAATTGTAAATCTGAGCTAGCGTCCTTTATGTCAGGTGGCAGCTTATTATATACGTGGCCCCATAATACGGAATGAATGGCTAGTTTTTACGAGTCTATACTTGGGTATAATTAGGCCTGGCTTCCTTCTGGACGAACCACAGACAGCTCTTGCTGATTCCGTGCTAGCGCCTGTACTTCTCATTAGCTTGCTCAACTCGAATATATATAAGGATGGTACTGTTAATATTCGCAGTTTCACAAAAAGCTGTCTCGCGGGTTCATCCAATGGAACCCGGCACATTAAACGAATCATTTTTTTCTGAATGATGAAGGGACGATCTCTGTCTGCAGCCATGCCCCAAAAATCGATTCCGTAAGAGAGGTGGGTGTGAAAATAGGCGTAGTAAGCAGCAAGCAAGTTTTGTTGTGACAGCAACCCTCTCAAACGGGATACAGCGTAGTACGCAGAGTTAAGTTTAGCACAAAGAGAATTAATGTGCTCGCGCCATTGTAATCGATCATCCAGAGTGAAACCTATAAACCTTGCATGGTCCGCAGCCTCAATATTGACTCCATTTACCACCACTGATAATTTGGCGGTTCTTTTGGTAGCCAGGGAAAATTCCAAAAGATTCGTCTTTTCAACATTGAGCTGCATACCATTAGCGGTAAACCAGAGCAAAAGTCGCTGTATAACTCCTTCAACATTTTCACGAAGTTCATTGAGACTCTCTCCGCTTACAATGGCGCAGATGTCATCCGCATACATGACAAATTCGACGTGTGGGGAAGGAAACGGCAAGTCGTTCATAAGCAGCACAAAAATTGTGTTCCCAACGTTCGATCCTTGCGGGACAGATCGGTCACCTATCATACCTGGTTCAGATGTATCACCAGCCACATGCGTTGTCTGGGATCGTTCGCTGAGAAATGAGGTAATGAAATCCAGGGTGACACCCCGGACCCCATAGTGTTCGAGTTTAAATGCTATTAGCTTGTGGTCGACAAGATCGAAGGCGCGAGAGAGGTCAAACAGCACCGCAGCAACACATTTTCTGCATTCAAGCTTGGCTAGAACTTTTTCTAGAACGGCCCTGGCCGCCGTATGCTCGGCTAGGGCCTTAGTTGATTACATGCTATTTTAAGACAAACTATTTTTAACATCAAGAAGTCCATATCATGGAGTATCTTCGCAGACTATATCACGCTGGATTAAGCAAACACTGTCATCTAGTGGTATCGACACTAATACATTTAGTGCACATAGTACACGGCACGCTTCTACATCAGCTGCTGCGCGAGCTGGTGTTAGTGTCGATACTATTAGGAAGACAGCGGGATGGTCTGATCAATCGTTAGTTTTTGCAAATTTTTATAAACTACCGATTTTAGAGCTAAACTCTAACTCTAGTTTTGTTAATGCATTATTTCAATAAATAAAAATAAGGTATCTGTGATAAACATTACAATAAATCTATATAAGTTACGAAGTAGAGAATACATTTGTTGTTGTTGATTTACGCTGTTGTTTTTATTACATATATTTCAACATTGAACTCTACTCTGAACATCTACATTTGTCTAATTATTTAAATCTTGAGGCGAAGACATGACAATTAGATGATCAAACGAACTTACCTGAAGTGAAGTTCGATCTTAATTGTCATGTCTTCGACGAAAGATTTAAGGTCCCACCCTCCCTTTAAGACCCTTATAATTTTACGTCAATGTTGAAATATTCTCTAAAGAAATGAGGTTGGCAGCCGTCGTCAGTGTCGTAGAGGAAGGGAGATATTTTTTTCTCTTTCTACGATACCGAACTAGGTGCGAATAGGTCCGAACGTTGCAGGGCAACTACATTTGTCTAATTATTTAAATCTTTCGTCGAAGACATGACAATTAAGATCGAACTTCACTTCAGGTAAGTTCGTTTGATCATCTAAGTATATCTGATATCTTTACAGGAATCTCAGTGCACCTGAGCGTTGTGTCTACTATTTTCGTAGCAATCAGAGAAAAATTGTATTTATTTTTGTACGTGTGCCTCATATTAAAGTAACTTAATTTCTACTAATAAAGGTAAGATGAATTGTATGTTTTAGTAGTAAGTATTTAAACTGTCTTAGCCCAATGTTCTCTGTGTGTGGTCGTTTTGTCACTAACAAGGTACTGGCTCAAAATCAGCGTTGTGGCCTGCGGGCTGCAGCACATGCTGAGCCGGCTCAGGCTCGTTCGGTCTGTTTCTTAAAATGTCTGCTTCTCAAACTGGTCTTCTTCCAAGAAATGACTCTTTCCTATCATGTCAGCAAATGGTTTCCTATCATGCCACTGTCCTAAAATGATCGTTTCCTATTATGACCGTTTCGAAAATTGACCTGCTTCATATAATGCCCGTTCCTTGTGATGTCCTATTCCTACGATGTATGCTTCCTATAATGCCCACTATTTGTGTTCTAAAACCCGTTTCCCACAATGTCTGATTTTCACAATGTTTTCTTTAGTAGTTTCCGGAAGTACTTGAAAAAAGCATGCCTGGGATACCTTAAACATTTTAGGAAACATACATTTTCAAAAGAAGACATCATATGAAACGGTCAATGTGGGAAGAAGGCCACTTTAGGAAGCAGACATGTTAGGAAACGGACCGAACGAGCCTGAGCCGCGACAATGTGGGAAGAAGGTTATTTTGAGAAGCAGACATTTTAGGAAACATACATTTTCAAAAGTAGACATCATAGGAAACGGTCAATGTGGGAAGAAGGCCACTTTAGGAAGCAGACATGTTAGGAAACGGACCGAACGAGCCTGAGCCGCTGAGCCTGGCCCTTTGCTTGTACACGGCTGAAATCTCTGTATGTTTTTGTTTTTGTTTGTACTACCTACTGTGTTCGTGTGTTTGCAAATAAATATTTCTTTCTTTATTTCTTTTTTTTTCTTTAAACTGTCAATTTTAGTATGCAGTTTGACATACGCCAGTAGTAAAATTATAAATTCAATTTTTTTGGGTTCCGTGCTCAAACGGAAAACGGGACCCAATTTACTAAGACTCCGCTGTCCGTCTGTCACCAGACTAATTAAAACTTATTGAACCGGGTCTATCACGATATTTTGATTTACCTTCATTGCCTGACGTTTCAACACGGTTTCACGTGTCGTGCCGTGGTCCCATGATGAAACAGCGAGTTGTTACTGGAGATGTCGGCCAAATGTATCACTACCCCGCGAAATATGTAATAAAACGGATGGGTAGGAAGATAAAAGTTCGACGACGAAGTATTTTATTGCGGTCGGCTATTACCTTTTATATTATACTTGGGTCAATTTCCCAAGCAGTATTTTTTGATGGTAAGACTGAAAACGCAGGTGCAGAAAGGTTGAATAATAAAGTACCATTTTTTTTCGGAAACAGCCCGCCATTGTCTACCTCGGACAACAGCTAAAATGAAAATATAAATATATATAATAATTAAAAAATATAATATTTAGACCAAATTTCTCATCAAGGTGGGTTGTCCCCAAGTCGGTTTTGTTTGTAAAATTCAGGGTAAGTCAAATACTATGCATGACAAAGAAAATCTGTTACCTTTATTTTATTACCATATAAATTTTCCCGTGGGAGAGCCATACTTCGGTATGAATGGGCCGGCTTGACCGGAGAGATACCACGGTCTCACAGAAAACCGGCGTGAAATATCACTACTTGCGTTTCGCCGAGTGAGTGAGGGTACCGGAGGACCATCCCGCCCACCCCCCCTTATGATGGCGCAGTTGAATAATATGCTACCCCAGGAGGGTACCACCTGCGCTTGCGCTGGAGAATCCCTCTCTGGGCTTCCATGCTCAGCAAGTATCATTGCTGAGCGTGGACGCCCAGACTGCCCCTCGTACTCTGGGGGGGGGGCAAAACCGCGCTCTATCATTCGGCCTCTGCCAAGGACAAGAGCAAAACAACCCTGGCTTCCCCTGCCACGCTGGCCGTGGACTTCTGTAACATCAGGGGTCTACATTCAAACCTTAATGCTGTTTACCAACACCTCGAGACAGCAAAGACGACCCCGCTCTTTTTGACCGAGACGCAGATATCGTCTCCAGAGGACACATCTTACCTCTCCTATCCTGGATACGAACTGGAACACTCCTTTACGCCCAGGGCTGGGGTGTGCGTGTACGTTGGCGATGACATCAGTTCTCGACGCCTCAGCAACCTTGAAGGTCCCTACCTTCAAACCTCTCCACCCTATGGTTGCGTGTAGACAGCGACGACCACCCGCGCATCTATGCGTGCCTGTATAGGTCCCATAGCGGTGATGCTGAAACCGACCGACGACTCTTTGAATAAATTCAAATGGCTGTAGACTTTGTGCAACAGCAAATCCCATCCGCAGAGATTGTGATACTTTTCGATTTCAACGTCCATCACGCCGAATGGCTCGGCTCTAGCAAGACTGATCATGCGGGGAGATCTGCTCACGACTTTGCTCTGGTGTATCATCATCATCATCATCATTATCAGCCAAAAGACGTCCACTGCTGGACATAGGCCTTCCCCAGAGAACGCGACCATGACCGGTCCTGCGCCTCCCGCATCCAGCGGACTTCAGCGACCTTCACCAGGTCATCAGTCCACCTTGTGGGGCCTACCCACGCTGCGTCGTCCGGTGCGTGGTCGCCACTCAAGAACTCGATGGCCCCAGTGGCCGTCGGTTTTACGAGCGATGTGCCCTGCCCATTGCCACTTAAGTTTCGGGCTATGTCGGTTACCCTGGTTCTTCTACGGATCTCTTCATTTCTGATTCGATCTCGCAAAGTAACTCCGAGCATAGCCCTCTCCATTGCTCTCTGAGTGACTTTGAGCCTTCTTATAAGGCTCATCGTGAGCGACCACGTTTCAGTTCCGTATGTCATCACTGGCAACACACACTGTTCAAAGACTTTTGTCTTGAGACACTCTGGCGTATGGTTTGACGCAATTGATTACTGCGCCCACACGAATCCCAGATGTGGAGAGCCAGGAATCTTCCCTGTTGGACCTTCTGCTGACTTCTCATCCAGCTGGCTACCAAACGTCTGTTGCAGCCCCACTCGGCTCCTCAGATCATTGCCTAGTCCGGAGTACTGTGCCACTCATGTGCCCGCCGCGTCGGCGAGTTGCCTGTAGTCGCCGTGTGATGCGATGCGGTCCTTTTTTGCGTCCTCCAAGGGACAGCTTAAAAATATGAGATAGTTAAGAGTAAATTATACATATTTTTTGTTATTTTCTCGCATGTGTGTTGAAAAACATTGTATGAGACTCGTGTGCCTGTTTATCATTAAATACTAAACTATTTCAGGCAGAAAGAATGCTTCGTATGTAATGACCGTGATTATCGTATGTAATTAATGTACCACACTCGTACCATTATCTATCTATCTATCAGCCACAGTCATCCACTGCTGAACATAGGCCTCCCCCATGACTCGCCACAAAGTGCGATCCCGTGCAGACCGCATCCATTGATTCCCCGCCATCCTCAAGTCATCCGTCCATCTAGTCGGGGGCCGACGCTGCGCTTTCCCATACATGGTCGCCACTCTAGTGCTTTGCTGCCCCAAAGGTCGTTCATTCTCCACCATAATCCATACCATAATGCACAATAATTCCTGTAATATTTTTGTATGACAGCCGGCTCTCGCGTTTTATCCCGTCGCGTCCCGTCTTATGAAGTCGTAATAAAGTTGCTAACGCGTCTAATGCGCCGCCAGCTAAGTTGGCTCTCCGGGGATGCAGTTCGCATGAAATAGTGCTACTTTCTAATTAATATACTTGGAGGGTGTTAACCCTGGACATTAAAGCAAATTAAACTATGAAGTCTGCTTTGTTATGCTGGAAATTTCATGTAAGTTTGCAGGTATAAGTATACTTCGACCCTTGGTAGGTAGAACACCCCGTGACTATCTGCTTTACGGATGGTTCCCGGCGGGAATCCACGAAACTAGCAGGAGCCGGCATAGTGATACCGAAGCTGGATAAGAAGGTACACATACCTCTGGGGAGGTACGCTAGCGTATTTCAGGCAGAGGTATGCGGCATAATGAGATGTGCACAAATAATAGATGAATGCTCACAGGAAGTGGGATCAGTCGTTATATACACAGACAGCCAGGCTGCACTAAAAGCGTTAGACAAACAGACGGTAAGCTCGTCCTTGGTAAAGGAATGCAGAGAAGCCCTGAACAAACTTGGAGAACACACAAAGATTACGGTAGCATGGGTACCTGGACATCAGGGTGTGACAGGGAATGAAAGGGCAGATGAGATGGCAAGGCTAGGAGCAGAGAGGGAACTCATAGGACCCGAACTTGCACTGCCAATATCGGCAGAAGTCACAAAAGGAGTTATAGCTAGGCTAATGGAGGAAGAGGCCAATAGACAATGGCGAGAGACAACGGAATGTCGACAATCGAAGATGATCCTAGGAGGCATAAACAGAAAAAGGACCAGGTATCTCCTGGAACTAGGTAAGAAAAATCTCAGATTTTTAACAGGCATAATCACGGGACACAATAGCCTCAACAGGCACCTACACATTATGGGTGTGGTAAGTGATTCATACTGCCCGCACTGTGGTCAGGAGGAGACGAGTAAGCATGTTATAGCAGAGTGTGGCATGTATGCGATAGTACGCTATAGCATCTTCAGAAAAGACAAACTAGAAGAGGAAGAGCTGAGGGACATTAACCTTAAAGATGTCCTTTCCTTCTGCAGGAGATCAAGAAGATTCGAGGAAGAAGGCTGTATGGGAGCGCCGCCGGGACAGTAACCGTTGGCTCCAATTGGGAATTGGGCTGAATGAACGCAGCCAAGCGATCGACAGCCCGCCTGTTTCCGGCCGGGCGTCCCTACACCAAATCATCATCATCATACTTCGACCCTTTACAATATAGTTACAAAAGGTAGGTATCTTCAGCGTCGCTAAAAATGACTGTAAAATGTGTTCTAGATGACTTATTTAGTTATTAAATTACAGGATATCCTAATACGACAGTGCGGAATTCTTACAGGTAGGGACTTATACCTACTTCATAATTACCTAGGTACTTCATAATCCGTACAAACACAACACTGCATAACACAAAACATAACGTGGCTTTCACTCCCAGGATTTTTTTCATGGACATATATATTCTTTTGTATACTACGACGGTGGCAATCAAGCATGCGGCCCGCCTGATGTTAAGCAGTTACCGCCGCTTAAGGACGCTTGCGATGCCAGGAGCATCACACGCGCGTTGCCGACCCTGGGCTTTACTGTCAGGGCAGGCAGGTTTGCTTCGCCCTGGATGATCCCAACGTTGTTGCTGATTCTGTTGCTGACGTGGTGCTGCAGGGAATGGAGCTCTTCATTCCATCTTCTGTAGTACCTGTCGGTGGCAAATCCCAACCTTGGTTTGGTCGATCCTGCAAAAAGGCTTCACGTAAAAAGCAGGAATGTTACCAAGCCTGGGTAAATGCAACAACGGTTCGGGATGAAAAGACCAGCAAGTTAAAAAAGGAGTTTAACTTAGCCTCCAGGTCCTTCAAGAAAGAAATTGCCAAGGCAAAGTCGTTGCACATTGGTAGAATTGGCGAGAGACTAGTGCGCCTCCCTTCGGGAACTCGTGCGTTCAGGTCTGGTCCCTTGCCAAAGCTATCAAGGGAAATTTTTGCACGCCATCTTTTCCACCATTAAGCAAGGGAGATGATTCGTTGGCCCACGATGCGAAAGAGAAAGCCGATCTTGTGGGCAAACTCTTTGCGTCCAACTCGACTTTGGATGACAGGGGACAAGAGACGCCGACCATACCGCGGTGCAAGAGCCATATGCCGGATGTCCGGTTCCACCAAAGCTCAGTGCGCAAAGAACTTCTTTCCCTGGACATTCATAGGTCGAGTGGGCCCGATGGAATCTCGCCTATCGTGCTGAAGATGTGTGCTCCAGAGTTGGCTCCGGTTTTAACGCGTCTCTTTCGGCTCTCTTACTCCACTGGTGTAGTCCCGACTTCGTGGAAGTCAGCTTTGGTGCACCCGATTCCTAAAAAAGGGGACCGCTCTAACCCTTCCAACTACAGGCCGATAGCCATAACCTCCCTGTTTTCAAAGATAATGGAGTCCATTATAAACTGCCAGCTCCTTCGGTACCTTGAGGACCACCAGCTGCTTAGTGACCGTCAATATGGTTTCCGTAGAGGCCGCTCAGCAGGTGATCTTCTGGTTTATCTGACACATCGTTGGGCACAGGCAATTGAAAATAAGGGTGAGGCATTGGCTGTTAGTTTGGATGTAGCGGAGGCCTTTGATCGGGTTTGGCACAAAGCACTTCTTTCGAAGCTTCCGTCTTATGGGCTTCCCGAGAAATTATGCGAATGGGTCAGTAGTTTTCTGGCAGACAGATGCATAAAGGTCGTAGTTGACGGTGCATGCTCTGAACCCATGTCTGTGAATGCTGGTGTCCCTCAAGGCTGTGTGCTTTCGCCCACATTGTTTCTTCTGCATATCTATGATATGCTGCAAGTGCAAATCTGTGGCATTCATTGCTATGCAGATGATAGCACGGGTGATGCCTCCTATACCGGCCGCAATAATATTTCTCGGGAAATTATCATCGAGAGCCGAAAAAAGCTTGTGTCTGAAGTCGAGACTTGTTTAAAAGAAGTCTCAAAATGGGGTCGACTTAATTTAGTCCACTTTAACCCCGCAAAGACACAGCTTTGCGCGTTCACCACCAAAAAATCTACGTTCGTCGCGTCACCTCTTTTTGAAAGCACTCCCCTAACTGCCTCAGCCACTATAGGAATCCTTGGTGTCGAAATCTCGTGTGAAGTCCAATTCTGCGGACATCTAGAGGGTAAGGCTAAACTAGCCTCCAAGAAGCTCAGCGTGATCAACAGGTCGAAACAGTACTTCACTCCGGCCCATCGCCTACAGCTTTATATACACATATGGAGTACTGTTCTCATCTGTGGGCTGGGGCGCCCAAGTACCAGCTTCTCCCTCTAGATCGTATTCAACGGAGAGCGATCGTATCGTCGGCTGCCAGCGAACTTCAGATCGGCTTGACTCCTTGGCGCTACGTAGAGATGTAGCCTCTCTCTGCATCTTTTATCGCTTGTATAACGGGGAGTGCTCCGAGGAGTTGTTCGGATTGATTCCTGCCGCTTCTTTCCGCCATCGTTCTACGCGGCAATTATCCTTTCATCCTCAACACTTAAATAGTTGGCAGTCCACGCCTGTGCGCTTTTCTAGAAATTTCCTGCCTCGCACGACTGCATTGTGGAATGAATTGTCGCTTGCGGTATTTCTGGACCGATACGACCTTCAAACCTTCAAGAAAAGAGCGTATTCCCACCTGAAAGGCCGGCAACGCACTTGTGACTCCTCTGGTGTTGCAGGTGTCTATGGGCGACGGTAATCGCTTTCCATCAGGCGGTTCATTTGCTCGTTTGCCCCTGACATAAAAAAATAAAAAAATAGGTAACGAAAAAAGCACATTACCCATTTTATATCTCCTTGAAACTCTTGAAACTTATTTTTGAAACGCGTCGGAAACAATATGGTCAAGTTCGATTGCTATTGATGTTTACGAAACGAAAATTAAAGACAAAGAAAAATCTTTCCAAGAAACACACAAAGCTTTTGCTGGACAGAATTTGGCCAACTATCGGTAAAGTTAAATGGAAAAAGAAGGACTGTGTTACAATACGATTAAAATCAGTTTAACGATTCGGCTTTTCTCGGGAATCATCGCCTCAATCCGGAGACGGAAATGACACGAAACACATTACCGCGATTTCTTTTAGGTAGCCTTATTATTAATCCGTATATGGCGGCTCAAAGCTTGTGCCAGTATCAGTTTGTTTGGTTTATAACCAATGCATGACTTCCGTGTTAAAGACTTATCAAAAAAATAAAAATTAAATTATTAAAACATGAGATGAAATGAACATGAACTCGCAAAAATATAAACCGAGTCAAGGTAGCCTTCAATTTGAAGTATCATAAACGCTATGTATAGCACCTGCCAAGATGACATTACAAACCGGTAGACCTAAGAAATGTATTATGCAGAAGCGACATGAATTTTAACATTCATTATTTATTAAAGCTATACTACTTGTAGGTATACAATATTATTATTATTATTATTTGTTTCTCGTCATAGAGTCTCGGGCTCATACGTCCCGGTCTTTTGGAAGGCTTGCGTGGGGATATGGATCCAACACGTAGAGGCCCCTTGGAGAAATTTGCTGTGGTTGTAGCCCTGCTGGGACCCGTTCCTGATCATATCAATAACATGATACATCCATGAACAGGTCCCAGCAGGTGATTGTACTATTGCATTGGTATGAAAAAGAAAAAACAGGCAGGCAGTTTAACAACTGATAGTGCCTATATCCAGCAATCTGTGTCTTGAGATCGTTGCTCAGTGGTATGCTTGTCTAATTTATTCTTGAAATTATTGACGTTAGGTGCTGAAATTACATCCTCGGGGAGTCAGAGCTAGCATAACTTCAACATGCGACATAGGAAGCGACTCGACATGACATTGTCGCGGTTGTCAGATATCTCTCCTTCTGTAGCATAACTAGTCAAAGCGACTAGACTCGAGAGGTATCTCGCGGTTCAAACCGAAGTCGCAAACGTGTCATTTCCGATGATACCCTTTAAAATGAAAGTATTCAGAATGGCATATTTACATATGGCAATAACGAATCGGTACTAGGGTTGAGTTATTCCATTCGTTCTTAAAAGCTAGAAAATCACAAATATTGTCTATGTGACTTCTTTTCATTTGTCAAAGTGAAGTTTAAAAGTGTTGACATCATGGCGCCAAGAGGCAAAATGTAAGTATTAGTTTGTTTATTAATTTATTTTAATATGTTCTTCAGTTAAATTCGGTCTTATCTTGGTATAATACACTATAGTAACTTGTAATAGACTGATGTACGCTGAAATAAGTACATGTTGTAAATGATCCTTGCATCTTTGTTCATGTTCATCTCATCTCATATTTTATATTGAATTTTTTTGATAAGTATTATTTAACACAGAAGTCATGCATTGGTTATAAACAAAAAAAAACGGATACTGGCACAAGCTTCGAGCCACCATAAACGGATTAATAATGTTCAAGTTCTAGCAGATAAAGCGCTGCATATTATTTAAACTAATAAATTAAAATCATTTTCAGAACGCGAAGCACGGCAGCTCAAATAAATATGCTTGTGGACTACATGTCCACTAACCCAGCATTTGCCAATAATGAATTCACTGGGCCACTCGGTAACCAGCGATTGGAGGCTGAATGGGCCCAGTTGAAGGAATTGTTGGCAAATCATGGGCCGGACAAGAGTGTGGAGCAGTGGAAGCACGTAAGTAGGGTAGTTTAGCCGGTTGTCCGGCCCCCTCTGGTTTTCGGCCTCTACGCAGTAAAACTGCAATAACAAGAAAATTTTACCTCACTCATTCAAAAAAATACTTTTGTCACTCAAATTCACTTAACACTGACGCCTCCTAAATGTTTTCACTTAATAACGTTTCAATTGGCTAGCCAGTACGCCAACGCAAATTAGTCAGTGTGAGTGTGTGTCAAAATTAGTGAAAAAAATAGTGCGCGCCATTTTCTTCAAGGTAGGTTAAAATGTTGATTATTTGGTTTTAGAAACATTGCTTTGACTTCTATACGCTCTAGAAGAGTTGAAATAATGTCATTTATATTCAAATGTATAAAATATGTAACAAAATCCTTTCAAATGTGATGGCCGGATGACTAAATTGCATTTCGTCAAATCATTTACCTTCCGGCCTCCGGGCCGAGAAATAACCTGAATACGTATATTTTTAAATGATCAAAATCGCTATTAAATTAAAATCTATTTAATAAACATCATGTCAATTACAAATTTGGATACAATCTCATTCATGTATTTAGGTGCCGGCCGCATGTATCTTAAACAAATTAATGATTTAAATCAGTTTATGATTGCTTGTTTTTGGCGGCCGAGAACTACATTTTGAATAAGTTTTCGGCCTAGGTAAATGATAATGGCCGGAAAATACAAACGATTAATTTAGTTTTCGGCCGGTAACTAAAAATTATAAAGGAATGGCCGAAAATAAATCTTTTGAAAGGGAGTTTACGGCCACTGCGGTTAACATGGCCGAGCATCGGTGGAGAGTATTGTTTGTTTTCGGCCGCGGTGACAGAAAGCGGCCGTAAACTAAAACAAATTTAGTTTTTCGGCCCTGCTTTATCATGCGGCCGAAAAACAATTTGTATGTGTTCCATTTTCGTCCCTATAAATATAAGACGGCCGAAAATCGACTCAAATATCTTTAGATGTCAGCCGTATTAATGCAGTAAAAAAAAGGTTGCAGCTAATTACATTTTCCATAGATTTTTACTTTTTTGTTTTATTGAATATGAAAACCTATTGTTTCTCAAATAAGGGTCATCTAAAATATAAATAACAGTGGCCGAGAACTGGCTAAATAAACGGCCGTAAACCAAAACAAGCGGCCGAAAGCCAACTTAGTAGCTACTTTCTGATATTTTATATTATAAAAATAAAACTATATTATCCATGGCAAAATGTGATACGAAATAGGAAACTACAATATGTCTATGATTCGTAAATAACACTTAGACTAAGGTTTGCTAAATATATCGCCCAATAAATCCACCTGAACTCAAAATGTTGCTTACCTGGCCGAAAACCGGCTAAACTACCCTATCTTAATGGCGCTTTGATGTTGATGATGATTTATTTAATAGTTTTGATCTGGGGGCACGGTAGTGCCCCCGCCAAGACGAAAAAAAAAGAGGCGGGGCACTACCTACCTTTTCTCGAACCGTTTCGTCTCATTTTCAAACCATCATAGTTTCGTCCCAGTTAACACCAGAGCGCCCAAATTCACAGGTTAAGATGCAGTTAGGGAACATATGAAATGTACTAAATTTCATTGATCTAGCTTTTATACTTTAGGTTTTATTGGTACCTAAAATACGCCGATTTTGCCACTCACTCACTGATGTATCAAAACCTCTGGGGTACTTCCCGATGACCTAGAAAGCTGAAATTTGGTATGTAAGCTAGGTTTAGTACACAAACAATAGAATAATTCTGAAACTTGGAACTTTTACCCCCCAACCCCTTAAACTAGGGGATGAAAGTTTGTATGAGACTTTCGCAAATTTTGATAGGTCTGAAAATTTATACCTATTGGGCTCATTGTTATAAATAAAATACACATTCTAGGATTTTTAGAAAATCACCCCCCACCCTTAAAATAAGGGGATGAAAGTTTGTATGGGCTTTCCATAATGGGGGATAAAAGTGTATATATATATATATATGGGGCTAAACGTAAGTATTTCCTTAATACACAATTATTATTACTACTTACTTAGAAACACTTCAGCACAAAAAAAAACATATAAATTAAAAATTACCTTACAAAAAGAAATGAGATCCCACCAAAAACATTTCATGTAAAATTGGCGGCCAAGACTCACATGCTCATAACGCTTTCGCTGTAAAAAAGTGGTCAGATCCCTCGAAAAGCCAAGCCCCTAAGCCCTGAGTTTACTAATCCTACACCTTGGCTTCAAAAGTATGGCTTGGCCGTTTCATAAAGTACCGTAAATAAGTTTAACGGACTGTCCGGCCTATATTGTAAGGAATTAAGTTTAATATATTTTATCATGAAGACATAAACTTAATTTCTTGATACCGTATGGGCCAGACGGTTCTGTGGACTTATTTACGTTACTCTATGAAACGGCCAAGCCATACTTTTGAAGCCAAGGTGTAGGATTAGTAAACTCAGGGCTTAGGGGCTTGGCTTTTCGAGGGATCTGACCACTTTTTTACAGCGAAAGCGTTATGAGCATGTGAGTCTTGGCCGCCAATTTTACATGAAATGTTTTTGGTGGGATTGTTATTTTCCATGTATTTTTTATCAATTTTAGACGTGGCGTGACTTAAAAAAGAAAGCTCGGGACGACGGGGGACGGGTCCGCCTTGCTCAAAATTTTACGGGAAACGCGGTGCCCGTCCCTGAACTCTCGGAAAAGTGTTCAAAAATCCTGAATACGATAGGCAAGGAGTGCGCCATGGGCATTTCCGTGGAGCGGGAGACAGGCGTTGGCGTCGGCCCGGTAAATATCAGTGTCTATCCATTATTACGTGATATAGCACGGTAGTGCAGTGTTCTTTTTTTTCACTTTTGATAGGCAACAACTAAGTAATTCGGACGCCTATTTGTACGAAGTGAAAAATTAGAGAAAGATGCTTGGGTTCCTTAACCAAGATATGAAGAAGCTATTAAAATTTACAATAATTTCCAAGGCTTTTTAGAAAGTAGCTTTTTATTATCAGTCTATGGTTCAATTATTCACGACGATGGTGTTATTTCAAATACAATTACAGCTACCACCAACATCAGCGGCAGGTAACGAAGGACCCGACCCGCAGGAGGAACTTCTGTTTCAAATACCTCTTCTGGAAGGATTTCCAGAAGAATCTGAAACCGAAAATCCTCCCGTGGTATCGCGTTCGGGTGGACGCCGAAGGACCCGCGCCCGCCCTCCACGCTAACTGGCAAACCATCCGCAAGCATTTATTAATGCGCAAAAGGAGACAAATAAAGTCTTAAGGGTATCGTTATTTCATCCATAATTCATTGCTAGAAACATGTTAGCTAATTCATCAAATAGTATTATTAGTAAAGTTCTATTCGATAATAAAAAATGTATAAAAATAAATGTCTGTATCCATTTTATTGCAACAAAATGGGAATTAATTGTGTTCGAAAGTGTTTATTACTTCGACGTTTCGAATTATTTAAAAAAGGACATAGTCTGTTTAAAATGTCCCAAAATAGAAAATTGTATGTATCATATCACAAAATCCAATGTCAAAGGCAACACACACAACAGATGGTCATAGGATACTTTTACCCGGCTACCACAAGCAAATAAAATCAGGAGCATGACTTTTCACTCCCAGACGAAGTTGCGAGCACATTCTGCAGTATTAATAAAATAAAACCAAAATGTTTGCAGGATATCAGCAATACAATGGTGCGGCAAGAGAAGCTGGCTGAGCGGCACCAGCTAATGGAGTTGCGGCGAGCCCGAAGAGCCAGGGGAGGGAATAATTTATTTACATATTTTTAATTGATTTTATTGTTTATTATACCTTTTGCAACAGCCAAAACTTTATTTTTACAAACTCTCAATATATTGAACACTCACAGTCACATGGGCCGGCAGCGGGTCGTAACTTTTCTAGTCAGACTCGCTACTATTTCTATGTAATTGATACATTTCAGTGTATATCGTTAGGACCTACATTCCTAGAAAACGAGATGTTTTCATTTTTGTTAGTAATCGTGAACATTTGGCCGCATCCCTTAGTTCAATAAAAGAGTAAAAGTAATATTGATATTATTTTATTGATTTATGTATATATGTACAATATATATATGTATACTAGCAATTAACATCTTAATTGAAAAACTCTTCAATAATATTGCGACGTTTGTGTAGCGCCGCCTGATAAAGTACGTTGTCTTGATCTTCGTTGATTTCCGGCTCTTCCAGGACTTCGTCGATCTGCTCCATTTCCACCCTGATGACATAAAAAAATAAATGTAGGTGCCGAAGCAAGTTACCTATATGTAATGTTCTTATTAGAGAAAATGAAAACGGGGGAAAGTTAATGGGGAATATAGGCCCAGTAACAAGTCCCGTTCTTAAGCCTTCGTGATGTCAGTATCTTTTTCGTAATGATTTTTTAAGAAAGCTTATAATTTACGAACCTGAAGTGTTTCATTATATTATATATAGTGCAGCAGGCGTATATTATGCTACACGCCTTCTCCGGTAGGTAATGCAGGGATCTGTCGCGCCCAAGACATCTTAATGACCCTTTTAAATATCCGTTGGTCCGCTCGATGGTGTTGCGGACCTGGCAGTGCCACTGTGTGTAACGGTCCTCGGGTGAGTTAGGCACTGCATGCAAAATTGGAGTCATGAGCCATGGCTCTAGCCCGTAGCCGGAATCTCCTGAAATATAATTAAACGGATAAAATAAGTATAGTTCAACTTTCTTGCACAATACAGGAAGGTACAAAAGGTAAAAAAATTATGTTCACTAGTAGCTCTATCTAGTTAACCACTGGGCTAAATTGGCTAAACATTTGGCTTAAGAGGACAAATCTCGACGGCGGAAATTCGATGAAACTTTTGTCAAAAAAAGAAGGGGATACCTTTAACTACTTACGCTTACCCAAGAGATGATAAGACCCTATTCTTCGGTCGTATAATCGGTGCATCTCTTGCTTGATGACCGAGTGGTTGAAAATAAATTGATCATGGACCCTTCCCGGGTACTGGGCGTTTACGTTCATGATCCTGCAGTTTACGTCTGCTATCTGTAAAAATTTAAACGCTGTGAGAAAACTAGTCAAGTGCGAGTCCTGAGCATTCGCGCACGGAAGATAAAACATTTTATAAAACGGTATTTTATTTCAAACACGTTATTTGTATGGTCTCCTTAAAATTGCTATAACTTACTATTTAAATTGTAATAGGATCTCCTTTCTTAGTATAGTGACCATACAAATATGCATTATACGAGAACTACAAGTCTCTACCTATTACGAAGATATACAGCACTGTGACAAATGGAACTAGAACATGAATGAATGCCCTAATTAATTGTAGCTTATGTTCTATTAAATTATGAAAACCATAAGTATTACTAAAAAAATATGGAAATCTGTTATGCAGTCTTTGATTATAGGTGGAACGTCACATTTTTACGTTAATATTATTAATTTACTAGCAGTTTTTTTTTTTTCATTATTTATTCGGGTAAAAAGTATCCTATGATCATCTTTGGATATCCAGCTATACCTGTATTAAAATTGGTTAAAATCAGTCCAGCCGTTGTGTTGGCGTGATGTTAGGACAATGAAAAAAATACCAAGTAACAAGTAATACGCCGCTGCAAAGCGCTGTTAAGATTTTCCACCAAAAAATTACCTTTCTCCATAGAAAACAGATTTTCAATACAATCTTTGAATTTTATAACATTATAGAAGAATTGTCCTGAACTCACTGCAAGTAAACTACATATATGCATAATTATTCAATACGTGTGTTTGTCATCAAACTTTACCTAATTGGCTGAACCGATTTACATGAAATTTTGTGTGTATAGTTAAGTGAGTCGGGATAGTTAGAACATATAATTCCACCCGGTTGATGGCGTCGTGATCACGTTTTCTTCGGATTTACTGGACAATTGACAACATTTCAACCTTTTCAATGGCACTTTTAAAGAATAAGAAAAAAGATAAAAACGTGTTTGTTTGACTGAATACATAATTATAAGATATTGTTGATAATACCTTTATATGGACAGGGTGACCATGGCGTTGTAGGGGAGCCAACGCGCCTTCCAGCTCCAGGCACAAATACAGAGCCATAGGCTTATTCATTCTATAATTGTGCCGGAATTCTGGAGCTGGGAGCTCGAAAGGATTCGCCATATCCCTCAGGCGCGTCCGCTGGATTCGCCTTGTTCGTTTTTGCTCATTTAAAATGAAAAACAAAGCCATCCTGAAAAAACGACAAAGAAGCTGTAATTGCGACAATCTTAAACTTCAAAGTTATCGTAATAACTGATAATAAGCTAATTTATTAACTTACTTATTTATTTTCTTATAGAAATTACCTAAATCACAATTTTAAACACGCTGCGACAACGTTTCGCGTGCTTGATAGCTCGAAGACTATATCTCGCCGTTTGACGTAGAAAAGCTAGAAGGATTTGTCGCGAAATAGGTAGTTATGCTACCAATTCAGTTCGAAGTCTCCTTTTAATGTCATTGTGTCAGAATGACATCTACGAGCGAGTCTTTCTCGCATCTCGCGCTAAGTCATGCTACCGCCTTACGAGATGACGTTTAGTCGCGCCGATATGTCGCGTCGCGCGCGACATGTGCAAGATATGCTAGCCCCGTAGGTCGATGCAGAGTCAGCCACCGGCTAAGCTTGCACCATAAATTGGAGCGGAGTTTTTTTATTTATTTTATTCGAAATTTTCTCTTCGTCACGACCTAGCGAAATTTAATTTTTGCATTTTAAAACAAAAATTTCTAAAATCGGTTGAGAACTCGCTGAGATCTGCGCATTGTCACAAAGTCCATTCGAGTCGGTCCATGGGAGCTTCGCTCGCTCCGCTCCAATAAAAAAACATAAATAAGTCAATATTTTACTGCTTGATGTAAGTAACAGTACCTACGATATATTACGTCGAATTAATAATTAATAATAATCACCAAATAAAAAAATAAAATAACCGATTTCAACCGATTTTTGTTGATATTTCATAAACTGCTGGACCGAATTTAGATAAAATTTACATGGGACCATCTCGGAAGTATACCCTATCAAATACAAAAAGAATTTTGTATATCGGTCATATCTGTAAATTGATAACTCTATGAGGGATTCACGACAATTACCGAGGTTGGCCGAATCATTGACTGATTTTAATTGTACTGTAAGTCAGTATAAAATTTAAAAAATATGACTGTTTATACAGGGTGCTTTGGGGGAATCCAAATAATTTTTACCAGCGCATTTCTAAGTATGTGTAGAAAATAGAATGTAGTAAGCTGAACTCTTCTTGGTTTTCGAGATTTTAGTAATTTTTGTTCTAAAACATCTCCAGTGTAAATCGTCTTCATCGTTGCGATGCGATGTTGGGAGACAGTCACATTATCTAAGAGACGTTGACTATTGAAAACCGTTTCCGACACGATGATTGTTTATGTGTCAATTGTTACAAATGGTCATGGTATTTTTCCTCCAAAAATTCAGTTAAGAAATTAATTATGTAGAATCTTGGTATAAATACGCCTAGAACGATAGTCTTCATACAAACAGATTTGCGAAGGATGAAGCCGGTTTTGATATCCCTTTTGATGGTGGTAAAACGATGGCTTGTGAGAAACCTTCATATCAGTTCATTGAAATCCGTGGCTGCCGAACTAGAATCCGCAAAATCATTTTAATTTTTCACAGCACCCTTGTGATATTTAGCACTGTGGAGTAATCAAACACGTATTTTTCTTCAGTGTTATAAAGGTTTTCTGTCCGAAGTAGAAGTAGACGCTGCAATTTCGATGTCTAGTGCAATTATTATTTGTAATGAGACACCCGTTAAAATCAATCACAACAATGACGTGTTATATGACTAAAGACATTTGTCTAAAGTTAGTGATAAATACGAGTCGAAGGGTATTTCTTAGTGACAGTCTGTATCATAATCATAATCCATGGAGTTTGATAGCAAAGTTATTAAAAGAGAGTGTAGGCCGCAATTAGATAAATCATGAGATTCATGATCATGAGTTTGGATCACATATTTAAGTAAAACCAGATTTGTAAAAAAATGCACAATAAGAAAATTTCTTTATGACATTGACTTTCTTATCTTTTGATGAAAAGAGATAACAATTACAAACGTTGCCAGCTCTTCCTAAAGTATTGTTTTATTGGTGAAGTAAAGGTAATTTATTTATTATGTATGAAAACATAATAAAAGTTATAGTTTCGCCATGTCCGTCGTCCGCGGCTTAGCTCCGTGATCATAAATAAATAATAATAAATAAATATCAGACAACCTCACACAAATCAACCTAGTCCCAAATTAAGCTCAAGAAGGCTTGTGTTATGGGTACTAGGCGACGATATACATTACTTATATAGATAAATAAATACTTAAATACATAGAATATCCATGACCCAGGCACAAATATTCGTGTTCATCACACAAATATTTGCCCTTGCCGGGATTCGAACCCGGGACCGTCGATCATAAGTGCTAGAAAGCTGAAATTTGGTATGAGTATTGACGACACGTTTGGCTCGGTTTGTAGACACCTGCATACTGAGCCGGCGGTCCCGGGTTCGAATCCCGGCCAGGGCAAATATTTGTGTGATTAAATCGAATATTTGTGCTTGGGTCATGGTTGTTCTATGTATTTAAGTATATATTTATCTATATAAGTACGTATATCGTCGTCTAGTACCCATAACACAAGCCTTCTTGAGCTTAATTTGGGACTAGATCGATTTGTGTTAGGTTGTCCGATATTTATTATTATTATTTATTATTATTAGTATGTTAATGTATTACGCCGACAAAACGGTAAAATAAAAACTAAAAAAATTTTTTTTTTCGCGTACGTTCGTAGAGGGGGTGATTGAATTGTCGTTGAATAGGTCTTTTAAAAATAATAGGAGTCTTCAAACATCATTTTTTGATAAAGTCAGCAGATTTGTAAATATTCGCTCGGGCAATCCAAAAAAATTGTGTCCCCCCCCCCCCCCCCCCTCTAACTTCTCAAACACGGGTCAAAAAAATATGGAAAAATTCATGAAAATGAGGCCTTATTAGTTCGTTCAATGAAAGCTATGTTGAATAAAATCGGTCGAGCCGTTTATGAGTTATCGCATAATTTCATCATTTTCTTCAAAATGACGTAAGTGCCGCACGGTGTTCTTATACTTCGAACGTTACACATATTAGGTAAGTGCCATACTGCATTAAAACATTTCGCTCAATCTGGCGTGTATAATCGATAACTTCCAGAAGGTAATAAGTAATTACAGTTACTTTGGCGTTTACGACCTTTTTATAGAGTTTGAAATCTTTCTCGTAATTTAAATTTTATTTTATTGTCTATTGTGAAGGATGGGCAACTACGGAACCCTACACTGAGCGTGGCCCGACATGCATTTGGCCGGTTTTTTAATATTTTCAAAACTAGTCCGCATAAGCAAATATAAATTATAGTTTTGGGTTATTTATGTGATAATAAAGTAATGAAATTAATTTATGCTTGCCACTATTCCAAAATTTTAAATGTTGTCAATTATAAATAAAACTAATTTTAGACATAAACACTTTATTAGAATATGCGCTCTACATTCAGGCACTTTTACACGTCAGTTTTAAAAACTATCGCTTCTGATGGGTTGCCCATATATTGACATTAGAAGGATACACATTATAACTACCTACAAACTAATAAAATAAAATAAGAAAAACACATTAATAAAATAGTAATTAGCGCGTTTTAGAACGGAGTAGACACTAAAACAAACAATTTATTTGTTTATATACATGAAAAGAATATTTAATAATTATAAAAACGGCTCTTCAGCTCAGAGCTCCAAATGAGTTCGAAACATGTCGGACCGTTCCTGACAATTTTTACGCGAGTTTAAACCGTTTTTTATAATTATTAAATTATTAAAGATGTCTCACGATAGTTTTAATAACAAAAAGAATATTGTTTAAAACAAAATTGACAAATACGTCGTTTAAAATATGGGTCAAAATTTTTCGTTATCTCAAACTTTGCGTAAGGAAACATTTTTCACGTTATTCAACACTTTATATTATATTACATATGACACCATACGAAATGTTCACATAAGTATTTACCTACTGAACAGTCGGCATGCATCACAACTATACCACAATTTAAGTAGGGTAAATCGCCAATAATTGGCCACCGTTTAATAACTGGCCACCTCATACTAAAAATTAACTTTGTTCGCCTACAAACAGAATTCATTTTAGTATTACGTGGCCAGTTATTGAAGGGTGGCCAGTAATTAACACCTTATACTAAAATGAATTATATTTATAGGTGAACAGAGTTCATTTTTAGTTTGAGGTGGCCAGTTATTGAACGGTGGCCAATTATTGGCGATTTACCCTATCGTCTTTTTGGAATTCTAAGATCAAATTATGTCAAACTGGCACAAGTGAAAAACGGTCTTAAATGTACAGATATGTGGTTGTTTGTATCTTGTGCCAAAGTGACTTCATTTGATCTTAGACATCGGACAGACCATATGCATTTTGACGTATGATTAAGTCAGTTACTTAAATGGCCACTAATTGTGATGCTACACAATACAGTAAAGGAAACTGTAACGTGTACCCTTTTGATCTTTACTGTCATATTGTGTTGTCACCATTATTATTTAAGAGTTCAGGTCACAGATACCATTTTTTATCACCTTTTTCGGAATATTTAAGCGAGACCTCCTTACCAGTAATACTCAGTGGTAGTAACGCAAGTAAGGTACAGACGAAAGAACCAAAAAGATACACGCGGTATGCGTGATTATTTGATAATTCGTATAATTTTATTATAGTATCTGTCAGTTGTTCACTCTTATTTAAAGAAAGGCAACCCATTAGTTAAAATAGGGTCAGGTCAGTATTTTCCTAACAGCACAAATAATGACGGCATCAATATAATTAAGTTGAAATCTAAAATAAAAACTTGACATCGATGTTCAGAGAAGAAACGCCGACTTATTAATTCATTTAGGTTACACTTTTTTATTTCAAGAAGCCCTGTCAATAAAATACATGCCGTTAAAAAAATGCCAACGTACGTAACCTACATTAATCTTAAGACTAATTTACACGTCTGATTCGTCTACCAGCGCTTCGGAAGACCATCTTTGCCGAGAAGAAACGCCGCAAGAAACTCGACAGAAAGTCCTATACATAATTTAATTACGCCTAACATTAATTTAAGTATGATGTATCATATATAAATCATACATATAACTAATAAATCGTCTGGCTGTAAAAAAAAAATCTTTAGTGCAATGTCTTAAAATTTCTAAAATAATTGTTTTAATACACGGGGCTGTTACTGCTTATGCCACATTACAACATTGGAAAACGAAAACTATTTAGGTTAAAACATTATTTAAGGTTGTACGTGATATGTAAGAGATTCTTTTCATGTTGAGTCATACAAAAAGAGCTGTGTCAGATGTCCCAATTTGTTTGAGTCGAATACAAACATTCCGTGTATGGTAACGTTATGACTTGTATTACAAACCTACTGCCTTTATGTATTGTATAGCAGAATGTTGTTGACATAAGGGTCGCCGCCGTTTCAAAATAACTTGTAAATAATTTATTTCTCAAAATGATAATCCTGCATTATTTAATTAGGTACACTAGCTAGTCGCCAAAAATATATAATTTTAGCCCTCAGTACCCTTTACAGGTTTATTTACAGGGACCGTACTTGCTGATTTGTATGGAAAATTGTAGTCCCGTAACTGCTGGGGCCAACAAATTGTTAACGCAGTCGCTATAGCGAGTACGGTCACTCATGGTAAGGATACAGAGTGTGACACATAATTTCTTGTAGATTTCCTGACGCTGAATCTAAATCCGACAACAGAATCGACACCACGACGACCACAACCGATAAATTATTTAATACTTGCTTATTGTAAGTTAGAAGCAAGTTTCCAAAAATCAAGGATTTTTATTCTTAACTTTAGGATACTACATTGATTTAAACTTAGACGATTTTCACACACTATTATAACGAAACGGGACTATCTGGGACTAGAGTCCCTTCGAGACCATGACCGTAACATCACGGTAAAATAAACACTTTTTAGAACGCGATTAAATGTTATGTTATAATAATATTACGATGCAGTTGTGAATGTGAAAAAACAAACGATCACAACACACTTGTGCTCACCGGACCCAAGCCAACCCCATACCGTTTCTAGTGCGGTTGCTGCTATTGATAACGCATTCTTATCACTTTCTACTGTTCCGCATAAATAACGTTCCCATAAAACCAAAATTTACACAAAGGCAGTTAACCCACTACCCCGAAACAAGAAGGTTATTAAGGGTACGAATAACAGAATAATAATGTTGTTACTTTCTGAGCTCTTGGTATTTAAGAGTTACTTACATACCTCTCACGATTTGGAGACAAAAAGGTATTTATAGAGCCCGTTCAGACTCCGGAGTACGAGACGTATGAGTAGGTAAAGGAATAATCTCTTATAACCTCTTATAGGTAAAGCAAACCCTAAAACAGAGTGCACTTGTACACTACCATTGAATGCCGACATAGAGCATCTTTTCACAAACATGCAATGATGTCGTCATAAAGTGCGTTGCTTCGAAGTAACACGTTCGGGCGGAACAACTCGAGAGAACTGTAAAGGAATTTCATACAAAATTGAAGGCGTAGCCCGGGTTTTTTTTTTAAACATGACGTCTGAGTGTGTAGCCCGGGTTTTTTTAAACATGACGTCTGTTTTAGTATGTTTTTTTTAATGTGGCTAAACAGCTGAATTATATATTTTTTTAATGGTGTATTTTTTATTTCTTTACATATGTTTCAGAAAAGCACTACATTGCCGGTGTCTGCAGTAATGTACTATTTTTAAAAGGTGGAATAAACTGGCAAGTTTCGGTCCGATCGGTTCCCAAAAAGATCAATCACTATTGCAAACCACTAATTGTTTGCTCTTTTTTGACTTTTTTTTCAAAGGATAATGATTAATGATGTCAAAAATGGCTGCATTTTTACTATGACATTACAATATGGTCTTTTTAAATTACAAATTATTATGCTTCTTCTGAGTTCAAGTAGTTGTTAAAAGCCATTATTTACTAAAATTGCGTAAATAAACCTCACTTAATCGCATTCTTGCCACAAAATTTCGACATAAACGATTATTGAAATATTAATAAATACTTACACAAAAATCGGAATGTCCCGCTTTCTTATGTTATGTCGTAAAATATTACACCAGTTGTAGGATTAAGGTCAATATAGTTCCGTTGGTGAAACGCTATTTTGTATGTTAAGTATCATTAAGATGTGAAGTACCTACCTACCTATGCTATGCTTAATCTTTGGATCGTGTTTTAAGGATGTTGTTTAACCTAACGGTTCCCAAACTTTTTCAGTTCAACGCGCAATAAATGGTTCAGTATTTTGTACGGGGCGCCTTAGCTAGTCAACATAGGGTATTATGGTACCTGTGTTAGTTTCTCAACAATTGTAAACTGTAAGTCAAAGTCCCAAGTTTGAGTGAAATTTCTGGAGAAATTAACGCTAATACACTGCAATGAATTGACGACAGCGGCAATAGCCTCAACGGCATAAAATACTTAAGTTTTAAATTATATTATATCGATCGCTATCACGCAAACGTTTAAGATAGTCAATATTTTTAATAACATGTTCAATATGCACTAGTATTTCAAAAAAATAAAATTTTAAAGCCTGACCAGAAATATATGAGGATTGTCAAGAGGGCGCTTTTTATAAGATTTATATGGCAACAATTTTGCAACCAATCGTAACCCACTATAATGACATTAGTTTAAATACCTGTCAGTTCCACTATGTTAACCTCGTAATCACAATCCGTACCTATACATACAGGTATAGGTAACGGATTCGGGGAGGCGGCATACGAAGGGTTAATGGAATGCACTCTTTTCCTGACTTTTTTTCGTGTAGTAAACACGTACACGTATTTATAATGTTACGTTCACGCCTGTAAATGGTTTTCGGCATTTTCATTGGATAATTTTAAATATTTGTCTTTTAAAGAAAGCATCACTGAAAACCATCATAAAATCATTGCAGTGCAGTGTAAGAAATTAGTTGCCAGTGAAATTCCGCAATATGGCGCATCCTCATATATTTCTGGTTAGGCTTTATATTTGAACACAAATAATAAATGTAAAGTCAATACATTTCATGAAACAGCCATACATTCTTGTTTGAAATGAGAGTATAATTCATCAAATCATAACGTATAAAATTGACTACTTATGTAACTAATAAATAGTTAAAGTAAAATATTACTTGATAAATAACAATACAAAAGCGTATTACTCAAAAATCAATTAATAATTGACTACTACATTACTGCTCGATTTACCGACCTTATAAATTTACGTTTTTTTAGGGTTCCGTAGCCAAATGGCAAAAAACGGAACCCTTATAGATTCATCACGTCATGCTCCCTGGAAACCCCACTGTCTGTTTTGTGATTTATTAAGACTTAATAATGATGTACACAATATGTACTGAATTAGTACTTACTTAAAAAAAAATGTACCTCAATAGATACGAGGGTACAATTAATTGAATTCGGGGTTGCTGTAGAGCATCTCCCCAGCAACCCCAAAATTTTTTTTAAGAAAATTCGCGTAAATTTTCAATTTTCCTGCAAATGAGAAGCCCAAAAAAATTGTACTACTGTTTTTACCGTTGAATGAGTTATCTATAGCTAGTTAATTACCTAATTGTCACTAGGACGCGAGCGCCTCCAGGTCTCACTCAAACGTAGGAAACTTGGTATTTGTAGGGTTCCGTAGCCAAATGGTAGAACCCCTATTACTAAGACTCCGCTGTCCGTCTGTCTGTCTGTCTGTCTGTCCATCTGTTACCAGACTGTACCTCAGTTGAAATTTTCACAGATGATGTATTTTTGTTGCCACTATAACAACAAATACTAAAAAAAGAATTAAATAAACATTTAAGTGAGGCTCCCATACAACAAGAGTGATCGCGCGGTAGCGTTAAGTTTGACCCTTATTTGTATGGGGCGCCGTACATACCAGGTGCAAACTTCACTTAACCCGACCAGTTAGGATGGGAAATGTTTGTACGGAACCTTCGGTGCGCTAGTCCAACTAGCACTTGGCCCATGGTTTTATATACAATGGGACTACACTCGTTTTAGTTATCTTATAAAATTGGTTTCTGGTACAATGCATTCTTGGCAACCTGCTACTCATGGTGTATAGATGGTGACATTTTTGAAGTAGCTTTGTGCAAGCAGCGCAAGAAGCATTGCTTACAAGTACTTATATTATTTTAATATTTGTTTACCTATTTTATTTCACTTTCATACAATGAATTGGCTTCAAGTGTTTGTATACGGCTAACAATGTACTTGTTGTATGGGAGCCTCACTTAAATGTTTATTTAATTCTGTTTTTAGTATTTGTTGTTATAGTGGTAACAAAAATACATCATCTGTGAAAATTTCAACTCTAGCTATCTCGGTTCATGAGATACAGTCTGGTAACAGATGGACAGACAGGCAGACAGACGGACAGCGGAGTCTTAGTATTAGGGGTTCTACCATTTGGCTACGGAACCCTATAAATACCAAGTTTCCTACGTTTGAGACCTCTCGCTTTGAGACCTGGAGGCGCTCGCGTCCTAGCGACAATTAGGTAATTAACTAGCTATAGATAACTCATTCAACGGTAAAAACAGTAGTACAATTTTTTTGGGCTTCTTATTTGCAGGAAAATTGAAAATTTACGCGAATTTTCCTAAAAAAAAATTTGGGGTTGCTGGGGAGATGCTCTACAGCAACCCCGAATTTAATTAATTGTACTCTCGATCTATTGAGGTACATTTTTTTTTAAGTAAGTACTAATTCAGTACATATTGTGTACATCATTATTAAGTCTTAATAAATCACAAAACAGACAGTGGGGTTTCCAGGGAGCATGACGTGATTCATCATGTCTGTCCGTCTGTCCGTCCGTATGTCACAGCCATTTTTTTCCGAAACTATAAGAGCTATACTGTTGAAACTTGGTAGGTAGATGTATTTTGTGAACCGCATTAAGGTTTTGATGCAAAAATAAAAAAAAAATAATAAATATTGGGGACTCCCCATACTTAGAACTGAAACTCAATTTTTTTTTTTCATCAAACACACACGTGTGGGGTATCTATGGATAGGTCTTCAAAAATTATATCGAGGTTTCCAAAATATTTTTTTTCTAAACCGAATAGTTTGCGTGACAGACGCTTCCAAAGTGGAAAAAAGTTGGTCCCCCCCCCCCCTCTAACTTCTAAAATAAGAAAATGAAAAATCTAAAAAAAACATATGATGTACATTACTATAAAAACTACCAACGAAAATTGTTTTGAACGAGATATAGTAAGTAGTTTTTTTTTTATATTTTAATACCTAACTTTGCACCTAATTTATATGGGGCGCTATACATACTAGGTGCAAACTTAACTTAACCACTTAGGGATGGAAAGTGTGTGTACGGAACCCTCGGTGCGCGAGTCTGACTCGCACTTGGCCGGTTTTTTTAGAACAGTGTCGTCAAAATTTTAATACTTTGGAAGGTTAGAGCTTAACCAAAAATCAAAATTAGTCAAACTTTACTTAACATATGTTGGGAATATTGAAATGAGAATTATGGGCAACATAATGTTTCTCAATGTGTCCTTAGTCATGTGCAGTCTTCAATGTCAATGTTTAAAATGTAAACTTAACACATTCACTGCCAGCAACGCATATATGCGTTCACCGTCATACAACGTTCAACGTGGGAGTGAAACCGTTAAAACTTAAAACCTTAAATTTTGGTTTTATTTTAACCAGCGTTCTGCCTTGCCAACATTTTCTGTCTCACCACTTCGTCTCTCTCCCGCAACTGTCGTTCGAGCATGGTCCCCAAATCCTCCCTCGACGACACCGCACGTTTGGCGTTGTTTTCGTATTTCTTCAGCAGCTCATCTGCATACGAAGAAGGTTCGAAAGCAGTGTTGACATCTTTCGGTTCTTTATTAGGTTCCTTCTTTTCCTTGCTTGCTTCACTGAATTGTGACGATGCCTGTGAAAAAACAAAGAAAATAAGAATCTAGTTATCTATTGTGCTTCGCTAGAGAAGTAGTTAGAGAAGGAAAAAATATACTCACACTTGAACTGTCCTTCTTCTTCTTAAAAGTAACAGCTTCCTTTAGAACTAAGGGCTTTTGTATCGGCGGCTGTGGTTTTGGTTTAGGACTTTCTATGTTATTAAGCCAGCCGGTTACTTTTGAATACGAGTCTGGATCTACGTAATTCAGATCCATTTCAATGCTTGAGGCTGAAGGAATGATATGGTCCTCCTCTGGGCCACCGTTGGCAGGAGTGTTACTTTCATCAATGAGTTCTGTCTTTGACGGAGGATTTTCGAAGTAATCTGGTTTAATTAATTTAACCGGTTTCTCTTCAACCGCTGAAGATATGGCGCCCATTTTAAGCAGAGTAGCAATAGCTACATTCTTTTGCCGTTTCTTTTGGAGTGAATTGTCATTAGATGACGCTATGATGGTGGACTTAATTTTCTCTTGGATTTCCTTTATTTCCTTTCCTTTATCTGTGGTTTTGCTCGCAGCAAACATATCTTTAGATTCCAATGTTTCAATTGTATGTTTTGGTAGTCCATCTTTTATTTCTTTTCCTTTATCCGTGGCTTTGCTAGGAGAAAACATATCTTTTGTTTCCAATGTATCAATGGTATGGTTTGAAAGCCCATCCTTTATTTCCTTTCCTTCAACTGTGAGTTTGCTAGGAGCAAACATATCTTTAGGTTCCGACTTATCAATTATACGTTTTGGAAGTCCATTACTAAGTAAATTAGGCTTCAATTGTGATTGGTTGTTAGGTTGCACGGTATTCACTTTTTTATTGGGAGATCTGTTTTCCGAATTTGATGTTTCATTTGGTTTGTTTCGACTTTTAAACATATTACTGGATTTCTCTATTCCATTGGTATATTGTGGAACGTTTGCTTGCATTTTGGTATAGCTGCTGCCACCATTCAACTGTCTGCCTGGGACGTATACCCCCGCAGAAGGATTCAGTTTGCTAATACTAATTTGGTCGGTGGTTTTGTTGTGATACAGAGTTATTGGTACATTATGGTCCACTGTGTCCTCCATATCATTGACCTGTAACAATAATGAGATATTCTCATCAAATTCCGAGATTCATTTACATAAAATAATTTCAACACAATATAGGATGGAAGATATAAAAGCTACAAATTAAAATCAAACATGACAACATATTTGTGTGAGGTTGTCCGATATTTATTTATTTATTTTGTTTATAACCTATTTACTGCTTTTATTATGTATTTTTTTATTGGCCTATGCCAAAAAGCAAGACAGTCAATGACTGTAGACAAAGGCTTGTATTATATTATATTATTATACTACTTTTAATATTAAAAAACCGGCCAAGAGCATGTCGGGCCACGCTCAGTGTAGGGTTCCGTAGTTGCTCATCCTTCACAATAAACTGCTGTTTTAAGGCCGAGGTTTACGTTAAGAAAGATTTTAAGCTCTATAAAAAGGTCGTAAACGCCCTAGAAACTGTAATCACTTATTACCTTCTGGAAGTCAACTTACGACCTTTTAAAGAAAAAATATGAAATTTGGCGATAACTCAAAAACGGCTCGACCAATTTTCTTCAATATAGTTTTCATTGAAAGTACTTATAAGGCCTCATTTACATGAATTTTTCCGTTTTTTTTTGACCCGTGGTTGAAAAGTTAGAGGGGAGGAGACGCTATTTTTTTTGTTTTTGGAGCGAATATTTACAAAACTGCTGACTTTATCAAAAAATAATGTTAACACTTTCGCTACCAGGAACCCGCCTGGTAGGCACTCGTAATCATTGCTCAGATGCCGGTCACGTATTTTTGCTTAAAGAGCTACCCACCTAGCGGGCTCTCGGTTTCTGGGGTAGGGTTAAATTTTATATCTGGTTGCGAAAGTGTTAAAAGACCCCTATTATTTTTACAAGGCCTATTCAACGACAACCCACACACCAGTGTTGAAAAGAAAAAAAAAATTTACCCCCACTTTAGGTGTTCGAGAGGTATCCGAAAAAAATATATTTTTTTTAATTTTATTTTACCGTTCCGTCGGCGTTATACATACACATACTCATACCAAATTTCAGCTTTCTAGTACTAATGATCACGGAGCTAGGCCGCGGACGGACGGACAGACTGACATGGCGAAACTATAAGGGTTCCTAGTTGACTACGGAACCCTAAAAAATACATGTTTTGTGTTGACTTACAGTTTTTTTTGGAAGAAAGAAAGAAAGAAATACATTTATTTGTGACGTGACATAAAACACATTTTGTTGATACAGTTTTTTAATGACACATTTTAGATTTATTATACAAAACAATGACCAGCATAGCACATTTGTATCATAATCATAATGTATCATTGAACATACAATAAACGGGATTATATGTATAACATGTAGTGCGTGAAATACAAACACAAGTAGAGAGGTTCTTTATCGGTTCACTTATTATACCTGAGTAATTGCCCGTAAGTATCATTAATTATCTAAACACAGTTAGTAAACAAATACAATACTAATTCGCTTACATTTTTAGAAAATTCATTAGCATACAGTTTTTAAGCAGCATAACAGAATTTGCATTGTATGCATATATTTATGTGTAGAATGTTGGTTTATTTAGGTAAAATATTAACTATTAATAAGAAATATATATTAACTTCTATCTTATTTTTTATCCAAAAAGGGTCTCACCATTTGCAGCATTACTGAGATGCCTGCCAGGTCCGGACCCTTGTTGTTGTCCATCACCGAGCACCCCAACCCTGCTGAGAAGTACTTCAACTCATCCTCTGGAAACAAATTATCTTTTTTTTTAAATTGAACCATTGATATAATGATCAAAGCACAAAAAATTTTTTTTATGTGTAACTAAATCTTAATTAATCTATAGATAATCTTTACAGCTGTGTTTTACCTTATTAAACTCTTAAAATACAATTTATAATAATGTACAATGCACTTCTATCAATTTTCTAAATGCCATCAACAATCTATTGTTAAAATTTTCTCACTGCACCAAGTTGATCTATTTCTATTCAGCCGTATGGTTGACTAATAAAAAAAAAAAGCAGTTGACATTGATGCAACTATCTGAAGTGATTTTCAGCAAATTAAATACATTTCAAATAAATTAACATACCATCAGGAGACTCCCGGCGGACAGGCGGAGGTCTCTCTCCTTCCACCACATGCTGGTCCAGCTCCTTCACCCCCGTTCTTCGGCCGTTCACAGCACCAATGTCCTTCAGGACGTCATCTCTCGTCCGCCAAGAGTTGTTCATTGTTTCACGTTTATTGAAGTTAAATCTTCAAGCTCGTATTTAGCTTATCAGGTATTTATGTTAAGGAAAACCGCCTACCAATTAAAGCCAGCTACAATGTTTTAGTCGAAAGAGGAAAAGGCACGAGGTCAGGTCCCGACAAGTTGAAATTACAAAACAAATTGTGTCCGAGACAAATCAACAATCAATTTTGGTTTTGGTTGATTTATATATCACATTTTCCATAATAATATAAATGGGACAAGGCCATAATGAGTCACTTCAAAATTTCGAAAGGTGCATATGCACAATGCACTTCACTACCGTGCACAGACTACCTACATTCTACATCTACAGACTACCTATAATAATACACTCTAATCTATGCCTATAACGGTTGGACGAACCAAAAATAAAACTACAACCACCTTCAGCTGTGTTGTTTTTGTCAGATGTTACATTGTAGTCTTTGGTGTGGTGTCTGTGACTGTGACTGTAGTTTAGAATGTAGAATGTCTATGTCTATGAACGAATGAATAATATATGAATGAAAGATCAAAACGTGACTATTACAGTGACAGCAGTGTTGCCAGAGCCATTGTGGCTTAAGTTACGTTTCATTCCTCAAAAAGTTACATTTTTCCTGCGAAAGTTACATTTTAATATTAATAAAAAAACCGGTCAAGCGCGAGTCGGATTTGCGTACCGAGGGTTCCAAAGGTACAAACTATGAAAGTATATAATATTTACTGTAAATAAGTTTGTAATATCAAAAAATATGATCGTCACTACCCAAAAATGTGTCATCAATGTCATCATCATCATATCAGCCAATATACGTCCACTGCTGGACAAAGGCCTCCCCAAAGTTCTCCAGAACGATCGATCTTGCACCGCCCTCATCCAGTTTCTGAATTTTTAATTACCCTATGTGATTTGACAGATGTCGTAATTTATATTTTCGTTATTCAGAAATTATAATTTAAAACAATGAATGAGAAAACACGTAATTGCTGATATTAGATTGACTTTTATGGATAAAAAGTGATATGTTGAAACCAAATTAAACTTAATTAAATTGCGCTCGTAAAAAATTGCGTCAGTTTATTCCGGCTAATTAAAATCAGACTTTAAAAACCGGCCAAGTGCGAGTCGGACTCGCGCACCGAGGGTTCCGTACAAACACTTGCCATCCCTAAGTGGTTAAGTTAAGTTTGCACCTGGTATGTATAGCGCCCCATATAAATTAGGTGCAAAGTACCTTAATACCTATATTAAAAAAAAACTACTTACTAGATCTCGTTCAAAACAATTTTCGTTGGTAGTTTTTATAGTAATGTACATCATGTTTTTTTTAGATTTTTCATTTTCTTATTTTAGAAGTTAGAGGGGGGGGGGACCAACTTTTTTCCACTTTGGAAGCGTCTGTCACGCAAACTATTTGGTTTAGAAAAAAAATATTTTAGAAACCTCGATATCATTTTTGAAGACCTATCCATAGATACCCCACACGTATGTGTTTGATGAAAAAAAAAAATTTGAGTTTCAGTTCTAAGTATGGGGAGCCCCCAATATTTATTATTATTTTTTTATTTTTGCATCAAAATCTTAATGCGGTTCACAGAATACATCTACCTACCAAGTTTCAACAGTATAGCTCTTATAGTTTCGGAAAAAAATGGCTGTGACATACGGACGGACAGACAGACAGACAGACATGACGAATCTATAAGGGTTCCGTTTTTTGCCATTTGGCTACGGAACCCTAAAAATTAAGGAAAACGCCTCAGTTTTAAATGTTTTAATATGTTTAGGTACTCCCTAATACAGTCTGTTAAGCGACTCGTGTAGCTTGATAAAAGCAGCCAGGTAGCTCCTTTTTCAATTATTCTTTAAGTTTTGATCTTTGTATTAAAGGCTTAAAAGCAGCCAATTCAAAATTCTTACTGGTATCTGCACTGATAGTGCACCGAATATATGCGTTAGATAAATTACAAATTTTATTTTAAAAACTTAATGAAGGAATTGTATTATATTTGTGTTGACTGTTGATATTGATATTTGTTAGGTTTTTTGAATTTATCGCGTCTTTCAAGGGACACGACTCGTTAGACAAACTTGGTGATGATTTAAAAAAAATATTTAAAAAATTAAAACTGACGGGAGAAACATAATGTTAATCTTGCGATATTGTGTAAATATTTATTTTATTAGTTGTTAAAAGCATCATATACATACTATTAAATATTATAGTGTCTTGGCCGAAAGTGCAATAGTTGGACTTGTATTACCTAGGGCCTCATCTTTGCCCTCGAACTTACTCATCCATCCGTTGTTTACTTTCCAACCTCTACAAAAATTTGTTTGCTTCTTTTTGCTATATAAATACAAATTTACGGATTTACAAATTGACATTGTGGCGTATCTAATGAAAGGGCTTCGTTAGCTGATTCCGAATATATACTGGATTATTACATTAATGGTACTTATTTTAGAAAAAATTGAAACACATTATCGAAATTTTCATTAAGTTTTTTTTCAGTGGTACATATTTTATATTTTTGCCCGATAGTACATGTTATTTGGATTCAGAATCTAAATTAATGTTCCCACTTTAGTATTTTTAACAAAACCTATTGAAAAATTACGAAAATTCCCCAGAAATCAAAAGTTACTTACATGTTACGAGAGAGGGTCAAAAGTTACGAAAAATGTAACAAATGTAACCATCTGGCAACGCTGAGTGACAGCGCAAAACGAGACAAGAACTTGTCTTGTAGTTGTTGTCTCGTTTTGCGCTGTTACTTGTAGGGGATTCATCGGCCATCTTTGTTCATGTTCATTTCATCTCATGTTTTAATAATTTAATTTTTGTTTTTTTTCATGGTTTTATTCTTTATAAAGTGAATATTATTATAAACTGACATTGGCAAAAGCCTCGAGCTGCCATTCCTTGATTTAATTAATTAACTTGTCTTGTATGTCTTGGTCTTGTTTGGTTCATGTTCTCACATTGTTCTCATGTTCTCTTTCGCCATCCAGCCAGCCCAGCAGCCAGTTGTGATTTGGATGCGCAGGACCACGGATTAACTAACCTTAAGTATTAAAATACATTTGATCCTTTGTCTTGGTCCGTGGGAACTTTGCTGCAGAAACTCATACTTCGGCAAGGGTCTGACACGCTTTGATAGATAAAGATAGCCTTATTGCGATTCCTAAAAGAGGAAATAGAAAAGAGTGCCATGTTTTGTCTTTATCAGCGACCGAGCATTTTTTCATGGTCGGGTTATTGGCACACTTCAAAATCGAAGCAAAACAATCAGGTAGTATCAAAAGCGGTATAGAAATAGAAGATTTTGTGTATTAAATAATTGATATTACCAGATAATTGACATATTAACGGATGTGGAGTGTTTGTGTGTAGCCTCAAAAATGGTGGGATGTTCAGTGCTTGGTTAGAAAAGCAACAGTTAACGAAAATAGGCGGATTTTACATTTCATGCGTAAGTACAAGTTTCTTTGTGTTTTGATCACCTATTTCTTTCTCAAATCTCACAAGAATCAAGTTACAAAGTTAAATCATTAGTTATATCATGAAAAAACATGATAAAATAGGAAAAAACTGTAAATTATTTTCAAAATAACTCGGAGCATTTTGACATGTCAATATTGCAAATCGGTCAAATTGCGTAGCATAAATCTACGATAGAAGCAAGCTAACATAGACGTCTAAATAAATCAGTCGGTTTATAATCCAATTTGGGGATGCCTAGATATAAAATAAAAATTACCCCCATATTTGGGGAATCTATAGCAAATTGATATTTTCAGTTTTCCGATTCCGACAGAGAAAGAACCGTGTAAAAAATGAATAGCTAGGCCTAAGAAAAATTAGATTTTTTAGCAACTAGTATTGGTGATATCCTATCTACTTATGTCGTTTACAATTTAACTATTTAATTTTGCTTTGTTACAGAATGTCCCAATAAGGCGGTGCGCCCATGAACGTGGACTGTCACGATGGATTAAAAGTATCCTGAGTAGAATAGAAGAAAAAGAAGAAAGAAGAAGTTTCATCCTATTTTTTTAGTACTGGCCAGAAAAATTCTACAGTATTCCAGAGCAAATCAAAAATTTTGTTTAGAAACAATTGTTGTAAATACCTATTATTTAAAGTTTAAACTAATTTCATTACCTACTTTTATTATCAGAGAACCCAAGTATATTATTTTTATTTGATTATTCGGACTAGTTTTGAAAATACTTAATATAAAGGTGAAAGCAGCGTCGTCTAAGACTCAAATCAATCAGCACTCAAATGACGACACCTTGTGGAAAATTGACAGTCGTAGCCTATAAAAGAACAGCGCTACAATTTTTATACCAAATCCGCCTTAGTAATAGTCCGACTTATGATTTACTGCGCTGTGACCAATTACCTTTCGCCTATGGTCTTTTAAAATGAGGAACAAATAGATTTTTAATCGTTAATTGGAATATTTTCAAAAATATAAAAAGGGAATACATAATTTTTTTATCCTTTATTTGATGTTATTGGAAAATGAGTAAAACAAATTAAATGTTGTGAATTCGAGTACTTACTTGGAACGTTTCTCTTTAACCACTTTTTATGGGGTTTTTTTTTTTGCGACCATGGCAACCCGACATTTTGACGTCATTATATGTCTTTCTCTTACGCCTGGTCGCTCTGTGGCAAATCTTCGGCCATTTTCGCCTCGATCAACTTCACGATAGTGTGGAGCCGGGATAAAACTGTTTGAGATACAGCATTAGTATACCTGCTAAATTATCGGCAATACCATACCATGGCAATATCGCCAATTCATTCACTGACACTGACTGTGCATGTCAATGTCAAAATCAATATTGGTTAACCAAAATTTTTTTTGTGGGATATTCTTATTCTTTGGTTTTAAATTCCATTTGTGAACTGAAATGGGTGATGAAAAATCAGAAGATAACACAAGTTTATCTTGTGCTACAGAAACTTTGAAAGTAGAAGATAAAGATAATGGGGACGGGATGAAATCGGACAAAGTTAAAAGTAAACAAATTGTTTATTTTAGCCTCATTTTGCATTGACGCCTAAGACTAAAGTTAATAAATAATATATGTATCTCCACCACCATTTTCGTTAGCCTAGTTATCACTTATGTCTGTGCAATTTATGAAACTAATTTCTTAACTGTAAAAAAACATATTCTTTGCAATACTCAGACAAACATAAATTTTCAGTTGACATACTACTGAAGGCAACAGGTAATGCTCCTATTATGAAGAAAAAGAAGTGGGCCGTGGACGCGGAGAAGCCCATCGGCTGGATCATGGAGTTCGTCAAGAAGTACCTGAAACTGGAACCTGATGAGAAACTAGTAAGTGACAATCTTACAGAAATAATATTGGCTTAACAACACAATAGGGATTCACAATACAGCCCCCTCCGTACAATACAATGATCTCAAACTATGAAATTCAACAGTAAAATGTAATATAAATGCAACCAGACAAAAATTTACAATAAATCTTGAAATCAACAGTCCTCAAGACCGGTTTGTTCATAGTTACAACTCACCCAGCAGGTCTGGCCCACATCTGAACAAAAATTATGGTCACAGCAAACAACTCACCTGGTGGGCACTTGTAAGTTTTGCTCATCTGCCAACCCCATGAGAGGGATTGTACTATAAAAGTGTGCATCTGGCGGGCTCTGTCAGTCGGGGTTGGGTAGCGCCCACCTAGAGGGCTATGCCAGCTTCTGGGGTAGTTTTCAATTTTGTACCTGGTTGTGAAAGTGTTAAGTGGCTCTCCAAGATCATTTTGTGACACTAGCTTCTTCTGATGACGCGGTTGGCGCAGTGGTTAAGCAATTGCCTACTGAGCCGACGGTCCCGGGTTCAAATCCCGGCAAGGGCAAATATTTGTGTGATGAACACAAATATTTGTGCCTGGCTCATGGGTGTTCTATGTATTTAAGTATTTATTTATCTATATACGTATGTATATCGTCGCCTAGTACCCATAACACAAGCCTTCTTGAGCTTAATTTGGGACTAGGTTGATTTGTGTGAGGTTGTCTGATATTTATTTATTTATTTATTTATTCTGGGGCATGGTGTGTTATCCTTGCCTTAGTGTTAAATTATAACATTGTACCTTGTTATAAGAGTACTATGTTTTGTTGTACAATCCAACACTGCTATTAGTAAACAATTATATGTCAGCATTTTAACATGTTTTAACCTATATTGATACAGAAGTTAATTATGATGCCAAAATGTTATGCTATCCACTGAAGTCCAAAGTGACAATTGAACTCACTACCTCTACTTAACCGAAGAATATTTTAACCTAATCAAAATACTTAATTCTTTTATTTAACCCTTTGTCAGACAATGTTATCAAAATACTAATGAAATCAATTTTTTTTTCCAGTTCCTGTATGTTAACCAGACATTCGCACCGTCTCCGGACCAAATAGTGAAGAACCTGTACGAATGCTTCGGCACTGACGGCAAGCTGGTGTTACATTACTGCAAGAGTCAGGCATGGGGGTGAATAGACATTCAACTATTCGGTAAACATCCTGCATCGTATACCAATGACTTATTTAGATGGCAACGGCAGAGGGCCTTCCATCTCAACAAACATATATATACACATTTTAATATTTAGCGGTTTCAGTTCCTTACAATACAATACAAAATTGCTTTCTTGCACACCAACAAATACGAATAGCTTCGGGAAATTATTTTTGGGATTTCGGGAGATATTTTATAACCTCTGTGTAAGAGCACCATAAGAGGTCACTGAAGTAAGCTATTAAATGTTAAAAAAAATACAACAACTTAAAACTGTTCACAATATTGATGCAATTTTATCCTAAGTGAAGCTTAATCTTCATTTTGATCGAGAGGGTTTTGTGTGTGACCTGACCGGCAACTTAACCCTTAAATCCATGATGATGTATATTTACACGTTACTGAAATGACACAAGTCAAATTCTGAATATTGTCAATAATGATTTTGTCAAGATTGGCTCGAAGTCTCAATCTGATATGGTGTTCATTTCTATTTACGTCATTTCCAAAATAAAATTAGTGTCATTATATGCATTTAAGGGTTATTAAATTATATGCAGCACTAGCTGCGCCCCACGGTGTTACCCGCTAATCCCACGGGAACACTAAATTTTTTCGGGATAAAAATTAGCCTGTGTTTATTCAGAGTGTCAGTTATTTCCGTAGCAAAATGAAAATTGGTCCAGCCGTTTGAGTGTGAAGAAGTAACAAACACTTAAACACACTCACAAACTTTCGCCTTAATATTTTAGTGTGATTAAAAGGGTTAACCCATAAACAGTCAAGACCGCAATGCTACAGAAATACAGTCTGACACAAAAGAGTACAAATTAAAAACCGGCCAAGAGCATGTCGGGCCACGCTCAGTGTAGGGTTCCGTAGTTGCTCATCCTTCACTAGAGACGGTCAAAGACGGAAAGACGGAAAAAGGTCGTAAACGCCAAAGTAACTGTAATTACTTATTACCTTCTGGAAGTCAACTCACGTCCTTTTAAAGAAAATTATGAAATTTTGCGATAACTCAAAAACGGATGGACCGATTTTGTTCAATATAGTTTTCATTGAAAGTACTTACAATAATATAAAAGTTAGACCCCCCCTCTAACACTAGTTTGTTTTTTTTTTTCATTTTCGGAGTGAATATTTACAAAACTACTGACTTTATCAAAAAGTAATGTTTAGAGACCAGTATTATTTTTAACCTCTCTGCAATGGAATCGCCTCCGTACACTGGTCTTGTACTCGGACTGACATAGTGGCGTTGTTGTACACACTCCTAAGCACCTCGACATACCGATGGTCAATTCGGCATCGCTGGAGGGACTGTAGTACTGCCCATGTCTCGACGGAATCAAAGGCCTTCTCATAGTCCACAAACGCTAAGCAGAGTGGCAGATTATACTCTTCGGTTTTCTGTATAACTTGCCGCAGCGTGTGTATGTGGTCTATGGTACTGAAGCCATTGCAGAGAGGTGTGAGACAAGGAGATGTAATATCTCCGAAGCTCTTCACCAACACAATGGAAGACGCCTTCAAGCTCTTGGAATGGCAAGGACTTGGCATCAACATAAATGGCGAGTACATCACGCACCTTCGGTTTGCTGACGATATCGTGGTCATGGCGGAGACGCTGGAGGATCTCGGTATAATGCTGGATGATCTCAACCGAGTATCCCAACAGGTAGGCCTTAAGATGAACATGGACAAGACGAAGATCATGTCGAATGTCCATGTAGCACCCACCCCAGTATTGGTTGGGAACTCGGTCCTCGAAGTTGTCGACGAATACGTCTATCTAGGTCAGACGATCCAATTAGGCAGGTCCAACTTCGAGAAAGAGATCAATCGACGGATTCAACTCGGATGGGCAGCGTTCGGGAAACTGCGAAGTGTCTTCTCGTCCAACATACCTCAGTGCTTGAAGACAAAAGTCTTCAACCAGTGCGTATTACCGGTGATGACCTACGGAGCCGAGACGTGGTCTCTAACTATGGGCCTCTTAAGGAAGCTCAGAGTCACTCAGCGAGCTATGGAAAGGGCTATGCTCGGGATCTCTCTACGTGATCGAATCAGAAATGATGAGATTCGTAGACGAACTAATGTCACCGACATAGCAAACAGGGTTAGCAAACTGAAGTGGCAATGGGCAGGGCACATAGCTCGAAGAACCGATGGCCGTTGGGGCAGAAAGGTTCTCGAGTGGAGACCACGTACCGGCAAGCGCAGCGTAGGACGGCCACCCGCAAGGTGGTCGGACGACCTGGTCAGGGTTGCGGGGACTCGCTGGATGCGGGTCGCTTCTATCCGGCCCATGTGGAGGTCAATTGAGGAGGCCTGTGTCCAGCAGTGGACGTCCTATGGCTGAAATGATGATTATTTTTAACAGACCTATTTAACGACACCCCACACACTAGTGTTGGAACGAAAAAAAAATATTCACCCCCACTAGGTGTACGAAAGGTACCCGAAAAAAAAAATTTTTTTTTAGTTTTTATTTTACCGTTCTGTCGGCGTGATACATACACATACTCATACCAAATTTCTAGTACTAATGATCACGGAGCTAAGCCGCGGACGGACGGACAGACGGACATGGCGAAACTATAATTCCTAGATTCCTAGTTGACTACGGAACCCTAAAAAGTGGCAATACTGTCGTGTCGTCCCTTTCTAATCAATCTAAGAAAACGGGGACGTCAATACAGTATTACCACTTTTTAATTTCTACTCTTTTGTGTCAGACTGTAATAAATAAAATAAATTTTTGAGAACAAAGGTATCTGAAATAACAGGATACGCATTCCTAACAGAGATGCCAGAGATGACTTTGCGTGACAGCGACAGCGGTGTAGGTATGTGTGTCTCGCTCACTCGTATGGCGCCGCCCTCGGATCTCTCGCTCATCCGCTCGCCGCGCCGCCGGTTGTGTAAGGTCGTGGCATTTGCGTTATTAGAATACCGTAAGGTCGGGGTACTTTGACCCTACAAGGTTACTTTGTCTATCCATAAAAATGCATGCCATTTAACGAGTCCATACATTTTAAAAAATCCGACCAAGTGCACGAGTCTGACTTATTAGTCAAATGATGTCGTTCTAAGAATTTATCAATTTAATAACATGGTTTTCTATGGGTGGACAAAGTAACCTTGTAGGGTACAACGAACCCCGACCTTACGGTACTTAACTATAACTTATGAAGTTATGAAGCGAGATGAAACAAATCAAATTGAGTATTCAAGGATCATAATATTTTGTGTGTTGTCAACTTGTCATGCGTATTTTGCATCTTGATTTAGTCATTACTAGTAAAATAAATTAATCTTAAGCTTATTTAAATGTGATATATAACTTTGCAATTATTGTAAAATATATATAAAGCAGCAATTTCGTATTTTTTGTTATTTTATTTTCACTAGGTAATTCATATATATTATGTACCTACAATAGTCCATACAATAAAATAGTAAGGAAATATCGGATAACCTCACACAAATCGACCTAGTCGCAAGTAAGCTTATGTTATGGGTATACTAGACCAGATGATGATATAGTAAAATATATACTAAAAATACATAGAAAACATGGATGACCCAGGAACAAATATTCGAGTTCGTCACATTTTTTCTCTGCTGGAATTCGAACCTACGACCGTTCGGCTCAGTATGCAGCTCCATTACCAAACGCGTCGTCAATAGTATATTACTGCCGAGGCCGGGAAAAGTCAGTTCGTGGATGAGTATGATTTTGAAGGACGAGGCGTAGCCGAGTCCTTCAATAATACGAACCTGCGAACTGACATTCCCGCCGAGGCTTGTATAGTGCTTTTCTCCAAATATGCTTGGAAATAATCACCAATCTACATTTTAATTTAATATATCAGTACCATGAAGTTCATTTGGTACTTATTTTTTTTAGGAATAGGAATAAAATTTCGGGTCCGAATCATATGTTTGATTTAAAACAAAATATATGAATAAGAATTAAATATATATGAAAACACAATAACAAAAAATATGCACATAGGTAATTATAAATTTTAGTTTTAAATTAATAACTTCTTAAAACACTGTTTTTTTTTAGAAACCATACCATATTGATCATTCGGAGAAGATCATAAGTTCAAAATAACTTTTATCTACGCACATATCATTAGTGCTCTAAAATGCGTTCAGAAACCGTAGGAAATGACCAGCATTACTACAACCAATTTTACTATGAGAACTTTCTTATCTGTGGTAGTAGGTAAAATTTGTACTGTAATGTTATAACGCTATCAATTTTTGTAAGGTTATGAGTTTAAATTTGGAACAGCTGTCAAAACTGAAGTAGGTCTCTATTCTAGTATCCATAGATATTAATATTGTTATCGATACGAAACGTCAATTCAGTATGTTTTTTTATAAAAACCGCACGACATTTGATCTCGAGTGACATGAGAATATGGATACATTCGTTTGTAGGTATCTTAGGTATATGATTTAGAAAAAAAAACATTCGTCTTGACGGAGGTCCGAATTGCCGCCATTATTGTGTCATTTGTTTGTTGGTTCTTTGCTGTGATAAGTTTATTGTTATTCACATTTTAGTTGAAAATATTGTTTCAATGTAAATGTAAATTACAACTATTACAATAAATAATCTGTTTATGTATTTGTTCAGAATTCAGATTTATTTCTTACTGCATTAGTATATGTCGTTTTTAGATATTTTACAGGTAGCACTAGTGCTGCTGGTCATTTCCTTATGGCTTCTGAACCCATCTTAGAGTACTTATGATATGTCTGTAGATAAAGTAGTGTATACAACTGTACATAATTAGGCCTTAAAACACTCGTGTGATCCTATTATGAAACTCGCTGACGCTCGTTTCATAAAACCACACTCGTGTTTTAATGCCTCTCATTATGTATCAGTTGCATAAACTACTATTATATTGATTTGGACACAATCATTTCTGTTTTATTTTTTATTTGTTTACGTTTGGTACACTTATTAATTTTCAACTCACTCATTAAATATGATCATATTATTAAAATTAAAACTTTTGTGAGAAATCTCTAATAAATAACTAAGAACCATGAGAATAAATTAACCGCATATAAGATTATTATTTAAATTGTTTGTCCGTTATTCGAAATTTGTCGACATTTCAAATACATTGACAGTAGCAGAGCAAAAAAATGTTCAGTGCAAGAACTAAACGCAGAGAACAATTAAAAAGTTTATAATAGTTTTTATTTTTTAAATTTAGTGGACAAATGGCTGTATGGTGAATTATCAGTCTTTGAAAAAATTAAAAGTAAAAATGCAGTAACCGGCCAAATTAAGATTATTCATTTGTATGAGACGTTATAAACGGAAGGTGTGTTTTTTACTTAATCGTCTTATTTAAATAATATTGATTTCCCGGCTAAGGCCAATAATATATATATTTTTTAATTTTTATTAACGCCTTCTAAATATAACGAACGATTTCGCGGTCCAGTTTTACTACATTAATGGGAACATTTCCAAGCAAGTTGGAGAAAAACATGTTTTTCTAAAGGTAGTTACTACTAGTATACCTATACCTACCCACCGGTTAATAAAAAAATATTGAACATTTTTGTCGTTATCCTGCAAGTGTCCTACATAAAAACAGATGAAATAAAACCATGGAAATTGCAAAACGTATATAGATAGGTATATTAAAGCATAACAAACATTTCAGTCTGGCAAGTATGTTGACTATCACTAGTATCACTTCGCAACTACTGACGTCATCATTTTCTGTCGCCGCCGCCGCTGCTGTTGATGTAGACTTTGCTCGTCGTCCTTGTTGGCAGATTATCTGAAAAGATAAAGTTAATTAACGAGTGGTAAAAGCAAGAAAATGTCGATTGCAGAACTGAAACATGCGTTGCGATTGCGACTTTGTTAGAAACGGTAAGGATCTTGGGCCAGAGGTGACGGAAACGTTTGTTACATGAACGACTCAAGTGCACATTGGTGCCACCTGGAGCTTTGCAACACTTCTTTTTTATGTCAACCTAGTACTTTCCCAGATGATGATGATGATGATTATGCTTCCAAAACGACGTTGACGATGACGATGTTCCCCTGGTATATTCTCAACCGACATACAGCATTGATTTTATGCATATTTTTTTGCGCGGAAGGAAATCCTTTGGATATTGCCCGGCTGGTCGTGGCAGCATGTCCGACTCTTATCACCTAGCTTGCAGTTAATCGTCTTAAGGTTTGGCTTGGTTTGGTTAATGGCTTTATGGCCATGAATGAATTCCGTTAGCTGCAAGGCCTCTCACTCCTCAGTTCGTCAATCGACGCAACAAGGCCCCACAAGCATCAAGAAGTGACAACAAGTAATCACCTGGACCAGGCTTGCAGCACTTGTTGTTGGCGGCGGCAGGGCTGGGCCTCGCGCCGGAGGCGGCGGACGGCTTGGAGCGCGTCGAGTCGCACGGGCAGCAGGAGTGCACGCTGCTTCGGCTGGTGTCCATCGATTGGATCTTCTCTGTCTGTAGCAGATTCAAGTCAATTTTCCTGACCACCCAGACAATAGCAGATAGGTACAGAAATCAATCTACATACAAGCGCGCTCGAGCAAACGCACACATAGACATTGCTCACGGACACGATATCTCGGACCAGATCGGACCAGTGCGAGCGCGAGTGCCATCCGCTTGACGTGTCCGTGAGCAATGTCTACGTGTGCGTTTGCTCGAGCGCGCTTGTATGTAGATCGATTTCTGTACCTATCTGTTTTGTGACCCAGACGTAGTGTATTGATTGGTCAACCAAATTGCGCCTCCACACTAGTCACCTCGGTCAACTTCGCGAGTGCTGTAGACTAGGGAAAAGATGTTTGAACCGTGGTGATGGAGATACTTGGAAAGATTGAAGTCATAATACTTTTTAAACAAAGTTAGTGAAATGAAAGGATCCTGCAAGAAACTATTATGTAAGTCCTTCCTTGTCTAAGGTAATTAACACGGGAGATTCCACTGGGTCCAACTCGACCTGTATCCTCCTCTAGCCTTCTACCACAGGGCGGAAACTGCCTACTTAACACTGAATCTCGAATGTCAGTATCAATGTGTGCGTGTAAGACGCACAGGGCTGCCTCAGACGCATTGCAAACACTGGTTGGTACTTTAACTGAACATAAATCCATACTAATATTATAAATGCGAAAGTCTGTCTGTCTGTCTGTTACCTCTTCACGCTTCAACCGCTGAACCGACTTAGATGAAATTTGGTATGGAGATAGTTTGAGACCCGGGAAAGGACATAGGATACTTTTCATCCCGAATAAATTTAGTGTTCTCGTGGGATGAGCGGGTAACACCGCGGGGCACAGCTAGTATGACATACGTAGGATAGGAAATTACCACAACTACACAACACAACTGGTGTGCAGTGGTGTGTACCCACTGGTAATGGTCGTGGTGGTGTTGGTGACGATGATGATGATTTTGAAGATGATTGTGAGGATGGTTTGTGTGCGTAATACTATCACTAGTTAAAACAAAGTCGCTTTCTCTGTCCCTATGTCCCTTTGTATGCTTAAATCTTTAAAACTACGCAACGGATTATGATGCGGTTTTTTTTAATAGAGTGATTCAAGATGAAGGTTTATAATGTATAATACATGCATAATTTATCAGCATTGCACCCGTGCGAAGCCGGGGCGGGTCGCTAGTTAAGTATAATTCCGTGTGCCGTTCTCGAGAACGTTTCTTGATTGGTATAGGAATTGTTCCAGAACGTTCTTTTGGAAACGTTCTTTCTCCATACAAATCGAGGCAGTTCCTCGACACGACCCCGACCTTGTTGGGCGCGGCGGGCAGGCGGCGCGCGCGGTCGCCGGCCGCTTTCTTCTCGGGCTTCTCGGCGAGCGGCAGCCGCAACTCCTCTTGAAGGTTCTGCGGCGCTTTCGGCGTCTGTTGCTTCGCTGACGACGGCTGCGAGGGCTGCTCTTGGTGTAAGTATATCTGGATGAGGATCAAGAGTGAATATCAAATGAGTTTCTCGATTAAATGCGTTTATTTTATATGATGTAACACAACTCGAAACGAAAAAAAAAACACAGCCATTTTCACAAACACAACGTATCTTCAACTTATTTTTCGTTTTTTAAAAGATTAGATATCGGATGAACAATTAAGCAATTAATCGGCAGCTGTTTTCGTGGCTTGGGCTCGGTAAAAGTCGAGTAAAAAAATAGCCGGTAAAATTAGGAAGAGAATTTTGCCGACTATTTTTTTAAAGTCCTTGGAATGGAATGGAACAAACGAAAACCGGTGCCAATTTTTGCTTCTTTGTTTTCTCAATGATCTTGAATAAAAAAACGATGTTTCTGGTAAGCGTTACACCATTTTGTTACCGTCAGTAGGTACCTACGGTACGGTTTCTTCCTTTTAGTTCAGTAGCTGTCTGACTCTTTTTCTCCTCGTTTGTTGTGAGCTTGTGTACGTCACTGTCACTGGATGTCCCTGTCCCTATCTGTAAAGTTACGCGCTCTCAGCATCGATCAAGAATACCCTAAATTTACTAATGCTTAATCTAATTAACTTGTGCGATGGCCTAATAAAACACTCGAAGCAACAATTTAATTTGAATGAATTCATTTATAAATGAGCCATGCAATTCTGCAGCTTACTGTACATTATGTGTTTTTGCTTTGCCTTAGTAGACGCACACACTTGTTACTTAACGACGGGACACTTTTGCGGTTTGAATTTGAAGGTGATACTTAGTGCATCTAGGGCTAGGGTATTCTTGAAAAGAGGAGCGGTATAAGTTTATAACATGTGTATCTGATGTGTGTCAATCTGTGGCATCGTAGCTCCCAAGGATAGTCAAATTTGAATTCATATTTTTTTATCGAAAGCCTTGTCCGAATGTCCGTCGAGATGATTCTTAGCTATATTTAGTAAGAATTTGATAGGAGCAAGTGACAAGATCTCCGGCAATATTGCAGCTAAGAATTCCAAAGTTTGTTGTTATGTTCAGGTTTAGTAGCATTTTTATCCCACTAAATGAGAGCCTCATGATGACCAAATACCTGTTCAGGGGTTTTTAAATTTTGAATTTAAGCTATAGAAAGTTGAAACCTTAACAGCTGTGTTTGGTTAGTTCGGTATTTTGTTTAAATGAAGGTTGTTTACTTCACCTCTGGAGTGCGCCAAACGATGATGCTGCCGGCGCCGCAGCAGCTCACGATGTAGCGGCGGTCCGGGGAGAACTTGGCGCACGTGACGGCGCCCGCGTGCCCCAGCCCCATGTGCGTGTATATGCCCTCCTGGTACTTCCACAGCTGAAACGACACGGTGAGCGCTGGTACGTGGCAAGCGGCGGTCATATTTTTAGGGTTCCGTACCCAAAGGGTAAAAACGGGACCCTATTACTGAGACTTCGCTGTCCGTCCGTCCGTCCGTCCGTCCGTCTGACACCAGGCTGTATCTGAAGAACGGTGATAGCTAGACAGTTGAAATTTTCACAGATGATGTATTTCTATTGCCGCTATAACAACAAATACTAAAAATAAAATAAAATAAATATTTTTTAAGGGGGCTCCCATACAACAAACGGGTTGGTTGCGTTAACTTTGCACCTCATTTGTATGGGGCGCTATACATACCAGGTGCAAACTTAACTTAACCACTTAAGGATGGAAAGTATTTGTACGGAACGGTTCCGTCGGAACCCTCGGTGCGCGAGGGTTTTTTTATACTATGACGGTGGTAAACAGTTACCGCCGCCTATGGACGCTTGCGATGCCAGGACAGGAGCATCACACGCGCGTTATTGCCGACCCTTTAAGAACCTATTTACTTCCCTCTTGAAGAACCGCATGCTGTAGCCCCTGGGCTGTGACATCACAGTCATCATCAATCCGTGGAGATGGCCTTTCTCAAACAGTGGACGTTTATGGGATATGATAAGAATAAGAATGAGTTTATTTCTTCGAATATGGTAATAATAAGGTTGTTGTTACAATTAGTTCAGTTCAGCATATAAGTCATGGTGACACAGTCAGCTGCAAAAGGAGCTAAGCAGAATAACAAAGCTCACAATGATCTGCCGACTGTGTCTGTGTGGTGTGTGCTGTGGACTGTACCTTGACGAGCTGATCGTTGCAGCCTGTGACGAAGAGTTGTCCGTCGGAGGAGATGTCCAGCCCGTTCACCGATCCCACCTTACTCGCCTCCAGCTGCAAAAGAAATGCTTGTATTACCAATGTCAGTAGTGTTGATGTTGAAACTTGCAACTTCCTAGTCGATTATGGTTGTCGAAAAACGTCTTATTGTTACGGTACGTCGTCGGAACGTATCAGCGCATTGTATGCCACGTCTGCGTTGCGAGAACGCACGACGCACGCGTTCACAGCGCAGTTGCATGCTAATATATATAAGTTGTGTTGGTTTTTATTTATTCAGGAGTGTTTCTTCACTCGGTAGAGGGTATGTGTTCTGTTTCTGTACTGTCCGTCGTCGCATCGGAGCTCCGACGGCGCATGGATCACCCTTTCCTCGCTTTATCTCTTGTCCGTGTGGTCCGATGAAACGTCCGTGTGACGACGCAACGCATAATGTGGCACATCACTAAAAATATATCAGAGTGAATAGGCTGTTGCTGAACCATCTAGTTACGTCTTCGACCCCGTAGTAACTTACTGAGGTCAATCGCTGGTCAGTTTATGAATAATAAAAAAAGTATAAGTACATATACGTAAACCCACGCAGAGTTGACGCTATGACGACGCAACGCAACGCGCTAATGGGGCCTCACTCTTAAAGTATATAGGTACTTAGGTTATACGATGATCTATGTAGCATTAGTAGCAGATACAGACGTAGTAGGTACCTCTCTCGCCAAGTTCCCGCTGCCCGCCTCCCAGTAAGCGACGCGGCGGTCCGTGCCTCCCGTCAACAGCTGGCACCCGAGCGGCTCGAAGCACACGCACATGAATAACGTGCTGGCATACATCACTTGTCGTCGGGATAGTGAACTGGTAACAAGATTTAAGTCCGATTAAAGGTTAGCACACTTAACCGCACGACACAGACCAGCGCCATCTCAACTAGCTCATCCCCCCGACGTCAACCAAACGCAAGCACGCAACGACACCGGATCAATCTTACCCTGAGTTTACAGTCACCGTATTCACTAGCGATCAATAAATAAATAAATATAATAAATAAATTATCCATACAAATCATTTACGCAGTCGCTAGCGAGTACGGTCACGTTAACTCGTGGTAAGGGTACTGAAGTGCTACTCCGATGTTCGAATTTCGACCGTCGAATAGTGCCATCCTTCTCGATCTCCTGTTAAAGTATATTTGAGTGAGCGGGACAGCACTATTCGATGGTCGAATTCCGAACATCGGAGTAGCCCTTCAGCATCACCGACAAGAACTCGCAGCACTTAGGTATAGCGAGAAAACCACTTTTTGCGATTGTTTTTATAAGCGTGGGAACCACTCGCGGACCCCTGCCGACGTCTAGTTGCAAGCGCAACGTCCACTTGACGTAAGCGCTGTTACGCCATGTTGTCCACGCGTTGTTAGCGTGTGTTGAGACGAGATGATGCCGTTACGGGTTTGATTAGTGTGCGTTACAGTTTGAAATATCATAAACCTACTGAACGAGTTGTCGAGGCGGCGCCGATCAGTTACTAGGCGGTTAGTGAAGTAACATAACGTTTAGACATCCAGTTGCTGCCGTCAATATCAAAAGGCACTGGTACCGGTAAGAAATAATTGCGCGGGCTCTATTTAGTTCCAGTGCTCATTAACATATAGTGTATTTGTGCATTATGAATAAATGAGTATGAGTAGGGCTCGACTGACACGAATACACGCTAACAGCAGATTAGTAATGTGTATCCTAGTGGATAGGTGGTACTCACAGCAGGTCCCATATGATGCAAGAGCCGTCAGTGCCAGCGCTGACCGCCTCGCAGTCGTTGGGGGACACCTGGATCGCCGACACCGGACTTTTGTGCTCCTTGAGAACCTTCTTCAACGTCTGCTTCTCGGGTTTTATGTCCCAAACGCGGACCTGATATAAAGGCAAATATTTCAGAAGTTTTTGAACAATTAATTAAGGTTCTATTGGATAGTTGGGATAGAGAGACAAGAATCTCGCTGGTCATCAGACTGTATTTTCTTGATGTGATGGTGAATCTGGCAAGATTTCGGGCGATTTTACGGAACGCTGAAAACTGAGGTTCAAGCATGTTTACCTAAAAAATCCTAACCCCATTGGACTCGTAGAATATGTACTTTTCTAAGAAAAAGCTCCATGAAGTTTCAGTCTGGTCGTTTTCAAGAGAATAGTGGATGTTACGTACCTACCGAGTCAATAAAACGTAACAGTAGATAAGAGAAAAGCTCTCTATCTAAGTACCTACTACTGTGACGAGAATTCAATTCGCATTTCCGCTTTGTTGGTGGAAATCTGGGAAAACGTGGCCTCATAAAATACAATATTGTTACACTCTACCTGACCCTCACATCCCCCGGAGATGAGCGTGCCCCCGCTATAGTTCATGGCCAGAGCCGAGGTGCCCTTGTTGTGCGTGTTGAAGATGGAGTACATCAGCCGCCCGGTCAGGGGGGTGAACGCGCGGATCGTGCCGTCGTTCCACGCTGAAACAGAAAGCTTCAACTGGTTACAGAGGCGTAACAATATTGTGGCCCTAGTGAAAATAGGTATAAGTTAACGCTACCGTCACGAGGTCATCCGTCCACCTAGTCGGGGGCCGCCCACGCTGCGCTTTACGTGGTCGCCACTCTACGACTTTGGTGCCCCAATGATCATCCATTCTCCGGGATACATGGTCTGCCTATTGCCACTTCAACCGTGCGACCCCGAGTTACATTGGTTCTTCTGCGGATATCCACATTCTTGATTCTATCACGCAAAGAAATTCCAAGCACAGCCCATCCATTGACCATGTGTCAGTTCCGCAAGTCATCACTGGTAACAAGCACTGCTCGAATACTTTCGAGAAAACAATTATGACGCAGCTTCCCGAACGCTGCCCAGCCGAGTTACATATTAATGGTTGAACTCCATTTGTGAGACTTAAGTTTCTTTGCTCCTAGGTTAGATCCGTCTTATGCTCCTTTTCAATAAAATTACTGCAAAGATAGACAGAATGCTAGGGGCAGTTTCTCCGGCTTGAAAATACCACGAATAAACTCGTTTGAGTTTTCTACATGAAGAGACGAACAGTCCCATTCGAAGATTTTGCCACGGATCTGAATGAAGGCAATTAACCCTTTGACCGCCAAAGACGGCAAATCACGTCATCGGGAATTCGTGCCACTGACGCCAACGACGCCTATTGACGTCAAAAATTTCAATGGTCAAAAACATGCTAATTCAAACCACTATCTGTGTTTTTCAATCTCTGTTGATTTTGGAGCACTTTTTTTTGGTGGTTTGGCGTCAGTGGCACGGTGAATTGCTTTGCCGCTTGGCGCTCAAAGGGTTAAATAAATAAATATTAAGGGACAATCATACACAAATCGACCTAGTCCCAAACAAAGCAAAGCTTGTACTAAGGGTACTAGACGACGATATACATAATATATAAATACATATATAGATAACATCCATGACCCAAGAACAAATATTTGCCCCGGCCGGGATTCGAACCCGGGACCGCCGACTCAGTAGGCAGGTGTCTACAAACCGAGCCAAACGCGTCGTCGACAAATTAGTTGATCAGATCACTGGTTTATCTTATCAATGGCATGAATGATTTATATTTATCGATTAAACTGTAAGATTTTTTTTAGAGCGATTTGAAGAAGATCTGATAGACGATGATGAATAGGCGAGCCTACCAGACACGATGGACTTCCCGTCTCCGCTGAACAGCACGGCGCTACACGTAAAGTTGGGCACGGAGATGCGAAGGAGTTCCTGGCAGGTCTCGAGGCACCACACGCGGAGGTCCCCCGAGCCGGCCGTCGCAAACACTCCTGACATGCCCCTGGAAAGAGTGTCCCGTTATTTGTCTGTTGGATGTATTACCCGCTCAAACAGTAGTGTTCACCGCTAAAGATGTACTTCTTAGTACCTTATCCGACTTATAACTCTTATAAGCGTTGAAACATTTCTACTAAACGGCTATCAGACCATTTTTCTCGTGGAAGCTCTGTGACAAAAGTTCTAGCGTAAATCCATTTTAGGAATCACGGGACATAAAATAACCTATTCCATTCCACCCAGTCCAGAAGATAATGTTTTACCACTTTGAAACAGCAGGCGGACTGTACGGGGTAGGATTTATCGTCAAAAAGAAGCGTTGTAAAACTTCCCTAATTAGGTTACTGACGTCAGAGCGGCACCAAATATACGGGGTCTGCCCACTACCCACTGCCTACTACTATAGCCACAAGAACTCAATTGTGACCGCTGTTTGTCTTAATCAGGATCTAGAATCTAAACAATTTCTAATGCCTAATAACTACGTTATTGGCTGTGCAATAAAGTTTGAATACACAAATAAATAAACTGTGATAACTTTTGGTGATGCACGCATAACAATTCTAATCACAGTAGATAACACACGCACCATCACATATTGACAAAGTACCTGCTGAAGAATATCGATAAACGACAAGTCTAATAGCCACAAACAGATAACATCATCGATTTGGTTATCTTAACTGATCAGATTCAGGCGGCTCTCATTCGCTCAAACAAATATAAAGGCAGATTGGAATTGGAAGCGCCTCAGTGTGTTATAGTCCGTCGGTGTGGACTGTAGACGGTTTGAAGTCCACGATGGTTCAAGTTCAAGTGAACGATGGTACCCTGGAGGGCACGCGTGAGGAAAACGAATATGGAGGCTTCTTCTACAGCTTCAAGGGTGTGCCGTACGCGAAGCCTCCACTAGGGGACCTCAGGTTCAAGGTATGGCGGCCAAGTAGTACCTACTGAGTTTATTTTTTAAGCCACGGATAACAATCGCCTTCGGGATTTGGCGGGGAAGTTTTCTTTTTAAGTTTTTATTCGTGCCTATGCTGAGCAAGGCTTAGAGTCAACTCCTAATTATCGTTTTCAGGGTGTCCGGCTATTTCCTCAGCCTCCTTTATCATTAGATAATAATATTATTCAAATTATCGTGAGGCATATTTAATCATTATAAAAACGGTTTCAAACCAAGTAAAAATTGACAGAAACGGCGCGACATGTTTCAAACTCATATGGAGTTCTTCATCAGGGACAGCTATCCGTACCGCTACGGGAATAACGGCCTACTCATTAGATATCACCATAATTAATGAACTATTGAACTGTGTCGATATTTTTTAACTTACAGGCGTCACAACCGCTAACACCATGGGAAGGAGTGCGAAGTGCAAAAACGTTCGGAGACGATTGCTATCAAGTGACCCCTTTTTTTGGCGAACCTCGTATCAGCGGCAGCGAAGACTGTTTGTACCTCAATGTCTACTCTCCCAACTTGAAACCGGATAAGCACCTCGCGGTGATGGTGTGGATCCATGGCGGAGGCTTCTTCTGCGGAAGTGGAAGCGATGCGGAATACGGCCCAGGGTTCCTGATCAGACATGACGTGGTCCTTGTCACTATCAACTACAGACTTGATATCCTTGGATTCCTCTGCCTAGATATAGAGGAGGTACCTGGAAACGCTGGCTTGAAAGACCAGGTCGCTGCTCTACAATGGATCAAAAAGAACATAAGCAACTTTGGAGGTGATCCTGAAAACGTCACGATCTTTGGAGAGAGCGCTGGAGGAGCCAGCGTGTCTTACCATCTGATATCACCCATGTCTAAGGGCTTATTTAAACGAGCCATCGCTCAGAGCGGTACATCGATCTCTCACTGGCCAGTCATTAAAGAGCCGCGCGAGAAAGCTATCACGTTTGCGAGAAAACTTGGCTTCACGTCCACCGATCCGTATAAAATTTACGAATTCCTTAAATCTCTTCCATTGGAAACTATTGTGAAAGTAGACGCTCCAATAACGTGTGATGAGGCAGCATTTATGCCCATGGGTATACATTTTGCAGTAGTCAGTGAAAAGAAATTTGAAAACAGCGACACATTTTTCTCTGGATATGCTCTTGAGGTGCTGCGCGGGGGAATCCACGAAGGAGTAGACATTATGAACGGGTACACGGAACATGAGGGCATATTCAGCTTACTGGTTAAAGGAAAATTCAATAACATTCTGAAGCACGCTGAATTTTCGGAATTCTTCTGTCCAGCTCCAATCCGCTATCATTGCACAAAGTAATAAATATTAGAAGTGGGAAGGAAAATGAGGAGTTATTATCTTAAAGACGATCTGGTTTCCAAGGAGAAAGCTTGGGACGTAATAAGGTTTATCGGATTGGAAGATTTCATTTTTGATGCGATTCGCTGGCAGAAGATTGCTGCAAAGAGCAATCGGAATAAGTTTTATTTTTACAAGTTCACGTGTAAGTCAGGTCTCAATATCCTTACTGACTTATACAAGCAGAGAGGTGTGACAGGTCCGGGAACCTTCGTGGCCCATGCGGAGGACTGTATGTACTTGTTCACGTCGCGGCTACACGACTCCAAGATGGATTTAGATTCTAAAGAGTTCAAGATGGTCGAGACAGTTAATAAGCTTTGGACCAATTTTGCTAAATACGGGTGAGTTTTAATTGTACCGTTTTAAGTAGCTATGTCTCCAGTGCCTACTTTTACATGAAGGAAAGTCTGGTCAATTGAACGCGTTCCTACAATCCCTTTTTATTGAGAAGAAAAGTTCAGTCAAACATGACAACACGCTATCCAACAATACGCTGGACCAAAAGACACTCTGACCATAATTTATTCCTGAAAAGGTAGTTAACACATATCCTTCAATCCTCCAAGAAAAGAGCGTACTCCTGAAAATCCGGCAACGCACTTATACGCGACGGTAATCGCTTTCCATCAGGTGATCCGTATGCTTGTCTGCCCCCTCTATGATATAAAAAATACGCAATTCATAAGGTTATTATTACTCGCAGGAACCCTACCTCCGACGACAGTCTGGGCGCGCGCTGTGCGCCCTACTCTCCGCAGCGACAGGAGTTCATGGACGTCGGGGAGACTCTCACTCCTGGGACCGAGCCTGAACGAGAAGACGTGCAGTTCTGGGAGAGCATCTACAGACAATACCTTCCTTCACACCTTCCTTGAAGTCGAATCGTATCGAATAAAAAATCAGGCATTTACCTACTTACATGATACTGAATTCATCTATTTGTCTTCCATTGTTCCTATTTACGGGGGTCTAGTATAATCTACGTAATACTTACGCTTATAGAATAGTCCGTTGTTTAAAGTGTAACAAACAAACGAGTTTATGAACTCCGGGGACTACAGACTAATTTCACATTATGAATTATTGTATTGTAAATTGTAAATCGTGGGGAGCGTTAACCTTGTTGAACAATTGATCATTAACACGTTCGCGGACAGTAAGACACACCTGTTTGACACTAAAATTTTGTATGGAATATTTGAAACTGTTATAGCAGTTTCGTCATAATTGTAAGACTGAGTACAATTTATATGTGACAGTGAACACTATGCAAGTCCAATGCTATACCATTTGCGTCAAATATGATACGTTTTTATACTACCTTATGTGACAACAAATGCTATAGCATTATACTTCCATAGCAGTTCTGCCACATGGCTTAGCTAGCTCGTGGTTACATTTATGGCATTGAATGTTATAGCAGCTGCCTGCTACGCTTATATGTGATAGCGAAAACGAATATAGGCGTTGATTACAGGACTTATAGTTATCAACGGGTTTGTCACTCACGCCTATTCTATTTGAGTCTCTCTTGTTACTTTCAGACGACGCACCAGACGAGTTTGGCATATAGTCTTCGTAGGAACTTCGTAGGGTCTTGATCAGATTCACCGGTATCGTTGATTACATTTCTGACTCTTCTCTTGATCATTGGGGTTTTTGAGTCTTCAACGCTAATTTGATCCTCTGATGACTCCTCGGTCACCTCTTCGAAATTTTCAGTAACTTCTCACTATCGTGGGCTTAAAAACTCGTATTGGACGAGCCTTTCGTTGATCTAATGATTTTGGTGGTAAAGGCAGTGACGGTGAAGTCTGTATAGGTCAGGTGCAGTCTGTATAGCGCCACCGAGTCGGCGGTCGGGCTCGACCGAGGACCTTCTTTGGAGGCATGTAACTTAAATTAAAAGCACTTTTTTACACTGCGATAAAGCTACAATACTCTTCACTATGTTAGCAGTTGAATGGTGAATCAAGAGTTGTATAATTCCAAGATATTTGCTGACAATTAAGTGTTTGTGTATAATATAAAATATGTACATTAATCTACGTCTGTATTTTAAATTATAACCACCGTCAAAGCTCATTGAAAACAATAAACAGTTAGCAAATATAGCTAATTATTACAACCCACCAAAATATCCAAGAAAATACTTAAATAAATGTTACTTACGATGATAAAAACAACCTTTCGAAATGTTGTCGACACGCAAAATTCTCAAAATACTGATGGTCAACACAGCGGCGCACTCGCCGGGCGACTGAACTAATTTTCATACCACCGAGAATGCTATAGCATCTGTGTGCGGGAAAGGGGGGTATGATTGTCGGCAACACATGTCAACTTGTCAGTGTGCGAAAAGCAAGTAATGTGACAGTAAGCGTACCCCGATGGCAGAGAAATTGACAGTAAATGTTAATGTACACGTTGTCACTATGGCAAAGCGCATTCTTTAGCATTTGCGCTCAGGAAAGAGGCTCGATTAAAGACTGCATGCCATAGAATGCCCGTCCGCGAACGTGTTAATGATACATTTCACTGTTGCGAATGACAGTCACGATTTTCTCATTTGTAACGAATACCTACCTATAATTCAGTGAATAAAGGATTTTGACCTTACAAACGGTCCGGTAGTTTTGAATTTTTGATATGTTGTCTAGGATCGTTAGTCAGTGCTTAAAATGCAAAATGCACAATTCCCCCCCCCCCCCCCCCCGCGCCCGCCGCCATATTGAAAAAACCGGCACTCTCTTCATATTTTTGCTCATATCTTCCTTTAGGAGCATTTTAGCTAGAAGAAAGCTTCGACAATATTATAGAGAGTTAAATTTACTACATTTTCCATTTTATATTTTGTTTCTAGGACAGATAGTTACGGAGATATGCACATTTAAAAAAGCTTAAGAAATTGCAATTTCCAACTCAAAAACAAACTTCTGGATTATATCTTCGTTTAGGAGCATTTTAGCTAGAACAGTGCTTGGGCAATTTTGTAGAGAATTAAATTTACTATAATTTACATTTCAAATTTTGTTTCTAGGACAGATAATTACGGAGATATGTAAAAAATAAAGTCACGTTTTACGAAAATGTTTGTAAAAATGGACATGAGTTTTATAAGCAACTATATTTCCTACATGTTTTAATTTGTCCTAGACTAGTCCATAACTGAATGACAGCGTTCTAAACCAAGAATTTTGAGAAATTTTCGGAAAATTCGACTTTTCCTGTTTTTTTAATGTGCATATCTCCGTAACTAACCGTCCTTGAAACAAAATTTGAAGTGTAAATTATAGTAAATTTAATTCTCTACAATATTGCCCAAGCTTTGTTGTAGCTAAAATGCTCCCAAACGAAGATATAATCCAGAAGTTTGTTTTTCAGTAGGAAATTGCGATTTTTTACGTTTTTTTAAATGTGGATATCTCCGTAACTATCTGTCCTAGAAAAAAAATATAAAATGGAGAATGTATTAAATTTAACTCTCTATAACATTGTCCAAGCTTTTTTCTAGCTAAAATGCTCCTAAAGGAAGATATGAGCAAAAATATGAAGAGAGTGCCGGTTTTTTCAAAATGGCGGCGGGCGCGGGGGGGGAATTGTGCATTTTGCATTTTAAGCACGACTAATTAACCAACCATCCTACACAACATATCAAAAATTCAAAACTACCGGACCGTTTGTAAGGTCACACATAGTACTTTAGTCTCTATCCACCGTATTACTATTTCAGGCGACCAGCCTTTGTGGGGTTTTCGACCAGGGCGCCGCTGGCTCCTAGGGACCGTTTCTTTAACCACACAATAGATGACGCGTCTCTATGGCAAAGGCCAGCCGTCCCAGCGAGACTATCTTTAGCTGCCACCTGCGAAAAGCCCTGATTTACTCTCGTACCCTTGCATATTTTGGTGCCCGACTCACCTCGGGAAGGCGATATCGTTGATTGCACAGCGATGGCATGTGATGCACAACATGGGCGCAAAGGTATCGACGCTCAGCGCATATATTTCGCTACTGCGGGTCGCGGCAAGCAATCGCCGCGCCGCGCCACGCTGTCCTGGAGACTCCATCAGTTCTAGTGATGTGATACAGCCTGGCAGCTTGGCCGATTTTAGCTATAACCAAAGAGATAGTCGAAAGATTATTATTGTACAAGTTTATGGAATTAAATATTTTGATTATGGCGTTAATAAAATACAAATAAGTATAGAGCGAACGTTCAGCATCAATAATCAGTGGGGGTGTCAAGTTTTAATGGGCAATTCGGAGCAGATTTGACCTAGCTTTCCTTCAAAAAAACATAATTGGCAAACCTTGCAAAAGGCAAGCCGATGTAAATCAGGTTTTCAAACCTTGCAAAAGGCAAGCCGATGTAAATCAGGTTTTATAGATGCCACTGATAACAATCTACCGTTACAAATGTCTGGTTACATGTTCAATTTGATTAATAGGACCCAAAAAGCAAAGTAAGTTTAAAAAGTCGACCGAAAGTTGAATTCCTAGTCTGATGAGAACACACTCACGGCTTTGAAGAAGGGCATGTTGGGGTCGAGCAGCTTGCCCTTGGGAAACTCTCCCTTCCAGTTGATTTCATCCAGGATGTCGATGGTGCCGTCGCCCGCGCCAACGATCAGACAACCATCTGACATTATCAGGATCGCTTCTACGCCTTAAGGAGGATTTCAAACGATTATATCCTTAGAAATATGAAGATAAATCATCTGCATGATACATTCAAAATAAAAATACGTTGGGAATTCCCATCTGATAATCTGGTAGATATTAAAATGGTTTGATACGTTTAATGTCTAGTATTGGTACTATCTCGATCAATTTTACTGATACGAGGTTGTGCACGTCATATCTCAAAGTTTACCGATGGATGTGTGGATTATATGGTATTGCTCGTAAATAAGTGAAATTAAGCAACAAAAACCCATTGCTAAGTCACATGGTCCAGTCCAGTCAAGAATGCAAGAAACCCTTGCTTGTGAGCAGCGCTCATCCGGTTGTAGTTAAGTGGAGATGCAGCAGTGGACGTCACCTGTTACGATGATGATGAATGGAGTTACCTTGGCTATAGCACTGCGACTCAGGCCGCTTGCCCTTGCGCCAGGGCCCACACTTGGCCAGACAACCGATGAGCGCCGGTTTGCACGAGGACACGTCTGCCGCCGGGTCGGAAGGATAGTTCAGAGAGAACTTCACCATGTCACCGGTTCTGGAACAAAAACCACCACTTACAATGACCAAAGTACTTACAATAGTTGAATAACGCTTCCGATCGCCTAATGGATTTGAATTTATATTCAATGGCTCTCCACAACTCTGTTCCAAGCACCTGGCGAGTGGACGTACGCTAATATTTAACAACATTCTCCAAGTATCACACATGCTGTATAAGAACTTATCAGCCTTTACACAGCTGAAATAAGTCCTTTAAGGTCTGTATTTATAAACTCTTACGCAGCCTGTGTGCTAAGATGGTCTGACAGCTTGCGTACTTTCCCAGCCAAAGATTTTGGGCACGTGGAGCAGGATGGATCATCTGCTGACTGTAAAGGATTTGAACGGAACTGTAATTTCCAAAGTGTGGTCGCATCGCAGCCAAAGATTTTGGGCACGTAGAGTGGAGTAGGATGGATCATCAATGATCAACTGTAAAGGATTTAAACGGAACTGTAACACACAAGACCTGGGTGGACTCACGTGGTGCCAGCGATGCCGAACGAGTCATCACTGCTGATAGCAATGCAGCGCACACAGCGGCGCAGTTTGCCGAGCGCCACGTCCACCACGTCGAGGGCCTTGCTCTGCGCCCTGATGTTCCACACGCGGAGATTGGCTGCAACAAACCGGCACTAATACAAACATTTATAGGACGTTTTCTTAGCAAGTGGTGGAAAAGGGATTCTACAATGACCAAATAAAAAAGTTTTTTTTTTATCTAAGTCAGATAAAATATTGTAATGTGTGTGTAACTGAAGAAATAGTGAACCTAGCACGTTCGTACATACTTACCTACTAATGGCCAGATCAGTGGAGAACATCGACGCTTTTATTGAAATTTTGATTAGGCTACAAAAGTAAAGCATCAGTTAGGTAGCTTAAGTATCAGGAAGAAGTAATTAAAGCATGTATTTAATATTTATTCTGTGAGTAGGCTGCCAGGTCTTACCAGGATACTCCTGTTACGAACAGGTCCGGAATTAGAGAGCCAGGGCCCGTAAGGCACTTGGTATTTTAAGCCCCCTCCCCTATCTCGAAAAGGTTTTCAGCAAATTAAATAATAGCTGAATAATAGGTAGTATTTTAAGTGATAAATAAGGAGAAGAGAATAAGTATCTTGCATGTCCTGCTTCTGGGACTGGGGGCCCCTAGACTGGCTAGGACTGTCCGGATGTGGCCTCGGGGTAAATACGGGTTACGAATGACACTAACAATCTCCTCCAGTGACGAACGAGTTAGGCCGTAGCGACAGTGCGGTGAGCGTCACGGCGTCCCCTGTGGTGAGGCGAGCGGCAGCCGCCGTGCCCGTGGCGGCGGCGCCGGCGCAGTCCCACAGCACCACGCAGCCGTCGTCGCGGCCGCCCAGGGAGATCATGTAGCGCTCGTCCGCGGAGAACGTTAGGGCTTCCACGCGGACCTGGGGATCGAATTAAGATTGATAAAATTTACTAGTTACGCTATTTATAAGTGGCAACGTGGACAGGAGCCGTATCTGAATGTAGCCGTCTTAAGGAGGCGAAACTAGAGGAGAAGCGTATTCAGAAGATGCCTGTTCATACTTTAGGTATCTTAAAACGCAAAAGTTTCAGGTTCACTTGATTAGCACGTGAAAATACTGACGCCGCCGGAATGGAATTTGTCAGTTGGATGTTATGCCTATTCGAATGATTCGCACGAAGCATTTGAAATTATCTTCCTTCGTCTTTATTCCCGAGAAGTTTACATTTTTTAGCCAAGCCCTATTCAACTTCGTCGTCACTTGACATAATAAAGCCGAAAGATTGTGAGTGTGTTTGTGTGTGCGTTTGTTACTTCTTCACGCTCACACGGCTGGACCCATTTTGATAAATTTTGGCATGAAGGTTAGGCTATTTTTATCCCAAAAAAATTTAGTGTTCCCGTGGCATGAACGGGTAACATCGCGCGATGCAGCTAGTATCCATATAAAGCAATCAAAATCGTACCTTATGCAACTCGTGGCTCCCGATCATCACCTTCTTTTTAAAGTCCCACACCTTGGCCGACGCCTTGAACCCGATATGGTTGATCTGCCCTGAACCCACATAGGTCCCTCGGGGGGACACGGCCACCGCCGACACGCTGTTGGTGTGCCCGCTGAGGAAAGACATGTGCTTTGTCTTCCAGTGCTGGATGCAGACCTTGTTGCCCATGGGGTAGACGATGTTCTCGCCGTCTGGGTGCACCTTGAGGCCGCGGATGGCAGAGCCTGGTGGGGGTTTCGAGTTAGGGAGTTCAGTGGTAGGGGGCGTGGCCCCTTACTCGGTTAAGTCAATCGGAATGCTTGTTAAAGGCCTAACTAGCAAGCAGTGTAAAGGTTCAGCAGCGCTCTGAACCTGGACTGGGGAATTCAGCAGGTGTCACTGACAAAGTTGCCGCGCCGGTGTAAGTACGGGTAGCAATCCCTGATGAAGCTCCATACGAGTTCGAAACATGTCAGGCCGTTCGTGACAATTTCACGTGAGTGTAAACCGGTTATAATATAATAATTAGGTGTCATTGATATGTATAGGTACTACACTCTTTTTAAGTACCTAATTCTGACTGGGTACTTTAACCGGCACTTCAACGTGAGTGACAAGTTAAGTAGATACACACAGTGGTCGGTCATAATGGTCAAAACTGAATGAGATAACAGCGGGCCGTTGTGTCATAAAATCGGAGTACCTAGGTAGTCTTAAGGTCTTAAGTCCAGCAGCAGCTTAGCTATTGATACACTGGTAGATTGTACCTATTTTAATCCGAAACCAACGAGGGTTTATGATTATGGCTTTGTCGCGCGTATACCTACTACCTGTCACATTCCTTTCAATACCGTGCGAGCATGACATATGATGCTAAGTCTCGTTAAGATATGCTAGCCTAATAGCCTTGCTGGCGCGAATAATGGCGATTCCAGCCATCTCCAGCTACAAACATATGAATAGAGCAACACACCGAAGTGATTTTTAGCTCAAAAATAGGTATACAATTACCTACTGACGTATAAACCTGAACACCCTTTCCGCAAAGGATACGTAAACCGCAAGAAAATATAGAAACTTCTTCATATATTACTTACCACAAAAAATAACAGCAACTTACCATCAAATCCAATGATAGCATGAATCTCCAAGTTCTTCACATCCATTGTCAATTTATTTGATTCAATCGATTAAATACTAAATTAAATAAAAAGTCTATCAACTAAAAGTATTTGGGTCTGAAAACAATGTCTGCTTAGCTGACACGTTTGACACCTGTTTATTTTTGGCGGTTGCTAAGGAACAGTTTGTATGGTAACGAGGTTGCAATGCAACAGATATTATGTTTGTGGTTTTAACCAACTTAAAATAGGAAGCAGTGTTGAATAAGGTTTATAAGGTTTTCAAATAAAGTATGTTTGTTATACTAAAATATTTTTCTCAAACATGCAATGAAATATTGTCTTTACGTTCCTTATAATAGGCTCGGAAGTATCGCTTTTTGGGCGCAACCACTCGAGAGGACTGTAAAGGGATTTCATACTGCTTTTCAGGCCTAGGCCTGCAAAGTAACTTTTTTTTGGTTTCAACAACAAGGTCATTCACACAGCTGGCTGGTTTGACAAAAAGCAGGTTTTGTTTTTAAAGGTTGGTTGTTAGACTAAAATGTCCTATTTGTCAATTAATAAAATGTTGTTCTTTGAAGTATATTTTTTATTTCATTGTATGTTTGAGAAAAGCACTATACATGCCTCGTCATGAAAACGGATTCCCGGCCTCGTATCACTATCCTACCTACTTGGCCGGAAATCCTCATTTTCCCGGCCTCTGAGGTAATGTACTATTACTGTTTAACGATTTTCTTTATGTAGGCAATGGACTTGGTGTCAGGGGTAGTCCAATGACAAATTCAGATAGACATTCATTATGTACAGTGTCCAATAGTACTTTGATCTCTCATTATTCTTTCGTTTCTCGGCAATTTCATCATTATGGCCTAGTTCTTAAGACACCTGTATTGGCCTGAAATTCCGTGGTGCAAGTTTGAAGTTTTTAGGGTTCCATTCTTGTCTTACCCGAGATGAAGGGTAGATGGATGGCAGCAAAGTGATCTTATGAGGGTTCCATTTTTCCTTTTGATTGAGGTACGAAACTTTAAAAAAACATGTTTTTTTTTAGTTATCCCATGAGGAGGGAAGGGTTAAGTAGAAAGGCTAACTGACCCATTTAAATGCTCTAACCTGTATTATTGTGACATATGAAATTAAACACACAAAAAGAAATAGACAAATCTATATTACCTTAAAAATACAATTCATACATAATTAATAAACAATAATTAAAATTAACTATTCTAACTTATTAACATACCTACCATCAATCTGTGCACCTCACAAAAATGTGGTGGCTAAGTCACTTTTCATTTTTGTCATCATACGATTAATATGCTTGTATGGCGAAGGCTGGATGAATATAGAAAATACTGATCAAATTCGGTGTCATCTAGATTTTTGTGACAAATATTGTCATCAGTCAATAGCTGACTAGACGAACAATATATATCACAATATTAGATAAATATTTGTATCTCACAGTATTTATTTCATGTCTAGCCTTTCGCCTGAGGGTGACCACCACTAGTGTAGTGTCAAACGTATTTTAAAATATGACTTTGTTTTTCTATACAGCAGCAGTATGTACAAAGACTAAAGAACCCTTTAATAGTCAATCTGGTGGGCATAGAGAATTATGGACACCACTCCACTGGTAACCACACAAAGTTAAGTTCAAATCATAATCATATTTATAGGCAACACTGTTTGTCATGTTTACTACAAGTTCTTGTGCAATGTTATCTTGCATTTTATAACTTTATCTAAAAGCTGCAAGCACTTGATTAATAAGAATTACTTCTTTACTGGCCGGAGACTGTACCTAGCGTAGTGTACTCTGTGGAAGGGAGGGAGCATGCAACAAGGCCCACTGGCGCACACACGGCAGTGCACCATCAACGCCGAGCTCCAGGCTGAGTTGGAGGGATGCAGGAGTAGATGGCGACATCTTACGAAGGCCTTCTGTACCACTGGGGTACCATGGGACATCAACAACAATAAACTGTAGTTCTACTGTTCATTATCATCATAATGTTAGAGTTTCAAGCAAGATCTCCGCACAGATTTAGCTTTCTCATCAAAGTGCTCTTTAAAGGACTCTGCCTGCAGTTTCACCTCATTGATCATGTACTGCTTCACCACTGACATAAACTCCGATAGCTAGAACAATAAATTACTGTGTTAGTATGTACTGCAAATAATATTTAACAATGATTATCACATAAGTTTGAGTAGAATAAGGATTTTAGTCCTGTTGATGTTGATATAAAAGTAGTAGAGTAGATAAAGTTGTGTACAAAAGTAGCTTTTATGTACTTAAGTCGCCTACATCTTCTCTACTTACTAAGATTTCTTCCTCTTTCTTCCCAAGTTGGACAAAGGCACATTTAGGCGCGTGGCTTTTGTGTTCCGCCCATGGGTCGTCGTTAGGCTCCCATCCATCTAGTTCTTTGCCGCACAAAAAGCACTTAGCGGCATCAGCATCCTCGTCACCAGTGGCAACCGAAAAGAAGCCAGCTTCAGCCATGTTCCGCACATTGCATTTCTTTTTATTGTCGAACGGCCAATTCTTAAAAGTTTTTATTCTTTCTTCAACCACGTATAATGATTTACTTTCTACGCGCATTTCGTTTTTCTTCATTTTTACAAATAACAAAACTGATAATATGATTTGGTTTCCGCAGTTGGCAGTTGAAGTGGATATTTGAATTGAAAACAAATGTCAAAGTCAAGTCAACTTCAACAAAAACCAAACTGATTAAAATATTGTCTATGGCAAAATTTAAGTGTATTTTCCTACCGAAAATCTTGGAAGACGCAGATAATTGTCCCCATTTTAAAGCCTGGTAAAGATCCCAGCGATCCATCATCATACAGACCTATTGCATTATCGTCGGTGATGGCGAAAATATTAGAACACCTTATTAAGAACAGACTGGAATGGGTCTTGGAAAGTCAGGGTATCATCTCGAAAACGCAATTTGGATTCCGCAGGGGAATGGGTACCTTGGATAGCCTTAGTATCCTCACGTCGAACATCCGTTTAGCATTTTCAAGAGGACAGCATGTTGTGGGCGTCTTTTTAGACATAGCCTCGGCGTACGATAATGTCCATCTTCCGTTACTCAGGCAAAATATGCAAAAGCTGAGTCTGCCGGTAAAGATGGTTAACGTTATTTGCAACCTCTTTATGGATCGCTCTATCTGTGTCCGATACCAGGGCTCGCTGCTTCCACCAAGACGTATATGGAAAGGACTTCCTCAGGGTTCGGTATTAAGCCCCATATTGTATAGCCTTTACACCGCTGACCTGGACAAGTCTGTAGACTGCTTTTGTGATATTTTGCAATATGCGGATGACATTGCTCTTTATTTCGCTTCAGATAATATACTGGAATGCTCGGCTGCCTTGAACAGTGGTTTAAGATACCTTAATGATTGGCTTACAGACCATGACTTATCTATATCTGCCGCCAAAAGTACCGTGGTAGTTTTCTCGCGAAAAAGACGCATTCCTGACATTGAAATTGTCCTTGATGATGAAATAATTCCTGTTTCAAATTCGGTTAAGTTTTTAGGCCTATATTTAGATTGTCGCCTATCTGGAATTCCCCACTTAAACTACATTAGGAACAAATGTGAGAAAAGCGTTAACGTTCTTAGGGCTCTATCGGGTGTTTGGTGGGGGTCTCACCCTTTTTCTCAAAAGCTTTTGTACAATGCTATCATTCGGAGCCACTTCGACTATGCATCATTTCTTCTAGAGCCGTGCAGTAAATTAGCTTTGTCTTACCTTGATAAGATCCAATCAAAATGTTTACGCATAATCTGTGGAGCAATGAAGTCTTCCCCAACCAATGCTCTTCAAGTGGAGTGCCTGGAGCCCCCTTTGAGATTGAGAAGACAGTTTTTAGCTGATCGTTTCTTTTTTAGAATGGCACAGGTATCTGATCACCCGTTAATGTGTAGCTTAAATAACCTGGCCAATATAATTCCTGACTCCAAATATTGGACCCATAAAGACCTTCCTTGCTTAATTAAAAGTTTCCAGAAACTTTCGGTCAATCCCCCCCTTGTTTCTTCCCCTGGTAATCCCCTTTTCTCGTTTGACTATGATGCCCTTATATTTCAACCAAACATTATTTTTTCATTTGGTCTGGACAAGAATACGCCTGCTGCCAATAGTGTTTTTATGAAAATCCTGGCTGAAAATTGGGATGGCTGGCTTCCTATCTTCACTGATTCTTCCAAGCTGTCAACAAATGGGTGTGTAGGTTCAGCAGTTTGGATTCCTCGGTACAAAATTGTCTTAAGTTTTAAAAGCCCGCCCATAACATCAGTATATACAGGTGAAGCGATTGCCCTTTTTGAAGCAGTTTCCTTTATAGAATCTCACAAGATTGCCAAAGCAATAGTATTTTCTGATTCACTCAGTTGCCTTCAGGATTTGGCCAAATCTCCTCTTCGATCCAGAGACAACCTTGTTATTAACCTCAGATGTCGTGAGTCCCTTTATCGTTGTGCCTCTCTTGGTCTGAACATAGTTTTAGCTTGGATCCCGAGTCATACTGGTATTGATGGTAACGAACAGGTAGACTCCTGTGCCAAGCAGGCTGTTGATATTGGATGCCCTACACATTCTAGGTGCCACAGCCAGGATATGCGGATTTCTGCCAAGGCTACTTTGTTTGAGCACTGGTCTGAAGAATGGAATATTACGCGTCTCTCCAAAGGAAAATATTATGGCAATATTCAACCGAATCTCCCTGTAAAACCATGGTTCTTTAAATTTCAAAAGACGAACAAAACTGCAACCTCTACCATAATTCGCCTGCGGCTTGGCCACAATTGCTCTCCATCATTTTTAGCTAAAATTCGAGTACGTGACCATTCTTTGTGGGAATGTGGTTTGGACGAAGGCAATCCGGATCATATCTTCTTTAACTGCCCTATAATTCCAGTCTCTCTGTATGATTTGCTTCCTGACTTCATTCACCGACCAGCTAACTTTAGTTACATCCTCACGTTTGTTAATACCCCCTTCGTGTACGTCCTGGCAAAATTTATTAAGGACTTCGGTATCAAGCTCTAATTCCTCTCACTTTTTGATTCCGTTTATTAGGCGATGTATACCACCGTTCAAATGTTCGCGGTGTTTGGAGGTTTGACAACTTTGACAACCGATTACTTGTAACTTCCAACCTTGACGCTGGCAGAATTGTCCCAATGGACAGTAGCCATTTATTTATAAAAATTGAATTGAATCCTACCGAAAATGTAATTATAAATAAATGTAAGAAATTAAAACTAGATTCAGATTTTAATTAAAATCAACAAATTGCATCTCGATCATTATCATGATACTTAACTATACTTTCTCAGTAGAGTGCAGATAAATAATATATCTATAATTGTTTTAAGTTAAGACTGAGAATAGAATCATCGAATAGAATCATATAAAAATATATTCTTCAACTGTCACTTTTGCCCATAGACTACACAACAACTTTTATTTTCCACTGCGTGGTTTTTTTGCCAAGCTGTTTGAGAGCATGATATAAATGTCTAAATACATATCCTGCGCTTCAAAGATTTTTATATAGATTTTATATGGTAACATTGATTCAGTCAATGAAGTACGTGCATCACGCCGACCAATCGGAACAAAAAACATTTTCCCTTCCGAGTTCTACCGACCACCTACGATCCGAATCCGACCCGAGCATTCGAGTAATAGTACTAATAGTCACAGTTTAGCAATTTTAGGATCACTGAAGTCCGCAGGCTTTTATTTGCGTTTTCATTCCCACATTCAAATAACGCATCGTAGATTCACACAAACTAAACGATTCCTTTGCTATTTATATAGTCAGTATTTACGCGATCTTCCCATTTAATAACGAACCAAAGTGCCTAAAATTTAGCTACCTTTTGTTATTTTTGTAAATAATTAGCGCTTTCTTTTGTTTTGTGAGTGTCTTGTGATTACCGCGGTCCTGCGATGGTCGGAGCTGTTTTCTAGCACAGTCCGGGTTTTACAAGTATTTTGGTGAGTACAATTAAATATTTTTTTCGCAACTTGTCGGTCAGTCATCTATAACGAAAGTAAAAGGAGAAGTAATTGTTTAACATAAATTTGCATTGACCTTTCTGGCTTCTGCCATAATACAATGCTTTCTGATACATGCAAAGATGTTACGATTATTTTCTACCACGTGCTATTTTGGTACGAAATTTATTTATTTATACAGTTGTTAATAGGATTGGGTAATTCGGCCTTCCTAGGCTGCCAGACGATTTGAATACGCTATCAGGAAGTAATAAGACTAACCCAACAACTCAAATTTATCGTAAATGACCCAATTCCATTGCTATGAATTATTCTACTAGATTTAAAATACATGGAATTAAGACAATAAGATTGGAAACATTAATGACCCAATTCCAATTACAGTATGTATTAGTATATTAGAACTTCAGAAGAAAATTTATTTACATACATAACCCCTACAATTTTTTTATTAGTATAGCATTGCAACACAATTTTTTTAGTATTGTTTAATAAACTGCATATAATGTACTCCACATACTGATAAGTATGTAAATTTCATTAAATATTAACCTACAAGACTCTTAGGGTGCTTCCTCACTTCATATCATGTTTTATTGCATTACAAGCAATTCTCGCTGGATCCTTACTTTAAAACCTTTTTCTGTGATTTGTTTAAGAGACTTTATTTTAGCATAAATCGCCGATACCTAAATTTGAATGTGTTTACTAGGCACTTAGGTATTTACCTAAGGCAGCTAAGGAAAAAGTGACTGGTTGGAACATTTGATGGTTTTGGCTACAATAGGCTAGTCAAATCCATTGGGGACTATGCCCATCATTTTAAGTCTATGGGCTTCTGCTAACCCGCACTGGTTGCATGGAGCTGGTACATGCCTATTGAAAACTAGTATTAGCAGTGCTATTGGGCACGGATGCTACGGTTTTTTCTTAAATAGTTACCTGCAGTAGTGTATGCATGCAAGCTAGCAGAGGCCGTAAAGGAAATTAGTTGCATCTATGCAGTGTATATTTTAAGTCACTGAGTAGTAGGGCTTGATTGGATATTATTTCCATATAAAGGAAACTACTACAGTTAGCTATGGAAAATATGTGATATGATAAGCCTAATTCGGGGTTTTCTGGTGCACAAATGATTTGGTGCCTACTGATGGCGTATTACATCATTTAATTTGTATGCACCAAAAACCTCCGGATGTGGTGATAAGAAAATTGTGTACCTGCCCTGCCTGGGTAATAATTATTTTGTTCATATTTTAACTGCTTATTTTATTATGGAAACAACCAGTTTTGCATTTCATAGTCTATGTCACAGTAGAGGTGTTTTTAAGAAAAGAAAAGAGAGATGTGTTTGATAGCAAAACATTGTCTATGATGTTTTGGTGCTCCCGTCGATTTGAAATATCAAACTTATTAGGGCTTCAGTTTTAAAGCAAGATTTAAATTCTGGAACTCGAGGTTATAGCATGTTACAGTAACAATAGAAAGCATATAAAAAGGTACCTTACCTATTATTTATCTATTGATCCGATAATAATTAATAACATTTGCTATCAAAAATTAATTAATAGAAAATCCACTCTAATCCTCTTAACCTATTGTAATCCTAACAGCTATTCGAATCAGAGTAAACCATACTGATAAGATTAGTCATGTACTTACATAGTGTTCAAACTTATAAATATTGTACTATATCTATCAAAAAACTTTTCAAAATCAATGTAAATGAGCTTATAAAAATTTAGAATTACTTATGACAATTAAAAAAAGGGCGAGTGTTATGGATGTCTTTGTCTTGTCATTTATTATTACATCATACGATGATATCTACCTATTGGCTATAACTAGGTATTAGGGAATCGCAATCTTAATTTTTCTTTACGATATACAAATAATTATTCACATTCAGCCCTTCTAGCATAACTAGTCTTCTTCGCGCGACAGCGTTACCCGTCACTCTCTCACATTACTGCACAGAAAGAGACGGGTAATTATCTTGCGCGAGAAATAGTCGCATGTGACTGTTGTTCTAGAGGTGACGCACGTCTAGCATAACTGTGACACGCGACTCTTTGTCGCGCGACAAATACTACCTGTCACTTTCCTTTCAATATCGTGCGAGCAAGACAGATGACATTAAGTCGTGCGACAAGCGAACTGGCGGTAAGACATGCTAGCCCTGCAGTTATAAAGTACACTGTGCTACGCCGATCCGTTGCTAGGTAGGCCTGGTAGGTAGGATCGGTCTAATAATACCTATATGATGCTGCGTTCAACAGCGAGACTGTCGTCACAGGCGCGACAGCGGCCTGTCGGTGTAACTCGGGCGTCGGTGACCTTGTAATGCCGAATCCTTCGACAAGGCATTCACGTGAATGCCTTTCCCCACGTCGCGCGTCCCGCGCTCGCCCCTCGACACGCACACATAGCTGCGAGTTTTGTTACTGCATACAAGTGTCGGTGTCGTTTCTTTTTACGTTAGTATATATATTCTTTGCTGTCGTCGCGTTTGTCGCGCGACAAATAAATGATAAAGCATTCCTATACGGAGGTATACTCGTATGTGTTGTGTGAGAGTGACCCCACATAATAATCCCATAAGACAAAACCACGACTTAGGTAAAAAGAAAAACATATGTCTTTGCAAACATCTGACAATCAAAAAATCTAGGCCGCCTACGTTTTGATTCACGATCCGTTCTATATCGTATCAATTCCAAATCTTAATCCCCTTGGAAACTACGATAACTGAAAGTTATTATTCCATTTCTGGGCAGACACATAAATCCGAAGAGAGATTTATTTTACGAGCCCGCGATAAACCTCCAACTTGGAACTATTGCTGGTTGAGCGGAATATACCTTGCTTGAGTAACTATTCAATAGTAAAACGAACTTCCTTTTCACGGCAAAATATGCTCAAATAAGTTTTACATTTTTCATCATCATATCAGCCGATAGACGTCCCTGCTGGACAAAGGCCTCCCCCTAAGTTCTCCACAACGATCGTTCTTGTGCCGCCCTCATCTAATTTCTGTCCGCAATCCTAACCAGGTCGTCGGTGCACCATGGGGGACTTCCCACGCTGCGTCTTCCGGTACGGGCTTACCACTCAAAAACCTTTCTGCCCTAACGGCCATCGGTTCAACGAGCTATGTGCCCCGCCCACTGCCGCTTAAGTTTGATGACTGCCTCAACTGCCTGAGCTGATGTATCTACAAGCTTGGTTCTCATGCGAGTCATCTCAATCCTGCTTCGTACAACAATATGTACTAGGTATATTCAAAACGAGATGTTTCAAAGTAAAGAAAGAAGTAGGTACATTTTTGCAAGACATCCACGACTACACGTGTGCCATCCCTGTCCAAGTCGAGCCATATTGTGTAAACACGTTATTGCTCTTTGTTTCGAGCCACTTTTATAGCTCTTGTAATTGATAGAGCATGTACATCGCTGCTTGAAACAGAAAGGCCTTAATTGTATCCCAAGTTATGGACAGTTACAGCGTTTTCCTTGAAAACGGTAGCCATTACTTGCGTAATTGTAAAAAGTCACGTGAGTCAAAGATATACACAGGTTTAAATTTTTTTATCGTCCACCCACGACGGATCACGGACAGGGAAACATCTGGAAACTATACATTTGTAATTAAATAAAAAAATAAAGTCTTTATTTAAGTACGTACTCGTAAAACAGTTTTCTAACAGTATATTTAAGTAGCTCAGTACAGTTTATCTTTTCGTTAGAGCAACATGCAGTGCTTTAATAGTTCGTACGGAACCCTCGGTGCGCGAGTCTGACTCGCACTTAACCGGCTTTTTGCCATAAGGCACGTGGTCGATATGCTAATTGGGCGACAGATGTTTGCAGTTGACACGTTGATAGTCAACTTTTAGCGAATCACGTTTTGTGGACTCTTCGATTTACCAGAAGGACATGTTATTATATTATTCAATGCTGTTTATAGTTATAGTTATAGGATACTTAAAAAATACTTTTTTTAAAAGTACAGGTAATTTCGAAGAAGGATTGCCTTCTTGGCAATCGGCAAAAAAAAAATGGAAACGGGTTTGCTCAGAGATTCATAAATTTCCCATTTGTCGTACAGAAACCGAACTTTTATCAAAGTAGTACCTAATATGAAGTTTCTATCCCAACTCTATAAATCCCCACAATTTCCTTATGAACGTTTCAATCCCCAAATCATTCATAAGAAAGGGTATTCACTACTATCAGCGATTCACCAAGTTTCAGTTTTGATTTCTTTATGGATTGTGTCGAAAGATGATAAGTCTCATTGTATTAGATATTGGGTACATGTTCCCTTTTTCACTTGAAGCTCGAAGTTGACTGTGGGTCAGTTTGCATGTGAATAAAAATCGTATTCGGTAAATGTAATCCTCGCTAGGGTTGTGTCTAATGTAAAATATAGTAGTCGAATATTGTTTTCATTTATTGAGGGCCAGAAAAGTATGCATACCTATATTTGGCGGTGGTAAAACAATTGCGGGAAACTTGACGATTAAGTGAAAACGATTTTAATTTATAGTAACCGGGTCTAAATATGGCGAATTTGAACAGGTGATAGATTAGTGGAAAAATATGATGAGCGACAACGATCTTTTGTATATGTAATTAAAACTGGCCAAGTACAAACACTTCCTATCTTAACTGGCCGGGTTAAGTTAAGTTTGCACTGGTATGTATGGCGCCGCATACAAATGAGGCGCAAAGTTAAGGCAACCGATCACGTTTGTTGTATGGGAGTGGGAGCCCCACTTAAATATTTATTTTATTCTGTTTGCAGTATTTGTTGTTATAGCGGCAACAGAAATACATCATCTGTTTCTGACAAAATTTCAACTGTCTAGCTATACTATGAGATACAGCGTGGTCACAGACGGACAGACAGACACAGACAGACGGACAGCGGGTTCCGTTTTTTTACGGAACCCTAAAAATGGTGTACAAGGTGGAAAAATTATTACCGCTGCTGTGGCAGGCAAAGGAAAATCCCCGGCAAAGACACGGCATATAGCCGATGGGACCACAGGTGTTCAGGGATGTTTCTAAGTGGCAACCCTACGGGGTGCAAACAGCGGGGCTTCCGGGATGATACGGGATAGCGGATCGATGCGGCCGCCGCACTGCGGCCCGATTAACGCAGAAAAACCTGAAGCTCGAACAGTAATAGGTGTGTGACCATTGTCTGACGATGTTATTTTCATTGAATAGATGACATTGTCCGAGCGGGGGCGCAAAAAGTCATGACATGACTCTTACTTTGCCTTAGTCGAGTAAAAAATATAACTATCTGTGGTCAAGTATACACTACTCTGGTACCAAAAAATAAATTCCAGTGACCTTCAATTAGCCAGTATGTTTTTATATATAGTCTTATAATAGACGTGAGCCTAGCTAGAGTATCGTGTGGATGACGCCTTCCATCCATTCACGTGCCCGGTGTTGGGAAATTTCCCACCAACACCTGGGCTAAGATAGCAATCTTTGAAAGCAACAAGACAGTCTCAATCTCATAATCTCGGCAGAAGGCTACCACGACGTCTATTTTGTATGTGACAGAAGTCGAGCTTAGCCCTAGTCAGTTTTGCAACTGTTTGGTATAAGTTACCATTTAAAATGATCTTAGTCTTGAAAAAGGCGACTGACCTCTACTGCATACTTTAACTGAAGTCTACTTACTTGGTTTTAGCTGCTACAATATTGTTGGAAAATTCGTCTCAATGCATTATACAGAGCAGTGCCACTGACCTTGCGGCTGAATGGCCAGGGGTCTTTGTTTCGTTCCAAGTTTAAAAAAGCAAGCAAGCGAGACGCTGGCTAGACGAGATCGTTTCAAACATTTTATTGTCTATGATTTTGCTAGCTTTCTCACTCGTTTTTATTTTGGTCTTTCCTTCTAGAACGAGATACCTAGATGCGTTTACGTTCTGTGGCAATGAGAACTAATTTTAAAGAAACGGTTTTGTTCACTTTCCATTAGTATTTTTATTTTTTTCGACCCAAGGTAGCTTTTATCTCCACTTTTTTAGCATGCTTTAGTGGCTCCGCACAGAAAAAGAGAGAGAGAGGATTGACAACATTTAAAATTTTCAAATGTTCACTTTACTACTTTATATATATTTTTTCTTTTATGGATAAAAAAATGAAATGTCAATGGGACATGTAGAAGATCCCTTAAAGCCGTACTAGTGGAATAAAGTTCTCAATTTCGGCTATTTCCTTCGGGTAGTCTTACTTACGTTTTCGTTGTAATATCGTTTCGCGTTCTTCGGTTTTGAGTTTGCAAAGTACAAAATTCTGCCTGGTCTTGAAGGTGAACTTCAGAAAAGGCAACACTGCTCTAAGAATTTACTTCTTGCTGCGTCTCATAACGCCTGTCAAGTCTACCATGTTCTTAGAAATACTGCAATATAACAAACTAAAACTATATAACGTCCAAATATTCCCACGCCAGCTCTAAAGAAGTTTGCAAAAACAGTCGTTAAAACTACAAACTCCTGATTAAACAGGAATGGAAGTTCAAATGGGACAATCCTTTAGGGATATGATGCGTGAAAGTTTTTAAAACTATCGAAATACGAGTTTCGTTGACGTCATCGCGCTGACGACGTATTTTTATATGGCCTTGTTCCCTTATAAATAGTTCGAGATATATGTAACACTATAATAATCTTTTCTCTTTTAGTCGGCATCTTCATTGCTGAAGGTCGTGTCTAGCTTGAAATATTAATGTTCGTCACTTGATGCACCATGAAACCATGATTTTCCACTTGTTTCTGTGTCCTCGGCGGTCTTGATAGCGTTATTGGCAGGCCACAGTGAGCGTCTGTATAAGACCTGACCAACTTCTTTTCCCGTCTACCTGACCAACTACCATCAGCTTTTCCGGATTATTCGGGTTCCTGCGAGCGACGTGTCCGAAGTAATCTAGTATCTGCTGGAAGGAGATAGTGGACGGCCTTTTGGTTACTCCTTGAGAATGGACACGTTGGTTTGGTGTGTGGTCCACATGATTCGCAACATACGCCTCCAAAACTACATTTTAAAAGCGTAATTCTTCGCTGTTTCTCTCTGTCTTATTGTCCAGGATTCGGCGCCGTAGAAGAAAATTGAGAAATCAGCACTCGCATTAGTCTCACCTCACTTAAGTTTACAATTTATATTAAACGATTAACAAGTAAACCACCACAATAACCAACTTAACCTATACTAAGAGGACCTAAAGCCGAGAACTAAAACCGATGTCCCCAAGATCACATCACAGCTCTGCGGCATGTAACACTTACAGAGAAGGTATATCTGTAACGACTTAGATTTCAGGAGGATGAATTCTACGAAGTTGACAAAATTCAAAGTGTGGGTACTGTAAGGTGAGGATATTTGGAAACCTATTAGGTAATTTGCAAATCAAAGGTTTTAATCCCTGATATATTTCCATCGTAATAATTGAAACATTTTTCTTACACTTGGGAATCCAAATACCAATATAAATAAAACATCAGGCTCAATTTTTATTGTTCAGTACCAAATAACTCCTTGGGTTCGAAATAGCCTCACCTTACTGTAGTCACTACCTTCAATTTGATATAGCGACACATATTAAAAATCTGCCTCAGCACATAAAACTCGAAATTGTTTTAATCAACTCGGGTTTAAACTCCCCGTTATATTGGAATGAGAACCCTCATTGCCACCGATTGTACTTTGATCCGTTGTTAGAATTCAGAAACAAAACAGCAGAACAAAGCGTCGTCCGCGGTCGGCTGCCTGCTGCCTGTATTCAGATTTCAGACGAGTTGTGAAAAAAGATTCCAACTTTTACAAGCGTGTTAATTGAGAAGCTCGGTGCAATTCAGATAAATCGCTTCGATACGTTTGAGAATAACGAATTTATTTATGAGAGTGCCATTTCACCTTATCTGATTATAATTTCTATCTTAAATTTAAAGAGAAGTAGAAAACTAGTTTTGTTTACTAATTAAACTGTTACGGTGTTTGACGCTACGATACGACATAGGGTTCTTCAAGAAACACCTGAACAAGTCAGTCAGAGGTTTCTACCTCGCGTAGCGCTTCTGATATTGCATATGCACATAAGGGCCTTGCCTTCTCATGTCTTCACTTGAATGTAATGCTCTTTTTCCTATCACCTCGTGACGTATTCAAATTTTGTTTGTTTCGAGTATTATGTGTTTCCAAGTATTATTGCTACATTACTAAGTATCAGTTTCCTACTCAGGTACTTGAAATCGGAGGTGTTTTTATCTTTTTCCGTCGTATTACATGGATATTAGCTTTAGCAGCGGTTACATATAATCGGTTCTGGAATCTGGTGTAATTTGACAGTTGAGTGACGTTTGGTATGGAGCTAGAAACTTCTGGACGGCATTCCCCATACAAAACAGAAAATGGTTCCGAAAATGGGACGTCCCTTAGTCAGATGTGAGTTCACAAACGCGTACAGCCGAGTACTTTTTCACTCCTTGTCACTAGTACTTTAGTCACAGTACACATGTCTTGCAGTCCAATCAATTGCCTACTAATGGACAGCAATTGCCCTCCGACCCCAACCAATGCCAACACGCTGGACAAAATTAAAAACAATCGTCGACCAATAAATCGCGCCGATCAGAGTTAATTAAAAGTTCGCGCCTATCTAGATTGTCTTTGGAAAGTTTTTTTATCTACCTGGTCTTCTGAAGCCCTTCTGTTGTTGGTAAAATAAAGGCAGTTTTTTTACTGTGCGTAATCGAAAGAGTTCTTTTTGAGTGTGATCCACGATAGCTACAATTAAGGTCAAATGCAAACCGTGGTCTATTGAAAAGAACGTATGTTTAATGAAAGAAACCGTTAGTATTTAAGGGGAATTTTAAGGTTTCTATATGAGATGTACGCTGTCAGTGCCATTTTCAACGTTTATAAGCCTTTTAAAGGTGGTTAACGCAACTAACCCTGGAAATACGGATTTTTTTAAACCAAGAGCATAATGTATACGCGATTTTTCGTTGCAGTGACTCTTATATTTAAAATAAATATATTCTGTTTGAAACATGATGGTGCCGCAATACATAATGCTCGTAGATATCGCGCGCGGTCGTAATATAATGATGAACTTGGATTTATACGAGTTGCCTTTTATATTTCGGGATTTGACGAAACCAGTGCTGCCATCTGTCAAGTGACATTTCTGTAGTATAATTTGAACCTTTTGGCGGCAATATAACCTTAAAAAAGTTTTCGCGCGATCGCATTTTGTTTTTTTCTGTCAGTTGAAAAATAATCGTAGCTGACAGTCATGGAACTGAGCCGTGAACATTTTCGTGCGATAATTTTTTATAATTTTAAACGCGGCTTAAGTCAACAACAGTGCGTTGATGAACTTAATTTTACATTTGGTGATGAAGCACCGTCGAGAACGAGTGTTTATCGATGGTTTGCGGAATTTAATCGTGGCCGTTGCTCGCTTGTGGATGAATTTCGCGAAGGTCGTCCAAAATCTGTGGTTGTTCAGAAAAACATTGAAGCTGTGCGTGAATTAATTCTGCAAGACCGTCACGTGACCTATCGGGAGATAGAGGCGTCCTTGGGCATTAGTGGGACCAGCGTACACACCATATTGCACGAATGTTTAGCAGTCAAGAAGATTTGTTCGCGATGGATTCCACATAATTTGACAGGTACTCAAAAAGAGGCTCGTGTAGATTGGTGTAACGAAATGCTTACAAAATACAATAGCGGGGCTTCAAAACATGTGTATGATATTGTGACAGGTGACGAATCGTGGATCTACGCATATGAACCCGAAACCAAACAGCAGTCCACTGTATGGGTCTTTCAAAATGAACCGAATCCCACTAAAGTTATTCGTGCACGAAGCGTTTCGAAACAAATGGTTGCCTGTTTCTTTAGTAAAACTGGGCACATTGCGACCGTTCCTTTAGAAAAACGTAGAACGGTCAATTCTGACTGGTACACGACCATTGGTTTGCCAGAGGTCATTGAAAAAGTCAGAGAAACCAACCGCCGTAAACGGATTATACTCCACCACGATAATGCGAGTCCTCATAAGTCTGCATTAACTTCCAAGTTTTTGGACACTCAAAACGTCGATTTATTGGGCCATCCCCCGTACAGTCCAGACTTGGCCCCTAACGATTTCTTTTTATTCCCTCATATCAAGAACAAACTACGAGGGCAACGATTTTTGACCCCTGAAGCAGCGGTTGATGCGTTCAAAATGCACGTTTTGGAGGTGTCCCAATCAGAGTGGTTGAACTGCTTTGAGAATTGGTTCAACCGGATGAAAAAATGCGTAGACTTGAGAGGAGAGTACTTTGAAAAGCAATAAAAACTTTTTTATTGCGAAATAATTGTTTTTTATTTCTATTCCCAAAATATAAAAGGCAACCCTCGTACGAGCGTGGTTTTTATAAGCCTCTGCGGTTTCGACCCGTTCTCAGGAATTCTTGTTTTATTGAACTACTCCGGGCCAAGAACTGTAGCCTCCATCATTGAGACGTATTTGTGCAAAACCCGTAGATTCCGTATTCAGTTTATTACTGAAATGTGGACGAAAGAATAAATGTCACATGCACTATGTTTTACTATACTGTGAACATATATAGAAATGTACGACTGCAAGTCATTCAATCATGATTTAATCTGGTACAGGCCATGCTTTTTAATGGAGTTTTCCATAGTAGATACATATCCCATCAAAAACATAAATGTAAAATGAGAGCCAAGTTCAATATCGCGTGCACTTCGCCGACAAAAGAATTGAGATCTGCAAGGGTGCCAAGTTCTTTGCTCTAAAATTTTTAGATACAAGGACATGCGACATACTCAATGCATTTATTTTACTTGGGGAGTAATTCAATATCAAGATTTGACTTGGCTAGTTTTCATAAACTAACTAAATTTTATAAAAGTAACATATTCATAGTCATAGTTCATTATCAAGCTAACAGTATAAGTAACAAGACGTACACTAACTTGCGTACTTACCTTTACGAAAATAGGTTAATGATTTGATTGATTTTGATTTATAATATAAATTTATATTTTAAAACTAGCCAAGTCACGTCTTGATATTGAATTACACCCCAAGTAAAATAAATGCATTGAGTATGTCGCATGTCCTTGTATCTAAAAATTTTAGAGCAAAGAACTTGGCACCCTTGCAGATCTCAATTCTTTTGTCGGCGAAGTGCACGCGATATTGAACTTGGCTCTCATTTTACATTTATGTTTTTGATGGGATATCATTACTTTTTGTACAGAATTTATTATGATGTGTAAATTACTTAATTATTATTTGTTAATTAGTTCTGTGTGCTATTCTAGTACATCTTTTGAAAGTTTTGAACAAACAAAGAATTTTCCAAAACGGTTAGTACGTATTGGATTTTTATGTGCATGTATGTGTAAGTGTGTGCGTGTGAGTGTAAGTATATGCTATTCTAGTATATCTTTCAAACAAAAAAAGAATTTTCCAAATCGGTTTATAAATGACAGAGTTCTGAGGCAACAACCATCAATAATAATAATAATAATAAAAAACATAAAAAAATCACTGTTTTAGATTTTTATATGTATACACACACAATTACTAAGCTGGATGCCAAATTTCACCTTTCTAGGTCACCTGGAAGTGGGTTAGGTTTTTGATTACTAGTCAGTCAGTCAGTCAGTCAGTCAGTCAGTCAGTCAGTGATAAAAATACCGTTTTTTGGACTTTAATATCTCAATAACTATTTAACCTATATTAATGAAATTTGGGGTTCTACTTGTTCTAAAGGATCTTAATACATAAGCCAAATTTCATTTTTTTATGTTAAATAGATTTGGAGTTATTGGGGGGTCAAAAGTGGCTCCAAACGGTTCGTGTAATATAACACACGGCTGCTGCTCGCCAGTTCCTGCGGTGAACTTGGCTGGACACGCTGCCGCGTGTCTAGATGTTGTTGCGGTACTTGCGGCTTAATAGCTCTTCCTAGTCGCCTCAGCGGTTTCAGTCGATAGCGTTATTAATGGGCGGAATTACGGATGCTCTGTGACCCAGAACAAAGCTTGGTGACAAAGATTGGTTAGCACCAATATTCAGCTATGAAGCTGAATGGCCCAAAGAAGCTAGGAAACTCGCAGTTCAAAAAATAATCATGACTGAATACATGTCGGTCATAGATAATTGTCATAAAACTATCATTTTAATATTATGACACAGATTTAATATTATGTTTTTCGGACGAAGAAGAAAGATAAAGAAGAAAAAAGGGTTATAATTTGTTTGTTAGTTGTTATCTCGATTTCAGACAAAAATTTGTAAGTGGCTACATAGTAGCCAATTCCAAAGTTACATTTTCGGAACGTCTCTCGTTGAATATTTGGCTTCCATAACTAAGTACATATAACACACTCTATGTAAGTTATTAACGAAGCAATTAATATAAATCTTTTGTCCCAAAAATCCGTTGAATTAAAAACCTCCTCACAGCGCTCAATAGACACTTCATTTAAAACCGTCGAGCCTCTCAAAGCGGATCTACATTAAATAGGTAGGTATCCAGACTTCGAACTGGGTCAACCGCGGCTATTCCTATCAGCTTTTATTTGATTAGGTCTTTGATATCTGTTCTGTGCCATTGTGCAGGTATGCCACATATTAGGTCAGCGAGGGTTTGTTTACTTTTAAATGTTTCAACCCTTTGTGTTCGCAGCTGGGTTTTTATTCATTAAGAGCTTACTCTAAATGAATAAAAACCCAGCTGTGGTTTTCGCCCAAGCAAATTATTCTCTAGGTCTTAACCTGGAGAATAATTTGCTTGGGTGCAAACCAATGATTCGTTATTGATTTTTGATGAGTCGCAAAGAAATGAACTCTCTTATGTTTGGGTCATTGTCAGATTTAGGTTCGAGTCTTTTCGGTGGACATCTGCGAAATTAAGGATTCCAGGGCCTAATTTTCTGATAAATTCCTGTGACAATAAAGAACGTTCCCTTTATATAATCCGATGTAATAGCAACATAACCTAGATTCATACAAGCTCTTAACTTTTGACCACCGGAAGGACGAATTTTTTTTTTTTAACTGACCATGGCCCGTTTAGGCCTTTACATACGTTAAGATCGTTGTAAGTCGATGGATGCAGAAAGCGTCTGAACGTTCTTTGTGGAATTCTGATCTTTCGGGAGATCTATGTTCAGCTGTCGATGTCTATGTGATGAAATGCTGATGATGATTCATAAAACATAGTATACAAATTTTCTCATCTTTATGGCATACTGATTGAAAAATACCAAATTGCCGATTTCACGCTGCTTAGCAGCCCATTGTTCGTGGATCGGCAATTGTCTGGATGACAATAACGTTTTGAAGTCTGTCCAATAAATTCCAAGGATTCTAGAACGAGGTTCACGCTTCTTAGTTTTAAATTGAGGAACTATTGCAGAATTTTATAAGACTAATTACGATTGGGACGTATTTTTAATGTTGGTCTGAATGAACGAACAGTTATAATTATAAGGAATAATCAAAAACAAAACGTTTATTCTGTAAGTAGGCCTACTTGAATTGATTGACTAAATCTGAATCTACCGGCATTTCACAAGAGGAGACCGCTGTTGAGAAGAAAGCCGAAAGAAACTCAACAGTAAGTAATTTTTTCATTAATAAAAATAATGTTCCACATGAGTTAGACTTAAACTTTGGTCATCTAAATAGTACAACAGCACCACAGTTATTCTCATGTATTAGGTAGGCTACAGACAGAGAAGCTGCCACTTATAGGTACTATATACTATGGGCTGCACAAATGCATGGCTCATTCATATGGGCCATGCAATTGTGCAGCTCATTGTACCTAGCTGGAAGGTCACATTATTCTCTCGTTCTCTGTTTTATGTTGAGGTCCTCGAGCGTAAAAATATAACCTAAATAAGAGAAAAATCTCGAAACTGCTCAACTCTGATTGTTTTAACAAGGTAATGTAACTAAGTTTCACATTTCCTCCACAAGTTACAGCTGAAATTGCATTCAGAACTTAAGCTCGTGACATTTGCGACTGGAGTCAAACCAGAAAGTCACGCTACGCAGTCTCAACTTGGTTATCTTTATTATAATATTATCATAGAGTACGGAGTTAAAATGAGTTTAGTGATTTGCTTGAAGAAAACAACAAAATATAGGCATGCCTTATCGGCGAGCAGTAAACATTTCTGTATTGCGAATGGTTATCGTAAGGTTTACTATAAGAGCACCTAATATTGTTATTCATTTTAAGCATTGACGTATTTTTAAATTTTTATATGATTATTTATAAAGGCAGTGTAAAGTTCTGGGCAGGCAGTGTAGAGTTATTAGTTGACTATCATTGATATGGCATCAAAGATGCATTTTATATATTGTCATTCTCCATGTAAAGGATGACTACTGGCAAAAATGTTCAACGGGATATTTTCGCAAATAAAAAGATCCGATAATCACCTACTTAAGAAGGTTTCGGAAACTGTTGATCTTAAAGTAACAATGAAGTCGACAGTCGATGGCGTGACATGGTACATGATTACACAAAAAAGGATTCGTTTTTAGCTTCTACTTGGTCGTATCCGTAGTTATATTAGTATCTCTGGTACTACAACGTTCAGATAATATGGAAGTATCGAGCGACAAACACGTGCCAGTTATGGCGGCATAAATTGGTTTAAACGAACACTACACCGGGGCAAAACGGATTATGATACGACAAAGTCCTTGTTAACATGCGTCGTCGAACGCTTACGAGACCGGGATTTTCATTGGTAAAAGCTATATTTTGTGCTAGATTTTTCCTTTTGCGTGCGGCAAAGACGACGAAGGGTTATCTTTCAGGAATGCATTATTTTGGCAACCACCTCGTCAATCGTCATCATTTACGAATCATCCAATGCTGAATGTCCTTCCACAACCAATGTTACTTTGGTTCGTCCCCAGATCTTCCCAATCGTAATTCAATCTCGCAGAGATATCCTGAGCTATCTTTTCCCTATCAGATTGTTTGGCATTGGCCAAGCATCTGATTTATTCGTGTGTAAATCGGAGCAAAGTTAACTTACATCTTGGAGAAACAAAGTGCTCTAAATGCCTAAATATAGGAGAGTACCTAGTCTGTTTCTACGGACTTACTGATTTTGACGCCACGGCATTGTATAAAAATCCATTGAGCGTGTATCTGTTTTTATTGCTTTTGAGTGTAAAACAAATTCATGCACAGAAATCTTTTTGTTCGGTTATAGCCATGACACGTTCACTTTACCGTTTCCAATGCAAATATCCAACTTTAGTGCAAACTATTGGTTCTGGCAATGGCATGACTCGTGGGAGTCGTGGGCGACAGAAGTTTTGCGTATCCACAAAACAACGTAGGTATATAACTCCAACACTTTTCTGCGCTACGCTCGAATGGAATTGTGGTTGTGGCCTGTAGTTGCTTACTGTGCTATGCCTGGTTTAATCCAACTTCATAAATAACATATTGCCTTCACATACTAAGTATATATGAAGGTCGTTTGACGTTTAGCTAAGTTGGTTGTGAAACGGGCTAGGCAGCGTGCAGTCCCGTGTTCGAATTCTGACAAGGACAAGTATTTGTGGATTACCACAAATATTTTCAAAGAACTAACCAAATTTCATGTTAATAACTATTGATTTTGTTGGATTTCTATTTAAATTTCGCGAAATAACGCCTGACAGTGCCCTTAGTATGTATATTTAAATTCATCATCATCGTAGACATCGTAACTGTAGAAGTATTCGCCTCTAAAAGTACGCAGTTCTCAATTAGTGATAAGTAGCTACCGTTCCTTCCTATTGAGGCCAGGGAGCTATTTCCACGCCGAGTTCACTGTCAGTTTTGCTTTTACGGACATTTCAAGAATAGACGGGCGGCGAAAAGACATGCGAATTTAGGTCACATGAGGCGCTTTACGGTCTTCTTATAAAGAATACTGTAACTGACGGTAATTCTTACTCTTATATAAATGTGGAGGCGTTTTTGTTGGTTCTTCCATAACGGAGCAAAAACTATCCATTATGTGATTAGTTTTTAGGGTTCCGTACCCAAAGGGTAAAAACGGGACCCTATTACTGAGACTTCGCTGTCCGTTCGTCCGTCCATCCGTCTGTCCGTCCGTCTGTCCGTCCGTTTGTCCGTCAGTCCGTCCGTCCGTCCGTCCGTCCGTCTGTCCGTCCGTCCGTCTGTCTGTCACCAGGCTGTATCTCAAGAACGGTGATAGCTAGACAGTTGAAATTTTCACAGATGATGTATTTCTATTGCCGCTATAACAACAAATACAAGAAAAATAAAATATAATAAATATTTAAGGGGGGCTCCCATACAACAAACTTACAGATAATGGTACGGAACCCTTCGTGCGCGAGTCCCACTCGCACTTGGCCGATATTATTTGAGAATATTGAATTGAGTTTTTCTTACATGCTTCTCTCCTCAGAATAGTTTGTACTTTCAAACTTGATATACCAGAAAATGTGTCCCTAATTTTTAACCGGACCTTTCAATCAATTTGGAAAACACTTTTTGTAACATATAAAATAAAATAAAAAAGGAGTTCAGTCTATAAAATCTAAAACAAAAATTGCTTTCCCAGCCATTTAACAATATGGCTGCCCTACCACAGCTGGGAATCCTTGTTGTTTACGAAGTTGATTGTGACATCATTTATTTATTTAGGTATGAAATACAAGTCCGACCACATGTGGCGTGACGTATAATTACGTCAATGGTGTGCTCGTAATATTTTCGCAGTTCTCGAATTTTCAGCAATAAGATAGACTAAGTTAGCCACATGCGAGCTCACCAACAAGAGTTTACAGGTACTCGCTATAGCGTCTGCGTAAAGGATTTGTAATGGAAAATTGTAGTTGCACCAAGTAATCGCTAGGGGCGCTCCATACAAATTGTTTACAAATTGTTTACAAATTGTTTACAAATTGTTTACAAATTGTTTACAAATTGTTTACAAATTGTTACGCTGTCGCTAGCGAGCACAGTCACGTTAACTCATGGTATCGGAGTTGACACTTGACAGTGCCGTGAAGTATATTTCGTTGCCAACCAAAACGCACTAAGTAACAAACCTACTTAAAACAAAGCTCGTATCTCAGTATCAATCTACGAACTAGATACGAGGGTTTGAAGAGTAGTGACAGGAATTTTAATGAGTTTTGGTTGTCACTGATAGGAGAAAGCGAATAGCGTTTTATACCCGTCTCGCTCGCTCTTGCGCGATCGAAATAAGAACGTCTCAGTTTTCACCCAAACTCGAATCGCGTTCTGAGATCTCACGGACTGTATTTATGTATTCACACAGTATTTGGCACGTGCCTTTAACAGCCATATTGCTTTACGTGAAGCTAACTCATATTATGGTTAATGCACGGACAGCATCGTTAGCCAAATAATACTCAAAGCCAAATTACGGTCATATAACTTTGTCGTGAGCCGAAAACTGTCGGCTATTTTCGGAGAATACTGTCGTTAAGTGTGGGGCTAAATTCGAGGTCTTTAATGACATGTGTCCGATATCTCACCACTCTAATAATATATTCTGGCAATGTGCTCTGGCAAATACAGGTAGGGGTTACGATTATCTAGTACCCTTAGAGATGTGCCTTTGTCGAGATGTCCCATACAAATCGGGAAACATTCTCGAGAACGGCACATCTCTAAGTACTCTATATGTTGCCAGTTAGACAAAACAAGATGGCGTCGCGAGTCATAACGCTTAAGTGCAAATGATTATAGGTACATAATGAGCCATATCTTTTTTAAAGTCCTTGAATAGCAAAAATCGAGATGTGTTTGTTATATGACCAAAATCATAAAGCCGAGTTATTGCCTAAGTGGAGATATTGCGATATGCCTCGTCGAATTAGGTCTGTGTTATTAGCTAAAAGTTTATATCCTAGAACGGTATAATAATCATTAACGTATTTGCCAAGGTTGACTCTCAGACGCAGTAATACTTATAACATGGTAGATGTTATATTGTTTTATTATGTAATTCTGCCTGAGACTGTTGTTTTATAAATTTTTTATTAAAAATGCGATTACCAGTTAGTGGGGCCTGTCTACGCCACCGACCGAAGCGTGCGTACTATGACTGACTACAAACGCACGCCGATTTTGTCCGAACGTAAACGAAAGCCGTAGTCGAGCACCTTGATGCGAGGCTGGCGCGTTGGTTATTGTCGCAGCCCGTTTTACTTACATGGACATTTCCATTACTATGAGACCCTTGAATAATTGTAGGCAAAGAGTTCGGCCCTTCGGCACACCCAAGGAAAGCTTTGAATGTGGCTGAGTCCGGTTTGATCTAAGTGCTAATAAGACAAGTGGTGGAAATAAACTCACAATTTCACTATAAAGTTAATATCTCACGACCCCATAACGTGATAGCGATATCACTTTCTCTATGATAGTCAGCGGAGTTGCGTCACCTCATTGATAACGTACTACGTTCTAGACGCTTCGGGGAATTGGATGTCAACAGCAATTAGAGGCATGTGAATGTGAGGTCTATGACGAGTTGTTTTGTTTGTCTTAGCGTACTCAACATTCTTGGGTAATGGTATGCAGGTTGTGTTCTTTGAAACGGAAGTTGGCTCTCTGTTTACTTTTACATGGTTGTTTGCGATACGATACAAAGATAAAACACAATGCAGAATTGATCACCTTTCCGGACTTAAATCGACATCCCTAACCACTAAACTAGTCGTGTAGGGTTACTCTTTATCTATACATATAAAACTCTAAAATAACCAATTATCTATGAAGAGGTCATGATTTCAGGAAGTATCTTAATAACGCACGGTGGCATTTGTTATGTATGGGTCGGAATATCTTTGCTCATCAAACCAAGACGGCTGCATAGGTTTTAACCAATTTTAGAACTCTTACATTTAAAGAGGGTTACACAGACGAAGTCGCGGGCATCTTTTAGTAGTCTCTCTCTCTCTTCCTAGCCATTATCCCACATGGTGGTGGGGTCAGCTTTCCTTATTTGCTCCTCCACTCCGCCCTGTCCTCGACATCGTCTTCGAAGACTTGACTCACTCATATCCTTTTGCACCACAACTTTCCACCTCGTTTTGGGTCTGCGTCTGGATCTGCGACCGGGAATGGAAAGTTTGAGTGCCAGTGTAGCGCGGGCATCTTTTATTAGTAACTAATTAAAGCTTCGCCAAGGATATTAAATCGCGAGTTATGTCAAGTATGTGGTTAGTTACGCAACCGATCTGTAATTCAACCGTCGCGGTGTGATTCACGGCTGCGGTAATCACGGGCACAAGGGGATGATTTATATTGAACCGCGAATTAAAGCAGGAATCTGAATTATACTGCAATACAGCAATTTTCGTACGTGGTCTGATATCTTTCAATACAATGCTCACAATAAAATATTTCTGTATCATTCACCAACCACGTTATCCCTTTTATCACTAACATGAAAACACGTTACAGCAGAAAACGTCGCTGAAATAAAGGGATTGGTATAACTAATCTTTATTATCACCATCATTGGCTAAATCTTTACAGATGATAGCGGCAGTTTGTGAAAGACTTGAGGGTTTGCGAACCTTATAAACCGGTTTGATTGGACTGTCAGTAGTTCAGTACCATCCCTAATGTAATGATGATGATGCGATGTATATAATTTCTAGTTGAATTTCATGGAAACAAAACACGAGGGTCCAGTAGCAGTCATAGTATAGAGATTAAACAAGAAGTTAGAAGATTAAAAAAATCTAAAGATATAATGAACAGCTAAATGTAGTCTCAGTGTACCCCTTTATTTAGCTAAATGTACCCCTTTATTTAGCAAACCTGTTATTGTTACATGTTTTCTATGCAAGACACAATTCAGTATAACACTATTTAACGTTTATTTATCTTACTCATTTGAACTATTTGTTGAATCGTTCTTCTGATTTAAAGTTTCATAGATGGGTACATATATTCCTGCTCCTTAAAAACCGACTTCTCATCAGATATTTAGCTTACTTCGCTTTCAACGTTGCGAGCCCATAGAAATTTAAATTCTCCCACAATTTCACCCTTCTTACAGACTGAAGGCTTTCATTATCGTTGTTAACATTTCATTAAACCTGGGCATACCGCAGTGTGAATTAAAATTCGGGGTCGTATTCAACCGTGAAAATTGTAAGCATAATCATCAGACTGTTTTGCCAAGACAATCTAACGATCGTTTTGCGATAACTATTTTGACTAATTTGAAATCCTTTAAGTATGGCAAAAAAAGTGTGTGTGTCAGCTCCGACGCACGACTGGAGTTTACTCTTCAGGCCAGGCGCGCATTACGATTTTTTTTTAGTCGCGCGATAATTTTGTCGCAGAAATAAGCGTACTTCTGGGTTTATGAAAATCGTGGTGCGCGCACTCTCATATAAACCCATATCTTGCATTTATGCGACAAAATTATCGCGCGATTAAAATCGTGGTGCGCGCCTGGCCTTAAGAACGATTATAAAATATATACTCAATACTCAATACGTTTATTGCACATAATGATTAGTAAATAGTTTAAGTATCACATTATGTACCCTGTTGGGTGCTGCAAACAAGAACGAGAAGGTAGGCATTTACATAATATTAATATACGAGTATAATATACAGCAAAATTACAATATTTTACAAGGAAAATTTACTTCCGATTGATTTTTAAGAAATTGGAGAGATCATGATTAGTAACTAAATAAGGAAGCGTGATGTAAAGCGCCCTCGAGCGGCTAGTTTAGTTACTACAGTCTGCAGTGCTACGGAAAAAAACCGTATCTTACTATGAAATCCATACAAAGATACGACCTTTCTACCGTAGTATCGCAATACTTTTTTTTTTTTATCTATTAATTAAGGAGCTTTGATCATTTTTATGAACATGCCAGCTCCAGCAGGCCTAATACACAACATCATTCATCTAAAAGACATAGATAAATAAAAACATAAACCGTATAAACTTAAAAATAACATGTACACGAAAACAACTAAATTTGTATACACTATTTACATAAAAAAAACTGTATACAAATTTAGCCGATTCCGATAAGGGTTCCGCCAATATTGAATTGAACATTACATTCAAGAAAGATCTGGTATTAGACCTAGCCATTTACATTAGACAAAAACAAACGTACAAAATCACCTTCCTTAAAAAAATCCTTAAATAAATAAATCCAAAATCTCCTTAACAACAACTCCAAACAGCGTTTTGAACTTCTCCTCCCAACTTTCGGTAGAAAACAAAATATCCTTCGTATTCGCAACCAGCCTTTCAAAAGTAATACGTCTCTTCTTCTTGTCCTTATTTTGTCTTTTATCTTCCATATCAGCCCCCCGCTCAATAGTAGGCTGATTGACCAATAGACACTCGGACCTCTTCACATCTGTTACTCTTTTTGAATTCCGCGGCTTACGAACCTCTTGTTGTGGCTCGCTCTCTAATCTGTACTGACTTACTGATCGCTGGCCCTCAGCCTGACAGACAGAATCTTCAGACTCTTTAGATTGTAACGGCTTCGACAAAACAGCATCTCTATATGACTTTCCAAAACTTAAGTCATTCTCAAAAACAGATGGCGCATCCTGACTACAAACATCCGTATCCTTTTTTTCCTTATTTTGCATATACAACCAAAAAGCCCGTTTATATATACATCCCTCAGCAGACATAATCCTGCGAATTTCTTACTCCTTCACAAAAACCGGGCACGACTTATCTAAGGCCATATGGCTGCCTTTACAATTAATGCATCTAAAAATAGTCGTTTCGCAATTGGCATGCTCCCCGCCGCATTTCGGACAAGTAACTTTAGTAGTAGGACAAAACCTGCTCAGATGACCGAACTTCCAACATATTGAACATTGGGTAACCGGGAAAGTGTACTGATTTACCTTAAATCGGCAACCGTAGGCATAAACATATGGCGGTAAAGAAGTTCCCTTAAAACACAGACGAATAGGTTCAGCCTTAACCCAACGCCCATCATGATCCAAACGGTTTAGTCTACATATTGACAAAATGTCTTCAGACCCTTCAATATTCTTTAAAAATTCGTCTTCCTCAACCTCCAACTCAACCTGCCTTATAATTCCATAAGTGCAGCATGCCATATTAGACCAATAAGAACGTCTCGTCTCATTGTTAAACTCCTGAGAAGCCAGAAGCTTCTCCGCATCATCCTTAGAGTTAAACTGTATGCGAACTTTACGTGGACCCATAAACTTGACGGATAAAATTAATTTTATACCCTTAAATTGCAGCAACTTTGCCAAACCAATCTGTTTCGGTAAATCTTCTTTTGACACTATATAAACTTCAAATAGCTTGTCAGGCACAGGCACACCGTCCGGCTCCAGCTGCGTTTTGGCGGTTGCTAAAACCCGCAAGCGTTTAGGTTTCCTGCCTATTTTGATAAAACTATCACTACAACCACAGCTTTCGTCGCTCAGACCACAAGCACGCTTCACCGCTATATGCCGCACATCCGACATGGACTCAGCGTCCGATACAATATCCGATTGACTCGGCCCTGCCTTACTATCAAACTCCACTTCAGATAGCCACGACGGAGCTGCCCGCTGCCCACATTCTAAAAGTGACGTATCACTCACGACACTTCGACTTGACTCACTCATCGCAAAAACAGCGAAAAGGACTCTAAAACTGAATTAACTTATAAATAAAATAAAATTTGATAAAATTTTCAACCGTCGCCTTTGACAACCAAACGTCAATCCTCGCAATACTTATATTTTTGGAACGTATTTGCCGTGCTAATTTAAAAAGTCGTATCTCAGTATACGATCGGGGTAAAAATACGACTTCTTAATTTAGCAGGTCATGCGTTAAGCGTTATAGACTAAGCTCCCGGTATAAAATGACCTTTACAGAGATGTTTATTTGATGAAATGTATTTTATATTTAGTTTAAAATGACAATAAATATATTGCATATGGGTTGCATAACAAATTTTAGTCCGGGGTATGTTTAGTTTAAAATTAATTTTTTTTTTTTACATTTCACCGATTTGATTATTAGATAAATTCATAATTAAATAATCTTTAATTTTATTTAATTTCAATTCAACAATCAGACCTTTGCAAAATGCTAGTAGGTATAGATTTACCTGTTTATACCTGGCTACCCAATAGTTGTGACGGGAAAAGAATAGGCAACCTAACGTTTGCATATTCTATGGGCTTCATATTTTCGATTGGTATAGAATTTATCTAATATTAATCAAACCGGTGAAATGTTTAAAACATTTTTTTTTAAATTATTAATTAAACATACCCTGGGTTAAAATTTCTTAGGCAACCCATATGAAATATATTTATTGACATATTAAATTAAATATAAAATACATTTCATCAAATAAACATCTCGGTGAAGGTTATTTTATATCGGGATCTTAGTCTATAACGCGTAACGCATAACCTGCTAAATTACGAAGTCGTATTTTTACCCCGATCGTATACTGAGATACGACTTTTTAAATTAGCACGGCAGATACGTTCGATTTTACACCCCATATTTTTCATACCCCGGGCTTATATATGAAAATCGATTCTTAAGGAGTAAACTCCAATAAACTCCAATAATTTGATACCAACCACTCCATAACTTCAAAGTACAAGTGTGTTTTTTACCGTCCCAAACTTTAACCAACGTTTTCTCAGTTGTCGCTTTTTCACGTTTTCAAATTTCAAGATTTTTAAAAAAATAGTTAAAAAGCTTATGTTCTGTAGTATAAGGAACTATTTACTCATAACTCCATATCGACAAAGTGGGACCTTTTCCCTAAAACAGTCACAAATATTAGCAAAAAGATTGGAAAACGTTATTTATGTTTATGAAGCAAAGACCAATAGAATTAAATTAACTTGTACATGTTTCTGAAAGTTAAGTAATACATTCTCTGATGTAGCAGACAGCTTGCTCAATTGGTTGGTTAATATTATCATAACTACCCCAATCCCCGAGGATCATTTGTATCGAGGCAGAAAAGTAACACTTTTTCTGTGGCACAGAGTATGGTTGTTCATCATCATCATCAGCCTATTCTTGTCCACTGCTGGACAAAGGCCTCTCCAACTGCACGCCATTGTAAGCGATCCTCGGCTACTCTCATCCAGCTTTTGCCAGCCACCCTGCACAGATCATCGCTCCACCTAGTCTGAGGGCGTCCCACACTACGCTTGCCGATCCGCGGTCTCCACTCAAGAACACGTTTAACCCAATGGTTGTTAGGAACAGATAAATATTCACTGTCAGGCCTATTAACGTGGTGACGAAATTTGAACCCGTTATCGGATTGCAATGCAAGCGCATTTTATACATCGCTCTCGCCACTTTTGTAGAATTTCGAATAGAGGTCATTATCATAAGAATAAGAATCAATGAAAACATCTATTGTATAGGACATCCTCTTGTATTTCCACATTGCATCGGTTAATTGGCGCACAATTTATGGCGCGATCGAAATTACGCGACTCGCAACTCAAAAAATAACGCTGGTCTGGCCTCACCCTATGTTGCGACGTGCAGCAATCTCCGTCGTTGACTGGCGTAGCAGTGATGGCACGAGCGGCGTCCTTCAGAGCGCTTTGGCTGTGGTTCGACGACCCACGACATGGCGCCGTCAGAGTCGACGCCCTGCAATATTTATTGCACACATATTTAGCAAATTGCGTACTTAGCACAGATCTGAATAGTTTAATGGGGCTCCTTGATCTTGTAATTGAAGCTCCATTTTGGCACCCTGCTGTTTGACGTCACTCCGATAACGCAATAGCTTTAAAGTCACAGATTAATCTGGTAAAAAAATATTAAACACCAGTTCGACTAGTAGTCAGCATTGTTTGTCCTATAAAATATGATTTATATTTTTTTATCAGACATTGGACTCCTCCGAGAAAATATAGATGACTAATCGTAGTTATTGTATAAAAAACAAGTAACTGAAGTTTAATAACAAATTTACGTTTTCCGATTAATTAATCTGTTCCTCAAACGAATGCAAGCTTACCTGACAGTAGGTCTCACACGCATTCAAAATCTGTTTAATTACTTATCGCACCATATGTTTCTACAATTACATGGCCATTCGATGTCTTAATAGTGCCTAACAAAATAGCTTTATGAATAACTTATCAATGTAATAACGCGCTGTTGGAATTAGCTTTACCAATTAAGGGATTGCCTTTCGATCTAATTCAGAGCAAATGTTTCAATACGACCTAAACCGATGTCGAGGGGGGGGACGCTGAATAAACAGAACAATTTGGAATCGTTTCAGTGGTCTTGAATCTGCTCCAGACAGCAAATATTGGATGACCCTATCAATTCTATATAAATTATAGACTCTGACAAACAAAAGAATTGGAGTATTTCTTCAGTTCGCACTCAATTATTTTGACGAAAAACTTCTGAACTGAGACTTTTCTTTTCTTGTGTTAATACTCTTGTCAGTCATGAGACTTTGTTTGAGAACTGTCACTTAGTTGATTTCTATCTATTTATTAATAAGTAATTCCTGCTGCGCCATACATGTGCATACATCTTCTAGTATATCTGCTTGTTAATAGATGACTTTAGCTCCAAACTCAAAACAATGTAACATTTGATTTGTAAATCAAACCAAGCATGGTTCTGCTATTACAGTTATTATATTATGTGTCATGCTATGCTTCAGACCTAAACATTCCGACATTCGACCGCCATGACATGTCATAAACATAACACAACATGCATTAAATTAAATGTTACATTCTTGTTACACATTTTTGTTACAGTAATATATTTATACTAGCTGCGCTTATTTCAAACTTGCAATTCGGCGAAACAATAAGTTTCGGACTGAGAATCGTGTCGTTCAAAGCGTATGTATGCCATTTTAGGTAACAAAAAATACCTAAAATGTGTCAAAGATCGTGCTAGTATCACTGTTTCCCGGGCTACCTTTGTTCCATCAAATCAATATTCAATACATGAAGTTGTTTCGATATTGAGGAGGGTAAAACCTAATTACCTAATGTATTTGTCCCATGGGTGATCAGGGCAAAAAGGTATAAAAATAAGGTTGAACTACATAGAAAGCGATGACGTCAGAGCACTACCGAACCGACTGAATTATGAGGTCGTGTTTTCGGGAGCTTGCGGAGCGAGCGTGATTAAATTATGAGGTGTTTTAGAACTTACTTAAAGATGGTTCCTCCATTTTCGCAACGTTCCCTTTAATATTTTGTTTGCGAACAAAGAAATTATGTGGTTTATGTCGATGATAGACAGTTTCAAACGGCAAACTGCCATGTTACTTTTACTACTTCGCAAGATGCTATGTAAATAAATGTGTTGATTAGAAATTGAAATCTTTCTCAAGAATATACCTATACCGTAGTGAATTCTGCTTCATAGTCATAGCCCATTATTTCCGTGATTTCCCGACAGAGGCGGCTTGGATGTAATTAATTTCGTGGACTAATTGTCAACTAAAGCCGCATAAGATTTGGAATCATTCCCGCTGCGCTTAATTTCTATAGGATCCCCCTTACACGTAACCTGTTTTACTGTTTTACAGCTATCTCAGCTGAGCTGGGGTGCCCTTGACCTCAGCCCGGGCAGGCTCGGCTCGAGCATGGCGGTTTCTTTCATTACACATAATAACTGTATCGAGCGGTCGACACGACACCGAGCTGGGATTTCTGCAGTTGACTGCTTTCGGAACAACAAAAGATCGGAACTCCAAAACGAACCTTTAAAACCTTTTTAACAACAGGGCTCCGTTAGTTAACGGAATTGTTTCAAATCTGTTTGTCGAATACTTTAGAAAATTTGATGCTTTTCCCGAGGATATCTTCGCCTTCGTCCTTCAAGAGTTGTTTGGGCGTAATTTGTCAGTCGTTCCATTTCCTAAATCGTTTTCCGGCTTTTGCTAAGTCAGACGTCGTTTCGCGCCAACCTTCCCGATGAAACGTGCCATGCCTCGCAAGGGATTCTTAATGCCCTTAAGAAGCCGTTCGTTTTTCTATTCTATAAGTGTTACCAGCTCGCTCGCGTTACTTATGGAAGGGAGGTAATTCTCTCTGCTGTCAATTTTGGTAGAACTACCGTATTCGGTACCTAATGCGGTTCTTTTTTTGAGATGAAATATTAGTCGCGCTTTGATATGATGGTGTGCTTGTGAGGCTGAAGATGCAGCTCGCAAGTAGAGTTATAGGCAATATTCGTATTTGTCTTAAAAAGTCTTCTATTCATTAGAAAATACTAGATTGTGTAACTAATTGCATATTTATCACAAATAACTTAGAAAAGTAGTTCGATTTGAATTATTCCGGATTTTCGGTTAGTTTAAATATTCTTATCAATATTGTTGTATAATTAGACATGTTCTCGATTGTGATTAATGCCACAGTACTATCGTTATCGCCGTTGACGACAACATTATCTTCAGAATGTGTGCCGGTTACGGACCTCGAGCTTCGCACCATGTCCGCATAGGCAGTGACGATATTGTAGTCTCTTTGACAGCGTCATCTTTAGTACTGATAATGCCTAATTTACTTATTGGCTGTTGAATTGCAAAGCTCAAACAGCTTTAGTCAGGCCGGAGAGATGCTCTAGAAATGCCAGTGAAAAACTGATGCCAAGTATATCTATTAAAATGCCAGACCATTCATCATGCCTGGTGGCCATTTTGTATGCAAAAGATTGGGTTGTATTCACTTTCGACGATCAAATTATTCGTATTCAATATATGATGCTTGATCAAGATTCTTAGAAGGCCGATGTACAGACAGATATACCTCTGTCAAATACGCGAAATGATATGAATATATTTTTAATACATGCACTTTTTATGTCAGCCCTCTAAATCTAGGTTTCGATCACATGACCACCCGGTCACTCTCGCTCGTTCCATTCAGCGATAGATACGTAATTTAATGTCGTATTGACCGAGGACGCCTCAATAGATAATCTTTTATCTGACTATTAAATAATGAGTGGTCGCAAACGCGTCTCGCCGGTCACTTCGCGCGCGCCGTCTCAGCCACTCGCGCGCCAAACCTATCACCTGAGGCATCCGTATCCAAAGTTTATAGGCCATCTACTAACACAATTTTTTTACCTACTTCAATAAAAACTACTTTATGACCAATATTGTTGTTCTAACTGTTGATTGTGTTCGTCGAACGGCGGTTTCCATCAGTGTTTGTGTTGACTACAGTGAATGTATCTGTGACGTTTGTGAGAAATGCCGTTTTCAAGAATATCGGTTCTTGGCACTCCGATGATCAACGGGGGCGTTGCCAAAATGTCTCACGAGGTGCGTCTTGTTTATATTTTAGCGTCTTTCCGTGCATGACAAGTCTCGAAATAAATTCAAATAGATTTATTTAAGAAATATGCGGAATTAAGGTGTGTAGTTTTTGTTTGTGAAACTTTTTAACTTAGCTCAAAAAATATTATATTAAAATAATTATTCACACGTTGTTCTTTTAAAAGTTCACATTCGTGTCCTGTGAATATAATTACTTAAACATGTACATGCATTGTGTATTAACTAGAACAATGTTGCTGTTTCTCGTTCTTCATGGTTTACCAATTTAATTCGTATTAGCATTTTCGGTGAACATGAATTTGCAGTTACGGCATTGGAATATTTAATGGTTTACGAACTTTATTAAATCCTTCACTGTTTCTATTTACAATGCCTAATGAAAGATACGATTATATAGTTAATTTACAGTGCGATTACAATTACGATTTTAATTGCCTCTTAAGTAATATCATCAACGTCACTCCAGACATGTGTAAATGGAAAGTTAGACACATATGCGTCTCTTGCGTTAATTACCATCTCCCTAAACGTGTTACGTACTTACGTGTATGTTTTCCAAGACGTCTCAGTCATTTCATTACCGTCTACAAAGTGTTACCTATAAATAAATCCAAAACGTGTAACAAGTGTATTTCCGTCTGATGTTTCATCAGTTTCGTTATTTATGTCATCTTTCTCTTCTAGTATTTTATTATAAGTGGGAAACACGAAAACATGCCGTGTAGTGGGCATCGAACCGATACTTGCGTCTTGCCTCGTGGTCCGATAACCACTGCGCTATCGGCCGACCTCGCCACCTCGCGAGATTACAATTGGTGTATTAGCACTATTTCAATAACGCAGATAGCTTCATTATTCTTATATTGATATTTGATAGTGCCTAGAAGTAAACGAACTTGTGCGTTCTCGTTGTATGATTAGATTAGTTTTATTTATCGATGTTCATTGTTAGTAAAACAGCTAAACAAACACACACTTGAGTGCTGGTTTCAATAAGTATTACCTACTGTACCTACTTGATACTGACGATCATAAGTTACTTTGTAAACTCGAATTCGATTCTAACTAAACAAAAAGAAACACATACAAAGATTAATTCATTCTCAATATTTGTGACTTCGTCCTGGATTATTAAAATAAAATACATTGTACTTATAATTAGATCTATTTAAATTTTATTCAGCGACTAAATTTATAATTTGCGTTGCAAATGAGATTCAGTTCATTTTCGTCTCTTCATAAATCTTCAATCTTTTATTAATCATAATCTTCATAAACTTTGTTATGGCTTTTTTACTGCCATCTGGATCGAAACAATTGCGATTAAAAATTATTGATGGCCGCACTTAATCACTAACGTCTCTCGCCGTCTTTTGCTATGGTTATCCGTAGATTGAAACATTATGACTATTTGTTATGTCTACTTTGCTCTCGTATTTGACTTTAAGAATGACAGAGACTTCGCTGCTATCCTAATTTCTACTTCACACAACTACATTATTGGTTTGTTTAGTATTTTCTCCAAGAATTTTATACATTTTAAGATCCTTTGCAGGTTTTTTTTTATCAAATGGACATGTGTTTAAGCTTCGAAATCAAGACGCTTCAGCCAAGACTCATATCCGACACATCCTTCCTTAAAGGATAACATAATTTCCTTAAAACTCCTTAAATTAGGAACTATTGAAAACTGGGTGGTTACCGGTGGTCATTAGTCATAAGGGCGACAATTGAGTGACAAGCGACATCCCGCCGTCAACTGGATAATTCGACGTAGCAAACAAGGTAGCGCCGGCGTTTCTCCTAATGGCTTTTATATTGTTTTATGTGCCGGTGCGTTTTTGATGTTTCCCTTTTGGCTGACTGAATTGCTTACTTTTAACAGATTCATACCTTCAAAAGATCCTTGTGATCATTCATGTGCCCTTCTGTTCGTTAGTAGCGTACGTAGAAACTTATTTGTTTTTAGATTTAGGTAAAATCGTAAAAGTGATTGACGTTCTACTAATGTATAGGTAATACTGATTGCTCGAAAGTCATTTTTAATTTTACCCTTGTCATTGCGACAAGAGGGGGTTTCCAACCCACGCCATATTGAAGATTCTAGTGGTACTAATTTATTTTACTGGCAACGACAAATTTCTTGTAACTGACGTTGAAAGTCGGTGACTGTTACTGATGTAGACATAGACAATGAGGAAACAGGACTAAATATGTATTTTCAAGTATTTTTTATTTATTTATTTTTTGCATAATAAAGCCTTATTCACAGTGATGAATGTCGATTTTTTTTCAATGGGATTCAGTATTTATTTCGCAAGAAGAACGAAGGATTGAGAAGTATACGGGTAAACAATGTTTTTAATTAGGTTAATGAAATGACAAATCGAAACTGACATATATGGTTAGTGACAAATCGAAACTGATGTACGTGACGTGCTGTTTGTAGTGCCACTACCCCTGCCGGACCGACGCTTCTTAGGCTATAACGTACGTAAGATTTTTAAATTGTCTGACTGTACATTCTTGATGTCATTATGGGTACAGTCGGTGACTAGCGTGCTTTTGAGAGTAGTTTGGATAATCAAAACGCAGGCGAACTACTTTTGCAGCGTACTGTACCTGAACAAAAAGTCAACGGTCGCTTACTATGTATATTATTCGAAACAGATGTTAAAATATTAACAGTCCTGAATCAATTAACACTCATAGGCAACTTAATACAACTCTACTCATAACGTAGAGAAAATTAACTAAGTAATGATGCGTACCCATTCATTTCGGTCAATTTTATTGAATTTATTGCTACACTATACGTACTTTAAAAACAAACACGAATATTTTTTTTTGTATCAAGCTCTCTAGTTCTTATACAGACATCTTCCAAAAGTCAAAACTATATCTTATTCCAGTATATTGCGCCCTTGTGACCCAGATGTGATCGATAATAATTACACGCGTTAATTGGAATTGCATCATCATTATCAGCAAAATACATTACGTCTTTACAACAGATAACATCCCGTAGCACGAGGGCTTGCCAGTATCATCTTTCAAAAAGTGCATTCACGATAACACTTATTTTATTTAGCAGTTTCCTTTTGGAGACTTTGTCCTGTTGATCGGGGCTGGGTATCCTCAGTTTTCGGCGCCTATTGATTCTGTCTTGGGTTGTTGTTATGTCAATTGGGCTTGCTTGAGATCTCTATATTTTCGCCCTCCTGATTTTGGTGACTTCGTTTCTGTCAGACACTTCCGTTATTAGATAATGTCTCCGAAAACAGCGTTTTCTAAAAGGATATTCTACTATGCGTAAAGTGGAACTAAACGAGGACTTGAAACCTTCCTAAAGTTTTGGCCTAGAATACGGGGGGCTTAGTTAATTAAGATAAATAGAGGGAACTGGGAAAATAGGCCGGCAGGGGTAGTTAAGGCTGAGGTGAAACTTAACGTCCCACGCCCTATTAGCGACTCGGTTACGGTTTCAATTTAGTTTTCGGTATCGCCAGTGGTGGAGAATAAAAGAAATGTGACGGGAGATCTAACACAACACTCATCTTCATAGACTTAAGACCCACTAGCCAGTGGATCAGTTTCCATGTACATGTACATGTATCTCTTTCTTGACCCTTTCTTTGGTAGCCTTACGCGACACCTTTATTTTTTTCCTTTATATGGTCCATGTTAGTCTTCGCTGCTTCATCCTAATAGGTAACGTCGTTCGTGGTCGTCGTCGTTTTATAGAAATTATCCATTGTTCTTATTGATAAATTATTGTATCTGCTGAAAGACGTCCACTGTTGGACCGACCGGTTGTTAGTTGCCCTCATTCAAAGGTTTCCTGTTCCACTTGCTGGGGATGAAAGTGATGTCGTCCATTTGGTGGCCGCGACTCACAAATTCTTGATTAACATTACTTTGGCTGTCAAAACAGCCAAAACGGTCTTGGCTTTCGAACCTAACATTCGACTTTTTTGTAAAGATTAAAGAGGCTAAATTAAAGTATTGTGGCAATAGAAAAGAAGGAAAGAACTAAATTTACGATATCGGTTCAACCGATAAAGCGTAAATTTTGATTATAAATGTTATGGTTGCGAAACTAAACTTCATTATCCTAAAAGGCTACAAATCACAAACCAAATTGGAACAATCGTCTCGAAAGCATTGAAATTGTAACTGAGACTTTACGGCCGTCCCGCAGAGTGATGGATTAGGTGTTATTCAATTCCAGACGGGATATTGCTCGGAGATGTACGAATGAGTATACTTTATGTACCTATCTACTAGCTGCGCCCCGCGATGATACATTAAAAAAAAAAGAAGCCCATCCAGGGTGTCAGCTACCTTCATACCAAAATGTATCTAAATTGGTCCAGGTGTTTCAGCGTGAAGAAGTAATAATGAACATAAGCACACTCATAAACACTTACAAACTTTCGCCTTTATAATATTATTAGTGTAATTCCAGTTAAGATACCTTAAGCAGTTAACTTATCAAATTAATGGGCCTCTGAAACAACAATTTAAGAGCTTCAAAATTTACCAACGCCCTCGAATACACAATGAGGTTGGTTTTAGTAATTTCGTTTTGACTGTTTCGGAATGTTAATGCAAAAGAACTGAGAGTACTCTTGTTGAAATACTTGACAAAGGCCGTAAAGTAATTACTTACTGAATGTGAATTTTATAGTTCTCTAGGGATTCAAATGTCGCCCGGCGAACAAAACAAAAAAGGCGACCTTTCGCCCTTACCCTTATGTACATAACCCGCGGCGGAGTTACGTAGGGATTGCTATTTAAATTCTTCAATAAAAGAAGCTGAATTCTGACTAGTATACGACTAAAAGTGCGATATAAGATTAACTTTTTTTTCTATCTTTAAAGACATTGTTACGCACTGGTGTGTTGCCAAACGATCACATATATTCCGAAGACGAAATAGTTTCTCGAACGTTCCTGTAGCCATATTTACCCGCCAGTTTTGGCCTGTTGGTTATGTCGCCAAATATTTCGATTATTTATAATGTTTGACGTAAACTCTCGGCTGGATAGCAGCCAGTCTGCGATCGTCTGCATCGCGCTTCATATCCAAGATATTTGTGAAATTGTGTTCGTTTGTTGATAACGATGTTTCGTCTGTTTTTTAGCGTCTCATTCGTTTGTTTTTATTTTCCTTCTTTTTGATTAATCTGTTTATGTATCTTTGCTGTTTACGTAATTCACGAATGTAAATGAGTATTGCAGATAAAAGAATATTATTAAAGTTGAAGTTGTATAAAGGAAAAACGTTGACTCATTTTAGATGTAGAACTAAAAATGTAGAACGTTTTTATTATTGTCATTTAGGTAAACCTTTGGATTAAAATAAATTCGGAAGTACATATACGCTCTTATTAAATAAATACCGCAAGAAGTCCAGCCTAGAGGCTTGACCAAGGCCGAATCAGAACAGGCCAAATGCCAAAGCGAACATTATTGCAATATCTATTCAAATAATATTGTTAACGTACATTGAGTGTTAATCCTTACACAAACACAGTTACTTTACTTTATTATTCCTCAATGGAATCATAATTGATGAAATAATCATCAACATCATCATATCAGCCTATAGACGTCCACTGTTGGACAAAGGTCTCCCCCAAAGTTATCCACAACGATCGGTTGTGCGCCGCTCTTCATTTTCTGCCTGTGATCCTAACCAGGTCGTCGGTCCACCGTGTTGGGGGCCTTCCCACGCTGCGTCTTCCAGTCCGCGGTCGCCACTCAAGAACTTTTCTGCGCCAACGGCCATCTGTTCTACGATCAATGTGCCCCGCCCACTGCTACCTAAGTTGGCGACTGTCTGAGCTATATCTATAACCTTGGTTCTCTTGCTTATCTGATCATTTCAGATTAGATCCGGCAAGAAAACTCCGAGCATAGCTTTGCGCCTTCTTATGAGGCCCATTGTGAGCGACCACGTTTCAGTGCCGTATGTCATCACCATCACTGGGACTAATAAAATAGTATTAACATATTATTGCTATTAAACAAAACAATTCATGATGGAGAAAGAGCAATTGTCCAAAGGAAAATCCCGAAATTGTGAACAAAAATAATATAGTACCTACATAGAGAGAGAGATACCGATAACCTCCATTAATATTACCTTCACAAACAATTCCGAAATCCGACAAAGGGCGAAATACAATTTTGTAACTTTGAAATGCTTCGCTAAATGGGCATATTTTTATTTTGTTGTAGTTTTTTTTTCTCAGATTTCAATAAAATTTGTTGAGTTGGTAAAGTTGCTTATTCTGAACAAGGTAAGCCCAATTTCACGATATGTCCTACAAAATTTTCCAACTCAATGGAAAATTTTGTATTTTGTTCAGAATAAGCAACTTTACCAACTCACCAAATTTTATTGAAATCTTGAGAAAAAAAAACTACAACAAAAAAAAATTGCCCAAATGGCATTCGTATTCCGACCAAGTGAGCCTAAAGTGGTGGAAAAAATAGTCTGGCAATAGCTTTGCAACATAATTCTATTATGCACGGACTCTGAAAACCGGCCAAGTGCGAGTCGGACTTGCGCACCGAGCGTTCCGTACAAACTCTTATCTTAACTGGCCGGGTTAAGTTTGCATCAGGTATGTATGGCGCCGCATACAAATGATGTGCAAAGTTAACGCAACCGATCACATTTTTTGTGGGAGCCCCGTTATAAATATTTATTTTTATGCTGTTTTTTAGTATTTGTTGTTATAGCGGCAACAGAAATACATCATCTTGGAAAGTTTCAACTGTCTCACTGTCACGGTCACTGTCACGGTTCATGAGCTACAGCCACAGCTACAGGTGACAGACGGACAGCGGAGTCTTAGTAATAGCGTCCCGGTTTTTCCCTTTGGGTACGGAACCCTAAAAAAAATATTGTTTTATGAGGTTAAAATGCACAATCGTAAGTTATTTTATTTGGCTTGGTCGATATATTTCAGCTCTACCTAGTTTCGATAACTGTTTATCATGTTTAAACCTAAATAGCTGAAGTGCATACAGTATAAAAACTAAAACCAGGATAAAAACTCCGTTGAATATAGACAGCTTCATCTTATGCGTCTCAAATATTCAGGAAGCCAACGTTTTGCGCAGTTGTTTATCCCATTTGCCTTTCGTACGTTGTCTGGCTCGCGACCACATGAAACATTAATGCGCGCGTTTCATGCCGTATATGGGTCAAACGGGACAGCGCAATGCGATGGAAAGGCAATGTTTAAACACCTGCACCTAGGGTTGCCAGATCGAATTACCCTATTATCGGGAGAAACAACATTTTTTTGGGGACTTCGTGACTGGTCGGGAGATACAAAAATTTAATTATAAGGAGAAACAAAACAACATCGTTCGCAGCCGAAAGAAATGTCGACATAAATAAATACTAACAAAAAAAACATGAAATGATTTCTCATTATTATAATTTTATCTATAATCTACAAAAATGTACTAATTTAATTTATTTATAGTACTTATGGAAAAAAATAACAGTGGTATTTCCTTTTAAAATTATAGTTTTATAATATGAAGTTGTTTTTCGGGTGATTTTTTTACTTTGTCGGGAGTCGGGAGTACTTACATACAAAAATTCGGGAGAATCCCGACCATCTGGCAACACTACCTGCACCTCTAGTATAACTGTGACACGCGACTCTTTCTCTCGCGAGTTTACCTATCTCTTTATTCGCTGTACTGTGAGAGAGTGACGGGTGATGTTATGTCGCGCGACAAGAGTCGCGAAGCGTAGTTGTGCTAGACGGGCTGGAAAAGAGCTAAAGTCGGATTTTTAATTAGCTGGAGTAAACTGACGCAATTTATACGAGCGCAATTTGATTAACTTTAATTTGGTTTCAAAATATCACTTTTTATCAATAAAAGTTAATCTAATATCAGTAATTAAGAGTATTCTCATTCAATGTTTTAAGAGATCGTTTCTGAATAATCTAAATAACGAAAATATAAATTACGACATCTGTCAAATCACTCTGGCTAATTAAAAATAGGTACAACTGTACTTAATGGAAGAGAAGTTTGGTTTTGCAAACGTATTGAGATGGTGCTTCGTTTAATACAATACAACAATTTATTGCCAACGCCCTCGAATACACAACAAGAAAAATGTGACAATTGAAACCTTAATTTAACAATAGCTGTCTTTTCGCTAAAGAGCGATAATTTTATATTGTTAATACTATACTGACTTGTAAAGTAAGTAGGTATAGTTTGATTTGTATTGTCAATTTGTAGAACTTAAGTAAAGTAAGGCTGGAATCAATGTGAACCATTCATCATACAGTTGCCGGCCAACTTCTTGGGCATTACCTTGACTGCGCAATAGCCGATTTACGTACGTAAATGTACATGCGGAGATCCGCCATTTTTGTGCAAAAAGTTTGCTATTTTACATTCGGAACAACTATACAAACTTTACTACTCTACGACTCGTATTCGTTCTAACTTATTATATACTTATCTTAGTATTCTTAGTATGTAGAGAGTATTAACTAAAGTAAAGTGACAGGTAGTACATGTCGCGCGACAAAGAGGCGCGTCACAGTTATGACGTAAATATCCGCTTATTTTAAGCGACAGGATAAATGACTTTTTTTTATTAGTAGTGAAGGTTCTTAACCGTTGGGACTGAATCGAATTGTTGCGTAAATATTCGATTACTCCATGTTCATATGACATAATGCGCGCGATTATTCTTATCGCTAAATCTTTCAATCAAGATCGTCATAAAACCTATTCAATAAATCTGTGCCGCATTATCGAAGAAATGCTATCAGTTCTTTAATAAATAGTACATTACATACTTAGGGCGGTAAATACAGGCGTATATAGGTATTATGATCGATAAAGACTGATAACGATTAAATTAGTAATCTCGGAGTTAATATTTGTCGCGTACCGGAAGGCGTAGCGCGGGAAGGCCCCTAACAAGGACAACCGACGACCTGGCTTGGGTCGCGGGAAGCAGTTGTACGAGGACGGTGCACGACCGATCGTTATGAAGAAACTTGGCCTTTGTTCAGAAGTGGATGTGTTTCGGCTGATATGATGAAGTATTATTTTGAAAGTCGGTTTAATCTATCGCATTCCTCATGTTTTACACTTCTTATATAACCTTAACAGTAAAAAATTGTATATTGTACATTGATCATCGATTGTAGTAGATCGCATTCAATTTTTCTTTCTTAATTTACCTTTGTGTCATTATTTATAAAAGTAAAAAATTGATTCGGTAAACATACGTGATGCGAAAAACGTTCTTATGTGCTATTCTTTTTACATCAGGACAGGAAACAAAATATTTTTAGTGTAATAAAAGACAAACGAGCCTCCAAGCTAAGGCTCGTGGGCAGTGGCCGAACTGGATATAATGTTAGGTAAACCTGAGTCTGCCCACGCTGCCAATGGTGAAGTGCCCGGTATAATATCTCCTAAAATAACCCCAATGTTATATAATGTAACTCTGGAATCATATGAGATATACTCGGCAACTCTTCCTAGCTATTATTCCACATGCTGGTGGGGCCAGTTTCCCCTAGGTACTGTACTTTTCCGCATCGCTTAGTCTTCGACATCGTCTTCGAATAAAAACATGGTAGTTCTATGAAACATCCGCGAAACAACTTACGATCGATGCTAAGCCTCATTCATCTATAAATAAGCTTGGGCCTCTCATTGTGTGCCAATCACCGGTGCAGAAGATCGGGTGATTTAGCACTTTGGACATCCGCTGCAGACTCGCCATTATGCCGCTTCCTCCCGCTAACTGGCTTCTTTCGTAACCAATATCGTAGAGGACGTTGGAAATGGAACAGTTTTAAGGCAGCTGGGTGAATGAACAGCGCCTACCTTGGCTAGATATTTCTTTAGTAAAGTTTGACAGTTAAAATTATAAGAGGTTCAGTATTAAATTAGTATCGATAGTCGGTTCTAAGAAACCAACGCTTTAAAGGAGGAGTACGCAAACGTATAACTTATTATGCTTAACTAGGACCAAAAATATCACCGTTTGTCTTCATGTCCTAACTTAAGGTTAATGAAAGAATATAAAAAGAATAAATGCCGATGTGCGTGCCAATCTAACGATTATTCTGAACCTCGTAATAAGCCTCTTTGCGTGTTATTGTTAGAACCCCACTGTAATTTACTTAAATAATAACTTTGGTAAATATTTCCCAATTTTTGGCTTTTGAGCCTTAAGAGCTTCGGTCTGCTTAGGTTTTGAATACAAGATTTTAAATAACACCAAGACATTTCGTCGAAGTTTCGTGAATTTCGTGCCTTACTAAAATGGTGTAGTTGAGATGTATGTACAGAGAGGCTATTTTTCGCAATACGTGCCAATACTTCAAGACTGTGGAGAGATATAATAACGCGTATATTTCCTTCCTTCCAGCATGAGGTCACGGCGGGTGCGCGGTGCCCGTATGGAAGCCGGGCGGGCTGGTGACCCCGCGCAGCTCCGTCGCGGCTCGCCGGCATGGACGCGCCCGTGTCGCCGCCCGCGCTCGCGCAGCGTGGGCCGCTGCAAGCACCAGCCGGCGAAACGCTCGCCACGAGCCCACAAACTGAAGCCCTAGACCCAGAGACTCTGCGGCTCGCGCCGCGCGCGCTCCCCCCGATCCCCGAAAGCGAACCGCTACTCCGCGATCCGCTCAGTGTCAGTGAGAATGTTGGCCGGAAGACTAATGGCCGGCCGCTCCACGTGCAGTTCGATGCGCAGTCGCCGCCTGCGCCCGTGTCAGTCAGCGGCAGCAGCTCGAGCTCGAGCTCGTCCGACGACGAGGAGCTCTCCCTCGCAGAGGCGCGACCCCCAGACGGCGGCTGGGGATGGGTCGTCGTATTCGCCTCGTTCATGGTCAATCTCATCGCCGACGGCATCACGTTCAGCTTCGGTGTGTTCTTCCCGTATTTCTTAGAGTATTTCGGCGAGGGTAAAGGCAAGACGGCATGGATCGCCGGTATTTTTATGGCGATGCCGCTCCTGTCCGGCCCGATCGCAAGCTTCTTGACCGACCGCTATGGCTGTCGGCGCGTGACTATCTTCGGCTCGATACTGGCGGCTATCGGGTTCGTTATCTCGGCCTTCGTGGACAATATGGAGACGCTGTTCCTCACGTTCGGAATCATGGCCGGCTTCGGATTGAGCTTGTGCTATGTAGCGGCGGTGGTGATTGTCGCCTACTACTTCGAGAAGAAGCGATCACTGGCGACCGGTATATCTGTCTGTGGCAGCGGAATCGGGACATTCATATTCGCGCCGCTGACCAACGTATTGCTAGACGAGTACGGTTGGCGAGGGACAACGTTAATATTAGCTGGATTCTTCCTAAACATGGCCGTCTGTGGGCTTCTCTTCCGAGATCTGCCATGGACGACCACAATGAACGCAGAGAAAGCGAAAGAGAGGAAACGAAAACGAGAAAGAAAGCGAAACAAGCGCTTCGGGTCTTCGGCTGACAGTTTCTCAGACAGCAAGAGTAGCGCTGCGGGGTCTGCGAAAATTGCGGAGACCGTAGACGTCGAGGCCGTGGCGTCTCCTATCGTGCCGCAGTTCAGTTCTCTAGTAGACTTACCGACGTTTATGACTGGAGGAGAGAGCGTGTCTTTAGAAGTGTTCGAGCTGATGTCTAACAAGGGTCGCGCTTACGCGATCTTGGCGCAAAACTATCCAGGCGTAATGCTTCCTTCTAGAAGCTTCAGCGACAGCGGGCGGCTACACGAACAGTCAACGCCTCGGGCGTTGATGTCGCCGGACACCATGTCGCCTGGGCCGCTATCACCAACGCAGCCACCCAGGACTCAAGAGAATCGGGCTCCTTTAAACGATAAGACGGCGCTGTCGCTCTGGTTGAAGAGACAGGCGACGGTGACCGGGGCGACAGGAGCAGTGAAGACCCACCACCGGCCACCGGCCTTCCTGAAGGACTTGCGCGTGCACCGGCACTCGCTGACGTACCGCGGCGCCATGCTGAACATCAACAGGTACCGGCTCCACGCGTCCTCGTGCCCCAACATCTTCAGGAACTCCATGACTACCATTGCTAAAGAAAAGGTGAGTTGTGTCTAGAAAAAAAAATTTAAATCTGTCTTTTTGATAGATAGTCTCTAAACTACAACATCAGAAGTTAAGTGTTCTAGAGATTATCTCTCATTTGAGAATTTAGCGTTTAGATTTGATAGATTTTGTAATTTCCGCGTCAAGATATGACTTTGAAGTATAAAGTTGTCAAGCTGTTATCAATAAAAAATACAGCTATCTAACGGTACGTAATTGTGATAGTTTTGAATACTATAGGGTGCTGTAATGAGCTTTTCATATCTTTTCTTGTTACATTACAGACGAAATGCATTGGATGTAAACAGTTGCGCAGGTTCGATTTCTGGTGCAAAATACCGCAATGATAAGATATGTTTCTTTGTGATATATTTTTGTATCTTTATCCTAGAACATACATAACTTTAACCCCACATCTGATGTTAAAACCGCGGTTCGATGCAGCGCTGGATTCAAATCCAGGTTTGGACAAATATTAGTGAGACGAGCTTGAAAATGTGTTTCTGACATATTTATATCGTCATTGTCAGCTCATTGCTTAGTTTGGGAATAGATCGACTTGTGCAAGACTGTCTCCTAATATTTCCTTAACTACCTTTCCAGGTCCAATGGTACGCCGGCCTGTGGGACTTCTGGGACCTGGTCGTGGACGTGCTGGACTTCTCGCACTTCCGCAACCCCGCTTTCCTCGTGTTCGCGTTCTCCAACTTTCTGCTGTACATGTGGTACGACGTGCCGTACGTGTACATCGCCGACAGCGGCATGAGCATGGGCTTTGACAAGAACGAGGCCTCCATGCTGATCTCCGTCATTGGGATATTGAATATGTTTGGAGAGGTGAGTTAGAAGAGAATATAGGTACGAATGTTACAAAGATAAACCGATACTGTACAGCCTGTACAAACGAAGACACTGATAACTGTACATTTTTAAACTAAAACAAACCTTAACACAACGTGTTAACTCGACTAGTTCAAAACGAGACACAGTTAACTATACACACCCATAGACCATGCAAAAAAAACAAATACAGGAGCTCAACGCAAAATGCATGCGATGTAAATCGTAATCTAGCATTATTAGATTTCTCGTTGTTCGGATCCGGAACAAAAAAATCTAGATTTGCATCTCTTTCCTGAAATATTTAGTTTTAGTCTGTAACTGTAAAACTACAGAAAATGGATGTTGATAAATTCTTGAGATGAGGCACAGTTTAATTGATGGTCTAGCGGTGAAAATAGCAGTGATTAGAAAACCAACTTGAAGTGCAATAGATCGGAATATGTATACATTTTAGACGATCTTTTTTATTGGACAACAACAAAATTAAATTATTCTCTTCCTTTTGCTGTACTTACGTTCAACCCACAATAAGTTTAAACACACAGTACAAAGCCCTTTATCTCGAGTAGTAACTGTTAACTTGACCCGCTCCAATCTGTCGCTGCGATACGGCCGATAAGAGGCGGTGATAACGATCCGACAGCATCGTTAGACACCAGTACATTAGCTGGAAATGTAGCCACCACATAACTCATCAGTTGCGGGGACTCGCTGGATGCGGGTCGCTTCTATCCGGCCCATGTAGAAGTTTATTGAGAAGGCCTGTGTCCAGCAGTGGACGTCCTATGGTTGAAATGATGATGATTACTCAGTCTAGCGATAGCATTATTGCAGCATATGCGTATCCTGGGATGCTTGAAAATTTGTTGAGGTTAAATTTACTCTATTGTTTGTAGTTACGCAAAGTTTAGGTATTTTGACTCGCCTAATTCCTATCACTGTATATAAGACTGACGCGTGCGCATGTTTTAGCTTAACTGATAACGACTTCTTACTCCACATGTACGGGGGATTACTAAGTAAAGCCTTTACGTTGTTTGCCTTGGAGTTCAGATAACAATATCCGTACAGTAGTAGAACCTTGTAATAAACCTTTCAGGATTTGTAAATATTTTAAACTCATACTACCTATATTGTACTCTTAAAACAATGTGGAAAATTTATATTACTAAATAAAAATAAATATATCCTGGTCACGGCAGCCTATTGTAATTTACAAGCACGAGTGGCTTCTAAATAACTATATTAAATTATACTCAAAGTTGTAGGATGCCTATTTACAAATTACACTAGAATAATAAGTAAAATTAACTAAAATCGTAGAAAAAAACGTTAAATTATTAAGTAGTTTTATTTAAGACATCCTATATGAGGGATGATTTGCCTGTATACCTAATTTCACTTAAAATGGCGGTGTCAAATTCATTGCGCCGTATAAAACTATCACACTACCATAAAACATTGGAAACAGATTGATAATGAAATAATGATTTGAATGATTTTATTCTGCAAGTAGGACACAAGGGCACTTTTACATGTCTAAGTGTACCGGCATTTCACAAGAAGAGTCCACTGTTGAGAAGAATCGCCGAAAGAAACTCAACAGTCAGTAATTTTTACAAGAAAGTATGACGTTCTATCACAATTTATGTACGTTTGGTATGTTTTCTTAATAGAACTGTGTCCCTTAAACTAGTCAGGTATAGTTGGTAGGTTTTACTTCTGTACGATCGACTTAAATCACATAATGCCATTCTGTCTATCGTATTGGTCTTGTAACTCATTATAGTCCGCCATAAAAGAGAAGCTACCTGCGTAAATAAGGATTTCATGCAGCGGATTATCAACTATAGGGCCTTTGCCAAGAGTTAGTTGCTTTAAATGAAATTTGTTTGCCATGAAATCCATTATATACGGACTAAAGCTACATTTCAATTAAAACAATTATGCTTAAGCTTAAATGGATCGTACATAAGTAAAACTATACAATGGGCTGTAGCCCAGAATTCTGCAGAATGGGGAATGGATGAAAATTTCAGAAGTGCTTTAAAAGTGGTTGAAATTTTTACTGGTGGTAGGAATAAGCTTTTATAGCACAAAAAAAAAGTTTCAGATTTTTTGGCTGCACCGGTGATTTAAAAAAAATCAAAGAGGTTCTAGTTCAGTGCCTCTGAGCCGTCTTCGGCTGTTTAGAAGTTCGCCCAAAGCTCTTTGATTTTTTTAAAATCACCGGTGCAGCCAAAAAATCTGAAACATTTTTCTGGTGCTAAGAAAGCTTATTCCTACCACCAGTAAAAATTTCAAGCAATTCTGATATTTTCATCCATTCCCCATTGCATGGCCCATTTATGAATGAACTGTTGACGGTCTGACTTGTCGGCGTGGACAGATCCTGCTGGGCTGGGTGGGCGACTGGGAGTGCGTGAACCCGAGCCTGGTGTACGCGGCCTGCATGCTGCTGTGCGGCGTCGTCACCTTCCTCATGCCGCTGCTGAAGACATATTTCGGCTTGGGTATGTACCAATATTATAAATGTTTATATTTATATTATATATGTTTATATTATATTAGATGTATGTATATATATTTACAGGTATAGCAAAATTATGAATAAGTATTATAATTATGTTTTGTTACTTATGTGTAAGTTAGTTGAACCGCCTACAATTTTTCCGCTTTGCCGTAAGGTTGACTGGTAGAGAATGCCTCATGGCATTAAGTCCGCCTTTTGTACGATGTTTCTTTTGTGCAATAAAGATTAAATAAATAAATAAATAATCTTATTAACCTTTAGAGCGCTTCTTCTACCTCCCATGTCAAAATGGGACTTATACGCCAATAGTTGAAAAAAGAAAGAGCGAAAATATACCTTATCTGTCAGCAGGAAAATTGCTTTCACAGCGTCCGCCATTACCCCTTTAGTGGTCGTTGGCGTGGTAGACACACGACCACTTTAGTGGCTCTTGGCGTTCATAGGGTTAAAGGTTTCGTGAGACATTTAATTATTGTATTAAGCTGTTTACACACGTGAAATTGTCAGGAACGGCCCGACATGTTTCGAACTCGTATGGAGCTCTTCATCATTGACTGCTACCAGTACACCGGCACGGCAACTTGTCACTGATTCTTTGGTCGACGCTCCTCTCTAATAGCGGGGGTGGGTGCTGGCAGGCCTGCAACTTGTCCGTCCGGCACCCCAACGTCACTTCCTGACAATGTCACGTGATTGTAAACCGTTTAATGCAATAATTGGGTATGGTTCATTTGCTTTGAAACTGTTTTTTGTTCAATCTGTAACCCTTGTATCATCAATCCGGTTATCCTGATCACGACGAAGATCAGCGTAGCAAACGCTCGAGACCAGAGATTGAAATAAGTATTAGAGAATCATTGTTACATCAAAATAGGGACTTAATCGCGTTCCAAAAACGCTTGCTCGAACGCGAATCGTTTTTTTAACGCTATAAAGTCCCGTTTTATTATAATAATGTGTGAAAATCGTGCGAGTTTAAATCAATATACTAGAGAATCAATGCTGCCTTTTATGATAGACCTAATAAAAATACAGAAACTACTTTAATATCAGCATGAATGAAATGAAATTACTCTTAAGTTTAGGACTGCTGGTTTATTGGTATGATCAAGTAAATTGTTGATAAAATAATATGATAAGTAATAATGAATACCAGGTGACCGCAAATTATAAGAACAAAAAAATAACTGCTTTCAATATCAGTGTTGGAACACTTTGAAACTTTAATCGATTACGGGTCATAATCATAATATTAGGCTGTGACGTCATCCATATCACGTTGTAAACAGGTTAAGTTAAATAGAACATAACTGTCGACTTAGTATTTTCTTGCGGTGAACACACGCGTACTATAGTACCAGGTCAGCTCAAAACCCGACGCGACGACGCGTTTGGTTCGAGACACCTGCCTACTGTGTCGGCGGTCCCGGGTTCGAATTCCGGCCGGGGCAAATATTTGTTCTTGGGTCATGGATGTTATCTATATATGTATTTATATATTACCTATGTTATCGTCGTCTAGTACCCATAGTATAAGCTTTGCTTAGTTTGGGACTAGGTCGATTTGTGTATGATTGTCCCTTTTTTTTTTTTTTTTTGTTAGCCTATATTGGTGTCCCACTGCAGGGCAAAGGCCTTTTATTCAAAAGTATCTTGTGACTTGCAGCGTCGGCGGCGGGTCTGTTCGGCGCGTTCATCGCGGCCAACTACTCGCTGACGTCCATCATCCTGGTGGAGCAGATCACGCTGGAGAAGTTCACGAACGCGTACGGGCTGCTGCTGCTCATGCAGGGCGTCGCCAACCTCGTCGGCCCGCCGCTCGCGGGTCCGTAGCACCCCCACTCGACGGAGCATGTCAGGCCACCCGCGCGCACCGACGATATGGTACGGCAGAACATTAAAGTATCAACACGGCACCCACCGTTTAGTTGCGTCCTTGTTTATGATCCATGCGTACGTCAACGAAAAAAGAAATTAAATATGTAACATGGTAAATTGTAGTGTTAAGTGGTGTAGAGAGACCTCATAAACATGGACGGCAACTAAACGGTGGCCGCCGTGTTGATACTTTAATGTTCTGCCGTACCATATCGTTGGTGCGCGCGGGTCGCCTACGGGTCACCTTACATGCTTCGTCTAGTGGGGGTGGTCTGTGACTGCTTCTTACCGGTATCCCGACTCTTGCCAGGGTCCGCTTTAATTGCTATATAGATACAAAGTTCAACATGCAAAGAAAAATTTAATTGCGCTCATACGTGGTCCACACTAGGACTCGAATCCAGTATCTTTGGATAGCCGGTCCGTCTTAGGGTGACGCCAGACTAGCGTAATTTGAGTCGCGTAATTTCGGTCGCGCCATACTTAGTGCGACGTGATAACGTGACATGTATTTACCCACATTAAAAAAACATTTCGTAAACCAGAATTGTGTTCCGAAATAAAATATTGGGGTCCGCTTTCCTTTATTTATTTATTTTATCGATACAAAACTAATATTGCTGTTAGAGACGCATTCAGACAGAGTGCTTAACTACATAAGTTAACAAATTACTAAAGTGATTAAATTATCATAAAAAGAAAAGAATTCCTACTAAACAAAGCTATCCTAATAACTAGAATTACTTCCTGAATAGGAAACTCTTGTGTTTCATGACAAGCACCACATGTTTTCCATACAATAGATGTAAGAAGTATATCTGCTATACAACTTATTACTAAATACGAATAATATTTAACATAGTATGAGTACCCCCTAAACGCCCTCGACGCAGGAGAGCCCGCGAAAACCCACATATTGTATGTATACCACACCCAATTGGTAACCTTTGAAGGCTAGCTTAGGCTTAGCGCTGATAGAAAAAGACATTAACCTTTCACGAACTAAAAACCACAAGTTGCGAACTAAGATATATAAAGAATGTCACGTTACACAGACCCGTTATGATATCCCCATATTTAATAGTACCATTATTGTCCCTAAAATTGGAACGGTGGTCTTGAGTGGAGTAAGACATTCGTACAAGGCACTTCAATTTTTATATCGTATCATAATATAGGGTACTTGACACGTAATTAATAATTATAAAAAGTATTACATGTAGCTTATAATTCTAGAATCAAAATAAGTTATTTTTTATTAAATTAGTAACGTCTGCTAACGTAAACCAAATGTTTACAATGAAGCGAAAAATACGATGCCACCCTAAGGCATGTTGAAGCAACTGGTTGAAAGATTCAATGGCTCTGACATCTGGTTCGTGGTCCAGTTGGTAGGACGCCCGTGTTGGCCCGGAAAGCCGTTGGATACGCAGGTTCGAATCCTGTCCGAACCATTAAATTTTTCAATTTTTCGCTTCATTGTAAACATCAAAATAAGTAGTAACATTTCAATGAAAATGATCAGAGGTCGCACTAATCATCGCAAAACAAGAGTTAAGAAAAAAAAATACGGAAATACTCACTAACTTTTGGCCAATTTTGGGTTTCATTTATAAATATTACATATGAATTATATTTTAAAACCAATTTTGGCCGAAAGTTAGTGAGTATATCCGTTAATTTTTTTCTTAACTCTAGTTTTGCGATGATTAGTCCGACCCCTGAAAATGATTTAATAAATTAATATCGTTGATCTTTCCAGGCTGGGTATACGACATCACGCTGTCGTACGACCTGTCGTTCTATCTCGCCGGCGTGTTCATCGGCGTGTCGGGCGTCGTGCTGCTCGTGCTGCCGATCTACAACCGCGCCAGGCAGTACAACGACATGCGCAAACCCGCGCAGCCCAACGAACAGCCTAATGGCGACGTCAAACAGAACGGGAAGTTGGTCGTGTAGATAAATATATTAAGGCATAAACAGCCACCAAGTAAACCAACTTGAGAATATTGGAATTGGAAAATTATGATTAGTCAACAGGATCATGAAGGGGATGCTTGTCGCTTGGCGGCGAGACATGATGGCATGGAGATGATAAACACAATGTATGATTGTGTATGAAGAAAGTATATTATGCATCCGAACTAATTAAACGGTCCAACAGGATAGACAAAATGGGAAGTCGAAAAAATATGACAGATAAGTCAAAGAAGCCAAGAAATGATCATGAAGCAATTCCCAATATTGTACGAACAGCCCAAATCGTTCGAGAATGAAATTGAGATACTTCCCGAAATCATGTTACAATACGGCGACGGGACAAGCAAACCCAACGGGTCAAAAAGCAGAAAGAGGCTTAAAGAGCTTTGCTTTCTGAGGAGAAAGTAATAAGATTTTTTTTAAAGCAATGGGCGGTTCCTTCATTGGTGCAGAGATGCTAAGTGCAATTGCATGTATGAAGCCCTTAGAATAAAATCATTTTTGCCGATTTTTCTAGTAATTTTGATCTAGATATCCTCATAGAAACATATTAATCGCCCCATGTCATAGAATAGATTTTCTGGAACTTTCCAGAGACGCCTTGGGCATAATCAGAAGCAATAATCTACCGAACTAAACTTACGTATTGAATCAGAAAATAAAAAAATAACAAATAGCGTTAGAAAAGAGTGAAGAATTCAGTGTGTTATAATCGAACAGTGTCTACCTCGACGGTGTCTTCAAGTTGATGTGTTTTATTAAAAAGTGATAGTTTTAAAGTGACAATGACTGACAATGCGACATATTTGGTGTTTGTGAGCGATGAAAATTCTAATGACCGGTATGACTGTAAATTATGAGTTTTTAATAGTTCTTGATTTTGAGTATTAGTTGAAGCGATTGAATCTTACCTGGAAAATGGGCCAAAAATAACTTGCCAAAGGAAAAGTCAAAACATAGCGTCAACTTATAAGTGTCCGACAGCTATTTATTATATCACTCAAAGGAAATGATCTAGAATGGAAACTTGGACTTTTGTGCACTAAAAATGCTTCGCTACAGAATGACCAAAATAACGTTCATAGTAATTTCCATTTTTTTTCTTATGACACAGCTTTTGAGTGCACAGGTGTCCTAAGTATCCACAGTTGACGTGACTTGTATGGATTGGTTAAGCGCAGTGAAAGCGAAATTGAGCAAAGCCCGTATATTAATGAGGCTTGCATATAATTTTCGAAAATGTGAATGTATATGATGGAACAGTTCATAGAATAATAATTGAGTATGTAATTATTGTGTTCTTATGAACAAACTACATTGTATTCTATTAACTGTTATGGAATTGGCTATAAAAATGTTACCAGTTTCTCTGAAAACGTGTACCTTTAAGGCGACGGGTAATGCGAAACTAGCGCCACTTACGAATTTTTATTATCTTCCAAACCAGATTAATTTTCAGTAATTGCAAGATATTAGGAGCTGGAAAAAGACCTTTAGTGTTTATTAAATCATTGTACACGATTTCTTGTTCTTTAGTTGTCTCTAAAAACTTGCCCAAAACTATTGTGGCTGCTTATGGCGTGAACAAGTTTTATAAGGGGTAAACTACAGTGAACAAATTGTATATAGTGATTTAATAAATATTAAAGGTGTTTTGCTAGCTCCTAGACTTCAGCTATTTCTAAAACATTATCAGATTAATAAGATACCAGAAAAAAATCGGAAGTGGCGCTAGTTTCGCATTACCCGTCGCCTTAATGAATATACTTATCTCACATTACTAATTCTCGATTTGGTTACAAAAATACTATAAACAAATAAAGTTATCAAAAGGATGGGGTTAATCATTTCATAAGTATTAACTATAGTTATAACTATATGTACGTTCACAGTTGGTACATGTTTTTAAGGAAACATTATTATGTAATGATAGATTAGGAAATGTAATGGATAATATTATGATGGTAGAAATTTAGTGAAATTGGAATCGAAGGGATGTCATGTAGCAAGATTGGAGCAAATACGATAAACTCTGAATAACGTTAATTGTAGATAACCTGTTGATTATGAAAACGATGTGATAGACAAAGACAAATGATTTAAAAATATTTCCTAACAATGTTAATACGTACGTCTCCAGTTACAACATAATGTGTTCAAAGAAGTCTTACTCCTTCGCCGGTGACACACCATGTGTGTCAGAATAATGTACTCATATATCAGTGACACTCATTCGTGGGACACGTTCAATCCGGCATGACTTTCGGCGGCAAGCGGCTGAGCGAGAGATCCGAGCGCGGCGGCCATACGAGTGAGCGAGAGACGTACCGCTCACCGTTGCCGCTGTCGCTAAGACTGAAGTCGTGGCCGTAAGGGCTATGTGTAACCCTGTAGAAGACTAACGTGATATCTAATCATAACATGCAATCTTGTACAATCAGTTCTAATAAAACCACCAAGAACGCTCCGATTGTATTTTTTCTAACATTTTTGTAACATGAAAGCAAGTTGACATTTGGCCTATATTTAGACTGTAAGTCTTACTCTTTGGTAGAACGAGATGGATGCTTTATGGACAGCACTAAACGTGTTATAAGTTTGCGTTTCGGAACGAGTTAGGTTCGATTAGTCTAACAGACGAAAGATGCATTAATTGGGAAATTCCGAATGATTTTGAATGAACCGTTAACCTTTTCAACGCCACAGTAAAAACGCCACGTTACTGATGACAGATTTTGCATCAGTTGTATGTTGTAACTGTTAGGACAAACGCCATTACGTAATTTTTCACTATACAATGCAGCACGTCAGATTGCTTACCAGGCGTCTAAGGAACAGTTATTTTAGTGGACTGGCGCTCAAAAGGTTAACCGGTTATAAAAACTGGCAATAATATCGCTGTTTTTTTGTGAATGCCTGTTTGATATGTCGTTATGTGACATAAACTTATTAATTATGTTATCATTTTGTTATTCAATTGTTTAAGACCTAAACATTAGTTTGAAGTTGGTGACTATATTTAATAGAAAATATCGGTTGTTACGAAATGATCTAAACACCATGTCTCCTCAGACTATCGGTATTTTTTGGTTTTAACATTGACAGTCCTAAAATAATATTGTTCGGTTATAACACGTATTAGAGAACTAGAACAGCACTGACACATAGACATAGCTGTACTATGTATAACTTACGATTGATTATTATATCTAAACGTATTGTATAAGCTCTGCATGTCATTTAAAAATGCGACTAACTTCTGAACAAAGTGTTTTTTTGCCAACTTTAACATGAAGCTAATTTAATAATAATGTACATTACATACCTAGGGCGGTAAATTTGTGAATGTCCCAGATCGCAGGTGTTTGTGCGGGAACCGAAAGTGAGGGCCATAAATATGCGATCTGGGGCTTTATGAATTACCGCCCGGGGTTTCACTAGTTTTACTGAAATACTTACAGATGATGATGAAGAAATTTGAAAATCAGCACATTAAAGATGTAAATGACTACGACTGCCGCTCTTTTTACATGAGATTAGTTATGGCTTTTAAATATCATGCAGGGCAAAGTCCTAGAATTACCTATCCCATCAAAAACATAAATGTAAAATGAGAGCCAAGTTCAATATCGCGTGCACTTCGCCGACAAAAGAATTGAGATCTGCAAGGGCGCCAAGTTCTTTGCCCTAAATTTTTAGATACAAGGACATGCGACATACTCAATGCATTTATTTTACTTGGGGAGTAATTCAATATCAAGATTTGACTTGGCTAGTTTTCACAAACTAACTAAATTTTATAAAAGTAACATAGTCATAGTTCATTATCAAGCTAACAGTATAAGTAACAAGACGTACACTAACTTGCGTACTTACCTTTACGAAAATAGGTTAATGATTTAATTGATTTTGATTTATGATATAAATTTATATTTTAAAACTAGCCAAGTCAAGTCTTGATATTGAATTTTACACCCCAGGTAAAATAAATGCATTGAGTATGTCGCATGTCCTTGTATCTAAAAATTTAGGGCAAAGAACTTGGCGCCCTTGCAGATCTCAATTCTTTTGTCGGCGAAGTGCACGCGATATTGAACTTGGCTCTCATTTTACATTTATGTTTTTGATGGGATATCATTATTTTTTGTACAGAAATTATTATGATGTGTAAATTACTTAATTATTATTTGTTAATTAGTTCTGTGTGCTATTCTAGTACATCTTTTGAAAGTTTTGAACAAACAAAGAATTTTCCAAAACGGTTTATAGTACGTATTGGATTTTTATGTGCATGTATGTGTAAGTGTGTGCGTGTGAGTGTATATGCTATTCTAGTATATCTTTCAAACAAAAAAAGAATTTTCCAAATCGGTTTATAAATTACAGAGTTCTGAGGCAACAACCATCAATAATAATAATAATAAAAAAACATAAAAAAATCACTGTTTTCGATTTTTATATGTATACACACACAATTACTAAGCTGGATGCCAAATTTCACCTTTCTAGGTCACCTGGAAGTGGGTTAGGTTTTTGATTACTAGTCAGTCAGTCAGTCAGTCAGTGATAAAAATACCGTTTTTTGGACTTTAATGTCTCAATAACTATTTAACCTATATTAATGAAATTTGGGGTTCTACTTGTTCTAAAGGATCTTAATACATAAGCCAAATTTCATATTTTTATGTTAAATAGATTTGGAGTTATTGGGGGGTCAAAAGTGGCTCCAAACGGTTCGTGTAATATAACACACGGCTGCTGCTCGCCAGTTCCTGCGGTGAACTTGGCTGGACACGCTGCCGCGTGTCTAGATAAATTTTAAGATCGTCATTGTTATTAAAACTCCAAAAGTATATACACATCTTGAGGTTGACTAAATTTGACTTTATATCATAAATAATCGGTAATATACTAAATTTAGGACTTATCGTGATATTCACGATATATTACTGATAGTCTATATAATTTATTAAAGTTTGAAGCTTATATATAGATCATCTAAGAGGCTAGTGGCGCAAGGTGAAGCCTTTCCCAAGTTGGTTAATATGCACTGCCACAAATGTCAAATATCAAAGAATGCATTGCTAAGATTTGCGAAATAATGTAGATGTTTTACTGGATATTTCAATTGACATTGGTTTTGAATAGTCATTTTGTAAAAACTTGCAGCAATCTAAGAAAATATATTTGTGTTAAGACTCAAAATATATGTGAATATGAATAGTTGAAAAGAAGTCAATAGTTTAAAGTAAAGAAAAAATTAATAAACCACAAACTTTTCACACATAATACGGTATTTGTCTATAGTGAAAATAAGTTGTAAGTACCCATCATTGAAACCACTAAACACATTCAAAAATACATGGAACCAAATACCACTCACTTTTGGACATTATACCATTTTTAATTAGAAAAAACTGTAATGAAGACGTTTTGACCACTAATTCTGATGACGTCACAAGCCAGTATCTTTATAGAAACTTCATGCTAACAGATCGATTTTGACATTTCATAAAGATTAGCTGATTTGAGCGGTCATCAATTACCGTATTTTAGTAATGGTATTGTTTTAAGTGTGATTCTCGGATTCGGAACCGGAAAGGAGCCGACTGACACGCAATAAAAAATACTTTTTTTTTATTGATGACAAGTCTTAGTCGTTTAAGACAGATTGTAATCTGTACGACACTGACGATTTCTGCAAGGTTTACACGCAATAAAAAATACTTTTTTTTTATTGATGACAAGTCTTAGTCGTTTAAGACAGATTGTAATCTGTACGACACTGACGATTTCTGCAAGGTTTAAAATGGCTTTCAAAATTAATTCAGTCTTTCTTAACATTACTCTAATTTGGAATAGTGGCCTAAGCAAATAAATATAGGGGATGAAGCAGATTCGAATGCCCTTACTGTGACAATTCACATGAAAAGCTATTATATTTTTAGCCCTCTTCCAACAAACGAAATTAATCCCTAACTATCTATAATGTCGCTCGGATTTTCCTCAAATTTGACTGAATAGAATATTGCTGCGTGTCTTAATAATCGCCTACACATTGTACAAATTATTAATATATATTAAATAGGTATCAATTTATAATTGAAATCCTATTTGAAAACCGCATTGAAGATTTTAGAAGTACGATGATATGTATTTAACATTTCCAAATTTTGTGATCTGAGGACACACCAAGGTAGCTTTTCATGTGACTTTCAGTTGAAGATATAATTCGTAATAATAGATAGTGAAATTCGGAGCGTTTCAAAGATATAAAATTCTCTTAGGATTTAAACTTCGTAAACTACAATCACCAAAGACTGCCTCTCATTTTGAAATCAGTGAATAAAGATCTTCCCATAGACTATGTAGTGGCTGAATGGCGGGTTCCTTCGTTTTTTGTCGTTGTCTATGGTCTATCTATGGCAAAGGAATCTGCGTTCAGCATATTTCGATTTTCGAGTAGAGTATTTTAAATCGAGAACTAGAGATGCGATCGAATCGTCTTTTGTATTTTTTCGAATGAAAGTCCTTGATAATTGTGGGTTTGTGTTATTTATTTTTAACTAATATTTAGTAACGCTTGAACAGTTGCAAATGAAGCATGGAGACTCGATCGCATCTCGCATGTATAATCGGATGGTAATCGATACGGATAAGATAAATTCAATTACCAAAAATCTTCGTTTGATTCTTCCGTAGAGTTAGATATTTTATCGTATATAATTACTTTTTGCGAATAAAGCGCCGTTTAAATCACGTTGAAGACATTTTAAAATCCGAACGATACCAAATAATGCACATTTTTAATAATCATGACAAAATATAAAGCAAAAATATGTTATTTGTGATATTCGTAGATTAGATTACTAGTTATTAAGTGACAATGAAGATGCTATAACTATTTTCTTGCCAGAACGCAGGTCGCAGCGAATAATGTTGCTTATACCGCACATGATGTTTGGCTGTGTCCTACATCTATGTACAAATTGTACAATGTGTAGCTTAATCGAGTCAAATAATGCTGTACCTACTAACCATTTCAATGGTATCGCTTATAATGACCAACCAATTATTTAAATCTTAATTTCTATGCTTATTATTTCGAATAAGATGTATGTAGTTTTTCATAAAACTGCAACATATCCTTTACGGAAGCTCGCTCTATTTATTGCGACATTAACCAATGTGCCTATCCATCCATCGTGTGCGGTATACAAATGAACTTTAAACTATATTTACCACTAAAAAGCGTTGCTAACAACAATAAAAAGATATTAGCAGAATGATGAATTGATGACAATTTAACCGTATAAATGCTTTCGTCGGTGAATATATCAAGTGACATCGATGCACTTTCGAGCGGCTACTGCCGTCGTGACTTTCACAGCACAATTTGATTCAAGCTGTGATATTCTAAACAAAAAAAGAATTTTTGTTTTTATAAAGGCGGTAGCCAGGCAACTTAGAATTGTCTATTCCCAGTAATACATTTGAATTCTAAAGGTCGCATTTGTTCTTCTAATATCATGGTTGATACGTCTCATACTTTCACCCCAAGGAAGGAATTGTAGTCTTGTAAATCTGATACTAGGCTAAGCGCACACGGTGAATTTTCGTCAGCCGAAACATAGTTAAGGAATCCTTTGAAATAATTCCTTTCACATCTTTCTCCATTCTTTTCATTTGGTTAAAAACTGGTTTTTGATCAAAACATTTCAAAATGCCTTTATTTAAAATTAAGTCTCGTTAAAGTTTACTTTATACCATGTAACACCATTTTGTGAGACTGAGAGCCTAGCTAGTTTATTAGTTTCCCTCGTTTTATCTCACCAGCATGTTAGTTATTGAAGAGATTGTCAAAGTACCGTTGATTCTATACATCGAAAACCAATGTCATAAATTGAATTTTGGTCAAAAATCTTTTTATAATCACCCAATTTTATTGAAAGCTTGTTATGATTATTTGTGAAATCGCTTATTAGCTTTCATTTTGTGACATAAAACTTGTGCAATACAAACATACCCGTGTTTGGCGGCACAACTGTAACTGCTGCGAATATTGTTAGAAAACTTTAACTGTGGAATACAACTAGACGATAACTCATTCATTGTTGGAGCTCATACCTCTATTACTAACTTTCCAATTCGCATACAAATTAAAGAGGTTACAGGCAACAGATATGAACGTCCTTTCGACGTGATATCATGCCTTCGACACTGAATGGGTTAGTTAACGAGTGACCTTTAGTGGAGAAAGATTGTCCTTTTAAGCTAAGCTGAGCGCAGTAGCAAGTGATTGTCTAAAACGGGTAAACAAATGTATTATCAATGTGTTGCACTCTGTTGATGTGTGGGTGTCCCTTAGTAAAATTATTTTTTGCATTTATTTGGTGTTTTATTTCTAAACCTGACTTGATTAAATAAACAAGTGGAACGATCTTATATATATCCTTAGACTTAATAATCTAAAAACACCCCCGACAAGCAGCTGGTCATCATGAGACCCTCATTCAATGAGTGATATAGAAAACTACTAAAACTGAGCATAACTACAAATTATTAATTTCTTAGCTTCAATATTGGTTGAGATCTTGGCACTTATTCCAATCAAAGCTGAATATCTTGGAAACTACTGGTCCTGTTTCCACCAAACATAGCTAAGAACCATCTCGACGGACATATATCTTTCGATTAAAAAAACCGCACTCAAATTGGTCCATCAGTTTGGGAGCTACGGGCACAGCAGACAGACACAGATACACATGTTAAACTTTTGAAACCCCTCTTTTTTTCTTCGGGGGTTAAAATGTGAATTTGAAGAGGTGACCACTGTCAAGAAGAAATGCCGATAGATAGGTATGAGTTAATAATGATCGTACTCGAAAGAATGCATTGTTACCAAAGTGCGAAAACTGTCCCAGGCGGGTTACCCTCATCTGGCAGAATAATATTGGTCAGAAATTCACTTCGCATAACACGTTTCGCAGAAACACTTTCGGTCGAATGGTAAGATGGCATAAAGGTATAGTTGGCATTACTACTTCCTCGCATACGACACATTTTGCAGCACATTGTTTTGTAGAATATCTCTTTGGCCGACTTTGGTTTAGCATAATTTTATGTACTATAATAATCCTATAGCATACGATTTTTGATCACAACAATTGTAATGCATAAATTAGGTCCTGATTCCATCTTAGGGCAGGTCCGACTTGGATTAGGTTAGGTACGACGACGAGCGAAGCGAGGAGGAGTGTTAGGTTGAACTGAGACCCTAAGGAGCGAGCGAGCCGCGCGGCATCGGCCGGCTACCATTCCACTCCATGGACAAAAAGTGTAATCACAACAATTTGTAATGCATAAATTAGGTACTGATTGTACCTTAGGGCAGGTCCGACTTGGATTAGGTTAGGTATTACGCATATGTCCTGTACAACAAAGATAAGACAATGAAGTCTATCTTGGAATCAAATGGTATTCGGCTTGACAACTTTATGCCGCCTAAAATATTATGCAAAAAAAATTATCTGCGAAAGTACTATTCGTTTAGAAGAATGTTCTGCTCATCAACATTATGCCAATATAAGATTCGGTGTTATAAAAATCTGCGAAATGATTTATGCCAAAGCATACTCTGCGTAAGATGTTTCTGCCAAACGTTACTTCTGCCAAGTATCGTTATGCAAAACAAATATATGTCAAAAAAGGTTCTACAAGATAATAGTGAACAAATATATGTCAAAAAAGGTTCTACAAGATAATAGTGAACCGCCCGGTGGTCCCAGGCAAGCCGCAGGACCACCACGTCTTGCCGCCACTTTGTATCGTACGTCTAATCCTTATCGCTCGCACGGTATTGTAGAGTATGAGACAGGTAATATTTTGTCGCACAGAGTCGCGAGTGCCACTTACTAAATTTTGGCAGCAATAATAAAAGATAAATTGTATTATTACGGCGGAACGTAAGTAGGTAAGTACCTACCTCCAAGGTTTGAAATTGAATTTTTTTGTGGCTCTCCAAACATCTCTTGCTGATCTTAGCAAGAGGTATTTCGCCAGTGACGATGTTTGGACAACACGCGGAAACCCAAAGCCCATTTACGTGGTGCGGTGAGGTGAGAAAATCGTGCTTTTTGTAAAGTGATAGCGATTTACAAAAAACCACGCGGACTGTCGGGCCTTGTCCCAAGAGGCTAGAGAGGCTATGTGCGTTTCAAGATAAATTATTCATTAGCCATGCATTCCCTCATTCGTTAGTTCACTGCACAATACGCTATCAATACTACACATTGATCAACCAAAGTGAATAAATAACGAACAACGGAACTTGAAGGCTTGTGGACATCTTTTGACGACGCGTTTGGCTCGGTTTGTAGACACCTGCTTACTGAGTCGACGGTCCCGGGTTCGAATCCCGGCCGGGGCAAATATTTGTGCAAATATTTGTGCTTGGGTCATGGATGTTATCTATATATGTATTTATATATATATATATATTATGTATATCGTCGTCTAGTACCCATAGTACAAGCTTTGCTTAGTTTGGGACTAGGTCGATTTGTGTATGATTGTCCCTTAATATTTATTTATTTATTATTTATTTATCTTGAGCCAACGGACCGGAAGCCGACATTGTATTTATGGTTCACTATTCTCTTGCAGAAACTTTTTTGTCATATATTTGTTTTGCATAATGATACTTGGCAGAAGAAACGTTTTGCAGAAACCTCTTACGCAGTTGGCATAAATAATTTTGCAAATTTTTATAATACCGAATCTTATATTGGCATAATGTTGATGAGCATAACAGTCTTCTAAACGAATAGTACTTTCGCAGATATTTTTTTTGCATAATATTTAGGCGGCATAGAATTGTTGCGACTAGGTACACATTTTGTACATGGAGTGATACCACTCTACCATACGGTAGCCGGCCGTTGCCGCGCGGCGCGGCTCGCTCGCTTCGCTCGTTTGTCAGGGTCTCGGTTCAACCTAACATTCCTCCTCACTTCGCTCGTCGTCGTACCTAACTAATCCAAGTCGTACCTGCACTAAGGTGGAACCCAGGACCTTATTTATGCATTACAATTGTTGTGATTAAAAATTTAGTGGCTGTTGCCCCGCGGCCAAAAGATACCTAACACTGCTCCTCGATTCGCTCATCGTCGAACCTATTAACGGTAACTCTGGGACTATATTTCCTTTTTGATAGCAAATCGGGTGTGTTGGGGACGTAAGGATACCTAACTATTTTGCCATAGCACATTTGGTGGGATTTACATTCTACTACGTAAAATTTACCTAACCCACTTTTCTGCTAGTAGAAAATTATTATGCTATTGTAATCGTATGGATTATTATGGTAGGTACATAAAATTATGCTAAACCAAAGTCGGCCAAAGAGAATATATTCTACAAAACAATGTGCTGCAAAAAAGGTGTCGTATGCGAGATAGTAAGTAGTAATGCCAACTATACCTTTATGCCATTTTACCATTCGACCGAAAGTGTTTCTGCGAAACGTGTTATGCGAAGTGTTGTACAGGTTAAGGGCCCAGATGCGCTGATTGCTATTTTTTTTTTTTTTTCACTCACGACGTTCACAGACAGACAGACAGAGACGCTCGCTTCGGCGGGAGCCGGTTCAATCCTCTTTTAAGACTTCCAGCCTCGCAGCGGGCTGCTTCCACTTCACAATAAACTCTTTAGTTATCCATGAGGGCTAACCAAAAGTCCAGCTCATCGTTTCGATGGTTGGCATCCTCTCTCCTCTCGCTAGTCTCTGCTGCTCAGTGGCTGAGACAAAATCAGACGTGCAGTTACGGGCCGCATACACGCAGGCCCACCTGCAAAGGCTCATTTAAAAAAAAAAAAAAAAAAGCTATTTTTTTTTGTGGATCGAAAGCAACTCGTGGCTACCTACCGGCTCAGGTTGACCGCGTGGCTATTGTGGCCAATAAGTGGATAATAGCTAAGATAATTATAAGTCCAGTGCACTACCAATATGACTGAAGACGTTGTTCGATTATACTCTTTTGAAAAATTAGATGGAGTGTCAAACTTTTCTACATGGAAGTTTTATATGGAGATGGCGTTGTCCTTGGAGGGTCTCAAGGACTGTATATTGGGTACTGAAGCCGATGATTTGAAGAAAAAGAAAGCCCTTGCGCGTATCTGTTTATCCGTAAAACCGTCTTGTTTGCAATATGTAAGAAATGCAAGTTCTGCAAAAGATGCGTGGGATAACCTATGCAAAGTTTTTGAAGATAAGGGTTGAAGATGCTGAAGTAGCCGAGCTTTTATTAAGTGGACTCCCACAGGAGTACGACGTTGTTGTCTCGAGTCTTGAATCTGCAAATGTGAGTCTCACACTGACCAGCGAGCTAGTGAGAACCAGACTTCTTCAAGAAGAACATCGTCGGGTCTCGGTAGACAACTCACCGTCTGATACTGCGTTGGCTGTTCATCGTTCTTCTAAATTGATTAAATGCCATTACTGTCATAAAAGTGGACACATTAAATCGAAGTGTTTCAAATTGAGAAATGATAAAAAGAAAACAAGAAACCAGGAAGAACATGTGTTTGTGGCGCTTTTGTGTAATAGTTCTATCGGTGATAATTGGCTTTTAGATTCTGGCGCTAGCTCTCACATGTGTAACAATAAGAAATATTTTAAAAATTTTACAGACCTGTCTGAGAATGTTGTAGTAGCTAATGGTGAAACTCTAGCTTGTGTTGGCAGAGGTGATGTTTGTTTTAAAACAAAGTACGGTGTTATCACAATTACAGATGTTATGTTGGTACCCGGTCTCTCAACAAATTTAGTGAGCATTAGTAAATTATGTGAGAAGGCCTTATCTGTAAACTTTACTAATGAAAAATGCCTTGTACTTGACAGAAACACAGTTACTCTCAGTGCTACCAGAGTTAATGGAGTATATCATTTAGACATTTTAGGGTTAGGCGATTCTTATGATCCGCAGGTGGTGAACAATTCAACTGAGGTGGTGTCCATGGAGATGTGGCACAAAAGGTTGGGCCACTTGGGTTACAGAGGTATGTGCACTCTAAAGAATATGGCTTCTGGTTATCTGTTCCAGCCTCAGCGTGATTACCAAGGGAATTGTGTGTCATGCGTCGAGGGGAAGCAGAACGTGTGTGCATTTCCCAAAGGGGAGGCAACTAGAGCCAGCCAACTTCTTGAGCTAGTACATTCGGACGTGTGCGGTCCGTTGCCTGTAACGAGTTTGGGCGGAGCAAGATTTCTGCTTACGTTTACCGATGACTTCTCGAGGAAGACGTTTGGATACTTCATGAAAAACAAGTCTGAGGTAATGTCTAAATTTCTTTTATTTAAAGCTACAGTAGAAAAACAGACAGGTTGTGTTATTAAGAAACTCAGGACAGACAATGGTGGTGAATATACTAGTCATGCATTCAGGGATTATTTACAAAAATCAGGGATTCTTCATCAGACAACGGTCCCGTACAGCCCACAACAAAACGGGGTAAGTGAACGCCTTAACCGTACGATTTTCGAAAAAGCTCGAAGCATGCTGCAGGAGGCCGGTCTAGATAAAAAGTACTGGGGTGAGGCGGTATCTACAGCTATCTATTTAAAAAATAGATCGCCTACAACCAGTGTACCTGGTAAGACTCCTGAGGAAGTGTGGTCAGGCAAAAAGGTTGACCTAAGTCACTTGCGTGTCTTCGGCTGCAAGGCTTTGTCACTTATAGATAGTAGCAAACGTAGTAAGCTAGATGCAAAGTCAAAGCATTGCATTTTCGTATGTTATTCAGAGCTTTCTAAGGGTTATAGATTGCTGGATCCCGTGAACCCTATGAATGTTATTATTTCTAGAAATGTTATATTTTTTGAGAATGAATTTTATGATATGACCAAACTGAATAATAAAAATATAACAAATGTCCCTACTTGTGGTGTCCATTATGACTTGTTTAAAGAACAGTCGAATAATGATAATGTTTTATGTAATAATGACAATTTGAATAATAATGGTAATGTTAATACTATTTCGAACAATGACATTGTCAATGAGTCCCACATAAATTCTGATAATACAATCAATGATAATGCTTTGTGTTATAATGACATTGTCAATGAGTCCCACGTAGATTCTGATAACACAAACAATGATAATTTATTGAGTGAAACTAATGAAAATAATAATGTGATTCCAGATAACGAGTCCTGGAACAGTGCTGCTGATAACAGTGACAGCGAGTACTGTGATTCTTCGCAGCATTCATCACCATCTTCGAACGCACGGATCGTTCGAGGGGAAGTGGATGCAGTGCTCGAGCCGGAGCCTGCTCCTAGCAGCGAGCGTCGCGAACGTCCCGTACGTAGCACCCGCTGTAACAAGCCTATGAGGTATGATGATTACGATTTATATGACTCTTCAATGTTTGTAACCTCTCAATGTCATGAACCTGAAACGTATGAGGAAGCCATATCTAGTCCTCAGAGGAAAGAATGGCTTGCCGCTATGCAATCAGAATATAATTCTTTATTGTTTAATAAAGCGTGGACTCTCGTAGACAGACCCCTGAATCAAAACGTAGTTAAATGTAAATGGGTCTATAAAATAAAAAAATGATACTCCAGGTAACAATATTAAATATAAAGCACGATTAGTGGCTCGCGGTTTCTCTCAAGAACCAGGTGTAGATTTTGATAAAACTTATTCCCCTGTGGTTCGTCATTCAACTATGCGTTTGTTATTTTGTATTGCGAATGAACTTGACATGGAAATCGAACATGTAGATATAACAACGGCATTCTTGCATGGAGAACTAACAGAAAAGATTTATATGGAACAACCCTTAGGATTTACTACTGATAAAAATAAGGTGTGTTTTCTTAATAAAAGTATTTATGGCCTAAAACAGGCTAGTCGAGTTTGGAACTGTAAAGTACATAATTGTGTTAATTAAAAATGGTTACATGCAAAGTAAATGTGAGCCTTGTATTTATATTAAAAGAACAGGCAAAAGTTTAACACTGATAGCACTTTATGTAGACGATTTTTACATATTTTGGAATGATAAAAATGAAAAGGAAATGTTATGTAAATTACTGCATTCTGAATTTAATGCTAAACAGCTTGGGGAACTTACCAATTGTTTGGGTATCAAAGTGTCAAGAGACAGGCAACGTGGAATGTTAACTTTATGTCAATCTGATTATATAAGAAAATTACTCTCTAAATTTAACATGTCGAATTGTAAGAGTGCCTCTACTCCAATGGCTGTAAATTGCAAACTTGAAAAACCTACTAGTAATGATTCAGATCGCTTATCAGAGGAGGTTTACCCGTATAAAGAATTAATTGGATGCTTAATGTATTACATTTCCTTTGCCCTATCACAACTTAGTCAATTTACGAGTAGTACTTGTTTCACAAAGGATCATTGGATAGCAGCTAAAAGAATATTGCGTTATTTAATGGGGACAATTGATTATTGTCTCGTGTTTGTTAAAAGTGGTAATTTCAACATATCAGTCTTCGCAGATGCAGACTATGCCAATGATTCTGACAGAAAATCATATAGTGGTTATATAATTAAGATAGGTGACTCTACTGTTAACTGGGAGGCTCGCAAACAGCTTTGTGTTTGTTTAAGTTCGACCGAGGCAGAATATTTAGCTCTTGGTAATGCGTGTCAGGAATTCAGTTTTACTAGGAATTTCATGACTGAAATTTTTTGTAAAAATATGAATTGTACACTTTATAGTGATAATCAAAGTGCGTTGAGGCTCCTAGATATACAAGAATATTGTCATAAGAAAACAAAACACATAGATGTTAAATACCACTTTGTGAAAGATGTAATTAAGAACTGTAACATTGTAACTAAATATTTACCAACGGATAAAATGTTAGCTGATATTTTTACTAAGCCTCTATCTGGTCCGAAACATTCTCAGTTTGTTTATAAAATGGGTTTATAACTTTTTAAAGCATAATTTGGTCATTTTGTGATATTTGAGGAATGTTTAATTTATAGCATGTTTCAGGAATGTAGAGCCTTAATAACTATGTAATGTAAGCATGAGTTATGTAATCTTGAATGTCATCATGCTGTATAATGCAAGTTTGTTATTTTAATTTTGTTTTCATGTTGGTTTTATGGAATGTAGAGTTCGAATGTTATTTAGATACTTGCTTGTGAAGTGTGAGGGGAAGTGTTAATGTATAGCCGGCTTTATTTGTTTTGATTTCATAATGAATGGGCACCCTTCACTTATTTTGACACATTACTTTATCTGTCCCTTTTTCCGCCGCCCTTGTCAAGGTTCATGTCGCCGCTCGCCGCTCTGTTCCATTGTAAGAGTTTATTTTATTTCAACAATATTATAGTGCTTTCCTGGACATTTGGACTTTTATTAATTCAATCCACAAATCGATCCGCCCTCTGATAACCCACACAAAGAACATACACGTGGACGCCCCAGCCCCAGTCGTCATTATCATGGCATTGGAAAATTTGAGTCTGACCCCATCTTCTTCTTTTGCCTCGCCACTTCCCGGTTAGACGGGGTCGGCTTTCTGAACCATGACGCGCCATTTGCTGCGGTTGTGAACGTCATTTTCCCGGAGATCCATGCGTTTCATGTCCTTCTGGACAGTCGTTAGCCATGTAGCTATGGGTCTACCTCTTCCCCGTTTGCCTGTTGCGATGGAAAGGCACTTTTTCACAATATAATCTTACGTGTTATTAAATAATAAATAAATACATACCTAAATATCGGACAACCTCACACAAATCAATCTAGTCCCACATTAAGCTCTAGTAGGCTTGTGTTATGGATACTAGACGACGATAAACATACTTAAATACAAATAGCATCCATGACTCAGGCACAAATATTCGAGTTCATCACACAAATATTTGCCCTTGCCGGGATTCGAACCCAGGACCGTCGGCTCAGTAGGCAGTTGCTTAATCACCGCGCCAACCGCGTCGTCAAAATTAATTAATTGATCAAACATTTTGTAATTTAAACAGATACAAGTCTTCTTCAAATCCCTGTTGATGTTGGAGCCTTTATTTTTAACATTGAAAATATTTATGTTTTTCTAATCGAGTATAGTGCCCCGAATGATGAAATTGTGGCATCTGCTCTGCCTGTAGTTTCGCAGATATGAGGGGTAGGTACACGGATGGGCCATGTGTCAAAAAGTGCGTCTGCCGGAGCGCTTCAAAGTGCAATTGGAATTCCCAAAATCGGCCGGTACCTTTTTGAGTTTTTAAGAAATTGACAAAATTAAATTGTTTTCGCTGGCTCGGATCGAGAATTACCCAATAACGTTTTTTGAGCTTGCTATTCAAGAAATTGTAAAAATATGATCTCAGGATTGAATTAAGCTACAGTTTGAGCCATCTTAGGAGGCTGACGGACAATAGTAGATTGTTAACCAAGGGTAGAAAGTGACCCATTGCACCCGAGATATTTCTGGCGCTCGAACGAAGTGAGAGCGCCAATAGTTCGAGGGTGAAATGGGTAATTTCACCCATTTTTTTAGTCCGTTCTGCACCTTCGCTTCGCTTTCTCACACCACCTTTAAGAAGAGGAGACTGAGTGGTTTTGAAACAGAGGTGAGTTAAAACAACGTTTTCTTGGTAGTCTAAAACCGATAGTGAGCCAGCAATAACGCTGTTTAGACGAGCCCACCGGCCGCGGGCCCCTGTGTGCGCCCTTGCTTCGTTAACGGATGTAGATCCGAGAAAGTTTCGTTGTTTTACTTCACTTCTGTTTCAAAACTCCTCGGCCTTCCCAACACACATTATATAAATCGGGAAACAACCTTCACAGCTGCGTAATTCGCGTACATTCGGTACTAGACGTCGTTAATTAAATCAGATATCTTACGGATTAATAACACGGCTGTAAAACGCACGGCAACTTCTCCCCATTACGCATTCATCAGAAATTATAATACCATTAAATTCATGTATTATTCAAACGTGAACATTAAACTTCTTATTGCTGTACTTTTTCAGGCTTAAAATTCCAATTAAGAGACGCGAATATTCAAATCGTGAGCTTAGGACGTTGTAAATTGAATGCGCGCTTATAGACAACCATCTTTGTTTATGTACAATTGACCGCTCAGTGAAGTAACGTTCTTGAAGGTAGCAGTTTTCCCTGGGCGTCGCGTTTTGTTCCATTAACGTTCATTACGGCTCTTCGCTGATTGTACACGAGGTAGAAAATTAAACAAATAGCTATCTAAACAGCTGAAAGGCGCGCGAGAGACGAAATAATTTATTTTAATTGCAATTTGCCTTAATATATTTCCTTTGGTGAGTCACGCAATTAGATTTAATCGAATTTTAAATGAGGCTTCTGCGCATAAACGTTCATAGACTAGTAATTAAGGTACGTATTTATTTTGTACGGTAAACACGTTAGTTACATTCAATTGAAGTAGTCTGTAATATCCAAAGATAAGGTGTTTATTTAAGTATTTGCTAACTTTCCAAGTTTAAATAATTATACCTATAAATTTTATGAAACATGTAATGTCTCATTTTTTTAATGTAGGTACACCACAATTTTTTATTTAAACCATGAATACAAAGATCAAAGCTTAAAGAAAAATTGAAAAAGGAGCTACCGGGAACCGGGAATCGAACCCGGTACCTCTGGATTACCGGTCCAGCGCTTTAGCCACTTCGCTACCCTCGCTCCACGTAGACCTGACGAATTTTTCCTTATGCTTAGTGTGTCGATCTTTGCAGTGTTTATTTGAAAGGTTTTTACACCTTAGCGACCTCTATGTGAATACGTTAATATTCACATCTTACCGCACCACTTTACAGTGGTGAACGAGCAAGCGAGAGAGGGCGCTGTTAGTTTTATAAATTTTATGAAACATGTAATGTCTCATTTTTTTAATGTGGGTATACCACAATTTTTTATTTAAACCATGAATACAAAGATCAAAGCTTAAAGAAAAATTGAAAAAGAAGCTACCAGATGGAAGCGACCGGGAATCGGGCTAAGGTGTAAAAACCTTTCAAATAAACAATGCAAAGATCGACACACGAAGCATAAGGAAAAATTCGTCAGGTCTACGTGGAGCGAGGGTAGCGAAGTGGCTAACGCGCTGGACCGGTAATCCAGAGGTACCGGGTTCGATTCCCGGTCCCTTCCACCAGGTAGCTCCTTTTTCAATTTTTCTTTAAGCTTTGATCTTTGTATTCATGGTTTAATTATACCTATTTACACAACGAACTATATACATTAAGAACAAACCTGATTTAAAACACTACGGTGATTTGATTACAGCCTGTACATTGTATTATTTTCAACAAAGTATAAAATCAGAAACCAAAATAAAATTTTGAAGTCTGTCCTAGTCGTAATTCGGAAAAGATCTGATCTGATTCTACCTTTCAGCTCATCACTGAATATCAGTTCCATTTACCGTGGCAATATGTTGAATAGTAAGTAAGAGTCGTTTCTTCTTTTTAGGGTTCCGTAGTCATCTAGGAACCCTTATAGTTTCGCCGTGTCCGTCTGATTAAAGTTTAACGTTTAAACTGCGGGCACGCGCGCTGTCCGTGCGGGTGTCACCGGCGGAGGCGAAAAACTACCCTCATCATCACGCACAGTGTCAATTGTCGAGTTGCACACTACACTCACTACGTCATTTACTAAGGTCTCGTCCACACTAACCACCGATGTAATATCTAAAACTGTCCTCCAACTGGGGGCACTGACCATCCACAATCTCGGTTAAAATTCGGATGACGATTAATTTTGATAGCCTCCCGTACTTTACGCGGAAAGTACGGGGTTTCAGTGTTCCATACATTGTTTCTAAATGAAACTCGCATCGCACACAAGCTTTGTCTTTTTATTATATGTAATTTTTGAGCTATTTAAGCACGTCGCCAATTATCATTAAATAATGTACTGTTTTTAAATCCTGATACCGCCACATAATTATGTGTAAGTATCTATGAGACAACATCACATCCGGGGGTTTCGGTGCACAAATCATTTGACCCCTATTGTTGGCGTTTGGCGTAGTGTTAAATCATAACCCCGGGGTATGATAGATCATACGTAGGTAGACCTAGGTCTAGACTTCTTTTAACATGTTAAACGGAATTTCGAGTGGACGGCTAGTCTAAGCTCCATAAAGATATATTCTTGCAATTTTCATATCATGGCTGATTGTAAAAGCAACAAAGTAATAAAACTACATTCGTATGATGCAGGCTTATCTCGTATGATGAAACAATTCCATTTGCTCCGCGCAACATTTTAAAACGTAACTACAAAATTTAAAAGCGCCCATTCTCTATTCAAAACATGTTCCAAATGGCTATCTACAAAGTTACGGGAGCGCAATCTTTTGACTGACAACATCAGAGATATTCTTCCATTCAGACGGTGAAACTAAAAACTACACAACCCCTTTGAAAGAGCGCACCCGATAGGATCCATGCTACACATAAACACGTTTTGACACGTTCAACCAAATAGGTGCACTACGATAAATTGGATTGACTTTATATTTATACGTAGAGCTGTTAATAGTATTTTTCTACTCCAGTACTTTTTTCTGTCATTTATATAGTTACTAACTATAATATAAAGACATAAATTATGAAAGTCTGTAAAAGTCTATACTTACTCTACTGCCCAAAAAAACACTGCTAAACGATGTTATAATGTCGCCAAAAAAGCATTACTTAGTGCAACAGATTACAAAATAAACAGCTGCATTCACACAATTTGCAATTTAAAAAAAAAATATTGTACTAATGCATTGCTGCCAACTTAAAAAAATAGTTTTATCCTCTGTGCATAGATGTATAGTATAGTGAACGTATACCTTTAGGTATTTTTTTGACAGATGTGATGGACGTCAATAAAAAAAGTTTATCAGACTTTTTTTTAATTTTGTTTGTTCCGAGCGGGAACATGTAGGTAATTATTTTCTTTGTTGTTTATTTGCATTTTATTTATTAAAATGTCGAGTCGTAGAAAAAGTATTGTATGCAACGTTGTATGTAAGTAGGTCAAAAAACGCTCGTGGCATCTTTCTTACGATGTTCGCTACGCTCACATCGTAACCATGCAGTCTTCCAGTTTTATGATTTTTGCACAACCTATACGAATTGCTTATTTGGCGATATTTCAAAGGGCATTCGACCATATTTAAGTATATTTAGGCGGAGTTGTGTAAAATGACCAGTCACATTCCTCAGATTTATATGCACTTCGTTTAAAAGAGCTTCACGAAGACACACCGTGATTCATTAATTTCTCCGCCCGCTTCTGTCGGCAGCCCTACGGCTTGAATTTTGCAGATACGAGTACTTATTGTATTGCATGCCTTTATCAGTTTTATTTTGCATTAAGAATATTTTTGTTTTTCGAGAATCGTCTATCGGCCAATTGTCTATCTCTGTAGCAATATATCATGGGGATCGGGCAACAAATGTAGTATGTTACGAAACAAAATAACTAAACGCAAACTATGGAGAGTAGGTAAATAACGCAGAGAGTACGACTGGTAAACAATAGGCTACCTACTGTCTACTGACACTGATATTGCTGTGCCCTTGCAGGGTGTCACATGTCTCACTATTTCTTATAATTCCATCTATATGTTATAATGTGATATGCAATAAATGATTCTATTCTATTCTATTCTATTCTATTCTGTCAGTACAATTCAGAACTTGATTATAATAGTGTTTACGTACCTACTATATTTAATTAAAACAATTGAAAAGGATTATATCGCGTATCTAAGTGTATGTTAGTATTACATTTGCCATTGTCAAAGCTTGACTGAGAAAAACACAATTTCTCTGTCTAAGTTACAAGTGCCAGAAGGGCATTACTTCATTTAAAAATAAGTTGCCAGCGGTTCACTATAAGGCCTGCTCGGGAGAAAGAACCGCCGAAAGAAAATTTATGTGTACATAGGTACATTGCATTAAAATTGTGTGATAGTCGCGGAAACGAAGAAAATAGTATTTACATAGTTCAGATTAACAAATGAGTTGGTTATTTGCTCGTGAGAACAGATGGCCGCTGGGGCAGAAAGGTTCTTGAAAGGTGTCAACTGTCAATTTACTGCAAGATGCAGCGTGACTCCTAGCAATGTGAACCATCAGTCAAGATCGCGGAAAACCGTTGGATAAGGGCGGCGATTGGTGGTCGTTGTGGAGAACCTTGAGGTGGAGTAATTATCCAGTAGTGGACGTTATGTCTGATATGATAGGACGCAACGGGGAAAATAGCCCGCAAGGGCAAAGTTGGACACGATACCGTCCAACTTTGCCCAGTTTGTAGATAACAACTTACCCTTCTGTCGTATTTGGTCCCGTTTGCGCTTGAGCAGATATTGTGCTCACGTCCCCAAGTCAATCAGGCCCGATCCGGCACAGCGCGAAATTACCCGGAAACTGTATTAATAATCTGATAGATTACACCGAGATTACACTGGCGAGCAAAGAAAAGGCCAGTGATTCAATTCGTCGTGTGACAGTGACATCTTACCGAAATTTCACCACTTTTGATCAGTCGGTACGAGTGCGCCAGCGGGGCAAACGTATCAAACATATTGCTTATTATTACCAGTGATCGGCACGGCCCGTCACGGATATTGACCAACTCCGTATGTATTGTAGCGCCATTTTCGTTTGTCGTGCACACCACGACTTCTAGTCGCGGCTTTTCAAAATTACTTATTATGATGCTGATTGCTTTTATCAATTGGCAAATAACATCAAAGACAAAGGACAGAGTAATGAAACTGTTAAAACGCTCAAATGACTGACATTATTTAGATTTTGTGAGATACGCTATTGACCGCTAATACATTTTGTTTCTCATTGAGATGTATATAGTATATTTTGATAGTTGTAACAACATGAATATGGTGTTGTAGGTATTATAAAAATATACTCTATGGTTGTAGGTGTCCACGGGCGAGTGTAATCGTCACCAGCCCGTCTAGCACAACTATACTTCGCGACTCTTGTCGCGCGACATAGCGCTACCCTTCACTCTTTGATACTACTGCACAGAAAGGGACTGGCAATTATCTCGTGCGAGAAATAGTCGCGTATTACAGTTATGCTACGGTTGCAGGCTATCCGTCTGTGCGGGTGATTATTTAAGCAGTTTAACCTTTTCAATACTCTGTGCGCAATATTTGCCAATTCATAAAATCAATCGGCATCATTTTGATAATAATTGTAAAGCCGCGACTTCCACAAGACAAGCGAAAATGATGCCTCAATTCATACGGACTTCGTCAATATTGAGGACATAGATGTAAGACGTTTAAAACGCTCAAATAATCAGCCCCGTGTCATAAACACACAAACCACGGCAGATATCTTCTGATCAATATCTCACAAACAATCGTCGACGAACTATCTGTCCGAGTTTGAACAAACTTTTGAGTGGCACGGTCGGCAAACAACGAGATTTTTTTTTCATTTAGGTACTTTTTTAGCATTTCTATTATTTTTTTTGCTTTTTATTCAAATACTTTTGTTAGTTATGAATTTATGATATATATGGTATGTCGTCGTGACGTAGGTGTTTTGACGTTCAAATGTTTAAATAATCAGATTATATCGCGTAATGTTAACTTTACAGTTACCATTGTCAAAGGTTCACTGAGTAATGTGAATCTAGATTCGTTCGAATGTTGCTTGCACCGTCGTAATGTCGTCTACGTCACGCAACGTAAAGTTTATGGTACGACGACGTTCGTGTAAATTTTAAAGTTGGGTTGTCTCAGTCATCATCGAGGGATTTTCGAACTGCATTTATTCACGTGATTAAATCAAATAACGGACAGAAAATTAAATACAAAACATTTCAATAAAATACTTTTATATGTATTTCATTGAAATGTTTGAATTGAAATACAGATTTTCAGTCATATTCATAAAAAAATATTTACTGTTATTGTTCTGGTGCATTGTGACTGTCACAGTTTCCATGTAGGTATATAGGTCACGGTATCATTTCTTCACATTTTGCCAAACATCTTTAAACCTAGACGTGGTTTACTGTAGTAAACAAGCCAGCGTTCGTCTTACGTGGAATCCGTGCAATCTTTAAGAAGATTATGACTGAACTTAAAGTTAACTGGAAGAAATTCCTTACAGGGATAACTTCACCTTTGTACACATCTATTGTTTTTATGTCATTGTTAAATTGTTTTTATGCGTAATAAAGAGTTTACATACATACATTCGATTTGAATTAAACGCTTGGTAAACTTGGTAACCTGGTAACAGTTTCCAGTTCAACAATGTTTTTCGGTTCCTTGAAAATGAGTGATTGAAATGGATTTCTTGGAAGGAAGAGCTACTTGGAAAATTTATATGTTATCACTAATCAGGACGGAATGACCCTGGTCCCGTGGAAGATGGGTCGCGTACTGGTGTGGGACGCAACATGCGTCGATACGCTAGCACCGTCACACCTTCCACGGACCTCGATCCGGGCCTGCGGGGCGGCGGAGACGGCTGAAAACCGCAAAATACACAAATACCAGGGTCTCGGCTCTCAATACCACTTCACCGCATTTGGTGTCGAGACCCTGGGCCCGTGGGGTCCAAGCGCTAGAATTCTTTTTAAAGAGCTTGCGAAACGGCTCGTCGACACCACTGGTGACCAAAGGGCTGGCAGCTTCCTCGCTCAGCGTCTTAGTATAGCAATACAGCGAGGTAATGCTGCCAGCGTCTTTGGTACAAATGCCACGGGGGCCATTTTTAGACTTAGTTTAGATTTAGTTTTAGATTTAGATAAGACTTATTTTAATTGCGTATTGTTTATTTTGTAGTGTTATATTTTGAATAAATATATTATACTAATCAGAAAGTAATTAATGCCCCACGTTGGGCGCCAATGAAGCATTTAGAGGTTGGGCGTAGAAAAGAAACACCCAAATGCCTTCAAAATTAATTTAATATTTAAAATAACCGAAAAAAGGGGTCGTGGTCGTAATTAAAATATAGGCCTGTCTGGTTCGCTGACGCAGGTGGGTACTCCCCTGACGAGTGCGCGGTGGTGGTGCAGGTCCTGAGTGGAGTGGCCGGGAGCGACCCGGGGGACCGTCGGGGACAGCTGGTGCTTGAGCTTGCAGTGGAGGGACTCTCTGGTGCTGCGGCTACTCTGTGGCCGGCCGGTATCACAGACTGGGCCACATCCGCCGGGAATAAGCCGTAAACTTGCACCCTGGAATGCACATCATCCATTCTTTAGGACCACGTAATCTAGGACCGCTCCTTATGAACCCCAACTATGTCGCTAGGCAATAAACAAGGGAGCAACGGAAAGTAGCTGGTGGGTGTTCATAATCAGAACGGAGTTACAGTTGGTGCGATGATAGAAAAGTGCAAAAAGACAGAGCGTCAACATTAGAAAATTAAATAGGATATAAAATTACGTTAATTTACTTGCAAAATAGCATCAAGCTAAGCACTATAATACGGGAGTGAACAAAATATGGTTACAAAACTGTTTGGGCCAAATGTATGGGCAGCCATTTTATAACGGTACTTTAACCGATACGGCGCAGCGTCCTTCATGCGATAACTCGGTGAATACTTTTAAATACGTGATGCTAAGCGTGAAGGAAGGCAAAATTAACACAAAGAAAAACATTATGACAAAATAAAACTAGCAATTCTTAAATCTAAGTAACGATCGACACTTACCCTTTATTAGGGGAGCAAGACGGTACGTAAGCACGTTCGATGCGCACTTGTTAGGTACTTTACCACATAAACCTTTCTAAATTTAAAATATGATTATTATTTTAAAAACTTAAATTTCGCCAGCGCGTGAGACGACACGGCCCAGGGCCTGTGAACGCAGCCGGCAGGTGAAGTACGTGCGACCGACGAGACGGTCTGAACGAGAGTCAGGCGCGGTGGGGCGCGCCCGCGCATATGAATATTCTAAGCCAGTGTTTTTCTAACTTTTTGGTGTCACGGCCCTTAATGACCATCAAAATTCCTTTGCGACCCCCTTAAATCCAGTTTGTACGATTAAACATAGAACCCAGCTCGTATTCAGACTTGGAACGCACCCGTCTATCATTCAATCAGTCATGCGCATGCGTTTTAGAACGCAACCTACCTGTATTTATCAGAAATTCAGAAGGTTTACTGTTTTGCAAATATAAAAAAGGTAAAAATATATAAAAATACATATTATAATAGTTAAATAAATAAGTCAAAATGTCTAAAAATAATTGCTGTTTCATTGAAATGTACTAGTTTGAAAAATCTGCATTCCTTGAAGTCACGACACTTTCTCGGTGCTGATCCTCGCGACCCCCCTGGATATATACCGCGACCCCTCTGGGGGTCGCGACCCACAGTTTGAAAAACACTGTTCTAAGCGAAGCAAAACTACTGACGCGGTTGCTGCGCCGCAAGTACAGTTGTGCGCAGTAAAGTGTATGCAATAATCGTTTTAATGTTGTTACTTGCATAGTAAATTATTAAAATCTAATTATTTTATTTATAATAATACTAACATTAACCTTACTATTAAGTTAATATTTTATTTATTATTTTAAATTATTTTTCTGTTACTTTTAAAACAACAGTAACGTATGCATCGTTACATTACCCCGCGCGCCACCGAAGGATTTTATCGGCCTATAAAGATAAAATCCGCACTAACTGAATACGTATTCGCATTATCCTCTTAAAAAAACTTACATATAGTGCAGTCATTGAAGCGAAAAATACGGTCTTACCTCCGAATTTTTTTACTGTGATCCGATTTGCATGACATTTTGGAATTAGGCTCATCTTACCCTTAACTTCAAAAGTGAAAATGATCTGAACTCCGCCTATTATTTTTAAGGGATGTAAACAACCCCTTAATGGAAAAATTTACATTGAGCCATTTTATCGCTAGAAAACATGTCTAATAGTAAGTGGTGAAATTGTAAAGTATTTTCTAACATAATTACCTCATATTAAAATCATTTTCAACCCCTTGAAAATCTTACAACCCTTGCAAACAACCCCTAAATTGAAAAAATCACAAAATAATACTTTGGTATGACATAAAAAGATGTAAGTATAGAGTAAGTAATATTTTATATTCTCTATAATAATTATCAAATTTTTAAAAATAATTGCTGTTTCATTGAAATGTACTAGTTTGAAAAATCTGCATTCCTTGAAGTCACGACACTTTCTCGGTGCTGATCCTCGCGACCCCCCTGGATATATACCGCGACCCCTCTGGGGGTCGCGACCCACAGTTTGATAAAAACACTGTTCTAAGCGAAGCAAAACTACTGACGCGGTTGCTGCGCCGCAAGTACAGTTGTGCGCAGTAAAGTGTATGCAATAATCGTTTTAATGTTGTTACTTGCATAGTAAATTATTAAAATCTAATTATTTTATTTATAATAATACTAACATTAACCTTACTATTAAGTTAATATTTTATTTATTATTTTAAATTATTTTTCTGATACTTTTAAAACAACAGTAACGTATGCATCGTTACATTACCCCGCGCGCCACCGAAGGATTTTATCGGCCTATAAAGATAAAATCCGCACTAACTGAATACGTATTCGCATTATCCTCTTAAAAAAACTTACATATAGTGCAGTCATTGAAGCGAAAAATACGGTCTTACCTCCGAATTTTTTTACTGTGATCCGATTTGCATGACATTTTGGAATTAGGCTCATCTTACCCTTAACTTCAAAAGTGAAAATGATCTGAACTCCGCCTATTATTTTTAAGGGATGTAAACAACCCCTTAATGGAAAAATTTACATTGAGCCATTTTATCGCTAGAAAACATGTCTAATAGTAAGTGGTGAAATTGTAAAGTATTTTCTAACATAATTACCTCATATTAAAATCATTTTCAACCCCTTGAAAATCTTACAACCCTTGCAAACAACCCCTAAATTGAAAAAATCACAAAATAATACTTTGGTATGACATAAAAAGATGTAAGTATAGAGTAAGTAATATTTTATATTCTCTATAATAATTATCAAATTTTTAACCTCCTTTCAACCCTTGAAGACTACCCCTTGATAAAAAATTGATAAATTTTTATTTTTGGTAAAATGAAAAGGATTTAAATATTATTCCACACTATCGAAAATGATTATCATATTCTTAAGCTTTTCTACCCTTAAAACTACCCCTAAATTAAAACAATAAATATATATGATTACATATTTAAAACCAATTTAATTTAGAGTAAAAAATTGCCATTTGTGTTAAATGTGTTATATATACATATAAGAACGTTGGTATGTATTCATGCCTACGTTTCCAAAATATATGAGCCATATTAATTATGTATATATATACACATTACAATAGTTGTGGGTCTCTATTATACTGCGTACTTTCACATTGCTCCAAAAATTCACACCGAAATTTTCAGTTACTAAGTAGAAAAAAATATGATAAGTTTTTGGACTATAACTCCTTCAATTTTCATGCTATCACAATTTATAAAAAAACATTGTAAAGGTAATTAAGAGAGCTACAACATCCTTCATTGCAATATGTAGTAAAAAACCTTTTTCTAAAACGGTGAAGGGTTAAAGGGCTTAAGAGAGGCTGTGATTGCGCTGCCACGCGCTCTTTAAACAATCATATCTCCGTCAATTTTTGTTTGACAGAAAAAACAAAAAAACCAAATTATTTGTCAGAAAAATACCTAAATTTTTAATCCGTACACTTTTATACGTATCTGTCGTAATTTTTGAGATATTATAAAAAAAAGTGGGTTTTTTATTTATTTGAATTTTTTTTTTTATCGTGACTTTTTTGAAAAATATGTATCCTGAAGCAGCCAAACTGATACTATCTATCAAACTCTTCATAATAAAGTTAATTCTAGGCGGATTACGATTAATTTTAATTTTGGTGGAAATGGCACTTATGAAACCCATTGATTTAAAAGAAAAAACATTAGATGCTCCCCTTATTTGCAATACAGCTCACTTATTTTACGTGCAAAAGACTTGTAATAGTGCTCATTTTAAAGCTTGTTTCAAGCACTACAAAACCCTTTTGTATTAGAATGCATAAAATGCATCTGCTCGCCGCTAGATGGCCTTAACCACATCGATTAAATTTAAGACAAAATAAAAAACGGCTTTGATCTTTAATATCTAGCTTAATATTGCACTTAGAATACTTTATAAAAAAACCAGATTGTTCATTGTTTTACCTGCTACAATTTTGTTCTTTATAAAATTTTCGTTAAACGTATATTTTTGGAGATATTTGCAAAAACCCGATGAAAAACGTGATTGCGAATTTTCAATTGCCAATAACTTGAAAAGTATTGGATTTTTTGAAAAACTTTATAGATGATTTTTTGCTTAAAATTAGGCCTTCTATCGATATCCTAGGTTATTTTGAAAAAAAAAAAAACAAAATTCACCCCCGAGAAGGGGTGGCAACCACCCCCAGGGTGGTTGCGGAGTTCAAATCATTTTCACTTTTGAAGTTAACGGTAAGATGAACCTAATTCCAAAATTGTATGCAATTCGGTTCACAGTAAAAAAAATCGGAGCAATAATGCTTCAATGACTGCACTAAATCTACCGGTTGGGTTTTTTAGAGACAGAAACCATTTCAGCGCACTGTGGTCTGTATATACAGTGAATGGCTTCCCGTTCTCCAAATAACACCTCCAGTGTTCCAATGCGATGACCACAGCCAGAGTTTCACGCTCCGTAATGCTGTAGTTCTTCTCTGCTGCAGACAGCGACTTCCTCATATTAGCAATAGGGTGCTCCTTACCATCAATGGTCTGTGTCAGCATCGCACCTACGCCGTAGTTGCTAGCATCTGTGTGCACCTCGAATGGCCTGTCGTAATCTGGGCAAGAGAGAACAGGAGCGGAAACTAGACACTCCTTTAGTTTCTTAAAAGCAGCATCAGCCTCAGCAGACCAGATAAAAGGAGGTCCACCCTTCTTACTCGAAGTCAGCTTGTTCAGTGGACCAGCTATCGTACTAAAATTGGGGACGAACCTACGATACCATGTAGCGGTCCCGAGAAAGCGCTTGATGTCCTTCCGACAAGAAGGTGTCGGGTAATTGAGAATTGCCTGAACTTTCTCAGGATCAGTACGTAGTCCACAACTATCCACAACATAGCCGAGGTACTTGAGCTGACTACGAAAGAACTGGCACTTCTCTAAAATAATGGTAAGGTTGGCCTGTTTTGGCTTACCTAAGACTCGCAGTAGCAGTGACACGTGGGAATTGAAGTCATTCGAGACGATAATGATGTCGTCGAGATACGCGAAGACTTTGAGGTCAAATTCCCTAAATAATAGGTCTACTAGCCTCTGCTGAGTGGCTGGTGCATTGGTCAATCCGAAAGCGGTACGTTTAAATCAGAAAATAATTAATACTACAACAATACTGTCAAGGCCGTTATCGTGGCCGCACGTGTACTGTAAATGAACCTTAAATCCCTATATAAGTAAGTATATAAAAGACTATTCAAATAAAATACCAGTAATCTAAAATATTGGCCATAAATAAAAATACGTGTGATCGTCTAGTACTAAATGTAGGACCCTTTTACGTTGTGTTAAAGAAATCGGATTAAAATAAAACCGATCGTAAATAAATAAAATATTTAAGAAACAAAATCCGCAAAAGTAAAAAATCGTTTCGGTTTAAAATAAAACCTTCCGCATTAAAATAAAATAATAAATCAAAATCCGTAATAAACGAAAAAACTCGGTTTAAAATAAAACCGACCGTAATAAACCGAAGTCAACGAAACGCAATGATTCCGATAAAACATTAATTATAAAATGTTAAAGTTAATTGAAATAAATCTTAGTGAACATGCAAACTCACCCAAATCAGCATAAGCTAAACCGGAATATAAATTAATTAAATCATATTATTAAAATTAAATATTAATAGTAAAAAAAACTAAATTATATTAATATTAAATAAAGAAAGTGAACTCTGGCTCGATGATAAACAACGACGGCCTGAAAACCCGACTTCAAAGGGACCTTGAGAAGTTAGACCTTTAGGTCAAAAAGGGGAACCTAGCTTATTTTTTTTTTTTAAGAACCGGGTCTCCCTTCACGCCTATAACCCGGCCAAGCAGCAAGTCAACAGACTTCACCTGCCCTACGACCTTACTGATGGCCTACTAAATCCATTAAACAATCAAACCGTCACCCAACATACTAGTCGACATCATTCATTAATTCATCTCTCCTACCTACGTAGCCTAAAAAGAGGGAACCATAGTGGTTAAGGTAAAAACATATCGGGACGTATTTCAGCCGTCACTGAATCTCGTCCTAACGAGTATACTCCGACCGGTCAGAGACGATCTCGGTGCCCTGCCTAAGCTAGCAGCAAGTAGTCATCACAATCAAGGCGTACACTACTGGTCCTAGTGCTGCGATAATCCCTAAGTCATTTATAACTCCAATCAGGCAAACCGACAAGACGGGAGCTACATAAGATTGGAGTGAATTTAACTATCGAAGCCAACAAAGTGATGGCCTGGGCGCAGATGCCCTTAATACCTAACTACCTATTTAAAGTACTAACTGTGAATTTTGCGATAAAAATATTGAAATACAAAGATAAATCACATTCATCATTTTTAGACGATATAAAATAAAAAATACAATTTAGATCCCTAACTATTGTCTGGAACGCTCGTACTCTGGAACACTCGAACTCGCCATCCTTGTGGTCGAACAACTGCAGAAGTGATCTACAATGACAAGACAAGGACAACGGAGGATGACTCGACTCGAAAGTTGCAGAACACAGCAGCACCTATATGATAAAATAGAAAATCTGTACTCCCTGTTATACTAATACACTACATTAATTAACATTAAATTAATTATAAAAAGCAAAATCACTAGCACTTAAAGTATGTAAAAATTGTCCATTGTCCGTAGGATATAATAAGATAGACGGCGAGAACGATTCCGAAACCTAAACTAACACTCGCGATTCGCGTTTTAACACTTATTCGTCACTAATAAAACCTATTCTACCTAGAATATTTCAATTACTGAATGTAAAGAAAATCAATAATAAAGGGGCTAATTAAAACGCGCGCGTCACCGACCAGCTCCCAATCCGAACTCCCAATCCCGACTGCCCTATTATTTTTTCAAAATAATATTTTACGCATATCAATACCGCGGAACTAAACGGTCTAACACCTATAAAATTACTATCAATATATGCCCTTTTGTTTTAAAGGACAACGCATTCAATAATAATAAGGTGTAACGCATATGTTAATCTAATGCTCTTACGACCTTTTCATTACTTGTTCTAAATGAGCTGGACACTTGAGATTTCTCACGAGACGAAAGTTGAAAAAATTATCGCTGACCATAAATTTGCTTATTTATTGTTTTGTAAACTAAACACTTGAATCTAGACGCGGCGACAGTTTTTTATAGGACCAAATTCCAAAGAAATACTTCAATAATATCAGCTATTTATAAAACACATGTATTTATTTAATTATATTCAAAGGTACTGTAAACCTTTCGTTTACAGAGCGCCCTCAGATAGACGATACCATTTTGTGATTAAGATGAGCAAAATTGATAGGCTATCTCAACAAAATTTTATTATTTCTTTATCTTTTATGATTAAAAAACGAAACCGAGTAAAAATAAAACTTAACTCGCCTACAGTTCAATGCGATTTGACGAATGAAAATATGTAATACAAAATAACAATTACCTTTGTTGTAAATATATATTTTCAATAAATCAGTACATTTTTAATTCCTTAACTGCTTGCGCCGTTTCGCCTTGAGTTTTCTTGCGCATGCTTTTCTAATTAAATGTAGTTCTGCGATGGGTTTTTGTCCTCTCTCAACTTTGGTTTCATTTACTTCATCAGTCGCCATGTCCATGCCACGAAGGAAATCTACTGCAGATTTCGCATCTCCACGGGCTGTAAGAAACCACATTCTGCGAATATTTTGGGGAAAGTGTTGCATTATCTCGTTAACCAAGTCTTCTTCATTGTAATTCGGCAGCATTCGTGCCTCGTCATATAAATCTATAAAATAGTTGCGCATCATTTTAGATTTGGCGGTATTCCATTTCCCATTGGTAATCCTTTTCTTTACAAGGTACTGTTCGTTTCTTCCCCAATAATTCTTGACGAAATCAGTCTTAAAATCTTCATACGTTTTCCACTCATTTTTAAATATCCCAGCCCACTTTTTAGCTATCCCTGTCAAGCAATCTGTAATTGTCCTAATGTCATTTTTCTGTGTCTTTATTTTCTCCAAGTAGTTCTCTAAGTCTTCCAAAAATATTACTGGATGAATATTGTCTCCATCAAATGTAGGTTTCTCTGGTGCCAACGTTATTAAAACAGTTCTTTCAACCGACTGTTGACGTAATGTGGTAATTTCTTCAGTTTGTTCTTGTGTATTCTGTGCCAATGGAATCAAAGAATTTGATGTTGTTTCCGTAATCGAACAATCAGTATCCACGACAGGCGTGACTTCTAATCTGCTTCGCAAATTACTCTTCTTTGAGTTCCTTCTCATTTTGACGTAATTACTTTATAATCTTTTAAATATAGAAATAGTCAACTCGATGATTGATTACACATCCAATATCAATAAAACATTCTAAACCGTTTCACTATAATCTTATTTTAAAACAGTCCCTAAACACACGAAATAATTGCTCTAAATTTGCATTACTTTTTATTATTTTAGAACATTATTAATTAATTGGGAATCGAACCCACGCCCTCGCGTTTCTATGACTAAAATTCCATTACTCCAACCTTATAAAAATAAAAGACAGGAATCGAACCTGCACACTTTCAATCGTTCAACTTATCAAATTTAAATGATCCGTTAGTAAAACACGACAGGGTTCGAACCTGCGCCCTCAGATAATAAAACTCCACTAATTTGTAAATAGTTATAATAAAACACCTAATTAATCAACGAGATAAACATTCCCAATGAAACCTTAAACAAAACTTCCTCATTCTCATCTCTTTAATTTTTATGCAAAATTCTAATCGGGAAGTTCTAACTTTTCTTTCTATACGAACTCGAAATATCAAACTTCTTCCAACTAGACTATCTATATATTCGGAAATTTCTAAAACGAATAAGAAATGCTTCCTATTAAGTTGTCAAATCTGTTTTAAATCTAATTTGGGAAACTAAATTCTTATTAGCATTTGAATGAATAAGCATCTTCTGGGTATAAAACTCAGATTCGTTAATCAAGTAACAGAATTAATATTATTAATTCAGTTTTTAATGACTTGAATCCTGGTCACGCGGCACCACTGTAAATGAACCTTAAATCCCTATATAAGTAAGTATATAAAAGACTATTCAAATAAAATACCAGTAATCTAAAATATTGGCCATAAATAAAAATACGTGTGATCGTCTAGTACTAAATGTAGGACCCTTTTACGTTGTGTTAAAGAAATCGGATTAAAATAAAACCGATCGTAAATAAATAAAATATTTAAGAAACAAAATCCGCAAAAGTAAAAAATCGTTTCGGTTTAAAATAAAACCTTCCGCATTAAAATAAAATAATAAATCAAAATCCGTAATAAACGAAAAAACTCGGTTTAAAATAAAACCGACCGTAATAAACCGAAGTCAACGAAACGCAATGATTCCGATAAAACATTAATTATAAAATGTTAAAGTTAATTGAAATAAATCTTAGTGAACATGCAAACTCACCCAAATCAGCATAAGCTAAACCGGAATATAAATTAATTAAATCATATTATTAAAATTAAATATTAATAGTAAAAAAAACTAAATTATATTAATATTAAATAAAGAAAGTGAACTCTGGCTCGATGATAAACAACGACGGCCTGAAAACCCGACTTCAAAGGGACCTTGAGAAGTTAGACCTTTAGGTCAAAAAGGGGAACCTAGCTTATTTTTTTTTTTAAGAACCGGGTCTCCCTTCACGCCTATAACCCGGCCAAGCAGCAAGTCAACAGACTTCACCTGCCCTACGACCTTACTGATGGCCTACTAAATCCATTAAACAATCAAACCGTCACCCAACATACTAGTCGACATCATTCATTAATTCATCTCTCCTACCTACGTAGCCTAAAAAGAGGGAACCATAGTGGTTAAGGTAAAAACATATCGGGACGTATTTCAGCCGTCACTGAATCTCGTCCTAACGAGTATACTCCGACCGGTCAGAGACGATCTCGGTGCCCTGCCTAAGCTAGCAGCAAGTAGTCATCACAATCAAGGCGTACACTACTGGTCCTAGTGCTGCGATAATCCCTAAGTCATTTATAACTCCAATCAGGCAAACCGACAAGACGGGAGCTACATAAGATTGGAGTGAATTTAACTATCGAAGCCAACAAAGTGATGGCCTGGGCGCAGATGCCCTTAATACCTAACTACCTATTTAAAGTACTAACTGTGAATTTTGCGATAAAAATATTGAAATACAAAGATAAATCACATTCATCATTTTTAGACGATATAAAATAAAAAATACAATTTAGATCCCTAACTATTGTCTGGAACGCTCGTACTCTGGAACACTCGAACTCGCCATCCTTGTGGTCGAACAACTGCAGAAGTGATCTACAATGACAAGACAAGGACAACGGAGGATGACTCGACTCGAAAGTTGCAGAACACAGCAGCACCTATATGATAAAATAGAAAATCTGTACTCCCTGTTATACTAATACACTACATTAATTAACACTAAATTAATTATAAAAAGCAAAATCACTAGCACTTAAAGTATGTAAAAATTGTCCATTGTCCGTAGGATATAATAAGATAGACGGCGAGAACGATTCCGAAACCTAAACTAACACTCGCGATTCGCGTTTTAACACTTATTCGTCACTAATAAAACCTATTCTACCTAGAATATTTCAATTACTGAATGTAAAGAAAATCAATAATAAAGGGGCTAATTAAAACGCGCGCGTCACCGACCAGCTCCCAATCCGAACTCCCAATCCCGACTGCCCTATTATTTTTTCAAAATAATATTTTACGCATATCAATACCGCGGAACTAAACGGTCTAACACCTATAAAATTACTATCAATATATGCCCTTTTGTTTTAAAGGACAACGCATTCAATAATAATAAGGTGTAACGCATATGTTAATCTAATGCTCTTACGACCTTTTCATTACTTGTTCTAAATGAGCTGGACACTTGAGATTTCTCACGAGACGAAAGTTGAAAAAATTATCGCTGACCATAAATTTGCTTATTTATTGTTTTGTAAACTAAACACTTGAATCTAGACGCGGCGACAGTTTTTTATAGGACCAAATTCCAAAGAAATACTTCAATAATATCAGCTATTTATAAAACACATGTATTTATTTAATTATATTCAAAGGTACTGTAAACCTTTCGTTTACAGTACACAGACGAATTTGTCGCTGTGAATTCCGGATAAGATGTTTTCTGTTATATTTTTTTTGTTGATGTTGTTTTTTATCAGACTATACATCGTAGCTAATAGGTATAGTAGTACATTACTGCAGACGCTAGGAAATAAGGGCTTGCCGGGTGAGTAATTGATACGAAGCCGGCAAGTCCTTTTCGCGGCTAAGGCATGTATAGTGCTTTTCTCAAACATATGCAATGAAATAAAATAATACACCACTCAAAAAATATAATTCAGCTTGTTCATAAACACAGACGCCATGTTTAAAAAATACTTATAGGCCTAGGCCTTCAATTTTGTATGAAATTCCTGTACAATTCTCTCGAGTTGTTCCGCCCGAAACGTGATACTTCCAAGCCTGTTATAACGCACGTTATGAGCACATTTCATTGCATGTTTGAGAGAATCACGATTTTGCTTTATTACCCAATTCCAAAACAACTCAATTTACTAATACCCAGTCGATATATTTCTGAAATGGCCGATCTTTGTGAAATCTTTAGTTGCTATCTACGGCACGTAGCGGTGGAGTAGCACTCGTAGCACTTCGTAGCAGATTGGCGCACCGCGTAGCACGTCCGCTACGAACTAATCTAAACGAATAAAAATCGAGTTATCCAAGAAAAGCTTACGAAACTTGTGGGTTTCGAAGAATGAAACAAATTTTTCATCCTGTTAAAAGAGAGATTGAGAATTTGAGATAGAATTTACTTTTATTGAATGTTTGAGTAAAATGCGACGCAATTGGTCATGGGGCACTACGTAGCCGAGAGAGTATAGTCCTTGCTGCAAGAATCTAAAAACTGTCGGTTATTCATTATTCCTTACCATGATTAAAAAAAAAATTAACGACAGTTCGCTATAAATTTGGATTTTACCTTCGAAACCCAATAAAAAAAAATTGTCAATGGTCGGCACTTGTCAATGTCAAACCGTTGAAATGTTGACACACGTCAATGTCAAACCATTCAAGTTCAGACACATGTCAGTGACAAACCGTTGAAATTTTGAAATTGACAAGGGTCAACCATCGACTAGTTTTTTTTATTGGGTTTCGAAGGCAAAGGCCCTTTCGGACAATTTTGTTGCGAACTGTCAAATTGTCAATTAAAGAGCACTTACAGCAAAGGTATCGAAAAAAAAATGGTGTTCCAAAAACTTTACGCAGCCTATTACTTGTATCCTTCCACAAGCAAATAGCTATCGTAAGTTAGAATACTATCAAAAGAAACCAACTTAACATAGTCCATCCAAATTGTGAATTCTTTCTTTGGGAATGCCGTCTATTAACATTTTTATTGCATCCATAGGGAAAATAGGGAAAATTGGGCACCGATGTTATTGAGTAATAACAATTTTTATTACCCGACTTGTGATAAACCGAGTTCCAACGAGACACATTTTGAACCAATTTATGCATATTATTATTTATTGCTGGTAACTACATGTTTTATGGATGTACCTTTATTTTGCAGCTGGGTTATGCTCTTATTTTGACGATGCTTGTCGCAGTGGTAAAGCAGTTGTCTACTGAGCCAGCGGTCCTGGGTTCGAATTCCGGCAATATTTGTGTGATGAACACCAATATTTATGCTTAAGTCATGGATGTTCTATGTATTTAACTATATATTTATCGATGTAAGTATGTATGTATATCGTCGCCTAGTACCCATAACACAAGTCTTCTTGAGCTTAATTTGGGGCTAGCTGGATTTGTGTGAAGTTGTTTGGTATTTATATATGCCATTGACATTGAAACTTTTAGGCATTTGTGCGATGTGGCCATAACACAGACTGTGAAATGGGCGGTATAATTCACCAGATTGTACCCGCGGCTTCCTACAGGAACCTTACTTAATTTCGAGATAAAAAGTAGCTTATATGTTACATAAGTTAGGATATACACTATTACTGTTAAAAATTTCGTGCAAATCCGTCCAGCTGTTTAGGCGTGAAGATGTAACAAACAGTGTGTAAGTTACGCAGTCACAAACTTTCGGTTTTATAATATAAGTGGGATTTAGATTTATTGCTATTCGAGCTTTATTAACTGATATTCAGAAGTTTTCAATTAAAAAAAAAGCATGCCGCGCCGACCCCAATTTAATGGAAATGAGAATGATTATTCAGAAGTTTTCAATTACAAAAATATGGTCCTAAATATACACATATAAATATCACATTACCAAACAAAACTTCAAAAGCACCAACCAGTCATTAAAAATGTACGGTCTTTGATTGCAGCAGCATTATGTTTCACAGAAAAAAACATTCGAAAATTGGTTATCCGGATGTACCCGGCCATAACCGGTGCCCGGATAAGGCGGGCGCTGTCCCTGACAGCGCCAAATTAAAACGGCACAATGGCAAGCGTTTTTGAGGATCGGGGACAAAGAAATACGACACAGGACGCGGGAGTAAACAATGAGGTTCGAGTCGAGTGGTTGGGTTGTTTCCTTTGTTGACGTTTCTTAATAACTGCATCGGACTGAGCTGACCTAAGATAAAAGGTATTATTAGGGGAATATAGAATTCAATTATTTATAGTTTAATTTTCGGCCAAGTGCGAGTAGAACTTGTACAGCGAGGATTCTGTACATGCAACGCCGGAAAATATACATTCGTGGTGTTAATTTCTACTTTATATGGTCTGGTTGCGTTTATCACGTGATAAATAATTGACAAAGCATCTGTCACTCACACTCGCCTGTTGTCAAAACGTGACGGATGCTTTGTCACTTATTTATCACGTGATAAAAGCAACCATAATAGGCCCCCTGATTCTAAACATTTTATGGTTCTAAATTAGGCAAAAAACATCGAATAAATATTACACTTCTTATATGGGGACAGATAACGAGCGATACTCTCAGGTACATGCTATTGAAACTGGAAGAGAAAGTTTTAGCTCCATAAGGTAAATAGAAGGAAAAGACAGGAAAAAAAACCAAGAAGGTATCGATTACTTAGAAAAAAAAAAGGAAACACGTTTTTATGTCATATCAGATATCAAACATAGTAGATATTAAAAAAAACTATCAAGAAGAAAGGACAGGAAGAGAAATGCACCGACAAGAGTCGTAAACAACAATTTTAATTACAATTCTGATGCTCATATCATGTGCACATGATCACCATTTCCCGCGGTTTTCGATGCAAGAATGATTTAACACTAGGCTAACAGTAGCAAATCGTTCGTGAACTAAAAACTCTGTGAGTATGATGATCACTTGATCAGTATAAACACAATTCAAAGTTTTGCACAATCGTAGCATGCCCGCGATGAGTTCACATTTGCTTTGATTTATTATGCTATTTATAAGCAAACCTGGGGCCCTATGATGGCTGCGTTTATCACGTGATAAATAAGTGACAAAGCATCTGTCACTCTCACTCGCATCTTGTCAGAACGTGACGGATGCTTTATCACTTATTTATCGCGTGATAAAAGCAACAATCATAGGCCCCCAGGTGTGTCATTCCACAGAGAATACTCCATTGCGGCTTGCGATTTAGCCTACTGCCCCTGCGGTGTTACCCGAATATTATATAATCTGTGCCCACGGTAACACTTTTTTTAAGGATTAAAAAGTAGCTTAATGTATTATTCCATAGTGCGCTAAAGTTTGTGAGTGTGTTTGTGAGTTTGTTACTTCTTCACGCTCAAACGGCAAGATTAATTGTGATAAAATTTGGTAAGTTTTAGGTACTTTTTATCCCGAAAAACTTAGTGTTCCTATGGGATGAGCGGGTAACACCGCGGAGCGCAGCTAGTAAATAATAACTTAAATTAAAAAAATTAAAACACCGCCGACTCAAGTAGCTTGTCATCATGAGACCCTCATTCAATAGGTGATATAGAAAATGCTACTAAAACTGAACATTAACTCCAATATCGTATTCTTAGTTTGAATATTAGCTTAGATATTGTCACTTATTCCAATTAAAGCTGAATATCTTGGAAACTACTGGTCCTAAATATATCTACCAAACATAGCTAAGAAACATCTCGACGGAAGGTCTTTCGATAAAAGAAACTGCACTCGGTCCATCCGTTTGGGAGCTATAATACCACATACAGACACAAAGATACACAAATACACATGTTTAATTTATAACACCCCTCTTTTTTGTCAGGGGTTGATAAATAAGCGCAAAAGTCCTGCATAGGATGATGAGCTCTATCCAAGCTCTTGTTCGAGCTGACATAGAATTCTTACAAGTGTATAAAAGAACAGATAAGAATTATGCACGCCATCTACAGTTTAGTAAGAGCCTAACATTGATATCCTATTGTCTATCGGAACGTGCATAGTTACCCCAGTTCACGGTACAGCACATCTGCACCAAAGTGCACCGCAATATCGGCCACAAGCCGGAAACAATTGAATCCGACTGTACTTAGTTGTTCCTGACTGTTTTCAAACAGACTAGAGTCTACCGAATAGACGTATGTCTCATGTAAACCTATGAACTTAAGCCCATTTAAAAGGAACGTGGAACTCTGCTACGCCAAATAAAACAGTATGTGTCATAAAAACCGAAATAAACTTAAGCCCTTTTAGAATGGACTGCGTTCGACGACATGACACCAACACCTCTAGTACAACTGTGACACGCGACTCTTTCTCGCGCGAGAAATATTACCTATCTCTTCCTTCGCTGTACTGTGAGAGAGTGACGGGTGATGCTATGTCGCGCGACAAGAGTCGCGAAGCGTAGTTGTGCTACACGGGCTGGTATAGAAAGTATGAAGTTTGTGACAACAGCTATTACCTGATGTTTAGTTTCTTCGTAAAATTCTTTTATAATGAAATAACAGAGTTTCAATGGAAATGTGTCGTGCTTCGGACCCTGGAGGCACTTAGGTTGTTAAGAAAGTAAAGTACTTACAAATAAAATACTCTTTATTGGACAACAAATATTGCTTAACAACGATTCTTCCAGACACCCTTAAACACTCAATTGTTCTTGGTAACTACGGCTACCTGTCATCGCTCTTCACTACATAGTATAAAACAAAGTCGCTTCCTGCTGTCTGTCTGTCTGTCCCTATGTTTGCTTAGATCTTTAAAACGAATTTTGATGCGGTTTTTTTAATAGATTGAGTGATTCAAGAGGAAGGTTTATATTATGCAATACATGCATAATTTGCGCTGTGCGAAGCCGGGACGGGTCGCTAGTAAGAGATGCAATAAAAACAAACAGTCTTTATTGCTTAATAGCGATTCTTCCATATAACCTTCAAAAAATCATGTAGTTTAATCGGTCAAATAGATCTGTGCCCTTATTTATTTAGTTTTGATGTTTTGAATTACTTTACATTACCAAAGTTAGTGCCTCTACAGATACCTAATTGAATAAGTTTACAGTTAAAACTAGTGACCCGTCCCGCGCTTCGCGTCTTCCGGTGCATTTAGCTTAAATGCAAGGTTATTTGCATTTAAACAAAGTACTAGAATTAAATTCCAAGCTACGTCTTAATAGTCTCGCTTTCTCGTTCACTCAACGGAGTATGGCGTCCCTTAACAGTTGGGTAAGAACCAAAAACTTGAACGAAAATAAGGCGTAGTTTAGCATATAAAAGAAGAAAAAAAGTGGAATTTGAAAAAGTTCTGTTGTGCGATAAAAATGAACGATACAATGAGGAACTTGAAACAAAACGTGATATATATATATATTCGTTAGTTACTTGTCATCGCACAACGGAACATTGAATGCAAATTTTAAATGTAGCATCGAATCAAATGAAGGAGCTGGTGCTAAGCAGAACGACTGGAGAGAACTGCATGAACAAGAGTGAAACACTTAAAGTATAAATAATTAAATGAGTTATGATGGTAAACTTTTTGCTCTTTACCAAACACTCAACCCAATGAAAACATTAATTCAGTCATTATCATGATTATCATCATGATCTTAGCCGAATCAAAGTCAAAATCAAAACGTTTATTCTGTAAGTAGGCCACAAGGGCACTTTCACATGTCTGAATCTGAATCTACCGACATGTCACAAGAGGAGACCGCTATTGAGAAGAAAGCCGAAATAAACTCAACCTCACCTTAAGGACATGCATCACTTTTCGTGACCTTAATATGGTCTGCAACCTACTCTTTAGAGGCTTTTCATATCGCGTTTTCCATTGTGTGGTAACCCCAAAGTTTTCTACTTATTATATAGCGGTCAAAGTTCTCACTGCGTACGCTGCGGTAGTCTTAATCGACATTACGCAACGAGAGAACGACCTAAAACAATCTAGAGGGACAAATACTAAACACATTGCTTCCACTTCCAAACAGGCGTAAGATACGTAGTTCCCTAACTAGACTATGTCCTTTTGTTTCGAGTATAAACAGTTGTTCTAGCATCATCAGTGGAATAGCCATTGGGAATGTGTGTCCAAATCTACGCCCGCTGCAATTATCCCGCTCAGCGAAAACGCCGTATTTAACAAGCGGATGGGCACATCCGGAAATTAATTTAATAATACGAACACCGCTTAATATTAACGCGGGCTGGTGTGGCGCAATATATAGGCGATAGCGATTCCTTTTCCTGAATTTATTTTTGTGTGTTCGATGGAAAAATTAAGGTGTACTTGTAAGGTATACTCTCGTGGTTTGTGCACATAATTAAAATTGATTGAACCGGGTCTATTGTAGTATTTTTGATTTACCATCAGTGGCTGATGTGAAACCGTGTCGAAACGTCAGGTAATGAAGGTAAATCAAAAATATTGCGTTAAACCCGGTTCAATAAGGTTTAAATTAAGGTACGTTTAAATAAAATGATTTGAACGGATTATATCACGTTTATTAATTAACTGACCCCCTCTGACGTTTCGGTAACTTTTCAGTTACCGTTGTCAAAGGTTGACTGGTTAAATTGTTTTATTGAAATGTGTGACAGTCGCGGAAACTGAAGACAATATTATGAAGATATGTTTGTAATGTATGCCCAATGGCGATAAACGATCAACCACTTTCTGCTGGCTTAATGGACCGTGCCGCATTAGCTCCTAAACTGTTGATCTAATTCACTTGTCAGTAATGTGTCTTGATGTGTAAAGAAAATCGGTTCAGCTGTTCAAAATCTATCTGCATGTAAAGTCACGTAGGTATTACGTCATTGCTTTAGCGATGCTTATCAGTTTTTATATAGGAATTCGGTTCATTGCAACTAACATACAAAATAGAGATTAGTTTGGAACTAACTAGATATTTTTGGGAATAGATTTGTGTGAGGTTGTCTGATTGTCTCATTTATTAAATACTCTCTTTTGCACACCTGAATCATTATGGAAAAACAAAAAATACAACATCAGATACTTACATTAAAACTAAATAAATAGCGATTTCTTCTTGACAACAATTAGGTTTAGCGGAACGAACGGTGTTCATGTCTATTAATATGTACCTAGACTTGGCGTTATACTCATCTAGTTTTAACATCAACGTATTCCAACAGTACTTTCTTTAAAACGCGTCCTGCTATGGCTTGCGCCGTATTTAGGTTTCATATCACCGGTCCCCGGCTCCTGGATTACCATTGTGCGGAAAAGAGCAGTTTTTCGTTTAAGTGCCAAAACCGACCGTTCCTAACTCTCGTTGTCACCGCCAGAAGCTATACTTGAGCGGTGCTTGAAAAGGATACGGAAATGGTTTTAGTGAGGGAACCCGAGCCTCAAAATATGTAAAATCATATCCACTACATACCTATAGTTAATAGCGATTTAAAGGAATTGTCGCTTACGTAACGGCTGCTAATAAAGAGCCCTAAAATGCACAGTGAACTCAAAATCAAGTTATTGTCTTTATTTAAATTATGGAATAATATTTACGTCACACAAGGCCGTAAGCGGGATTTTCTGCCCGCTACTCGGGGAGAAAATCTCACTTCCTGGTCAAGGCAAGACGTAAAACTTTAGACAAACCACGGGTGGTTGGTAATTCGTAAAGCCTCAGATCGCATATTTATGGCACTCACCTTCGGTTCGTTCACGAATTCACATTTCGTGGAGTATCGAAAAAAATACGTGACACAAGCGACATACGCCCACTTGAAGCATCTGTTCTGCTCTGTTTTGGCCTTATGGTTGACTGGAGAAAATGCTTTTTTTTTATACTACGACGGTGACAAATAAGCATGCATTTGGCATTAAGTTCGCCATTTGTACTGACTTTTGTTTTGCACAAAAAAGTTAAAACGAATAAATAATGTATGTAGTTGTAGTGCCGTGAATTTTTCCGACGCATGTCGTATACAACCACGACACGACGTCGCTATGAATCACGGCATAATGACGAAACATGGAATCAATTATGACGACTTCAGTCCTCAAAATATATTTATACTTACATTTATTCGACGACGCGGTTGCCGCAGTTTGCAGACACCTGCCTACTGAGCCGACGGTCCCGGGTTCGAATCCCGGCCGGGGCAAATATTTTTGTGATGAACTCGAATATTTGTTCTTGGGTCATGGGTGTTATGTTATTGTTATATGTTAAGAGGCGTAAGACAGGGGGACGTTATATCCCCGAAACTGTTTACGGCCGTTATGGAAGACGCCTTCAAGCTCCTGGAATGGCAAGGACTTGGCATCAACATCAATGGCGAATACATCACTCACCTTCGGTTTGCCGACGACATCGTAGTCATGGCAAAGTCGATGGAGGAACTCAACGGGTGGGCTTAAAAATGAACATGGACAAGACGAAACTCATGTCAAATGCCAAGGTTGTGCCCATCCCAGTCTCTGTTGAAAACTCGGTACTCGAAGTTGTTGACTCATACATCTACCTAGGACAAGTGGTCCAATTAGGTAGGTCCAACTTCGAGAAAGAGGTCAACCGCCGAATCCAACTCGGCTGGGCAGCGTTCGGGAAACTACGCAATGTCTTTTCGTCCGACATACCTCAGTGCCTCAAGACGAAAGTCTTCAACCAATGTGTGTTACCAGTGATGACTTACGGCACCGAAACGTGGTCTTTCACTATCGGCCTCATCTCAAAGCTCAAAGTCGCTCAACGTGCAATGGAGAGGGCTATGCTCGGGGTGTCTCTCAGAAATGAGGAAATCCGTAGACGAACTAAAGTGACCGATATAGCTCACCGGATTAGCAAGTTGAAGTGGCAATGGGCAGGCCACATAGCACGCAGAGCAGATGGCCGATGGGGCCGAAAAGTGCTCGAGTGGAGACCTCGGACCAGCAAGCGCAGCGTAGGACGTTCACCTACAAGATGGACAGATGACCTTATAAAGGTCGCCGGAAGGCGCTGGATGCAGGTCGCTTCCAAGCGGTATATATGGAAGTCCAAAGGGGAGGCCTATGTTCAGCAGTGGACGTCCTATGGCTGAGATGATGATGATGATGATGATGGATGTTATCTATATATGTATTTATATATTATGTATATCGTCGTCCAGTACCCATAGTACAAGCTTTGCTTAGTTTGGGACTAGGTCGATTTGTGTATAATTGTCCCATAATATATGTATGTATGTATATGTATATATGTAAATGTACCAAAAGAATGTTTATTATATTCGTAAAGTATCGGTATAAAACTAAATTGAATATTATTAATTTATCCGCGTCAAACATGCGTCAAACTAATTATTTTCGAAAATCAAAACTAACTTTACGCTGCGCGACCAATTTTGATTGAACGTTTGTTTATTTTTGTAGTTAATTGAATTCATGGTACGTTAATTGGAAATGGTCAATCAAATAGCATTTAAACGGGGAAGTTAATCAAAATTGTATCAAACCGAATATCATTTTGCTAAAATAAGGTACTTGGGAAAACAGAAATCATTATTCTCTTAGTTATGAAAAAAATAGAAAAAGAAGATACATTTATTTTGCAAACCAATTACATTTAAATTTTACATCTAAATAATTGAACTACATTTTTATATTAAATTTAACTTAAAATCTATACTTCTATAGAAATTCTATGAGAAACGGTGTTCTGGTTGCAAAAATGGAGTCCACTCAGCATATGTCATAACACTCTTGAGCACCACGACGCTGATCTTCCGTGGTCAAAATCATAGTTTTTCTATGCATGTTAACTATGGTTTTGACGATAAAGTTTTTTTTAATCACGTTTTTATTACCGTCTATAATTTCTTACACAAATGTTATTTGCTCAATCAAGACCAATCAAATGAGACCGAACACGATGGGTTTATCTTGTGCTGTTTAGGAGTTCCTAGGATCTTCCATCTCCTTCATCAGATCAGCTCCGAGATACTAAACTTCTATATTTTATCAATCAATCAATAATTGAAGTTTAATTTCGAATATCAATAAGAAGTAGGTTGAAGTTGACTTCTAAGGTTTAATTACATTTTTAGTTACAATTACAAACAAATTTAATAGACGAGAGATGAAACGATGGAGGGATGCTAAGATGGCTGGATATGATGCTCTTTACCCAACAACGGTATAGAAAAAAAAATACATATGATGTTACCCCTTAGAATGTGCCCCTTATATTTTAATTATACATATAAATAGAGTCCAACTCAAAATTCGAAGCGAAGGAGTGGCTGCAATTTCTACAATAATTAAAACATTCATCCAAATAATTCTGGAAACGCGAATGATTCTGTCGTTAAGCATCGAAGATGATAAAGTATGCGATATTTCGCCTCGGGACATAACTTTTATAGTCGTAATGAAAAATTACGACGGCTTATAGACGGGCCTGTTCCGTGAGATGTAAAATAGACGCACCGTTAAGTATTTACGTTATTAGGCACATTCACTGAGGGCCAAAAAATATGAATTATACATATCTTTTACAAAAACGCATCACTGCAAAGTGATTTTATTATGTGCAACGCAAATTGATGATATCATAGCTACACAATATTTTAAGACTGCCACTATTAATTAAAGTTTGGCACTATTAATTAAAAGAACCGGCCAAGTGCGAGTCGGAGTCGCTGCAAAAGAACTACCTACATCATCTGTTAAAATTTCAACTGTCTATCTATCGCGGTTGAGATAGCCTGGTGTCAGTATATAGCCATGTTTACCTACAGTCCCTTGAAGCTGTGAAAAAATCAAACTTCTAAGTTAACGTAAAAAAAAGTTACGGCCGTTTATGCCGCAAAAAACGTATATTTCGATTTTCGGCACTCAAGGGAATCAAAATGCGCGGGATATTTTTCACTGACTTAGGACGATGAAATTGGGCAATTAATACCGTCTTGTACTACACGTATCTAGGTAAGAATCTGAAAACTATAATAACTAAAACTATAATTTATTTAAAGAACGTAACCAATCATCGAGGTTAAGTTATTTGTACGAAAACCTCGGTGGGCACGTCCGACTCGCACATGTCCTGTTTTTTTTTTCATGTCTAACTTAAAAACTTTATTAAAATAATAATATTGCTTTGCTAATCCGCGATACTTGTTTTATTACAATCTTATTTATTTAACGGGTCCATTACAATTTACAAGATGTAGATCAATTCAATTATATAGGACGCATCAGTTTTTTACAGCTCTGTTCCGATGTTGCAGGATGGATCATTAAGTCGGTCGTTAACGCGGAGTTAAGTTTAACGAGAGCTCGCAGTTAAGTCATTAAGTGTTGCATTACCGGTTTATTATCTCGAGGGTTATGCATTTTTTAATGTCTGCTTATAATTATATTTTAGCGAATAATGTCAATGTAAGGAAAGGAAAGTTCTATTTTGTACTGACAGTGTACGCTTATTCAGGGCATGACACTCACTACAAATTTTTACTTGAACTCTATATCTGAACATGTACTGTAAGCCCAGTCAATAAGAGTCGTGTTTTCATATTTATGAACGCCTTATATGCTACGATATACATATCTGATGGTGACTGTACATACACACAGATAATAAAATATTACAGAAGATTCTCTGTTTTGATCTTCGCAAAAACCGCCCAAGAGCTATGTTAGTTGTTTGTGTAAAACGTGACGCATTTTTCTACAGAGCCGGCGGTCTTGGGTTCGAATCCCGGCAAGGGCAAATATTTGTGTGAAGAAGTCGAATATTTGTGCCTGATTCATAGATGTTATATGTGGGTAGGTATAGTTATATCAAAAACTAAAGTGAGCTCGTCTTGCTGTACAGTTTTCCCGTAATTAAGCTTAATATGACGTTTCCAGAAATATCTTGCCTTTCGCAAAATTATGTCTCTATTTGTTTGTGAACCTCTGATTTGCTATTTAGTTTTCTTTCCGCATTGATCTTTGCATTTATATCACTGTTTATATAGCTATCTTCACTATAGTTTATAAAGAAATGCGCCGTTTCCGAGAATTTCCGAAAAATTCAGGAAATTTTCCGAAAATGTTCCTCATTTTGTATGGGAAATGAGGCAAGATTCCGGATTTTTTTGGAAACAGCACATCACTAGTTTATCCGCGACAATGAACCATGAAACTGTATTAAAACGCTGGATAATAACGGTGAATAAACAATGTCGCGCTCAGTAAACCCGTCATATTGAAGTTTAATCATGTGTACCAACCGCGGGAGTGTGTATAAAATGTTATTCTTTCCGCTAACATAAATTCAAAGTTGTCTTTGTTGGTCTGTGTAATTCGGTTATCATGATTCCATGATATTATTGCATAACTATAAAATAGAAAGTGGAAGGCCACATAGGATGATTATGGTTCCGAAAAGTTCCCGAAGGATAAGTAAGAATTTTGGAACAACCTACACCATAAAATAAAAGACAGTTAGGAAATTCTAGAGAATTTAAGTCGTAAGTAGTAAATTTTAGTCTTCTCTAAGACCGCCTGAAAACTGTAAGTTTACAGTCTATAGTTAGTTAACTACGAAGGATTGTAAAAAATACTCTCAAGTGACTTAGTATAAAGGCGGCGGTAATTGCTTAACATCAGGCGGGCCGCATGCTTGTTTGCCACCGTTGTAGTATAAAAAAAAACAGATATAGATATTTGACCGAGCGATCGAAGCTTCTTCGTTTTAGCTTGGCTTAAAAAATTTCCGCATGTCCGGATTCTCAGCTGTTCTCGCCTAAAGGTTGCTCAACTGAGTCTCATGAAATTTTGTGAGTAGATCCGTTGATTTTTTCGTCGTTCAGCTTTTCAAATTTTTTCAAAATTTAGGTTGGTATGGGGGTAGATAACGTCAAAAATTACAAATTTCAACGATTTTGAAACAAACTTGTGAGGTTTATAGGTCACGGAGCCACGAGTCTGTTTTAAATAATGACAATATTTTTTTGTTACGTTGATGCGGTCAAATATTGTTCAGTTTGAAGAGTATAATTACTAATTAGTATAATTTATTTCCTGTTAGTAGCTCAGCCGCAGATCCAAGAGCTGACCCGACACTTTACCGAAGATATCCCGGACATCAGCCTATATGAGATTAGGATGGCTCTCAAACAGCTTCGCAACAACAAGGCACCGGGTGATGACGGAATCACCTCAGAGATTCTGAATGCGGGTGGAACACCGATACTGAAAGCCCTTCAGAAACTCTTCAACTCCGTCTTGCTCGAGGGAATAACGCCAGAGGCATGGAGCAGAGGTGTGGTGGTGCTCTTCTTCAAGAAAGGGGATAATACCTTGTTGAAGAATCACAGACCCATCTCGCTTTTGAGCCATGTCTACAAGTTGTTTTCGAGGGTCATCACGAATCGTCTCGCGCGTAGGTTCGATGACTTCCAGCCTCCCGAACAAGCAGGATTCCGAAAAGGCTTTAGTACCATAGACCACATCCATACGCTGCGACAAGTTATACAGAAGACCGAAGAGTATAACTTGCCACTATGCTTGGCGTTCGTGGACTATGAGAAGGCCTTCGATTCGATCGAGACTTGGGCAGTGCTACAGTCTCTCCAGCGGTGCCATATTGACTATCGGTACATCGAGGTGCTGAAGTGTTTATATAAAAACGCCACCATGTCGGTTCGAGTACCGGAGCAGAGCACGAAAGCTATTCCTCTGCAGCGAGGCGTAAGGCAGGGAGACGTTATCTCTCCGAAACTGTTCACCGCCGCATTAGAAGATGCTTTTAAACTCCTGGAATGGGAAGGATTTGGCATCAACATTAATGGCGAATACATTACTCACCTTCGGTTTGCCGACAATATTGTGGTCATGGCAGAATGACCTCGGCACAATGCTTGATGGCCTTAATAGAGTTTCCCAACAGGTAGGTCTTCGGATGAACATGGACAAAACAAAGGTAATGTCGAATGCCCATGTGGCACCCTACCCAGTAACGGTTGGGAGCTCTACCCTCGAAATTGTTGACAAATATGTTTACCTGGGACAAGTGATCCAGTTGGGTAGGTCCAATTTTGAGAGGGAGGTCAATCGACGAATCCAACTCGGCTGGGCAGCGTTCGGGAAACTACAAAATATCTTCTCGTCCAACATACCTCAATGCTTAAAGACGAAAGTCTTCAATCAATGTGTGTTACCAGTGATGACATACGGAACAGAAACGTGGCCTCTTGTGAGTTGTCAGAACTGTGGGCCTTATAAGGAAGCTCAAAGTTGCACAGCGCGCTATGGAGAGGGCTATGCTCGGTGTTTCTTTGCGAGATCAAATCAGAAATGAGAAGATCCGTGAACGAACAAAAGTCGCTGATATAGCCCGACGGATTTGCATGCTGAAGTGGCAGTGGGCGGGGCACATAGCACGTAGAACTGACGGCCGATGGGGCAGTTCTCGAATGGAGGCCACGCACCGGCAAGCGCAGCGTAGGACATCCACCCACAAGGTGGACAGACGACCTGGTAAAGGTTGCATTAAGCCGCTGGATGCAGGTCGCTTCCAACCGGCCGATCTGGAAGTCACGGGAGAGGCCTATGTTCAGCAGTGGACGTCCTGTGGCTGAAATGATGATGATGATATGACGAAAACGGAATACGTCCAGACAGGAATATATCCAATTAGGAATAGGACGAAAAAGGAATCAATCGTAATTCAGAGGCACCGGGTTCGAATCCAGGTCTCTTCCGCCAGGTTACGCATTTTAATTTTTCTTTGATCTTTGTATCAATGGAGTAAATTTATGTTTTAATTTACTGCTCCTATCAAAGGCCACACCCGGTATAATAAGCGAAAACTGTAAATGTCTATACAATTAAGTCTACTGCTTACTGGACCATGCGCTCAATCTAGCAAAATTGAAAGGCGTGGGTAGTTATGAAGGCTTAAGCCCGCGGGAACAGTTTATAATTCAGTGTTCCTGGAAAAACTGGTTCAACACCGGCTTTCCAAATTGGCCGAAGTTTCATCTAGGGATGGGACAATCGAGCAATTTACTTTTGATAAAAATACCAAGGGGAATTACACAGGGTAAACAGGTTGTACTTACATAAATAGTTCGTAATATTGCCATTTGGAATAATCAAAAACTTAACATGTTTCAAAACAAACAGTAATTGTAAAGTTGTATTGATTAGTTTTCTATGGAGCGGGGTTAGTCTTTCAGGAAAAATCTCAATAGCGTGATGCAGGATTTGTATGGTAGGGTGGAGTGTAGATGTATGGAGAAAAAAAAAGTGGTCTGATCGACCTGGAACATTTGTAATATGTTGCCTTTAGATAAGATATTAATAAATATATGTTATTGATTTTAAATATGTTTCAGCCCTCTACTTGAGCTAGAAAAATTTTTTTTTACTCATAATTGGTAAAAATTTTTTACGTAATTAGTATCAGATTTATAAAAAAGGGTTTCAACTTTAAATGTTTTGAGCTTATTTCATACTTATGGCAACTACTACGTGAACCAGTGACCCAAATTAAAATTCAGTATTTAAGAAAAAAATATTTTTAATATCGTTATATTTTTGTGCAATAAATATCTTTTATTTCGAGTATTATGTGCGCAGAAAAAAATCACTTGACTTTCATTAAAAAAAAGCAAGATTTTGATAAAAAATTTTTTTTTTCAATATGGGCTTGATCATAATATTCAAGATGACAGTAGAGGGCTAAAAGTAGTATTGAATATTTTTATTATTATTTTTCTCGTACATCTGGCAGTTTTAGAGACGTTCTGAGTTGAATTTCCAAAAAAAATAATTCGCTCCACCCTATTGTATGGGCGCGTATAGCCAGACGTACAGCGTCATCCGTTGGTCAATTTTACTTTGTCCGGTCATCACGCCGAGACGGCTAGACAGATTTTAACCAATTTTGGTACAGGAATAACTGGACGTACAAAAATGGTTATAGGATAATTTTTATCTGAGTACGGTAGCGAAAAAAGAAATCACGCAGACGAAGTTCATCCCTCTCATCAAATAAATATGTTCTATTGACGAAGGCCTCCCGCAAACACCTGTGCTGATGCTGCCTGCATTCAGCGGGCTGCCTAGACCTTCATCTGATCGTTCGTCCATGCTAGAGGCCTACCACATTGCGTTTTTCAGTTTTCCGGTATGTGCCTCTCTTCAGCTAGCAACTCCTAATTTTGCATCAGTTAAATATACTTTTTAATTGCTTTATGGAAACAAAGATCAACAAAGAAAAACGTGGTCAACACCGGAACTCAAACGTCTTAGCTCTTATAACGTTTTAAAACAGGTATTAGTTTAATACATTTTATTCTAATTGAGTACTAGATAGTGGTACAGCACTGTCTGTTCATCGGTCTGGTAATTATCTCAACAGTTAGCTGCCGACAGACGTCGGACAAGTCGGAGTTCGAGTAATTCCGACAAAGCCCTCGCAGAGCACAACAGCGGGGCCACTTGGTTATATTTTACTTCTATTGGGCACTAGATAGTACGCACAGCCGTCACCGTGTCACCGTGTCAAGTGCCGTGCGCAGTCTATTCATCGGACAATTCGAAGTTCGAGTAATTCCGCCAAAACCTCCGCAGAGTACAACAGCGCAGCCACTTGAAAAAAAAACAAGTAATCACTATTAAGTGTGACTACGTGAGGTTGAAAACAGATTTTTAATTTCGACCGTTATTAAACTGTCATACCTACACATTATTGAACGTAAATATGATGGGTCTATCGCGATTATTAACCTTATTATGCAACGTTTCCATCGCAGTCACGTGAATCGTGTTCACGAATGCTGAAGTTTACATAGTTAATGAGTTTGGTACACTGGAGATGTCAGTCAAATGCAAGTCTATTAAAATTCATAGGTAGAGTAAAGTTCCAATTGCCGTTTATTTGTTCACTACGTGAAATGAATATCACCGGCACGACAGATAAGACTTACAATATCAGTGCGATACTGAAGGTAAATAAAATGTCGCTTCAGACCTCTGTTTTTACATGAGTTGAACTTGTTTTACAATAGTGGGAATACGAACCCACTAACGGAAATGTCTGCGCGCCACAAGATTAGACTCGCGTCATATATTGTCCAACGATGCCGTACCAACGTAGATGATCTACCTTCCTGAAGGATCCTCCACTCCGCGAAACTGTGTGCCGTTCAGGATTGATATTCTGTAGAACTAGTGTAAGAGACTAGCAAGTGAACTATCTTCCCAACGAGTGCTGCGCCGCGACTTACTTGCGTCTAATCTTCCGCCGACACCGTGTGTGCTGTGCCTATCTCTTCTCAACACGTAATGGATCCTCCACTCCGCGACACTGCGTGCCGTTCACGATTGATATTCTCTAGAGGTAAGTGCTAAGAGACTAGCAAGTGAACTATCTTCCCGACTACTGTTGTGCCGCGGATTACTAGCGGCTAATCTGCCGCCGACGCCGTGTGCTGTGCCTATCTCACCCCGCCACGGAATGGATCCTGCACTCCGCGACACTGTGTGCCGTTCAGAATTGATATTCTCTAGAGGTAGTGCTAAGAGACTAGCATGTGAACTATCTTCCCGACCAGTGCTGTGCCGCGGATTACTAGCGTCTAATCTGCCACCGACACCGTGTGTGCTGTGCCTATCTCTTGCCGACACGTAATGGATCCTCCACTCCGCGACACTGTGTGCCGTTCAGAATTGATAGTCTCAAGGAACTAGTCTAGGAAAATATGTATCGTTTGATACGCAGCTATAACTTGGGTAAAGTTTTATCTTGTCTAAGGGAACAAAACAATATCATGCGCAACGCAGTAGGAGGGAGATTATATAGTTAATGCATGTAAAGTTTTGTTTTGCGGTCAGATATGCTGATTGCGTATCGGTCTATTCTGAAGACCACACATCATTTGTAAAACTGAAAGGCATGATGATGTTGAATTGAATATCAACATCCTCTTTGCTGTTCATACAAACACGAAAAAAGGAGATGAAAGGAAATAGCATAGGTAAATCAACTTTCAACTCCTGTATTGATTTAAACTTACACGATTTTTGTACACAGTATTATAAAACGGGACTTAATCACGTTATTTTAAGAATGTCTGCCCTTATTGTATCATATCGATGGCAAAAAGCGAGAACGTAGTAACCGCCACTTGGTCAAAAAATTTTTTTTTTGCATATTCGGAATCAGCGAATTTTTCTGCGTCGACTGGTCTGGGTCCCATGGCTCTACGACGCTTAGAAAAAACTGGACTACGTTGCAAAACGAATGTATTTTTTTGACGATGCCCACATCTAATTGCTGTAAACACCCAAATAGTAGCAATTTTCTAAACGAGTACATTTACGCTAATTTTGTTCTTTCATAAATCAAAGGGTGTGCCGGTTACAGCGTTGCCGAAATTTTTTTCCGTGGCGGTTGCAGCATTTATGCATGTAGTGAAAGAATTACGAACCAAGCTTACTGCAATTATCCTAAAATAAATTATCTATGATTGACGCTTACTACATTTCATTCGAAAATGAATTAACAGCAAGCTACAGTAACGACATTTGAAACACAACGTGAAGTGGGTAGTGCTTGAAGATACAGCAATAAAAATGTGCGCTCGCGGCGATGTGGCTCGTGAATACGACCTGTGATTTAGTCTATCGGCACTCGCCGGAGCGAGTGGGTGTGCGTAGTCTGTGTACATGCCTTTTTTGGATGTAAAATATGTTGCGGGTTTAATGGAAAATATGAATATTGGGATAAAACATAACTAGCATATTTATTTGCTTTATTAATATTGAAAGGACAGCAAAAATGTTTTTATTACATTTTGTTGGAAGAAAATAACGATGTTGGGGCGCGGGACTCGGCAGCTTTGAGAGTTCCGTGCCTCAATCGCCAAAAACTAAACTTAAATAGGATCACTTTTGTGCCTGTCTATCTATTTGTCGAGACCTTTTTCTCAGGAACGCGTGGAGGTATAAAGCTGGAATTAACATCAAATATCATCAAAGGTCTGCTTATTTTCAGCTTAAAGGCAATCAAAAGATACGAGCAAACGCTCGCATGACGATTAAAAAAAATGAAAACAATATTTTTCTGTTAGACTTTTTTTCAGTTTTCTTCTCGACAGCGGCCTCCTCTTGTGAAATGCCGATAAATTCAGATTCAGACATGTAAAGTGGCCTACTTACAGAATAGGTATACATTTCAATTTTGATTTAAATTTAAAATAATGTTTTTTTTTCATTAGTATAATATGTATATCTAGTTTACGGTTGTAATCGCTAGAAGAAAGTTTTGCTGTAATCTACTACGTTTCACTACAACCATTAGGAGTTAATTGGTCTAACCCCTAAAAAGCTGACTCAAGCCGGATCAAACTAGTTTGGGGTGTCACGTCCGCATTTTTATTGTCCAAGGGCTAGAATCAGATAAGCACTAAATTTGTTGAGCTGCGGTAGATAAACAACTGTACAGTATTTAAAATTTACCGGTTAACTGGTGCCTGATTCGATTAATATTTTCACAATAACCATACGCATGGCATAAATTAATAAAAAAAAATATATCGGACAACCTCACACAAATTAATCAAGTACCACAGTAAGCTCTAGGAGGCTTGTGTTCTGGACACAAGTGAATATACTGGTAAAGATAAATACATATTTAAATACAAATAACATCCATGACCCAGGCACAAATATATTATTCGACAAATATTCGAGTTCATCACACAAATATTTGCCCTTGCCGGGATTCGAACCCAGGACCGTCGGCTCAGTAGGCAGCTGCTTAAACCACTGCGACAACTGTCGTCATTCGTTTTATCACGGACATAATATACAGCTTTGCAGCCGCAAAGCTGTATATTATGTCCGTGAAGCAGCCGCTTGAGCTACATCAGCTACCAGCGTTTTAGAACGCAGTACTGTGTTCTTAATTCTGTCAGTTAGTTTTACGCCCAGAATACTGCGTTCTATGGCTCTTTGACAAACCTTGAGGGTGGACTTCTGAACTTTTGTCAAAGACCAAGTCTGCGCTCCGTAGGTCAGGATTGGAAGAGTGCACATGTCCATCCGTCACTTTTGCACTATGACACTTTATACTCTCGCGGTTTGTACTCATAATTAATACAAATTATAACGGGTCTAACGTGATATTTCTTATTTACCTTCATTGCACACGCCGCGGTCTCAGATGTACTGGTGAAACAGCGAGTTGTTACTGGAGCTGTCGGCAAAATGTAGTACTACCCGACGAGAATGTCTAATAAAATGGATGGGTAGGAAAATAAATGTTCGACTACCACCCATTTATTTACTAATTATTGTCACCGGTCCGACACACAACACTCACAACATCCGCGCACAGATTCGAAGATATATCCCGCGGTTTAAACTTTTTAATCATTGGTCCCCAAGTTTGCGATAAATTAAAACCATCTTCCCGGTTGAAATTCTTTGGGTGTTTCTTGATTTCAATTGATTAGAATTTCAACCGGGAAGATGGTTTTAATTTATCGCAAACGTGGGGAGTAAGTAAGTAAATAAATGGGTGGTAGTCGAACATTTATTTTCCTACCCATCCATTTTATTAGACATTTTCGTCGGGTAGTACTACATTTGGCCGACAGCTCCAGTAACAACTCGCTGTTTCACCAGTACATCTGACCACGGCGTGTGCAACCCCGCCGAAACGTTAGATTATGAAGGTAAATAAGAAATATCGCGTTAGACCCGTTATAATTTGTGTTAATTACTATTGCACTAATTTTCATTACTTTAGAGGGGCGATTTTTGAGTTAATTATGATAAACATTTTGAGGAGTGTTATTATAAAACAATGCATTTTAGAGTGGAATTTTTAGTATTTTTTTAAGAACAGTTATTTTAATTATGTTATTATGAAAACGAATTCCATTGGAATGCAATTTTTAGGTTCCTATTTTAATGTCAATTGATATTCAGCCTAGGAAAAATGACTCCGAGTTTTTATTTAAATAAATAATAACAATTTTAATTTGTACGGTACCATAGTAAAATAACGTCTAGTTATTTAAGTTAAATATTAATGGTTCAGTGAGATTAGTTCAAAGAAATATTTTTATAATTGAGTTGATAGTTGTGTTCAAACAATTGTTTAAGAATTATGTTGAAAACTTATATAATAAGTAATACTTACATTCAAAACATCTTTTATAGTTAGTGGGTTTAATAGGTAGTGAGTTTTATATCGATAAAAGTTACTTAAAAGATAATTTAATGCCAACACTGAAGATGAAATGTAGAGAGTTTTAAAGTTTTCACGGGAATATTAAACCTCATTACCTATAATATTTAGTTTTAGTGGATAACAATATTATAGTCTGATTAACCCTAAGAATATTTATGTTTGTTTTTAGCACGATAAGTACAAGTACAAGGTTGTGATTTTATAATATGAGAGATTTTATTAGCCTTTTGAAATGTTATAAGCAACGGAGGTTTTAAGTAACTTTCGTAATGTTTTTATACAGAGAAATTGAGACTAGGTAGTATTTTATATGTTAAGACGGTAATTGTTGCTTCTGAGCTTTCAATTTGTAAGAAACCTGCATTTAAAATTTGGAAACATTTTAAAAAAGTATGTTGGTAAAAGTTGATTGATACTTAAGTCGTTTTATTTTCACAGTTTCTTTTTGCCGGTGGACACTTACCACATTTCAGTCAGTCCTATAAAGAACGTAATGACATTTACGTCAAAATTATTGAATCTTAAAATAAATATGCATCTGGTTACAGCATTTATGCTTTATGGAAATAATACTCGTTTCACCATTTTAGTACATTTACTTCTGGCGTTTACAGCTGTTATAGTAGCCAGTCTATTATTGTCTATGTTCATATATTAAGTATTGTCTTTGATACATTTGTCATCTTGTCCGTCTTATACAATATATTACTGGTGTCATAAAGTCAAGTCTTTTTATTAATATGTCTTAGCACACCACCTCGTACATGGTGTCAGAAGTCGTGAAGTGGTGCTGCAGTTAATAAAACAGTCGTCATGGCAGAGGAATGTAAAGTTCAAGTCGCGCAAAGAAAAACCGCAATGGGCATGGGGTGCGCTCCCATGAGTACGGTAGGCAATATGGCGGACAACTGGAAAAGATTTTTCCAATCCTTCAAATTATACCTACGTGCGTCATCGTTAGATGAGGAGTCGGATGCAAGAAAAGTGGTACTATTCCTTCATCTCATAGGTGAACGTGGCTTAGAGATTTTTAATTCCTTTCAACGGGATGATGAAAAAATTACGTTCCAGGAGTTGGTCCAATTATTTAATAATTATTTTGTTCCAAAAGCGAATGTTACGTATGCGTGTCACATGTTCTTTACATGTAAACAGTCCGAAAATGAAACGCTGGAAGAATTTGTTACCAATCTTAGAGGAAAAAGTAACGCTTGTAATTTTGATAAACTGCAAGACCAACTTATCAAGTCCATGTTTATATGTAACATGCATCCGAAATACAACTTTATTCGTGAAAGATTGCTGATGCAAGATGAGCTGAAGCTAGATCAGGCTTTAGAACTAGCTAAGGGCGCAGTGATTGCTAGGAGCCAAAGTGAGTCTATGCAGAGAGAGCAAAACACTGAGGCAATAATGTATATGAATCGGTCCCGGTCTCAGTCAGCACATAGATCTCAGTCAGCGGGAAGGTCTCAGTCTTCGAAGCCAACTTACCATCGCCAGTCATCAGGTGTCAATCATACAAAATGTGGAAAGTGTGGTCAGATTCACCGTCATAAGTGTCCAGCAGAACACGCTAGATGTCACAAATGTAACAGAAAGGGTCACTATCAACAAATGTGCAGAGCATCGCGTGTGAATTACGTAGAAACAGAAACTAACACATCTGAGCCAGAGTCAGCGTCTTCGAATAATTTATTTATAGGTCACATTAGATCTAGTCAGTCGAAGTCAGAGTGGTCAGTCAATGTTTGTGTCAACGGAGTCAACGTCAATTGTATATTGGATACCGGCAGCGATGCCAATGTCATGTCATGGAATGTCTACAATAGTCTTGGTATACAAAATAAATTGGGTGAATGTCAAACAAAAATCAAGTCATACAGTGGTAATTATATTGACGTCATCGGTGAGCAAACATTGAACTGTAGTCTGTCTATCAATAGTTCTTGTGTCACAAAACCGATATCATTTATTGTCGCGGACGTCACATCACCAACAGTCTTGGGTAAAGATACATGTGCGGAATTGGGCTTGGTCAAAAGAGTGTTCAGTGTCGAACAACCATGTCAGTCACAGTCAAGTAAGTCAACAAATATGTCAGTCAACAAGCCGAATCATGTATTTTTGTCTGAGCCGTTGGAATGTAAGTCATTAAGTCAATGTCAGTCAAATGTTAGTCAAAAGTTACAGTCAGGCGAGTCATTAAAAATGTCAGGAAGTCAAATGTCAAACGCACAGTCGAGTGAGAGTAATTTGAAAGCGATAATTACTAAATATGATAACGTGTTTAATGGTCTCGGTTGTTTGCCAGGGGAATGCAATATAAAGGTAAACCGTGATGTACCGCCGAAGATCGACGCTCCAAGAAAGGTACCGTTTGCACTGTATTCTAAGCTGCAACAGGAACTGGACAGGATGGAGCAGATGAACGTCATCACGAAAGTCACCGAGCCGACTGAATGGGTTAGTTCTCTCACTGTCGTAGAAAAGAAAAATGGTCAGTTAAGGGTGTGTCTTGACCCCAGGAACTTAAATCAAGCTATATGTCGTAGTCAGTACCCAATTCCCACAGTAGACTTAGTGAGGTCTAAGATGATCGGTGCTAAGTATTTTTCAACTCTAGATGCTACCAGTGGTTTTTGGATGTGTCGTCTGAATGAAGAGAGCTCGTACCTCACGACATTCAACACGCCATTTGGAAGATATAGGTTTAATCGCCTTCCATTTGGAGTCAGCTGTGCTCCTGAGTATTTTCACCGAGTTATGACAGAAAGCTTTGGTGATATACCCGGTGTAATGGTCTATAGTGACGACATACTAGTCTCAGGTTCAACGTTGAATGAACACAATGAACGTCTGAAAATGGTCTTCGAAAAAGCTTTGAAGCTTAATGTTAAATTTAATCGTGTCAAATGTTCGTTTGGAGTTACTCAAGTAAAGTATTTGGGTCATGTCTTCTCAGGTCAAGGAGTTACAATTGACAGTGACAAAGTCAGGGCAATTTCCGAAATGCCATCGCCTACATGCACCAAGGATCTGCAAAGGTTTCTTGGCATGGTCAATTATTTAGGTCCATTTATAGACAATTTGGCTAAAGAGGTTGCCCCGTTAAGAGATTTGTTAAAAAAAGACTCTGTTTTCATCTGGAATGAAAATTACGAGCATATTTTCAAGCGTCTAAAAAGTCTTATTTGTCATGCTCCTGTCTTAACGCACTTTGACGTGAAAGCTCCTATTGTCGTGTCAGTAGATTCTAGCAGTACAGCGGTCAGCGCTGTATTGTTGCAAAACAATCATCCGGTCTACTATGCTTCGAAAACATTAACTGTCTCTCAGCAAAACATGGCGCAGATCGAAAAAGAACTGTATGCGATAGTCTTCGCATGTGTTAAATTTCATCAGTTCATATATGGACAAACTATTACTGTCGAGACTGATCATTCTCCATTAATTACTCTATTCAAAAAACCACTTGCAGAGGTGCCTACTCGTTTGCAGAGAATGATGCTAAGAATTCAGCTTTACAGTTTAAATGTTATTTACAAAAAAGGTTCACTTATGTTCATAGCCGATACTCTGTCTAGGGCTGCGCTGTCAGAGACAAGTGAGGATGAACTTGACAATGACATAGTCGTACATGTCAATTTATTGATAAAATCTTTGCCTGTGTCTTCAGAGCGTTTACAATGGCTTAAAAATGCTACAAAGTCAGATCAGGATATGCAAATTGTAATAAAATATTGTCGCCAAGGCTGGCCTAATGTTAAAAACCAGGTATGTCGACAAGTTCAAGAATATTGGCAGTATAGGCATGATCTACACACGGAAGAAGGTCTGTTGTTCAGAAGCAGCAGTATAGTAATTCCGAAAGAAATCAGGTCAGATATACTTAAAATCATACACAGTGGTCATCTGGGTGTCGAGCGGTCAAAGTCGTTTGCAAGAGGAAATGTGTTTTGGCCTTTTATGTCAACTGATATAAAAAATCTAGTAGAGTCTTGTCACGTTTGTTTAACGCACAGAAATTCTAATCCTCCGCAACCGCTTTCGTCACACCAGTTACCTAGTCGTCCGTGGGAAAAGTTAGGAATTGATTTTATGTCATACAAAAATCAAACTTATCTAGTAGTCGAAGACTACTATTCAAACTATATTGAAGTGAGTCGTGTGTCTAACACTAGCGCTAAAGTTCTTATAAATACGTTGAAACCCATATACAGCCGTCATGGTATTCCGGTAGAAGTTGTAAGTGATAATGGTCCTCCTTATAGTTCTGCTGAGTTCAAACAATTCAACTCAGTGTGGGACATTAGACATATTACTTCTAGTCCATATCTACCAAGATCAAACGGTTTGGCTGAGTCTGGACTAAAGGTCGTTAAGAGGATATTTACCAAATGCGATGAGTCAGGTTCTGATCCTTACCTAGCATTGCTCCAGTATAGGAATACACCGCGAGGAAGTTTAGCTTCTCCAGCGCAACTTTTGATGTCACGCAGTTTAAGGACTCAGTTACCTACTGTTTCAGAAAACTTAAAACCTAAAGTTGTTCGGTTTGAAGAGCATGTCAAGGTAAAAAAGGTTGGTCAAGAAAAGGCAGAGAGGTACTACAATAAAAAGACAAGGCCGCTACAAGAGCTCAAGAAAGGAGAGAGCATATACTACAAGAAAACTCCAGATAGTATATGGTTGCCAGGTGAAGTCAAAGAGGTATGTACAGAACCGAGATCTTATGTTGTTGGAGGTTCAGATGGTTTCGTTGGTAGACGAAATAGGCAACATATTCTACTCCCAAAAGCAAGGTCAGTATCGCCTAAGCTTTTGCCTGTATCGCCTAAACCTAGGTCTGTATCGCCTAAACCTAAGCCTGAGTCTACGTACTCAACACCATGTCTGACAGAGGACAACCAAGATACTGTGCAGGTATACTCTAGAGCGGGCAGGTTAATTAAGCCGCCTAGACGTTTGAATTTGTAAATATTAAATACGTTGTATTGTTGGTTATTCTGAAAAAAGGGGATGTTATAGTAGCCAGTCTATTATTGTCTATGTTCATATATTAAGTATTGTCTTTGATACATTTGTCATCTTGTCCGTCTTATACAATATATTACTGGTGTCATAAAGTCAAGTCTTTTTATTAATATGTCTTAGCACACCACCTCGTACAACAGCGTTTTCGCGTAACGAAAAAAAGAGTGCAATTGTCGTAACCGCCACTAAGTCGTAAACCAGTCTTTTTTGTTAAATATTAAATATGCCAGTTGAAAGAAAACCATAAGTTATGAATTAGATCCAAATATCAAGCATTTTCGTTCATAAATGAAAGAGTTATGATTTTTTTTCTCGAAATCGAAAAGTTTTTTGGCTCTGGTGTAAAGTTTGCATTTTGGTGGTTACTACGTTCTCGCTTTTTGCCATCGATATGTCCTATTCTGATATCTAAATTATCATTGCTACTGAAAAGTTGTAAGGATATCTATTGCGAAGTATTAATTTAAGTGGAACATACAAACTTTCACATTTAAAACATAAATATTCGATTTACATCGTTATACAATAAAGGTGTCTTTAACGCATCTTCGGGAATGTTGGCCCATATAAGACAAATCCATGATCTACGTATTCCCGTGTACCACCGACTCATTAAATCCCGAATACAAAACAAACGCACCTGTGTTTGCCTGGATACGAATTCAATTTGTCGACACAAATGACAGCTTAACACCTTAAGGGAAGGGGCCATTCAGGGAAGATTAGGTATAGGTATATTACATACATACTGTTATCCTGCGCACCTTATCAGTTCAGTATTGAAATAGCATCATCGAGAGAGAGAATGGAATATCATAGAATGTCACTGGCTAAGAAAAATGTGACGATACATACCGGGTGTTTCCTGTAATAGGAGCGATAAATTAAAACATAGATTCTTCGCTTGAAACTGGACAACATTTGTTAAGCAACTTCTGAAAATAACGTGTATTAATAGTTATTTGTGCAACAAGAGAGCAAAGTTGTTTTTTGTTACGAGTGCTAATTTTGAGTCCCGAGCAAGCGAAGGATTCTACGTTTGAATCACGAGCGTAGCGAGTGATTCTATGTTAGAATCCTGAGTGTAGCGAGAGACTCAACAGCACGAGATGCAAAAAACTTTGCTCTCGTGTAGCACACACAACTTTTCACCTCATCAGCGAGAACATCGACATTTTGTGCTTTTTCTTCCAACGTATGTTTATATATAGTCTTTGTTGCTGATTTCAATAATATTCTTAATCAGAAAATAGATAAGTGCTGCTTAAATAGCAATAACAATATAATTTAATTGAAATTATAATCAACCAACCAACACGGTTGTTATCATTATTTGATCAAATTGGAAGATTTAGCAGAATTTATAAATACATTATATTACGAGATTTTGTTTATAAATTGATTAATATTTCTACTCGTAAAACACCAAACAAAATAAATGCAAAAGAAAATAACAACTACAATATGAACTCGATATTTTTTAAGGTACGTTTCGAATATGCATCTATGATAAATGGTGAAATTATAAATTATTATTATATTTACAATAAGTAAAAACTAATAAGTTGAAAAATCTTATTTTATTTGAGCAATGATCTATTGTTTTATATAAAAGGCACAATAATTTTAATATTCGGTCGTTAAATAAAAATATAATAATGAAAAAAAAAATACGTTGCAATTAAAACTTTTTCGTGTGTTTTTAATGAAATTTTTGGTATAACGCGTATCCGAACTGGTCTCAATCGAGGTCGGATTCGAAAATCGAATTTCAAATTGATAAGTTTCTATCCCTTTCTTTTATATACATATGAAAGAAACAGAGTGCATCGAGATTCAAATGATTAGAATTTTATAATTAACCTTTGGCTGAAGAATGGCCATTCGTGGTCAGATATTGAAAAAAATTAAAAAGCTACTTTCTACTCACGCTCGAAACAAAATCGCATTTTGTTCACTGTTATCGGACAGCAAAATCGCCATGTTTGAGCTGGTGAGGTGAAAATGATATTTTGTAGAATTATACAGCATACTGAAATTATAATATGAATAAAATTAGCTCATACATAGATTTTTTTTATTGCTATTTTAGAGGTACGCAAATTTTGTGATTTAATTTTAAAAACAGAATAATATTTACTATTATTTAGAGGAAGTAAATACTTATTTCTTAACTATATTAAAGGCCAGTGGGTTGAAAAGAAAAGTTAGTTTTTTTTACAGGTTAAATAATAAGAGTTTGTGTGTTCCCAGTAATAGTATTAGTGTTTCAGTGTTTATTTGTTGGAAACAAGCAACATATATAGGTAATTAATTATTGGTACCACTATCTATATCACTGGATAGCACAATAGTCCCATCCCAGGCATAAACAATAATATGAACATGAATCAGGAGACAAGCGATACAAACGTCAACTCAGTTCGGAGCTCGTACTATTGATAATAATTAATTAGTATTTAGTTCTAGACGACATGCTCATATTGATAAATAATTAAATGACTACACTATACATATATAAGACGATGCAGTGCTTCTGGAATGTTTGCCGAAGCGGGTATTACTTAATGGCTTTGCGGTTATTATAAGAAAGCGCTGTGTATCTATCTTCAGACGTCTACAAAGTAGCCCCAACAGGATCCTGACAGCGTTGGCTGAGAGGTGGGACGACCCGCTGACTCATAGATGGCTGGAGCTGCACGCGTGTGTGCGTGTTGTTTCCACGTCACTATAATGTTATTAAAAAGAAAATTGTTGACATGTTTATACATTTTGCTTATAACAATAGGTATAAGAAATTGTTACTAGCAAATATATGGATTCAAGTCCGAAATAAACAGTTTGAACTTGAATTATGTAATCGGAAATGGGCGACGAATATTTCCAAAGTAAGAATTAAATACTTATTCTTAGTGATAAATATTTTGCTTTAATTAGAATCAGGGATGGCTACTTTAATAGATATATTCCATTCCAACTAAGCCTCGAATTTGTCACGTGAGCCGAAGGCGAATAGAGATAGAAGACTACCGTGAGTCTCAGACAATTTACAAAATAGTATTTTACTCACGTCGTAAAGGTTGAATATCGCTTGACATGTTTCGAATCGGTTTGCGATTCATCATCAGGAGAGCTGATCAGTCGCAGCGGCGACCAACCGAGCGTCCGGTTAGATTTGAATGCGAAAAGAGATCTTTCAAATGCCTCTATCCGGTGATCCTTTCCGCTTCGTGGCTACTTCTGTCTCGAAAATGGGATGTTATTCTTTAAAATATCACAGACTAGCGACCCTCCCCTGCTTCGCTCGGGTGCAATGCTGATAATAACACATAAAAACCTTCCTCTTGAATCACTCTATCTATTAAAAAAATCCGCATAAAAACATACATATAGCAGGAAGCGACTTTGTTTAATACTATGTAGTCAGGTGATGGGAAAACGCTGTTACAGAATTCTTAATAGTATCATAAAATAGAATCCTGTTTTTGTGAAATAACAGCACGTCAATACTGCTTCAGGTAACTTAACAAGTCTCGTTGAACTGAAAATAAATCGAGTATTCGCGCTTCGTTCGTAAAAATGGAAGATTCGTCCGAGTTCGTATAAAACAAGAAAAAATAACTAAGTATTTCTGTTTTATTACTATTGAAATGGTACGTGGGGAAACTTGCAAATTGACGAGAAAATGTTTTCTTTTCTATACTATTATACAATTTCTAGATTGTATTGAAAATCAGTTTTCTATTGAGAGGAGCGTGACTTCTTTAGGAAAAAAAATAAGCGCAATGTAGGATCGTCTTTTGTGTTGTATAGGCGCGCTGGTGCCATCTGTTGAAAATATTTTTTGTCCACTCATCACGCGGTGCAGGGACAGTTGGACATACAAAGATGGTTACAGAATACTTTTTACCCTCTATGGTAAAGAAAAAAACCGACGAACCGAAACCGTCACCGCACCGACCAGGGGCCTATGATGGTTGCTTTTATCACGCGATAAATATAAGTGACAAAGCATCCATCAAGTTTTATCAAAATATATGTGTGAGTGACAGATGCTTTGTCAGTTATTTATCACGTGATAAACGCAACCATCATAGGCTCCCTGACGAAGTTAATAATAATATTATATTGTCAGTTTACGACCACTTATTCGCATGAAGCGATTTGCTTCATCATTTTCAAATGGGAACCGGTAAGGAATGGAACGGAACTCGCTTCCATCGTGTGTATTTCCAGAAAGTTATAATTTGGGTCTCTTCAAGGTATGAGTGAATAGGCTATTACTGAACCAGCGAGCTCAGTATCACCTGATAGTAAGTGATCCCGTTGTTACTTACCATCAGGTGATACTGAGATCAACCGCTGCTCAGATTTTAAATAAAAATAAAATACAAAAAAGTATTAAAGGGGCACAGTTTTAATAAGAAAGCGTATCAAACGTAGGTACATAAATTGTCATAAACCGTACTTTCTTGTAGTTTCCATTTTATTCTAACATTTTTCCTTATTTATATCTTTAAAAAGACTTATAATATGTTTTCTTCGAGGACTAATGTATAGGTACGCCTAAATTCTTAAAATAGGTAAAGATTAGGTTACGTTCTTATTACTTTAATAGTTAAGTATCCTTTCTGAAAAATTACTGACTGTTGAGTTTCTTTCGGCGTTTCTCAACAGTGGTCTCCTCTTGTGTAATTCCGGTAGACTCAGACATGTAAAAGTGCCCTTGTTGCCTACTTGCAGAATAAAGTTCATTATTTCATTAAACCATCAAACTTTTGAGTTACTAAAAGGGTAAATACGAAGCAAGGATAAGACATGTTTATGTATCAGTTGTGCGCGACGGCAGGTTTGTTATTAATGCCACGAAGTGAGCGGTGCACAAACTACTGTGACTAGCTAATCACCGACTCAAGCGCCTTAAATATGCTGTAACTGAGCTGCCTTGTGGAAATCTGAATAACAGAGTGTACAACTTCATTCATGAAATTACCAAAAATTTTTAACAAAAAAAAGAACCGACTTCATTAAAACTAAAAAGCCAAAAATAGCCCGTTAAGTACAGATTACATTTGACTCACCCTTTGAAGTCGATCCCAAACCACCCAGTTATTATATTTATATAATATTTTAGTTTACGTGAGGTGAGGTGCAAATACTTAAATATTTTTAGAAAATATATGAAAAATATTATGAGTGCCTATAAAGTTTAAGGAATTCCTTCGATTCCTCATGGATCACGTCATCGGATCTTCCCCAAAATTTTATGGAACCAACCTTTAGTTAGATGTCTATTCATGAACCTAAAAAGAATTCTCCAAATCGACTCATAAATTACGGAGTTCAGAGGAAACAAACATTAAAAAAAAAAAGAAAAAAAAAACATACAACCGAGCTGAGAACCCCCTCTTTTTTTGAAGTCGGTTAAAAACCGGCAAAGTGCGAGTCGGACTCGCGCACCGAGGATCCCGTGCTAATAAAGAATTTTTTTTTTTGTATTTATAGCGGCAACAGAAATACGTTATCTGTGAAAGTTTCATCTGTCTAGCTATCACGGTTCATGAGATACAGCCTAACGGACGGGCAGCGAGCGGAGTCTTAGCAATAGGGAGCCGTTTTAACCCTTTGGGTACGGAACCTTAAAAATGGAATCATTACCACATAACTGACATATCAGTTTTAACCAGGATGTTTTCCAGTGAAACCAAATAGGCCTTTTTAGTAAGTATATCGATATTAAATAGATAATCTATTTCAAAGTTCCTTATCCTAAAAACGTAGGTTACATGTGATTGGTTATGGAGTATAGTACGAGACAGGCTGCGCCTAGTGTAGGGGCCAGTGTAACCTCAAATTGTTAAGTTTTAGGTGCATGTTATTGTCATTTAGTTGTTATGTGGAAATTAGTTTTTTGTATAACATTAATATGATAGTCGTGTACAATAAAGAAAATTTGAAATTTGAAATTTGATAATCATACAGGAGCACTTATAACCATACAAAAAGTAATTATAATATTCTCATACACGTTATTATTTTTAATCGTTTACGCTTAGACCTAAAATATTCAGAAAACGTTAATTCTAGGGTCCATCGAACAAAAATACTCGTTTCATGAAATACTCCTAGGTACGGTAAAACAAATAAGATATAAGTAGAGGGACCATTGACCCTCAGTGGAAGTGATTAAGAGGCCTCTTACAACCAAATTGAGGAGCGAACGAACGAGTGAATTGGACATGTTTTCCCTCTTTACTTTAACTGAGCTAGTCTGGGATTTCTTGTAATTTACTGTTATTTTATAGACCCGTCACGTTGACAAGAAATATTCTAATGTTTAAGCCTTAAATACAAAGATCACAGCTAAAAGAAAAAATTAAAAAGGAGCTACCTGGGGGAAAAGACCGGGAATCGAACCCGGTACCTCTGGATTGCCGGTCCAGCGCGTTAACCATTTCGCTACCCTAGCTCCAGGAAGATCTGACGAATTTTTCCTTATGCTTTGTGTGTCGATCTTTGCATTGTTTTATTTGAAAAAAATTGACATTAAGTACATGTTTCATAAATTTATATTCTAACGTTGTTTTGAAAATAAAATTAAAATGAAGAAATATCACAAGTGAGTATTGATACAAAGGTTAATCAAATTACAAACCCCAGTCAAAAGAAATTGCGAAACGTGTCTAAATACCGGCCAAGTGCGAGTCGGACTCGCGCACCGAGGGTTCCGTACGAACACTTCCCATCTTAATTAGCCGGGTTAAGTTAAGTTTGCACCTGGTTTTATGGCGCCGCATACAAATGAGGTGCAAAGTTAACGCACCCGATCACGTGTGTATGGGAGCCCTACATAAATATGTAATTTATTCTGTTAGGGCTCCGTAGTCAACTAGGAACCCTCATAGTTTCGCCATGTCCGTCTGTCCGTCTGTCCGTCCGTCCGCGGCTTAGTTCCGTGATCATTATTACTAGAAAGTTGAAATTTGGTATGAGTGTGTACCTTTCAAACACCTAGTGGCGGTGTTTTTTTTTTCGTAGCAACACTAGTGTGTGGGGTGTCGTTATCTAACCCTATTATTTTTAAAAGACCTATGTCTTTTAAAAATAATAGTGATCTCCAAACATTTTTTTTTTGATAAATTGTGTGTAGTTTTGTAAATATTCGCTCAGAAAATAAAAAAAATAGCGTCCCCCCCTCTAACTTTTCAACCACGGGTCAAAATATTATGGAAAAATTCATGAAAATGAGACCTTATAAGTACTTTCAATGAAAACTATATTGAATAAAATCGGTGAAGCCGTTTTTGAGTAATCGCAAAAATTCATAATTTTCTTTAAAATCACATAATAATAATAATTGCCGCACGGTGTCCTTATACTTCGATCGTTACACATATTAGTTAAGTGCCATACTGCATTAAAACATTCCGCTCAATTTGGCGCGTATAATCGATAACGTCCAGAAGGTAATAAGTAATTACAGTAACATTGGCGTTTACGACCTTTTTTATAGAGCATATAATCTTTCTCGTAAGTCGTAAAGGATGGACAACTACGGAATCCTACACTGAGCGTGGCCCGACATGCTGTTGGCCGGTTTTATTTTTTTTTGTTAAAGTGGCAACAGAAATATATAATCTGTGAAATTTTCAACTGTTCAGCTATCACGGTTCATGAGATACAGCCTGGTGACAGACAGACGGACAGACGGATGAACAGCGGAGTCTTAGTAATAGGGTTCCATTTTTTACCCTTTGGGTACGGAACCCTAACAATGCTTTATCCATGATTTAGGTAAATAAAACCCTAATTTATTTACAAGCAATCGCAGGCTGGTTCAAAATCTCTGAAATTGTCCCAAATTCTCGTTCAGACAATGCATATTAAACGCGGGGCACTAATTTGTTTTGCAAATTCGAACAAGAACTCTTTCCCGTTGTTTTGTTTTCTTGTCACGCGACAAACGCAATCGTGGCAATGAGCGTTGATTAGGGAACGTGGGGAGAGTGTTCCAACTACGTATTTTAAAATTTTGTAACGCTTACCTTTTAATCATACTCCTTATATATTATAATGCCTCCACGCACTTGCGACTTCTCTGGTGTTGCAGTACGTCTAGCATAACTGTGACACGCGACTTTTTGCCGCGCGACAAATACTATCTGTCACTTTCTTTTTAATAATGTGCGAGCATGGGCGCTCTACTCTACCATACTCTAATCTACTCTATTCTATTATATTATACCAACTCTATTTTACTCTTTCGTGCCCGTCTAGCACAACTATGCCGCGCGACAAGAGTCACGAAGCATAGTTGTGCTAGACGGGCTGGTGACAGACGAACAGACAGACAAACGTACAGCGGAGTCTTAGTAATAGGGTCCCATTTTTTACCCTTTGGGTACGGAACCTTAAAAAGCAGTCCGTGGGCGCCTCCGCGAGCATTGTTGACGCACTGCAATACCGTGGCAGCCCGAACATCATCCCGCGGGCCTATGATGGTGGCTTCCGCCACGTTTTGACTGAATGAGAGTGTGAGTATGATGGTTGCGTATAGGTACCACGTGATAGATAAATAAGTGACAAAGCATCTGTCACTCACACTCGCATATTGTTAAAACGTGACGGATGCTTTGTCATTTAATTATCGCGTCATAAAAGAAACCATCGTAGCCCCCCTGGAACGCGTCACTACACATAATATTGAACGCGCAAACCGCTGTAAACCCGCTGAGTAAAGTTAGTCCACAGACCGCACGTGTAGAAAGTTATACGTAACAATGCCTACTGAAGCTTAATTTGGGACTATATCGCGCGCGGCGAACGATAATTCCTATGACACCTGTCATCTCAGTACATTTTATAACCTATAATCGGAAAAATGTACTGAGATGACAGGTGTCATAGGAGTCATCGTTTGCCGCGCGGGGTACAGATAGATTTATGGAACGTGTCCGTTATTTATTTATCGTTATTCAGAACGAGATTTCAAATTTGGGACTCGAATCTATTTACCCATAAAATATTTGTACCGTAGATGAGTCCGAAACTCGCATTTGTTTGAAACTTTATCAATTTATGATAATGTTACTGATACGTGAAATCCTTTGAACAGGGGCGCCGAGGCGCGGGAACTTTAATGTGTCCGTTTGTACACGTTTAATCGCTGTCCGGCCGCGAGCGAATGAACTGGAAGAGTGAAGTTATTTAACTAGTGACTCGCGAATGTTATTGCTGAATAGCTGATATATGTCAATTTAAATTTGAGCCAATATTTTATTATATTTCAAATCGGCACGAACTGATATTCGAACTGAATCAACAAAGAATCCCAAATTGTCTAATCTGCTCATAACATTAAAGAAAATCGGTTGAGAAAGGGATATAGATGTGAACAGCTAAAAAATCGGACAACACAACATCTGGAAATTCAGGCATACGAAAGCATTTTTGACCAAGCTGAAAAAAGAGGCGTACTAATTAATAGGCAGGGATCGTAAAGTGCGAGCAAAATCAAATGAAATGACGTATGGCAATCAGTGACGGCCCTAGCACTTCAAAGAATTTTGCTCGCATTTTACGAACGTTACATAGGGCACATTCACAACGAAAGTACTGCCAACTGGTGCCACCAATCCGAATCTTTTTAGTTGACATTGACTTTGATAGTGCTGCCACCTTGTAGTTTATATACGTTCGCTATAAAATTATGCGCGGCGTCACCCACGTCACACAATAAAAAACTACATAAGATTTTTTCTTTTGATCTTCGTAAAGCTGGCGGTGAACTGTATTTTATTGATTATATGTGTTAAATGCGATGCGATTGGTCTCGAGGCGTGGTGACATGACCAATGGGCGTCTTTCGTCGCTAGGACTGGCTAAGGCGCGCCGATGTACTTTAAACAAAAAAACTGGCCAAGTGCGAGTCGAACACGAAGGGTACCATCAAATAAAAAAAAACAGAACAATAATCATGTTTGTTCTTTGGGAGCCCCGCTTAAATATTTATTTTATTTTGTTTTTAGTATTAGCGGTAACATAAATACGTCATCTGTGAAAATTTCAAGAGATACAGCCTGGTAACAGATAGACAGACGGGCAGCGGAGGCTTAGTATTACTATGGTCCCGTTTTTACCCTTTGTAGTATGTTTAAGTACTGTGTAGGCACGGTCGCGTAGTGATTCCACCATGCCGTAGCTCTTTTTTGGCAGTACAATAAATGTTTTTTGCTGCACCTATTTTGTATTAAGTGAAATTTTTCATCAATTTCACTGCCCAAAGGTTGTCTGGAAGAGTAGCCATAAGACCGCCTGTTGTCTACCGTTATTTATAAATAATTATTGGTGTGCAATAAAGAATTGTCGTATTGTATTGTAAGGTTTAAAACTATCAATTTAGCAATATTCTCATATTATTGACACATGAAAGCGCGAGGAGTTTAATGTGGCGTTCGTTTGTACACGTTTATCATTTTCCAATCGCAAACAAATGAACTGGAAGTTATTTATAATTTAATTTTATTGTAGATAGTGTATCTATAATACTGGCACTGTGAGTAGTAGATCTGTTTTAAAATAGCTGGAATGTGATAGTTTTACGTGTTTAATAATCCTCAAATCCCCGACATTTTGAATCGATACTTAAAATAAAACCATAAAAGAAAACCATAAATAATCATCGAACCTGAAGGGCTACTCCGATGTTCGAAATTCGACCTTCGTATAGTCCGTCCCACTAACTCACATAATATACTTTTACAAGATGGAGAGAGACGACACTATACGACGGTCTAATTTCGAGCATTGGAGTGGCCCTTCTGATCACAAAATTTCACGAGAATCGGTCGAGAAATATAATATATTATTAACGAGATCTACCTGACAACTAGACATTCAGACCTACGAAAGCATTTTCAGCTAAAATGGACTCGCTTTGCTCGCTCGATCAATACCAGATTTTTATTTGAACTTTATTGATTTGTCTATTATTATGAGCGACAGATTGAAGATAAGAGGGCCCGAGGCCGTTCACCAACCAGATGGTCTGACCAAAGTGAAAGACCAACAACAACAACCTCCTTAACTACCGCCATCTTACTAATGTGATGTAATTGTTTTAAGTATTATTCACGAAAAAATTACTTACTGTTGAGTTTCTCTCGGCTTTCTTCTCAACAGCGGTCTCTCTCGAAATGCCGGTAGATTCACAACCTGACTTGTAAAAGTGCCCTTGTGGCCTACTTACTGAATAAATTATTTCATTTCATTTCATTTCATTTCATAAGGTGAAGCGGTATTTTACGCTTCTCACTCTTTACCAAGCTCAAGTCCGTTCGTGCATGGATTACTGCTGCCATCTTTGGGACGGCTGCTCTGCCCAGTACCAGTTAGCTGTAACCGTCTTGGACTCAGTAGAGCGTCGAGCCCTAAGATTCATTGGTGACACTTTTCTGGCTAGAGGCGTCTTATAGAGCCTCGAACATCGCCGCAAAGTTGCTAGCTTGTTAGTATTTTCCGTACCCAAAGGGTACCCAAATGGGACCCTATTACTAAGACTGCTGTCTGTCTGTCTGTCTGTCCGTCTGTCACTAGGCTGTATCCTCATGAGCCGTGAGACAGTTGAAATTTCCACAGATGTATTTCTGTTGCTGCTATAACAACAAATACTAAAGATTTAGGTGGGGCTTCCATACAGCAAACGTGATCGGTTTCGTTAACTTTGCACCTCATTTGTATCCGGCGCCATACATACCAGGTGCAAACTTAACTTAGCCCGGCCAGTTAAGATGGATGGAAGTATTTGTACGGAACCCTCGGTGCGCGAGTCAGACTTGCACTTGGCCGGTTTTTCTACTATTATGAGCTGCTGATTGAAGATAAGAGGGCCCGAGGCCGATCACCAACCAGATGGTCTGACCAAGTTGAAGAAGCAACCTCCTTGTCGCCATCTTTGGGACGGATCAAATCCCTAGAGCGTGCCCCGAGTTAGCATAGATGCTAATAACGTAAGTTAAGCTGTTAGTTCTCCATGTATAAATAAAACAATATAAACCTTCCTCTTGAATCACTCTATCTATTAATAAAAACGCATCAAAATCGGTTGCTTAGTTTTAAAGATCTAAGCATACATAGGGACAGACAGACGGCAGGAAACGACTTTGTTTTATACTATGTCGTGATTACGGTGAAATAAGAATGTGGCTAATAAAGTTTTATTTTCTCTGCCGCGTGGCAGATTAGAAGTGAGCGCGTTCCAGTGTAATATATGTGGTGATGATGTGGTCGACAAGGGACGTTGATGGGAGACAAAGTATATGCCGAGCTCTAGATGGTAGTGAACGTTTAATTACTTAAAACATTAGCTTATATACATTTTTACAATAAGGTTAACGCTTATCCAAGCAATATGCATTATGCTACAGTAAACCATTGTGTTACTGTTGAATACTAAATGTAGACATTAGCTACATACTACACCAGTTTATAATTAATAATATCATCCAAAACAGCAACTTTCAAGAGGCCAATTACATATTAATGCTTAGTAAAGTAAAAAGACACTGTCGTGTGTATCACGACATATTTGCATAAATCTCTTTGTTACATGCAACAATTAGTACTGAGGTTGAGGTTAGGTTTTTACTTACCAGATATCTCCTTGAAAAACAATATCCATACGAATTGGTAGTCAGAGTCGTCACACATGATCACTGAACTATAGGTTTCATGACTGCAAGAAGATCTAACTAGACTCTTATCGGAAATCTAGACCAAAATACGTGGTAGTCATTGTTCATTTGCAAAACGTTATTTCTGGTTAACGGCTGTTCCAAACTATCAAGTGTTATACATTAATCGAATCGCAAAAATACATAGAAGGCGAATCTAGTAGTAGGTTCGCGAATTTTGAAAATGTTTAGAATTTAAATTAAACAGGTGTAGGTACGTTCATACAAAGTTTAGAGCTGTGCACGCCATCGCGTTACGGTTATCGCTTTAAGTCGAGATTTCTCGCAAACCAGAGGTATTTGATGTTTCTGGCTGTGATTGTCATGTCATTTCAAAATTCCGCAACATTTTAAGCACATTTTCATTAATATTTGAAATTACCGATCGCGAAGATTATGGCGTTCGTGAATAGAACCTTTAAAAACGGTAACGACCCTATCACCTCAGATGTGTCAAAACTGTCAAAAGGGAGTCGCGATCGATCCGTCTCTTGAACTGCACGCGCGTCGTCGCGGCAGCGCACTATGCGATCCCGTCGCGGGCGCCGGAGCGCGGTGTGACGGATGAACCTTCATTTTCGCTTTCAACTCGACCGGCCGCTTAGTTCAGCGACTCGCGGTCGTGGTCGGAACCGTGGTGTGGCGGTTATAACCGCACTTTTTGTTAACGCGGCATTAACACGACTTTTCTTGCAATTCCCTTTCGCGCGTGCTTAGTATAAGCGAGTGTTCTCGTGATGTGCGCGACTTCGTGCCTGGCGGGCCTCGCGCCGCCGGCAGTCACCGGGAACCGCCTGAACATCCCAGACCGCTCTGCGTGAGCGCAGGGTGCCGTGCGCAGTGGATCTGGTTAGCGCCTTCGCCTCCCGGATCATCCCAAGGCCGACGATGGCCTAACTCGTCGACAGGCGTTCGACGAGTACGCTTCAAGCTGACAGCCTCTGCGGCAAGTGCCTACAGCTAGAGCTATCGAGCCGCCGAGGGCGGAATCGGAGGATACAAGCTAACGTCGCGGTCCCGCGACGTGCCCAGTGAGTCCGTTCCGTATTTCCATGGCCATGGTCTACATATAGACTACAACCCAGTGTCACCCGCGAACTGTCGCGTCTCGTGTCGAACCGCGTACTACGTTCGTATCAATAAGGTCATGACCATTCGCGCGCTTCTAGCCGGCCTAGCTTAGCTTAGAATAAATCATATCTGTGACTCTGAGCCAGCTGAGCCTCGCCAGTGTATAACCCACCTCCTAGTCGGAGAGGCCTCTTTGGGCAAGGCTCCGTTGACTTGGCTGCTCCAAGTCTGTTATTCCACTATTGGCACTGCGGTGTCCGAGACCGCCATGTATCGGGCTGTTTAGCAATATAGGTTTGCATGTTATTGTGGTTGTTTTAATTGTCAGATCAAATTCCTAGTGTGAAGTACACGGTCCTTGAACTAAAGGTTCTGTGCATATCTACCGAGACATATCCGGCTTTCTATACCAGTCATATTGACTTGTTCGTATATAAAAATAACTTCCAACCTTACTTTTCAACAAACCATTCATCCCTATCACCACCAATTATATAATCTTCTTTTTATTATATACGACAACATGTAATTACTTGTATAGGCACAAAATAAACGAAATTTACGTAATAGAAATAAGGAAAACGAGGCTGCCTTGACAACAAATTGGAAAACGGGAACTTTCTTTGAAGTTTCAAACATGATAATATATAAATATGTAATGTAGGTGCCTAAGTAGCAGTGACGTGGCGTCCAAAATATTATAGGTAAAGCCGGATTAGATTTGTGTTTTGTTTCGTACCTACCTCCACGCGCTCTATAGGAAAAGGACTTGACAGACGGACAGACAGATTGAGTACGTGACAAACGGACAACAAAGTGATCTAATAAGGGTTCCGTTTTCGCCGATCGGTATGGTACCCTAAAAATGCGATGTATAGTGCAACAATTTTCAATATTATCAGTTAACAGTGTCTCGTGTGGATTAATTATTTTTTATTTTTAAAGTTTCACCAGTTCGCGTCGGCAGTTTGCTTGAAATCATAATTTTAATGGACAAAAACAAAGGCTCTAAGTATGTTTACGTATAATTTGTGAACGTCACTTTGTCGACGTTCTTAAAAGCCCCGAAAACCGGCAAGAGTTGCCGGCGGTGGCAAAACTGGACTGAGCATTCCGGGTTCCGTGGCGCGGAGTTTTAGCTACAGGGAATTCCATCGGAACGTATACATTGTCAGGCACAGCGGCTATCACAGCTACAGCAGTTATAAAATATTGGAATAACAAAAATTTACTTCTTGACCCTCTTTGTAGAAGAAAACCATGGCACGTTCCTGACATTCCTCGTATTGCCTCAGAACCAGAACCTTAAGTGCTGAGTATAAAATGACCGCATGGTGGACATCCCCCACTGCACTGCCGTGTTGGGCTCACTACGCTACTGCGTGAACCGCATCATCAAAAAAATATGCACGAAACAGTCATATTACAGTAGTTTTAGGTTATCTGAAAATTTTAAAACACGCAATCACGCTAATATTAGTTATAAAGGCGAAAGTTTGTGAGACTTCGAGTGAGTAATGTGTACGTTTGGTACTTCTTCACGCTCAAATGGCTGGACCAATTTTGGTAAAGTTTGGTATGAAGGTAGCTGACACCCTGGATTAACACATAGGCTACTTTTCATCAATAAATAATGTGTTCTTATGGGATGAGCGGGTAACACCGCGAGGCGCAGCTAATAACGAAATAAAGAGAAAAGATTTCACCACACAGGTCGGTAACGTCATAGAGTTCTTGTTTCTCTTATACATTACATACTTTTTCAGCGATTGGACATTTCATAAGATGTTGCATATTTTGATCAGTAAGGAAACATTCGCGTTCGTACATTTATTATTATTATTATTTATTTCCACATGAAACACAGCATAACAGTTAAAACTAAATCACTGTGCATTACAGATACAATTTTTAAATAAGGTATATATCGTCCTCCTTGACGTATCCGTCAATGGCGAAACCTGGCTCCATGACCGTCACGAGCGTCGGTCATGTGCACGAATGTGGCTTGCAAAACCGAATTTGGTTTTGAAGGTACAAACTAATAGACAATAGAAGACTTACTACTGTCCATCGCCTCACAATACCTTAGACATTCACGACACACCGATCGCCAATCACTTGCAAAAACATCCAAATCTGGTGCTGATGCGAGAAGCTCATTAAGCCTGTGCAAAGCTCGAACAAGAGGAGACTGCTTCCGCGAAACGGTGCGTGCCTCAGGAGCAGCAAACAATAGCCGGTTGCGCGGGCGAAGAGTGATCCTCGGCACAGACGGAACGAACAGACATAGCTATTACCTTCTTCAATGGTAGGACGTTATACGTTTATGACTACACAAAAGTTTCTCTCACACTCACACAATCCGACACTTTATACCTACATCCCTCGATTACAAAAATATGCGAAAAATCCGCAATGATTTCATGTGCGCTGCGAACGTCCAAAAAACAATTGCCACAAACAATACGCAATCGCATGGAATTTAACGCGTAGTGTTTACATGCGTCCGTTGCAATATGGAGGTTTGCCAATCTGACCAAAATAGTAGAGGATATAGGTGCGTATAAACAAGGATTGTGAGTCCCACCAAACGCGAACAGGAACAGAACGTTATAAATACGAATCGACTTTTTTTTGCGTCATCGTATTTTAAGAAACAATAGACCGATTTTTAAACTTAAGTATTTTGTTTTGTAGCTGGTTTTGACATAGGGTGACATAGGTAGGGCATACCAAAGTTGACTGATCCGTCGTCGTACAATAACGACGTAAAAACCAGACACTAAACAAAAAAAAGTTTTAAATATTACTTTTTTAATCTTGCCAATTTATCTTAAACTTCGGAAGGACGAAAATCGGTACACATGTTTGAAGAACTTCAGTGTTTTTTAGATGTGTCAGGAGTTTTGAGGGGTTGAGATTTAAGATGCCTTTTAATTATGAAATTACGAAACGTTGACGGATGCAAGTGTCCGCGTCACCAGTGTGATGGTTGACAAAACACGCCGGCGCGGTAGGCGCAGTGGTAAAGCAGTTGCCTACTGAGCCGGTGATCCTGGGCTCGAATCCCGGCAAGGGCAAATATTTGTGTGATGCTGATGAACACGAATTGGGTCATGAATGTTCTATGTATTTATTTATCTATATAAGTACTAGCTTTTGCCCGCGACTACGTCCGCGTGGAACTTGGAAGTATATATGTAAGCAACCACGTACAACACGATAGATATCCACCTAATCGCCTTAATTAATAAAAGGGATTATTATAAGCGCCTAAGCAAATGTAAGAGCAATTGTGCTTTTGGTCTAATAATGACTTTTCCTACAGGGTCACCGCACCCCAACAGAAATGTTCACTCACTTTTCAATCTTTTTAGGTATAATTTCCAGGGTGAAAACTATCCTATGTCCTTCCTCGGATCTTAAACTATCTCTATGCCAAATTTTATCAAAATCGATTCAGCGGTTTAAACGTGAAGAGGTAACAGACAGACAGACAGACAGACAGACAGACAGACACACTTTCACATTTATAATATTAGTATGGAAGTATGGATGTATATCGTCACCTGGTACACATAACACAAGCTTTCTTGAGCTGGGTTGATTTGTGTGAGGTTGTCTGATAAAAAATAACAGAATTACCATAATAGATCATGGTACACCGTCAAACGATTGGCAGTTATCGCGGTAAATAGTAAACCACCGTTACGGCCCGGCCACGACACGCGACCAGTGGCAGCGGTGAGCGGTAAAAACAAAATCATAGCCTTTATTATATATGCCGTGTTACGGTAAAAGGTCGTATCTATATACGGATATCATAGTAAGATACGTCCTTTTACCGTAGCATGGCATATAATATGGCTATGATTTTGTTTTTGCACGCCACAAGCCGCGCGCTTACCGCTCTATCGGAGATGCCACGACTTTGCGCGACCAGCGGCGCGGCAGGCGGTTGAGCGAGAGGTGCGTGGCGGCATTAGAGTGAGCGAGGCTCACGTACCTACGCCGTCACTGTCGCGCAGTCGTGGCAACTCCGGTTGTCAATAGTAAGAGCCAGCGCACACTACTGCTTGTGGCCGCGACAGTATCTCTCTTTTTCTCACTTCGAGCGTGGAAAAGAGACGAGTGTACTGTGGCGGCCACAAGAAGCCGTAGGTGTGCGGAGCCAGTTAATAGTCATTAACGGACCTATGTAGTCCATTGAATGAGTCCCTCCAAGGGGGGTCTAGAGTGCGTGAGTTAGTAACGTAAGATGTTTCTTCGGAAACATGTCAAGAGTCCCTAGGTAATAAACATACTAAAACCCCGGGACACTAGGAGGAGCCCCGGAGTGGGGGGAGGGGGGGAAAGGGTCCATTTTTTCATTTTTCGCTTAAATCTCAAAAACGGTACATGTTAGAGAAAAACTTCCAAGGAAAAGTTGAAAGGCCATAAAATTATCTACAAGTTGTAACTAAATATTTTTTTCTATTCGCAGCCGTTTTCGAGCTACATCCCATGAAAGGTGAAAAATTCGAAAATAATAATATAATATTTTGACAATCAATTCCTCCTAAAGGCTTCCATGGAGGAATGTGTTTTTTTTACCAATGATAGACCTAATTAAGAGCAATCTATCAGTACCGGTCACAAGTTGCACTTTTGAGCTTTTTGGAAGAAAAAAAATAAAAAGTTCAAGTATCGTAACTACCCTAATAAAATTCAATTCCCCGTAAACGCCTCCGTGGTGGAATCTGTTATTTTTATCAATGATAGACCTAATTATGAGCAATCTATCTGTACCGGTCACAAGTTGCAATTTTGAGTTTTTTTGGAAGACAAAATAAAAAGATCAAGTTCAGTAACTCAAACTACCCTAATATAATATTTTGACAATCGATTCCTCCTAAAGGCTTCCATGGAGGAATGTGTTTACTTTACCAATTATAGACCTAATTAAGAGCAATCTATCAGTACCGGTCACAAGTTGCACATTTGAGTTTTTTGGAAGAAAGAAATATTTTTTGATCGATTGATGTGATAAACATGGGTATGTAGACTATGTAGTATGGGGAAATTGTTTGAGCCAAAATCATTTTTTACTGCGTGTAACTCAGAAACGGTAGGATATAGGAAAAAAATATTTAGGTACAACTTGTAGATAATTTTATGGCCTTTCAACTTTTCCTTGAAAGTTTTTCTCTAACATGTACCGTTTTTGAGATTTAAGCGAAAAATGAAAAAATGGACCCTTTCCCCCCTCCCCCCACTCCGGGGCTCCTCCTAGTGTCCCGGGGTTTTAGTATGTTTATTACCTAGGGACTCCTGACATGTTTCCGAAGAAACATCTTACGTTACTAACTCACGCACTCTAGAACTTTTTATTCAATGGACTATATGTGGCTAACGCGTGGTGGAGCAGTGTTAGTCATTGTTAGGAATGTATGAATTAGAATGGAATTAAACCGACAGAACCCTAAACCGCGAGCGGATAGGGTCGCGGTTTATTTTTTGCGGTTTCCCTCGTTAGGACGGGCTTTGCGGATTTAAAATTTATGTTCGTTAAATGATTTTTATGTTTTTGGCGGCGCCATTGCTATCCGATGTTGCTCGCGGGTTAGTGATACGTGTGGGCGTAAATTCTGGTAAATAAACTGGAAAACCCAACATCCTAAGATTACACTCTCTTTATCATTCCTTTTCCCACAGTTAATGCCTTGTTAAATTATGAGGATTTTGACAACATTGAATTTTTTTTTTATAAAAAGAAAAATAAAAACTTGCGTATTATTTAGTCACATATTTCAAAAAAAAATTTTTTCCTTGTTTCAAGACATATTGAGCTTTTATTCTTATAACTACATACAATATGCTGTAGAATTTAACATCAGTCGTCATTCCATTTCTATATTATCGAACCAGCTCACAAAAAATCCCACACATATCCCATGGCATGCTATGCTGTATTTAAAGAGTTTAAAGTCTTTATCAAAAATTACGTGCCCCACATATTTTTTGAGCACTGTACATTCATTTTACATTATTTTATTTTATTTATTAATTAATTAAAATATAGTTCTTTGCAAAACTGTTTGTACAGCTTGTATGCAGGTGCGAGTCTCTATACAATAATTAAAACAAAGGTAACAGTTGAGTGACACTGAATAAACAACTGTATCGCTCAAGTGTGATCAATAGATACTTTTTTAAATACTTTTTAATTTAGATTTACTTGGCTCGTGTCGGATATTCAATCAGATTATACTTACTTGCTGTAAACCAGACTAGAAACAGTTTAGCACAATAAACCCGCTCCAACCCCGCTGAGACAGTCAGTCTCCTCGAAGGAGATAAAAAACTCAATCTTGATATAATTCCGGGCTAAGTACGTCGACCTCGTAAAACGTTGATAAGTGCGCCTTTTACGACGCTGCGACGGGGCTAGGCGAATGAGGAATTAGGCATGTATATACCTAAATAAGCTGTCTTATGAACACATCATCTTTGTTTGTCGAGGACGATTATGCTGAGATTTGGGTCAAAATGTGTAAAAATCTGCTCCTACAGCCTCACGAGTCTTTCGAATAGCTAATATTTTCCTGTTTTGATTTCAACCGCCATTTTGCCACTATATCGATTAAAAAACTATTATTAATTATCGGACCTGCTTACAAAATTTCAAGAGAATCGCTTGAGAAAATGCGGTCTGTATGCGAGAAACACCCAGAAATCTGGACATTCGGAATTTCAACATACGATTTTTTATTGACCATTGATTTTTTACTAAAACGGAGATGCTTCGCTTGCTTTCCTCACATGGTTAATAAAAGCAGTGGGCTAGCCAGATATCTAGACGGATTCTAAGGCGGAGACCGCGTACCCGCAAACGTAGTGAAGGATGCCCTGTTACTAGGCGGAGCTATGATATACGCAGGATAGTGGGTGGGTGGTAGGTGGGTTTATGTCTCATTATATTTGTACGTGTATACAAGTATAGTTATACGATTGTAAAGGTTGCCTAACTGTGTGCAATCAGGGGATAATTTTACATCGATCTGGCCCCAAACTTAGCTATGTTTGTACTCTACTGGCTTGGATATAAGCGGTCATGTATACGTGGGTTTACAATGCTTGCATACCTAAATCATCTCTTACTGACACGGGTCATCATTGTTTGTGGAATAGAATTATATTTTGATGTTTGAGGTATTTCACCCACGCTCTTATCTATTTTTATTTAGGCTTTACCTGTTCTAAAAACGATTTGTGAAATATCTTTCGAAACGGGTGATATTTTGGTACAAACAGTAGTTTTTTTGTGACGCTATCTTATTAAAGAAAATAGTGTTGATCTGTAGCTCTATCGCTATGGACAACTACATAAGTTTTGGCACAAATATAACCACAATTTGTAACGGAACACAAATTACTTCACTATTTAGAAGTGTCCATACAATTTCATGTATTAGATTCCTTTCTGATTATTTTGCCAAACTCGTATCTGTCCACATTTACAAAACCTACCTTTTCGTACATCTGTGAAGTTTACATTTCGAGTGACAGTAAAGTGAGAGTTTGCGAAAGTAATCGGTTTGTGAGTGCGGTTTAATAACTTGGAGGGCTGAAATAGCTGTTATATAATAAGGAACCGGGTTCCATACGCAGCGGACTCATCAGCGCCCATTGTCGCGGAAGCGATGTGTCCACTGTCATACGAAACGATATACCAAGTCTCAATGTCTTAACTTAACCCACCGAGACGCGGTGATTTACAGTTCAAAGTGTTATGCCGGGGCCACATGCTTGCTAAGCCTTGGCAAGCGTACAGGACGCATTTATATGTTAGTATGAAATGACACTACATCGTGCTCACTCTTACATATAACTGCGTCCTTCGTCCTGCGGCTTTCGTTGTCAGATTGTTAATCGACAAAGATGGATTGATGATTATAGCGGTCGAAGGGAATAGATTACAAAGGTGGTGGTGTGGTGCTGGTTGCGACTGCTGCAACTTCCTTGGAATTGGAACTAATACTTAAATTTTGGAAGAACTCAAGGATAAGATTATCGTTGACTGATCAAATGTGAATTCTCACATTCTTCGGGCTCATTACACGAAACTGAAACTCCATGGAACGAGTAGGACGAGTGGAAGGCTAGTGATTACGAAGTCAGTCACCTACGCATTGGACAGACCTGGGGCTATGATGTTTGCTTTTATCTCGCGATAAATAAGTGACAGAGCATCCGTCACGTTTTGACAAAATGCGAGTTTGAGTGACAGATGCTTTATCACTTATTTATCACGTGATAACCCAACCATCGTAGGTCCCTGATAAAAGCTGCGACACAAACTACTACAGCCCAATGTTCCCGCAACGCTGAAGGCCGTAGGAAGTGGAGAAGTATTGCGAGAGCATTACCCACAATAGATGCGTGTCATCATACAACCAGCGAGGCTAGTTTATCTTGCTGCGACTTACCTTGTCACGCGACTCAGCGTCACCTGCCTTGCTTGGACGGTATTGAAAGAAGTGACAGGAGTATGTACAGCGTGTCAAAGTTATGCTAGACGTACAGAAACACTCTGGCAAGTGAACGACTGAGGAGGAATTTGCCGTGTCATTGGCGTCGTGTCCAAGACTTAGAGGGCCAGGGCCCCTAGGTACTTGGTTTCTGGGCCCTATCTCAAAATAAATAGATAGTAGTAGAGAACATAAGTAGGAATAGTGCAAGTCCCGCTTTAGAATGGTACTATCTGACCCGGACGATGAGATCACGGAAACCATCCAAGCGATGGTCGCCGCGAACTTTCCCAACGGCGCCTAAGCGTAATCCCCACTGGCGGGGTACTACCGTTACTTGCTTCGGGTATTTTCTCTGTCATAGACCGATTCTCTTTCCCCTCTCCCGCCCTAAAGCAGACTGATTCGGTTCAGTCTACTCACGACGCAGTCCATTCACCCAACGTCACCCTCTTCAAAATACTCCTGTGGCGAGGAGATAATCCCATTAGCGGGTTATACTCTCACACAAAGTCCGATTACTGGTAGTGAGGGCTAACCAGCCTTGATATAGTTCAAGTTATGTCTTTAAAAAAAATAGTGCAAGTTCTACTACACCGGGTCTTGTGGGCTGAGGGGTAAATACGGCACTGGTCGTGTCGTATCATATCATGGGCACGGTGTGGCGCCGCGTGGTTGCCCGTCGCAGCCGCCTCACTCGATTGATTACATTATTGGCTCCCTCACGCGTACAGATGTGACAGACAACTTTGGGCAGTGAAGTCATTTCTATTCGTGGTTGACCCATATTTGTGACACGAGTAATAATTTAATCTAATCATAATCATAATCATATCATAATCATATATTTATTGTAATATTGTGAGTACTAGGTACTATTCCTGTTTTTTTGCAAAGAAACTGTAGATCGGTAACTAGTGACATCACTATCTATGATATCGATAACTCAATAGAAGACTACCGTTAAACGTTTAACGCAACCGTGAAACGTTTCACGCAACCTTGTTGGAAGTCACATTAGAAGTTTCACTTCAATAGGTGACAAAACATCTGTCACTCACACTCGCATTTAGTCAAAACGTGACGGATGCTTTGTCACTTATTTATCGCGTGATAAAAGCAACCATCATAGGCCCGCAGGAGAGGAGAGCGATTTTCTACTTCTACGACGCAAGTCAACCCGTTTTGTAGGTATTTTAATACTATTCCTGCGCTAGAAACATACAATACCAGGAATAAGATTGAATAATGCGTGAGTGAGTACTTTCTGTTTAAGTTTCAATGTTAGTTCTCCTAAACAAATAAATAAATTAGACAGCTTTTACAAGAACTCGTAATACACGGCAAAAATGTATATTGTACTAGCTGTGCCCCGCGGTGTTACCCGCTCATCCCATGGGAACACTAAATCTACTCGGGATGAAAAGTATCCTATGTCCTTTCCCGGGTCTCAAACTATCTCCATACCAAATTTCATCCAAGTCGGTACAGCGGTTTAAGCGTGAAGAGGTAACAGACAGACATACACACTTTCGCATTTATAATATTACTAGCTTTTGCCCGCGACTACGTCCGCGTGGAACTTGGAAGTATGGAAGCAACCTCGTACAACACGATAGATATCCACCTAATCACCTTAATTAATAAAAGGGAGCGCCTAAGCAAATGTAAGAGCAATTGTGCTTTTGGTCTAATCATTATATTTTCTACAGGGTCATCAATGTCATCATGAATTACTTACTCACTTTTCAATCTTTTTAGGGATAATTTCCAGGATGAAAACTATCCTATGTCCTTCCTCGGACCTTAAACTATCTCCATGCCAAATTTCATCAAAATCGATTCAGCGGTTTAAGCGTGAAGAGGTAACAGACAGACAGACAGACAGACACACTTTCGCATTTATAATATTAGTATGGATAGTATGGATTATCGTAATAGAAGTGGATGTTCAAGTGATTCCACTCTTTTGCCACAATTTTAAATTATCCTAGGTATTTGGCAAAGATAAATGACAAGAACCCTGTCTGTCGGCGACTGAAATTACATTCAACTGAATCCTCTGACTTTATTTATTCTGTCCTATTCGGTAGCAGCGAATGGTCGTGATAAGATATCTTCATATTGGAATAGTCCTGCGGGGCGAGGTTGACGAATGTTTCCCAGAATGACGCCATGTTGCCGTCGGAATTTTAACAAATATGGGGGTTTGGGGGAAGATGAGCTTTTATTTTGATATTGAATGGACGGAGCGTTACAATATCGGTTTTAACTCACGTAAAAATTGTCAGGAACGGCCCGACATGTTTAAAACACATATTAGCGTAACACATAAGGGCTCTTTATCAGGGTCAGTTATCCGTGCTTCTACGCGACTCGCGCCCACTGCACTGGCTTTTGCTCTCCTCGCTGCCTGGAGAGAACTGCACCAATTTAAGAGAGACACTCTTAAATAAGAATGATTACGGGGGACTGAAGAGCTGGTAGCTTACTCGCACCAGCGAGACAACAGCGAGGAAATGCTGCCAGCGGTACTAAGTCTTCCTTTATTTCAGCTTTTACGTAAGTTTCGTTATTTATTTTCAGTTTTTACAGTCCGTGAGCCCTCAGATTGCGATTCGGGTTTGGGTGAAAGCTGAGAGGTTCTTAACTGGATCGCTTAAGAGTGAGCGAGACAAGTATAAAACGCGAATGGCATTTTGTCAGCTCACGCACTGTACACACTGTTTGCTTGCTTTGTTTTGTTGTCGTCAAATTAATAAGTTTAATAAGAATTTTGTAGTAACACCATAAATAATTGATTTACCTATAGAATAATATCTGCAATGTGACTCTATGTTGTTACACGTAAAACTTATCTATAACGTTTGTTGTTAATCAAATGCGACACACATCGTGCATCGGTCTTACTGGGCATTGTTACCGATAAAACTTAATAACGGATTTAAAAAGGCGCCCGACTTTTTATTCAAAAGATTAATCCTAACATCGCTGCGGAGACAAAAATCCTTCTTTCATTAAAAAACGGGCGTGTTAATGCCGGTTACTTGCCGATTTTCCTCGTATTTTTACTTGGTATTTAGGAACAGGTATTTTAACTTGTTACGTTAATTGAGCGATAGATAATCAAATTGTAAGATCTATTTAGTCGGCTTGTGTGATGGACACTAGACGACGATAAACATATTTATATAGATAAAAGCATACTTAAATAAGATTTAAATCCTAAGTTTTATACTCTCGCGGTTTATACACATAATTAACACAAATTAAAGGTGCGCCCAGACCGCCGCTTAAAATACGGTGACGGTACGGAATCGCAGTGACGCATCGTATCCGTACCGTTTTTATCGCATACCCTCCACACCGCCGCTTAAAATACGGAGTCGGTACGGAATCGCAGTGACGCATCGTATCCGTACCGTTTTTATCGCATACCCTCCACACCGCCGCTTAAAATACGGAGTCGGTACGGAATCGCAGTGACGCATTGTATCCATTGTATAATAATTCAGTGAATTAAGGAGTTTGACCTTACAAACGGTCCAGAAGTTTAGAATTTTTGATAATATGTTGTCTAGGATGGTTAGTGAGTGTTTAAAATACATTTTTTTTTTTATAAAAAAAGAACCGACTTCGAAATAACTGAAAAGCCGAAAATAACCCGTTCATGTACAGATTACATTTGAATCACTTTTTGAAGTCGGTGCCAAACCACTCAACTTTTACTATGAAATATGATGCCGCGTAAATTTTTGTTCGATGTTATATATTATTATATTCTAGTTTACGTGAGGTTTGGCACCGACTTCAAAAAGTGATTCAAATGGAATCTGTACATGAACGGGTTATTTTCGGCTTTTCAGTTATTTTGAAGTCGGTTATTTTTTTATTAAATAAAATTGCATATTAAACACTAACCATCCTAGACAACATATTATCAAAAATTTAAAACTTCTGGACCGTTTGTAAGGTCAAACTCCTTAATTCACTGAATTATTATACAATGGATAGTATGGATACAATGCGTCACTGCGATTCCGTACCGTCTCCGTATTTTAAGCAGCGGTGTGCAGGGCATGCGTTAAAAACGGTACGGATACGATGCGTCACTGCGATTCCGTACCGACTACGTATTTCAAGCGGCGGTGTGGAGGGCATGCGATAAAAACGGTACGGATACGATGCGTCACTGCGATTCCGTACCGTCACCGTATTTTAAGCGGCGGTCTGGGCGCACCTTAACACGGGTCTATCGCAATTATTACTTATTTACCTTCATAATCTAACGTTTCGGTGTAGTTGCACACGCCGTGGTCTCAGATGTACTGTAGTTAGTACCTAATATCGCGATAGACCCGTTATTATCTGTGTTAATTAGACTTCAATTTCTAGAAGATTAATCCACTGTAAGATATAGTTACGGAAAAAGTAATATAAAGACTTTCATACAATTAAGTCTCAAAATGTGTCTTGTCGTTATTATCCCTAAACAAACAATTATATCTGATAAATAAATGATATACCCAATCACTCGCGGCATAAATATAAATAAATATCGATAAAAATACTTTAGTAGTCATAACGTTTATCAAAATAAAACAATAAAGACGTTCGTTGTGAAAAATACTACTTCGTTCCTAAACGAGTATTAATACCTGTTCCAAAAGACTCATAACTAATCTCAGCAAGCAGTTCGCACCAGTAATATCGGCGGTAATAACCGGAAAGAACCGGATTAACAGCTGGCAATATCTGTTATAATTATTTAATACTGGCAGCGGCGGCCTTAATGATCGGGCTTTACGGCGCCTGTTATGAACTGCTGTAAAAGGCTGATTCTGACCCCTTGTCTAAGTACGAGTAACGTTAGGTATGTGTTGTTCTCAATATATTAAATGTTAATTTTGCTTCTTTGGCCAGTTTCGGTTTTTAAGTAGGTAAGTAAGTAAAATATTATTTACGTCACCCTAGGCCGTAAGTGAGATTTTCTGCCCGCTACGAGGGGAGAAAATACCTGAACCCGGCATTACCGGTTTAGCGTGTTAACCTTTCCACCACCTTAACGCCCAGATAAACTTTCGAATTTTTCCTTATGCTTTGTGTGTCGATCTTTGCATTGTTTATTTGAAAGGCTTTACACACGTCACACCCAAAATCTGACCCTGTCTCATGTTGCATGACTTCAACATTTGCCATTCTGTCGACTAGAAGAAATTGCTAGACTGTATTTGGATACCCGCGACGCTGTAGAATGACGAATGCTTGAACTTGAGGATTTACACCTTAGCTAAAGGTGTCACCAATATTGTTTCGTGTTCAAATGTTTTTATTTAAATTATTGTACGCTTATGTTACATAGAAGTTGAGTAATTAGAATAAGAGACTGCCGAAGGATTACGAGTTGAAACAAAATTAACCCAAAATACAAATACGTCTCTTCCGGTACCGAGTAGGATTATACTCTGTTGAGGCATACTTATTGTTGTAATCCGGGCTACAATAGAGGGCTACATTATACTTTTAATGTTTCAGCTAAATTCCACGTCGCTTATCGGCAATGAGATTTGTCCGAAAGTTCTATAGAGAGATTCACATGTGAATTCTCCTTCATTTTACCTAGTAATTTGCACATTACTAGGTACAATGTGTATATAAGAAGGAACCGTTTCATCATTTCCTTTCTAATTGAAATAAATAGGTAGTACATATTCATCTCATTTCACGCATACTTTATTTCGATGCGCGTAAAATCAAGATTCCGAGATAGGGCTTGTAACGGGTTAATTGACGGATTTATTTATGTAACAATGTCAATATAAAACCTAGTTAACAATCTACAAGTAAGCTACCTTAATTAATATATTCCTACGCCACCTTAATAAAGTCGAAGAGTCAAATAACTACTTGTCCCTCTTATTCATCATCATCATTTATCATCTTTCTCGTTTATGAAATGACTCCTTATACAAATACAAATATTTTGCTGTTTGTACTCTGTGGCCCATATTTATTTATTCAGATTTTCTTAGAACTAAAAAAGTCTACTTTAAAAACAAGTTACTGAAATTTCTAACCAGTTAACTAGTATGGATAAAGCCTTTAATACAAAGATCAAAAAGCTTAAAGAAAAATTTAAAAAGGTGCTACCTGGGGGAAGAGACCAGGAATCGAACCCGGTACCTCTGGATTGCTGGTCCAGCGCGTTAACCATTTCGCTACCCTAGCTCCAGGAAGATCTGACGATTTTTTCCTTATGCTTTATGTGTCGATCTTTGCATTGTTTTTATTTGAAAGGTTTTTACACCTTAGCAACCTCTATGTGAATACGTTAAAATTCACATCTTACCGCACCACTTTACAGTGGTGAACGAGCAAACGAGAGAGGGCGCTGTTAGTTTTATAAATTTATGAAATATGTCTCATTTATTTTTAATGTGGGTACACCACAATTTTCCAACAGGTAGCTCCTTTTTAAATTTTTCTTTAAGCTTTGATCTTTGTGTTAAAGGCTTAAATAAAAAAATCTACTTTAAAAACAAGTTACCGAAATCTCTAACCGGTAAACTAGTATGGATAAAGGTTAACGATTGCCTTGTTCCGAGCCATACCCAATCATTATCACGAGGCAAACTGAAAGAACTCAGCACGATATCTTTAAAATGGTATCCCGTCTCAACACCGAAACATTGTGTCCCATCTGTAACGTTGCGCCAAATTTTCATTTATCCGAAAGTATGTTTTTAGGGTTCCGTACCCAAAGGGTGAAAACGGGACCCTATTACTGAGACTTCGCTGTCCGCCCGTCCGTCTGTCACCGGCTGTATCTCAAGAACGGTGATAGCTAGACAGTTGAAATTTACACAGATGATGTATTTTTATTGCCGCTATATCAACAAATACTAAAAATAAAATAAAATAAATATTTATTGGGGGCTCCCATACAACAAACGGGATTGGTTGCGTTAACTTTGCACCTCATTTGTATGGGGCGCTGTACATACCAGGTGCAAACTTAACTTAACCACTTAAGGATGGAAAGTGTTTGTACGGAACTCTCGGTGCGCGAGACCGACTGGCACTTGACCGGTTTTTTTTCCTGAAATCCGTAATATTTTCAGTATTTTATAAGCATGAACCCTTTAGGTTAGATTAGGTTTGTTTTATATTCTGAATAATTAACAGTTTTGGAAAAAATTACAGTTACAGATGGCCAACAAAAATTTGTGTCTCAAATAGGTAACCCTTTTAAATTACAGTTTATCTCAAATTAGAAGGTGTCGCACAAAGTAAAAAAATATTCAGTGCTGCTATTTTTTTTACATCATGCATAGTATAGTGGCTTTCATGTGCTTATGACCAGAACAGCACTGAGATTGACGTCTTTATTCCCTTGGCCCACAATCTACTGATTGATGAGTCGGGGTCTAGGGAAAAAGATCCTAAGATAGGTTCACACTTCAGTCCTGTAAGGTCGCAAGTGATGTTAGTTTATTAGGAAGATATAGCGTTTTTGTGCTTGGGTATGTCGATGTTTGTCCTTGGGAAATACCTACACATTAGTTTTTTTAATAATTGAATGAGAATATTATGTATATGTGCGCGAAATATTAATATTTTACTAGGTAATTTACTTTTTTATAATAATTATATATCAGACAACCTCACACAAATCGATTTAGTCCCAAAGTGGCCAAAGTAAGCTCTAGTAGGCTTGTGTTATGGAAACTAGAACTAAATAGATGACGATGACATACGAGTATCGTTAGATAAATATATACTTAAATACATAGAAACATCCATGACCCAGGAACAAATATCGGACTCTATCACACAAATATTGGCCCTAGCCGGGATTCCAACCCAGGACCGTCGGTTCAGTGGGCAGCTGCAATACCACCGCGTCAACCGAGATGTCAACTTTGTTGTTATTATCAATGATGAAATAAAACACTCTAAAATATCCGACAGACTTTAATGTTTTTTTTTATTGATGATGGAGTTGGTAATATAATAGGTTATTGCGGGATAGTTTTCCGCAACTCGATGTCTATGCCCCCCTATTTTTCGTGAAACAGTAAAGCATTCCATATAGCTACTAATATAGGTAGGACGCGTGTGCAATACCTTAGTTATATATGATTATAAACAGGTCGACTTGCCAATTAAGTTACTAATTAAATTACAAACTTCACGCATACAGTTCCTATACAAAACATCATAACAGCCACCGTAGTTGTGGTCACATACGACCTTTTATAAACGTTACTGTCAATATGTCAATGTCCAGGGTAATGGATCGGCCAGCGAGTGGCCAAGTGATTAGTGGTAATTAGTGGTTGGTGATTAAGCAAGGATTAGATACTGTAATTATATTCAGGCGATTGAAACTGGTTTAGATTAGGCTTGAACTAGATACGTGTCGTTCGCGAGTAAGTGATTCAAATGAAGTACGAGTACCTACCTATATCTTTTCATTCATGTCAGTAACTCACTCACTCACTGAAGGGTACACCAACTCAGTGTCACATACAATTTTGGCAAAATGGTAGAACAGGATGCAGAAATTAGTAGAAATAGGTAGGATTTGACATTAAGGTAGATCTACCACCAGTACGTTTGTATAATGATTAACAATGCGTAAACAGTGTGTAAGTGTTTAAAATTGCCGCGAAAAATACATTTCGATTAGAACCAGAACGGAGGCCAAATAGGTAGATCTACTGAAAAGTTAGTAGATGTGACAACACTGCAACTCACTATGTCAGTCTTTCGTTCGCAACTACTCACCACTCAATCTGAACTGAACTGAATGATACTATTTGACATAATGATGATAAACTTTATAGCAGTAATTAAGGACATCAAATAATTTAATTTGACGAATATTTCGAGATGGGTCACATTTTTCCAATAGCTAAGTCATTAGCGTTAATTTTGTATACTTCCTTAATACATCTTACGACACATCATTGAAATTAGCCACTGAACAAAATGAAAGACATGTACGAAACGAGTATGATGATTATGATGGAGCAGTTTGAGTCTATAGATCCACTGAACGAAATGAACTAAATGAGTGATAATGTTTACAATGAAGCGAAAAATATAAAAATTTAACGGTTCAGGCAGGATTCGAACCTGCGTCTCCAACGGCTTTCCGGGCCAACACGGGCGTCCTACCAACTGGACCACCGAACCTGATGCCAGGGCCATAGAATTTTTCAACCAGTTGCTTCTACATGCCTTAGGGTGGCATCGTAGCGCCATCTAACTACCGTAAAGTTTTTTATTTCAATTTTTCGCTTCATTGTAACCATTTGATTTACGTTAGCAGACGTTACTGCTTTAATAAAAATAATGAGTGATATGTGGATTATATTGCAAGACCTAGACATAAATCATTCTCCTTCATTTGAGTGACATGATTTGTGCATATCTACGAGTAGGTTTCAACGTTATCGCGGCGATCCACGACGCATCAAATTATATTTTACGATGAAGCTC